>CM022299.1:166117020-166773752 GCA_011799875.1 Thinopyrum elongatum
AACCTGCAGTTGATCTTGATAACCCACAACCCAAGAATACACGATATGATAAAAGAGACTTTGTTGCTCGAAAACACGGTAAAGAAAGAGAACCGTGGGTTCAAAAACCTATGCCCTTTCCACCTAAGTCAACTAAAAAGAAAGATGATGAAGAATTTGAACGCTTTGCTGAAATGCTGAGGCCAGTCTTTTTGCGTACTCGCTTGACTGATATCCTTAAAATGCCTCCTTATGCAAAGTACATGAAAGACATCATCAACAATAAGAGAAAAATACCGGAAGCTGAAATCTCCACCATGCTTGCTAATTATACTTTTAAAGATGGAGTACCTAAAAAACATGGAGATCCGGGAATACCAACTATACCTTGCTCCATCAAAGGAAACTATGTGAAAATTGCTCTATGTGATTTGGGAGCTGGTGTTAGTGTTATGCCTTTCTCTTTATATAAAAGACTTGATTTGAATAAACTCACACCTACTGAAATATCTCTGCAAATGGCTGACAAATCTACTGCCATACCTATCGGTATTTGTGAGGATCTGCCGTTGTTATTGCTATTGTTACTATTTTGACTGACTTTGTTATACTTGAGATGCCCGAGGACGACAACATGTCGATTATCCTTGGTAGACCCTTCTTAAATACTGTAGGGGCTGTTATTGATTGCAATAAAAACAATGTCACTTTTCATATCAATGGTAATGTGCATACGGTGCACTTTCCGAAGAAACAATTCCAAGTGAATGGTATTAATGTTATTGAAAAATCTCCGACAATCACTATTGGAAGTTTTCAACTACCTCTACCTACTATTAAAAAGAAATATGAAATGCTTATTGTTGGGGACATTCATATCCCCATTGAGGTAACTTAGTGATTTATGAAAGTTCTTCGGTTTCATGCTAATCGAAAGTGGTTGTTAATAAGACTTGATCAACCTTATTAATGGATCATTTTTTAGAGGTATGAAGTTGATGAATTTAGTGAGCACTACCTTCTGTCCCTACTTTTTTGTTTTCTGTTTTTCTTAGTTAAATAAAATAAAATGCCATGTTTTGTCTATTTTCTGAATTTCCCGTGGAATAAAAAATGACCCAAAAATAAAAGTTCTCAGAATGCTCTGAAAATTTAATATGATTTTTTTCTGAATATTTAAGAATTTTTGGTGCAAATAATATCAGAGGGAGGTGCACCAGGTGAGCACAACCCACCTAGGCGCGCCAGGACACCCAGGCGCGCCCTGGTGGGTTGTGGTCCCCACGTGGGCCCCCTCACTTATATCTTCATACCACTTCATCACCTACCTCCAGAAAAAAATCACCATTGCTCTCTCTCTCTTGTGTTCTTGCTCTCAAACCGGCGGATTTCGATCTCTTTGCTCGAAGCTCCGTTTCCGAAACTGTTTCGGGGGATTGTTGCTTGGTATGTGACTCCTCCGTTTGTCCAATTAGTTTTTGCTTTAGTGGTTTATATTTTGAATAATTAGCTTCTCTTGGTGCTGCTGTAGATGAGCTTGCATGTTGAATTCTTAGAGTTTTAAGTAGTTTGAATGCTTGCTATGGCCTCTAGGCATCCCTATGAGTAGTTGCTATCAATCTTGTAAAGTTTTGTTGATAAATTTTTGTGACCCAAAAATTTTCAGAAAATTGTACGCGAATATGATGAACCTTTTTGGAAGGAGTTCTTCAAGGAGGAGATCCTTGGGGGCATCTTCTAGTGACAGCTCCGCTCGTCGGTCTTATGTTGAACCAAGTGAGGGTTCCATACGAGATGCCGCCACCAAAACATGCTTATGGCCATGCGATGATTATATGGTGAGCGTAGGCATTAAGGAGGAATTTGAGCAATATGTTCACAATGCCGATCTCGGTCCCTACATTTCAGATAAGTGCAATCAACACCACACTCTCACTGAATCATTTGTCAAAGGATTTAAATTCCATCCCCGTGAGTCTAGGGTGTCATTTAAACTGTATGAAAATTCATTTACTATATAACTAGAGAGATTTGCTCAACATTGCAAAATCCCATTCTGGGGTTCGCTAGACGAACCACCAAGAGCTGAGTTCCAAACATTCTTGAATAGTCTTTGCTACGGTGAGACTAGGGGAGTGACGCAAGGTAGAATAAAGAGCATTCATTTTCCCGCAATTCAGTACTTTGCATTATTCAATGGAAAATGTATTGTAGGCAAACAAGATTGTAGTACACTTTGTGCTCCAGACTTGAGCCTCATACGCACCGCTCTTACCGGTGACAGAAGTTATAATCTTGGAGCGATTATTGCACGCAGGTTGCAACACAACGCTAATCGTGGTTATTTTATGGTGGGATTTATGCCACACGCTTAGCAAGAGAGCTGGGTGTTTCACCTTTGCCTGATGACCCTATTTTACACACGTAGTATTTAGACTTTGATGCTATGAAACGTCATAAGATCCTTAGAGGTGATCCCCATAATTTCACTTATAAATTGTTGTTTAATCAAGAGTCCGTTGTACACACATATTTGCCTGCGCCTGCTCTCTTTGATTATCACAGCAGGGGGAGATATTTTGTTCTTGAGAGCGAGGCCCGAGCTCACAATGCGGCGGTTGTGGCCACACCGCAGGCTGAGGCATCTGCACCGAGAGCCTTCATGAGCTACCACCCCGACTATTATCCAGGCTACTGACTGATTACCAAGTTAGGCCAAAAGCCTAAGCTTGGGGGAGTATGTATTCCCACAGACATTACATTCATGTTCTCACATTTCATTCCAGTTGTCGGTGTCCACACATTTTCATTGTAATATCCATGTTAAATTTATTTTCTCGCTTTCTTCTTGTGTGTTTGAAAAACTTGAGAAAATACAAAAATATTTCCTGCTTCTTTTTGATTTTTCTTTCTAGAGTAGTTAGCTGTAGCACTAAAAAGAAAACCCAAAAAGATTTCCTTGTTCTTCTTTTGCTTGTTGGGAGCTTTCCCATGTAAATAGTTTTTCTCGTTTTTGCTTTTCCCTTTTTAGTTGCTTGTTCAGGAAAACCAAAAACTCCAAAAATATTTCAGTGTGTTTCTCTGAATTTCTTTTCTTTTTATTGAGTCATACTGAGGAGAAGACCACGATGAAAATGTTGAGTGGCTCTCATATGCATAATTGTTGATCTAACAAAGAGCCCATATTACCTTGTCTTCTCCTGTTGAATAAAATGTTTGCAAATTCCAGCTTAGTCCACGGCACTCTTGCACTATTATTATTTTCACATCATTCGGTCATGCAAGTGTAAGGCAATAATGACGATATTTGATGAACTGGCCATGGCAGAGAGAAACGGGTATGAACTCGACTTGTTCTATTTTTGTAAATATGTTTAACCTAGTATCCATGATTCAGCCCATTATGATTAAACATGCTTGCAATGACAATTAGAGATTATAGTTTCTCATGCCATGCATAAGTAGCTAGGGGTGGATAATGATTTATGTTGGATCAACATTGCGTTAAATGATTGTGATGTAGTATGATGATATGGTATCCTCCTCTGAATGTTCGAGTGGCTTGACTTGGCACATGTTCATGCATGTAGTTGAATCAAAACCAACATAGCCTCTATGATATTTATGTTCATGGTGTTCATATCCTACTCATGCTAGTGTCCAATGTTACTTATGCATAATGCATGTTCATGACCGTTGTTGCTCTCTAGCTGGCCGCTTCTCAACCTATTTGCTAGCCTTTGCCTGTACTAAGTGGGAATTCTGCTTGTATATCAAAAACCTTGAACCCAAGTTATTCCAGATGAGTCCACCATACCTACCTATATGCGGTATTACCCTGCCGTCCTAAGTAAATTTGCATGTGACATCTCTAAAAACTTCAAATAAATATCCTTTTTGTGTGCCTGGATCGTTCATGGAACGACAGGAGGTAGTCGATATCTTCCATGCTAAGCGGGTTATTCTCAGGATGAGTGTTTATTCACTCACCATCGCACGAGAAAAGGGCGGTTATAGGGATGCCCAGTCCCAAACTGCAAAAAGAATTGATCTTTCAAATAATCAAACAAAAACTCCAACGGAGTCATAACCTTTACTTTATCACTTGGGAACTGCCGCTAGCATGCTTAGCATGGAAGATATTGATAACTGATGGTCGTGAAGTAAACAAGAAGGGTGCATGTCTCAAAATATCATTTACCTCTGTTTTAAAAACTTGAGCTCTGGCACCGCTGCAAATCATTGCTTCCCTCTGCGAAGGGACTTTCTATTTACTTTTATGTTGTGTCATCACCTTCTAAAATAAGCGCTAGAACATGAGAGCACTGCTGACATGCTGATGCATTGTGTGTAGCTAATGTTAGGTGCATCATGACTGGATCTTTTCTACCATGAATTACAATGTTTAGTCGCTGCTTGAACTTTGGAGGTGCTCTGCATTTATGTTTTGTGGTCTCAGAAAGGGCTAGCGAGATACCACTATTGTCATATTATATCATGGTTGTTTTGATAATGTGTTGCTGTTTGAGATATCTTATTATTGCTCGCTAGCTGATTATGTCATTGATATGAGTTAATATAATTTTTAAGAGTTATTGTCGGCATGGTTAGTCATAATATTGGCTGAAAACCTGGGTGTTGTTTAAGCTTATTTATGCAAACAAGAGCAAAAGAGTTCGTAAAAGTTTTTATTTTTCACTTTCAGTTTATCAACTGAATTGCTTGAGGACAAGCAAAGGTTTAAGCTTGGGGGAGTTGATACGTCTCCAACGTATCTACTTTTCCTAACACTTTTCCTCTTGTTTTGGACTCTAATTTGCATGATTTGAATGAAACTAACCCCGGACTGACGCTGTTTTTAGCAGAACTACCATGGTGTTGTTTTTGTGCAGAAATAAAAGTTCTCGGAATGGAACGAAACTTTGCGATGATTTTTTACACAATAAAAGAGAATTTTTGGAGCCAAGAACCACCGGAGGGGGGCACCTGGGTGGGCATAACCCACCAGGGTGCCCCCCTCCAGGCACGCCCAGGTGGGTTGTCCCCACCTGGTGGCCCCGTAGACCCTGAAACCGACGCTATAAAATCACATATTTTCAGAAGAAGAAAAATGAGGGAGAAAGAATTATTGCGTTCCACGAGACGGAGCCGCCGTCACCTTCTATTCTTCATGGGGAGGCCAGATCTGGAGTCCGTTTGGGGCTCCGGAGAGGGGGATCTTCGATCTTCGTCATCACCAACCCTTCTCCATCACCAATTCCATGATGCTCCCCACCGGGAGTGAGTAATTCCTACGTAGGCTCGCTGGTTGGTGAGGAGTTGGATGAGATTCATCATGTAATCTAGTTAGTTTTGTTAGGGCTTGATCCCTAGTATCCACTATGTTCTGAGATTGATGTTGCTATGACTTTGCCATGCTTAATGCTTGTCACTTTGGGCCCGGGTGTGATACGTCTTCAACGTATCTATAATTTTGATTGTTCCATGCTATTATATGATCATTCTTGGATGTTTTATCATCATTTTATAGTCATTTTATATCATTTTTTGGTACTAACCTATTGACATAGTGCCAAGTGCCAGTTGCTATTTTTTGCATGTTTTTTACATCGCAGGAAATCAATACCAAACAGAGTCCAAATGCAACGAAACTTTACGGAGATTTTTTATGGACCAGAAGACACCCAATGGGCCAAGGCAGTGCCTGGGGGGTGCTCCGAGGGGAGAACAAACCACCAGGGCGCGCCAGGAGGCCCAGACGCGCCCTGGTGGGTTGTGCCCACCTCGGGTGCCCCCCGGACTGCCTCTTTGCTCTATAAATACCCCAATATTCCAGAAACCCTAGGGGAGTCGATGAAAATCAATTCCAGCTGCCGCAGAGTCCAGAAACACCAGATCCAATCTAGACACCATCACGGAGGGGTTCACCACTTCCATTGGTGCCTCTCCGATGATGCGTGAGTAGTTCTTTGTAGACCTACGGGTCCGTAGTTAGTAGCTAGATGGCTTCCTCTCTCTCGTTTGATTCTCAATACAATGGTCTCTTGGAGATCCATATGATGTAACTCTTTTTGCGGTGTGTTTGTTGGGATCCGATGAACTTTGAGTTTATGATCAGATCTATCTTTTTATATCCATGAAAGTTATTTGAGTTTCTTTGATCTCATATATGCATGATTGCTTATAGCCTCGTATTTCTTCTCCGATATTTGGGTTTTGTTTGGCCAACTTGATCTATTTATCTTGCAATGGGAAGAGGTGCTTTGTAGTGGGTTCATTATTACGGTGCTTGATCCCAGTGACAGAAGGGGAACCGACACGTATGTATCGTTGCTACTAAGGATAAAATGATGGGGTCTATCTCTACATAGATAAATCTTGTCTACATCATGTCATCGTTCTTATTGCATTACTCCGTTTTTCCATGAACTTAATACACTAGATGCATGCTGGACAGCGGTCGATGTGTGGAGTAATAGTAGTAGATGCAGGCAGGAGTCGGTCTACTAATCTTGGACGTGATGCCTATATAATGATCATTGCCTGGATATCGTCATGATTATTTGAAGTTCTATCAATTGCCCAACAGTAATTGTTTTCCCACCGTTTGCTATTTTCTCGAGAGAAGCCACTAGTGAAACCTACGGCCCCCGGGTCTCTTTTCCAATATATTTGCCTTCAAGATCTATTTTGCTATTCGCTCTTTTGTTCCTTTGCAACTTTTATTTTCAGATCTATTAAACCAAAAATACAAAAATACCTTGCTGCAATTTATTTTATTTGGCGTTCGATCTATCAATATTACAACTCTCTTACGACCGTTTTGCCTATCTTCAGGCACCGTACCCGAAAGGGTCGGGATTGACAACCCCTTTTACACATCGGGTTGCGAGTATTTGTTATTTGTGTGCAGGTGTTGTTTACGTTGTGTTGCTTGGTTCTCCTACTGGTTCGATAACCTTGGTTTCATCACTGAGGGAAATACCTACCGCCGCTGTGCTGCATCATCCCTTCCTCTTTAGGGAAATACCGATGTAGCTTCAAGCCGCCATCAAAAGGAATTTCTGGCGCCGTTGCCGGGGAGGATCTTCAACATAAACCAGGTTCCTAATCACAAATCTCATCTCCTCGCAATTTACATTATTTGCCATTTGCCTCTCGTTTTCCTCTCCCCCACTTCACGAAAATTTGCCGTTTTATTTGTCTCTTTTTCGTTCGCCCTTTTCTCGTCAGATCTCTTGTTTTCTATCTCTACATGTGTTACCATGTGTCTTCTATTTGCTTGTATCTTTGCTTGCTAAAAATCTATAGATATGGATCCTCATCCACTTGCTAATCTTTTCAAAAGATTCAACTATGATGAACCAATTGCTAGTGAATTGAGTGCACTTGATTATCTCTATGAAGTTTTGCTTGAGATTCATGAATCTGAAAGTTGTGATGAAGTGTTAAAAGAAGGAATTTATAAAGTGATTCATGATAGCTCCTTGAATGAAAAGCATGATTGCAATGATGTTATTATAAATTCTATTAATGTCAATTGTGCTAAAAATATGCAAAACCCCAAGCTTGGGGATGCTAATATTGCTAGGTCCACTACTTATTGCAATGATCATGATTGGGGTGATAATGATTCTTATGATCTTGAAAATTTATTTAAACCTCATGATGGATATGCTGGCGATAATATTAAAAGTGGGTTTGGAAGAGTGTCAACTTTAGCTAAAAATAATCCCACTTATTTGGAGAGTGTTCAATCTTATGAAATTTTTCATGAAAGTGGGCTTGGAGAGGTCATGACTTTATTTGATGATAATCCCACTATTTTGGAAGAGTGTCAACTTTTTATGCATGTGGATCATAAAGAGAATATTGTTTATGATAGCTATATTGTTGAATTTGAGTATGATCCTACATGTAACTATTACGAGAGAGGAAAATATGGTTGTAGAAATTTTCATGTTACTAAATTACCTCTCTTCATGTTGAGATTGTCTATGTTTTATTCTTCCTCCTTGCATTTGCTAGCTATTTCTTGTCTTGATAATTTGTTTGCTTATAAAATTCCTATGCATAGAAAGTATGTTAGACTTAAATGTGTTTGTCATATGTTTCATGATGCTCTCTTTGTGTTTCAATTCTTATCTTTCGTGTCAGCATCGTTGAAATCTTAAGCCTATCTTGATGGCTATAAAGAAAGAGCTTGTTGGGAGACAACCCAATGAATAAAATTTATTTTTGCTTTTTGCTTTATGTTCTTGAGTTTTAGCACAATTATGCTACTGTTATGATTGTGTTTTTTGTGTTTTAATTAGTGTTTGTGCCAAGTAAAGCCTTTAGGATTACTTTGGGTGATAGTAGATTTGATCTTTCTGAAAAAAGAAACTTTTGCGCTCATGAAATTATTTTTAATTTTTATAATAAGAGTGATTTTGAGTTGATTCTTTTTTCAGAATATTAATATACAAATTTCTCAGGTCTTCCTAATTTTTCAGAATTTTTGTAGTTACAGAAGTATTCTAAATATCCAGATTGCTACAGACTGTTCTGTTTTTGACAGATTCTGTTTTCTTTGCGTTGTGTGCTTGTTTTGATGGCTCTATGGTTTTCTTTGATGAGTTTTTGCCATAGAAAAGTTGTAATACAGTAGATATAATGCAAGAATAAAATATGAATTGGTTTGATACAGTACTTATAGTAGTGATTTGCTTTCTTATACTAACGGATCTCACGAAGGTTTTGTTGAGTTTTGTGTGATTGAAGTTTTCAAGTTTTGGGTTATCTTACGATGGATGAAGGAATAAGGAGTAAGAAGAGCCTAAGCTTGGGGATTCCCTGGCATCCCAAGCTATTATCCAAAAGAGAGCAAGCAACTAAGCTTGGGGATGCCCCCGAGTGGCATCCCCTATTTCTTCTAACGACCATCGGTATTTTACTCGAGACTATATTTTTATTCATCACATAATATGAGTTTTGCTTGGAGCGTCTTGTATGATATGAGTCTTTGCTTGTTTTGCTTTGTGTTTTAATTCGTGAATCCTTGCTGGACACACCTATTTGAGAGAGCCAAAATTATGCCATGACTTGTTAGAATTGCTCTCTATGCTTCACTTAAACTTTTTATGAGCTATGGATTTGCTCTAGTGCTTCACTTATATCTTTTTGAGCACGGTGTGCTTTAGAATTTTTGAAGAAATGCTCTCTTACTTCACTTAGATTTATTTTAGAGTTAGTAAAATTTTGAAGAAATTCTCTCTTGCTTCACTTAAATTAATTTGAGAGAAAGAAAAATTATGCTCATGATCTTCACTTATATTTGTTTGAGCTTATCAAAAGCAACACATGAAAATTAGTCCCAAAGTGATAGACATCCAAGAAAGATATAATAAAAACTTTCATGAAGATCATTGGACAAAATAAACTTGATTCCTTGTAATAGTTTTCAGATATGATGATGTGATATGTGAGTCATGTTGATGAGTAATTATGCTTTAGTAAGAATATTGGTGTTAAGGTTTGTGATTCCCTATGCAAGCACGAAAGTCAATAATTATGCAATGAAATTATATCCTACTTAGGGTGCATTATTCGGTGTTACTTATTCTTAATGCTTGTTTACGAGATTATTCGTTTCTTGGTTGGTCGCTTCTCAATCTTTTGCTAGCCTTCATTTTGCTCTAAGTATGATCACTACTTGTGCATCCAAAACCCTTTAAACCAGTTTTGCCACATGAGTCCACTATACCTACCTATATGCGATATTTCCGTGCCGTTCTAAGCAAATTTGTATGTGCCATCTCTAATTTCAAAATAAACTTCTCTTTTGTGTGTTCGTACCGCTTGCGAGGCGGTGAGGGGTGGCTAAAATTTTCCATGCTAGATATGTTATTCTCACGATGAGTGTTTATTCACTTGTCATTGCACGAGAGTAAGGCAAAGGTATTAGGGATGCCCAGTCCCAAAATGAAAAATGAATTTACTTTATGTTGTCAAATAATAAATTCCTTGGAAAGTGTTGGTATGGAGGGCACCCGTGGATACGGTTAGCCATGGAAAGTGAAAGTATGGTGGGAAAAGGAATAAACTTTATTTTCTGTTTGAGAACCGCTTATGATGTATCTAGCATGGAAAGTGTTGGGAGCTCTAAGTCGCTTTGTTGGTGGGAAAGGCACACCTCCCAAAATGTTTTTATCTCTAAGTTTTAAGCTTTGAGCTCTGGCACCTCTACAAATCTCTACTTCCCTCTGCGAAGGGCCTTTCTTTTACTTCATGCAATTTTTATTTTTGAATTTGAGTCTCCATCTTCTCTTATAAAAGCACCAACTAAGGGGCACTATGATCGTAAGTGAGTATTGGGTGTAGCTAATATTCGAGTGTGTTTCATGAATGGATCAATGTTTGAGCATGATGGGCTAGGGATAACTTATTTTAGCGTTGATATTTTGAAAGACATTGTTGCTTGTTGATATGCTTGAGTATTTAAGTTGTCATGTCAAAACTAGACTATTGCTTTGAACCATACATAAAAGTCCAAATCTCCATGCTATAAAGAAAAGAATATGATATGACATGTTAGGCAGCATTCCACATCAAAAACTCTGTTTTTATCACTTACCTACTCGAGGACGAGCAGTAGTTAAGCTTGGGGATGCTGATACGTCTCCAACATATCTATAATTTTTGATTGTTCCATGTTGTTATATGATCATTCTTGGATGTTTTATAATCATTTTATATCATTTTTTGGTACTAACCTATTGACATAGTGCCAAGTGCCAGTTGCTGTTTTTTGCATGTTTTTTACATCGCAGGAAATCAATACCAAACGGAGTCCAAATGCAACGAAACTTTACGGAGATTTTGTATGGACTAGAAGACACCCAATGGGCCAAGGGAGCGCCTGGGGGGTGCTCCGAGGGGAGCACAACCCACCAGGGCGCGCCTGGGCACCCAATGGGCCAAGGCAGCGCCTGGGGGTGCTCCGAGGGGAGCACAACCACCAGGGCGCGCCTGGGCCCCACCAAGGCACGTCAGGAGGCCCAGGCATGCCCTGGTGGGTTGTGCCCACCTCGGGTGCCCCCCGGACCGCCTCTTTGCTCTATAAATACCCCAATATTCCAGAAACCCTAGGGGAGTCGACGAAAATCAATTCCAGCTGCCGCAGAGTCCAGAAACACCAGATCCAATCTAGACACCATCACGGAGGGGTTCACCACTTCCATTGGTGCCTCTCCGATGATGTGTGAGTAGTTCTTTGTAGACCTACGGGTCCGTAGTTAGTAGCTAGATGGCTTCCTCTCTCTCGTTTGATTCTCAATACAATGGTCTCTTGGAGATCCATATGATGTAACTCTTTTTGCGGTGTGTTTGTTGGGATCCGATGAACTTTGAGTTTATGATCAGATCTATCTTTTTATATCCATGAAAGTTATTTGAGTTTCTTTGATCTCTTATATGCATGATTGCTTATAGCCTCGTATTTCTTCTCCGATATTTGGGTTTTGTTTGGCCAACTTGATCTATTTATCTTGCAATGGGAAGAGGTGCTTTGTAGGGGGTTCGATCTTACGGTGCTTGATCCCAGTGACAGAAGGGGAACCGACACGTATGTATCGTTGCTACTAAGGATAAAACAATGGGGTCTATCTCTACATAGATAGATCTTGTCTAAATCATGTCATCGTTCTTATTGCATTACTCCGTTTTTCCATGAACTTAATACACTAGATGCATGCTGGACAGCGGTCGATGTGTGGAGTAATAGTAGTAGATGCAGGCAGGAGTCGGTCTACTAATCTTGGACGTGATGCCTATATAATGATCATTGCCTGGATATCATCATGATTATTTGAAGTTCTATCAATTGCCCAACAGTAATTGTTTTCCCACCATTTGCTATTTTCTTGAGAGAAGCCACTAGTGAAACCTACGGCCCCCGGGTCTCTTTTCCAATATATTTGCCTTCAAGATCTATTTTGCTATTCGCTCTTTTGTTCCTTTGCAACTTTTATTTTCAGATCTATTAAACCAAAAATACAAAAATACCTTGCTGCAATTTATTTTATTTGGCGTTCGATCTATCAATATTACAACTCTCTTACGTCTGTTTTGCCTATCTTCAGGCGCCGTACCCGAAAGGGATTGACAACCCCGTTTAGACGTCGGGTTGCGAGTATTTGTTATTTGCGTGCACGTGTTGTTTACGTTGTGTTGCTTGGTTCTTCTACTGGTTCGATAACCTTGGTTTCATCACTGAGGGAAATACCTACCGCCGCTGTGCTACATCATCCCTTCCTCTTTGGGGAAATACCGACGTAGCTTCAAGCCGCCATCAGGGTGCCTTGATTTCAGATCTGAACTATTTATGTTATCACAATTATATCTATGTTCTAGATCCGATCTTGCGAGTTATAGTCACCTACTACGTGTTATGATCCGCCAACCCCGGAGTGACAATAGTCGAGACCACTGCCGGTGATGACTGTAGTTTGAGGAGTTCATGTATTCACCGTGTGTTAATGCTTTGTTCCGGTTCTCTATTGAAAGGAGGCCTTAATATCCCTTAGTTTCCAATAGGACCCCGCTGCCACGGGAGGGTAGGACAAAAGATGTCATGCAAGTTCTTTCCATAAGCACGTATGACTATTTACGGAATACATGCCTACATTATATTTATGAACTGGAGCTAGTGTCGTATCACCCTAGGTTATAACTGTCTCATGATGAATATCATACAACAAATTACCGATCCAATGCCTACGAATTTATCTTATATTGTTCTTGCTAAGTTACTACTGCTATCGTTACCGTTGCACTTGCTACAAAATTACTGCTATCACTATTACCGTTACTATTGTTGCTGCTACTATTATCAAAACTATCATACTACTTTGCTACTGATCACTTTGCTATAGATAATTAATCTCCAGGTGTGGTTGAATTGACAACTCAACTGCTAATACTTGCAAATATTCTTTGGCTCCCCTTGTGTCGAATCTATAAATATGGGTTGAATACTCTACCCTCGAAAACTGTTGCGATCCCCTATACTTGTGGGTTATCAGGCTTTTCCCTAGTAGTGTTGCCTCGACATATATGTTGAAGTTATTATTATGACACTAGGGTATCTTAGAGAACCACCCAGTAACCGAACCTCGTGTTGTGTTCTCAGTATGATGATTCTGGCCACCATTCTCGAAAGCGTCTCGTGGTGTTATTTAGTTAGTAGGTATTCCATTTCTGGGTTCTTGAACCCAAGATTCACTCTACTTACTTCGTGTTGATAGTGTTTGCTCGTTCCTTTGTATATTAGTAACCTTTGTGATAGTCCTCGAGGTCCGTGGTATATTGTTCTTCCCATACCATGAGCCAATATGGAAAAAGATCTTTTCGACCAAAAGATCACAACCAGAGTGCTCTTGATGAGTTCTCCATTCTACCTTGTGAATCTGCCAGTCCTTCCTCTTCTGCATGGGTTATTCGGAAGAAATATGTTGAACTTGTTTGACATTCCAATCCATGCATTCACAACTCAGAAAATCATGTGTTCCTTTGAGTCGTTCCCTTTGTAGTTGTATTCCGACCCTCATCTATCAGTTGATAGTCAGGAGTAGTTGTGCATTCATGTTCATCGATGCCTTTTACTCTTGTGGTTTGTCAAGCCATTCTATTTCAGAACGACTAGGAGAAGCAAACTCCAGTACCTCATCCATATCTAGGACTGGGTCAAAGCAGTTGTATCCCGTGGATCAAAATGCCAATCCATCTTTTGTTCTGTTCTAGCCTGGAGTATTACCGTCTTTATGTCAAGAATGTCATGGGAATTGCACAACCTCTTATGAATTCTTGATGTAGTGATACTTCTCGCCATCATTATTCATTCCTCGGTCTCTATGTTGTTGTGACCGGAATGCCGACAAGTGAATCATGATGTGTGAACTCAATACTCCTAGCAACCCTGTTGCTTGGTAGTTAATGGACGATAAATTTCATTCCTAGCGTGTTGGTTATTGAATTATCATTCTAAGATTGATCGTGCTACCTAGTCCATCTTTCCTGGTGCACACTTCGATCGATGAGTTAGGAATTTGTCAATCCCTCGCTCTTTTGATCATATCGCATTGCCCTGAAAAGCAAGATTGCTCTCGAGCTTAATGACATATCAGTGGTTCATGATTTTCTGAATATCTTCTCGGAAGTATTACCAGGTTGTCCCCTGACCGTCATGTTGAATTCGTGATCAAGTTGGTTTTCCTATAAACCACCCCTTCTCCAAGTGTGTTGGATACCCCTGAGCTAGTTGGTTAAGCTTAAACAACGACTTGGAGAGTTGGAAGATAAAATCTTGTCCAACTTAGTTCAACCAAAGGGATATCTTTGTGTGTGTGTGTGTGTGTGTGTGTGTTGAAGAAAGATGACATCTTCCTCGATTGATCCTTGTGGTCAGTTGTTGGATCTATTGTCTTACCCAATCTTTTGATTTGAGTGTGGGCTATCATCAAATCAAAATCAAAACCAACGATTCCCGTAATGTTGTATTACTCGTGGTCGATCCCTCGAGCATACACCATTATATATCTTTTGGTCTGACTAATACTATCACCTTGTTCACATAGTCGTGGAATTCCGTCTTCATGGGAATTTTGATGAATTGTTGTTGAGCCCATCGGCAACATCCTTATCTTCTCCATGATTTTGATGAACATCAAGCTAGTGTTGGAAACTTTTGAAAGCATTATCTTCATGTCCCATTCATGAAGTATATGTTTGGTGAAATAAGTGACTTCCTCTAATTCATGTGCATCCGGTGCAAGTTGCCGCCATGAATTCGAGAAAGCTAGTTTTTGTTTCCTCTGGAATCATCCGAAGTCAGTCATGCATGCGCGAAGTACTCTATAGTTTGATAGGTTGGCCGCCTCCATTCCATATGTGTTTCCTAGCACACCAAGCCACTGATTGACTTGTTCAAGGAGAAGAAGTTCCTTCATAAGAGCTAATCATATGACTTATGCAAGGACTTCGATATCCTCGATGATGGTTCCCAACTAGAACTCGGTAGTGTTTTGTTGTAAGACTTCTACGTGGTCACGTTTATCCTAGACAGTGTGTTCACGTGTGTCTTGCGAAACAGCTCATGTTTTGGAGCTTGCTGCCGTAGTTCATTTCCCGAGAATCTTGCAACGTCATATCGTCGATTTGTGTTGCAAACTTTCTTTTTAGACTTGTCGAGCCTGAAATATCCCGTTACCAACCAAATCTGAATCTCAGGCAGATATGATGGTTGGCATTTTCCCAAGATCTATGATGTGGGTTCCGGCAAGGTTGATGTTTTGGCCGACACACCTAGCTGGAAGATCTATTATTGTAGTATCTTCATTGAGCAGTTTGACCATCTTCTCCATGAAGATTTCGTGCGACTTAGGGCCCGTTCGGAACTCCTCCGGCTTCCAGCTTCCCGAGAAGCCCGCGAGAAGCCGCCCGAACGGTTCAGCTCCTAGAATCCCGCTCCAGGAGATCGACCGGCCCGCAGCACAAATCCCAGGAGCAGCAGAAGTGCAGCTTCACGTAAAGGAGAAGGAGAAGTTGCTTGTAATTACATGGAAATGCCCTTCCGAAGTGCCTCGATGCGAACCGTTTTCCTTCGCTCAATCTATTTTCCTCTCGTTACGAGCCACCAAACTGGGCCTCAAAGTCACTTCCTTGGCTGCCAGCCCATGATGATGAAGAGGAGCTGCTCATCGATGTCGAACGCATTCTTCTCCCATCAGAAGCTGGCGGGGGCTGGCTTCTCAGGAAGCTGGCTATTTCGTGAAGCTGGAGAAGATCCGAACGGGCCCTTAGTATAGTAGTTGTTCATTATGGATTTTGCGTTTCTGAAGTCCAACCTTTACTTGATGTTCTAGATACCAAACAATACCTATACTCGGTTTACGCTAGTACATCAAGGAGAACATTAGAAGTGGAGTGCTAAATGTCTCTTGGTCGATCATCCAGATTTCGTTTTCCTGGCACAGTCAAGGTGAAATCTGAGAAAGTGTTGTCCTCCTTTTCATCCACACTCTCCATCTTTATTCATCATGGTAGTATGAAGAGTTACCAAGATCTTGGCATAAATGTTGGTAAAACCCTGACGAATATGGAGATGCTCAAGTTCTTGAAAGCACGCTCACACACTAGGTTATACCCTCGGAATCAATTGGAATGTGCATCCTCTATTTGCTGAGTTGTTTTATAACCTTAGCTTCCTTTCCAAACTGAGTATGCCATTTCTTCGAACTCCTTCAAACGATCACATTGCCTCGGTCTGGTATGAAGAGTTTCGATGATCCCTGTATCAAAAGTAAATCTTTTTCCTGACTTAGGAGATAATTCAACGGGTCACCTCCCCAAAGGTGCCTTGTTATGGTATTAAGGACAACTAACTCCTCGCTACTTTGAAACGCATTCACCACCTTTTAAGGTATGGAATTGTTTCCTACCAATTTGAACCTTCGTCATCTGCTTTTCCATCACCCCTAATATGTGTTTTGTGTCTCAGCTCGAGAGATGTTATTATGTCTCATTCCATGAGTTGATTGTGAGTTGCTTGATCTTCGTGAAGATCAATTTTACTAGAGTTTTCCTTTCCTTTCGTCATCGTGTTTGTATGGAGATCTCGAAGGCAAAGACGTTAAGATCAAGATGATGCAATGATCAACATCCTCGAGAACTGCAATGGATCAAGAAGACTGTGTCAGCTCCATGTCCCCTCTGACTGGGACGAGATTCTTGTTTAGTGGGGGTGAGTTGTCACAGCCCTAGAATTTGATTGCAATTAGTTGCATAAGCATCCATGCATCATGTCTAGATTTGTTTGAATTTTGAATTGGGGATTGATCAAACCCTAGCACCAGATCAAATCAAATAGGTTCAACCCAAAATAATTTTTCAATGAACCCAAAATGCCCTTAAGAAAAGTTCATCATTTCTGGTTAAGGTGGAAACCTCTGCCAAAAATGATGAATATATTTCTAGGACATTTTTGGATTTTTGAATCAACTCATATCGTATTTGAGTTGGGGCAAATAAATCCTATAAATATTTTTTATTGCTCCAATGATTCTGAAACATTTTGTGAATCTTTGGGATAAACCATATTGCATCCACAATAATTTCCAGAAGCTGCAAAAATAATTTGGTTAGCAAACCAAATTCAAAACAGAAGCAAAAATAGAAAAAAGAATAAAATCTAAAAAAGGGCACAAACCCACCTGGGCCAACTTACCTGGCCTCACCTGTGCGGCCCACCAGAGAGACCAGCCCACCAATGTAGCGGCCCAGCTACAGCGCCGCCTCCTTCAACCTCATGCCAAAAGGCACCAGGGCGCATGGTTACCGCGCGCCGGCCACCTCCTCCTGCCTGGTTGCCTCCTCGACGCGATGGGCCTCCCTAGGCGTTACCACGCACCCCCTAGCTCCCCCTCGACCCCTCCCCGTCCTCAGCCTCTCTTCTGCCTCTCGCTCGCTCTTCCCCCGGACGCACCCAAGAGTGTCGGCGAGCTCCACCGCAACCACCGCCTTCCCCTTGCTTCGCCTTCGTGTCCAAGAGCTCCGCACGACTCCCCCATCCTCTACGTAGAAGAACACGAGCCTAGATGCCCCGAGACGACCGGATTAACTCCATCCTAAACCGCGGATCCGCCGGCTGCCGTCGTCGACTCCATCACCGTTCGAGCTTCCCCGATCCCATTAAGCCGCTCTACTACTCCGTTGTGAGCTTCTGCTCCTTCCCCCTTGCTCACCCCCTTCGATTTCCGTGCCCAGCTGCCCTCCCGCCATGGCCGCAAGCTTCCGCCGTCGTGTCGTGTAGCCGCTGTGGTTAGAGCCCGTGTCCATCGCTCCTGAGCATGCGGTCGTGCTCCAAAGATCTCCAGGAACCCAACCCGTGCCTCAAACTGCTCGTTTATGCACTGCAGCCCGCGACCACGCACAGCCGTGCTCCGGCCTGTAAGGACCGGAGTATATCGACCAGAGGGGGTGAATGGGAGATTCAAAATTTCTTTCGAAATGTTGAATACTCTCAACACAGCACAGCGGATAATCAACTAAGTAGTTTCAGCTCTACGAAAGAAAACTATTCCCGAAGGAAAACTATTTCCGAAGCAAAACTAGTTCCGCAACAAAACTATTCCCAAAACAAAACTCTTTCCGAAACAAAAATGTTCCTGAAATAAAACTGTTTCTGAAGCAGAACTGCTATGAAAACACAGCTGAGCAGATTTAGTTCTATGAAACAATACTATCACAGAAACAAAAATATCAGCATAGATAGATTGCATACATGAAGCAATTGCACACATAACAGATACAAAACATGCACACTACTGCGAAATGTTCATCAGAGCAAGACTTAGCACAATGACTAAGTAGTACCATATGAAAACCAAATGAACATTCGGACAAACAACCTTAAGTACAGCTAAAGCATATACGCAACACAATATGGTCACAGTACTGAAAGGATTGCTTGGATGATAAAGAATCGCAGTACACAGATAGATATCTATCGACAGCAAAGAGCACCGAAAATAAACTACTGAAAGAAATGCAGTAGGATAGAAATGACCAGTGGTGCTCGATGGCGACAGATGGTTTGGTAGACCAGTTCACTCTTCTGCAAAAGAGCTACGTCTAGTTGGAGGGACTTGTGATTCAACACAGGAGATAAACTCTCTCCATCCTATTCTCCTCAACATGAAGTTCCACGAACTTCAGTTGATTTCACTCATGGTAGATTCTTTTCGGCAATCTCCAAACCTTCGACAGACTTCTTCGCGAACCACAACGACTCTTGGTTGCTGAAGACTTTGCTCGGTGAAGACAACAACTCTTCAACACTTGAGCCGACACCTATCCATCTAGAGAGTGTGCAACTCTCAAGAGTAATAGGTACAAGAACTCTCAACTCAGATCTACTTGCTCGACAGTAATTTATTTACCCAACGTATGTTTTCTTTCAAGAGAGAAGCCTCTAGTGAAACCTATGGCCCCGGGGTCTATTTTCCATCATATATTTTCAGATCTATACACCAAAAAACCCAAAAAAGTGTTTGTTAGTTTGTGCAGGTGCATAGATTGGAGACTTGCTTGTGCCTCCTACTGGATTGATACCTTGGTTCTTAACTGAGGAAAATACTTATCTCTACTTTGCTGCATCACCCTTTCCTCTTCATAGGAAAAATCAACGCAAACTCAAGAAGTAGCAAGAGGTCACAACGTGCCTTGCACGCTGATCACAATCCTCAGCAAGATGACAAAAGTGCATAGGTGCTGGTGTATTTATAATACTCATATCTCATAGGTGCTGATAACAATTTGGTGTATTTTGTTTTTTCAGGGCACGAAGAAATAATATTGAAGTGTTGTAGGTTGAAATATAATTGACGAAAAACATACGGGGAAAAAGGTCTTGCTAGAAATCGTTTATGATGTTGAATTCTCTCCCCTTGTAATTGTTAGCTTCTAGCCTTAGATTTGATGACTCACCTGATCACTATAATTGATCATTTCAACTATGACACAGGTAATTTTTGACACTCCCTTTTTACCTCTGAACAAGTTTAATAATTACTTCGATGCTTAGAATATGCTCCTTATGTCTGTTATCCTTTCTTAAAATGACACATATATAAGACCCAACTATTTGATTGTTGTTTTGTTTAACCAGATCATTGGGGAAGATTAGATAGCATGCCTCTTATTTCGGTTGACCATTTTCTAAAGTTGTTGAGCGACATTGTGTTCATATATAATGTACTAGATTATTAGTACTAGACGTCTAGACATTCTACCTTCAATATTTTTCGGAACAAAGCTTCATCTTCTTTGGTGCCATTTCATGACATAAAAGAATTCATCAAACACATATTTTCTGGAGTTTTTTTAGAGTATTGTATAACTGATGTTGCCCAGCCTATTCTTCTATGTTAATAGCTATCCAGTTATATCTATTCTTTTGTTTGCACTTCGTGAAAGATGTGTGGCCTACAATATTATGAGTGTTACCTCTCCTTCAAGATAACTTTTTTTTCTTTCAGAAAGTCTCCTTCAAGATATGTAGCCATCAATATTTTACTACACCTTCTGCAGAGAAAGAAAGATAGGGAGTGGACTGGTTCTTGTTACTTTTGTCAGAGAGATATGGGACACACATGGAGAGATGGAACAGCCGGGGGCTAGGGTGCCACTTCTTGATCTGCAGGAGCTAAATTTATTGCCGAAGTTACTCTGGTATCTAACCGACCTATAAAGGAGTCATGAACAGTTGAACCCATACTGAAAATGCCACATGCGTACAATATAAACTTCTGGATAAGCATGGATACAGAAATGAGCATTCATTCCCAATTATTTGAGAAAGACTGTGGAGATTGATATCAAGTACGGAGTATGAAGGTTTCATGGCATGACTAAAGTCAATTACAACAGGTAATATGTTCCAAAAAATTACAACAGGTAATTTGCTTATGGTCGTGTCATATTGTTCTGGATTAAACATGCAAGGGAACTTCTTTGAAGCACAAGAGAAATGGTAAATACATGTTTAAGAAGTCTGGTCGTGCTAATCGAGAAAATTTCATTTTCTCTGCCGAGGAACTTGTTTTTAGCTCTTATGTAGCAGTAATTGATTCTTCATTGTTCTGCATTATAATAAAGAATGTTGGGGTTATAAGTCTTTTTCTTGCTTTTCTTAAGAAAAGGACCAGTTCCACTGACTTTGATAGGTTCAGTTATTTAATTTGTCTTGCTTGCTACTTGAAAAACCTGTCGACCACTAATAGTGGTTTTCCTCTTTAGATTATAACCCAGGAACACAGGAAATGTCGTGAAGACTTTGATTACCACTCAATAATAAATCTATCTGTCGCTTGACGCTTGTGAGAAACTTTCCAAGGTATTAGAACTTAAGAAGCATCTGCTTCTACAGTATATTTGTTCTTTCTGGAGTAGATTGCATATGCCTCTGGACATATTGGTGGGGCGACACATGACAAAGGACTTGATGGATATGTCGGGCCTCAACATCGGAGGAGAACAAGAAGACAATGCACGAGTGTCGCAACCCTCACATCAACCTCAAAGGTCAAGGGACAGGTCTGGCTCACTCTGATTTGTAACACCTCACTCAAGGTCAATGGAGACTTTGGTTCTGATACTGATGGTGGTGGTCTGATCAAAGTGTTGGTTTTGCTGATTTAGAATTCGTGCCCCTACAATCACTCGTTGAGTCAACCATTTGTTAGCATCTCATGAGGGAGATGTTTAGAACATCGAATGTGGTGTTGTGTTAAGATGTAGGCGCTCTGGCGATTGTCAATGAAATACATATATATGGGTCTACAGTCGCGTCCCTTGATATATATATGCATGGGTCTACAGCCGCACCCCTTTGATAAATCGAGTCATTTAGCTTAATTTGATTTATTCTCTCTGTGGCTTGTGAATCTTTAGGGGTACGCAATTGAAAATTGCAGGCATGCCTTGCTAGGACAAGCACGATATGAAATCAAACGCACCTACATGGTTACATGTTTCAAATTCAAAGCTTGTGTAGGTGGGGTTACAATGGGGGATTCCGAGCTAGCACTGTTGACAGAAGAAGAGTGATTTAACGTAAACAAAAGGTTCTGATGTACATCACGATAAGGCATATAGTGAACACATTTATTGTTAAATTATTAGAATATGTGTGCCTCGTTGTAATGCACAAAAAAGTCGTTGCGGATAGACAGAAGATTTTTCTCAATAACCTTACAAAACAAAATCAGAAGATTTTTCTCTCCCTCTCATATCCTGACGCGACCAATTCAGATGGTGTCCATGGCGTGGCGGGTACCCCCTCCCACCGGTGTGGTATATTAGAATATGGACCCGTGAGGGACATTGGCAGCGGTGCCGGTGACGACCCTTCAGGGTCCCATGTATGTCCGGCACGGGTTGCATATAAGTTCATTCAGCCGTGACATGCCAATGAGCACCACTGTTGGCTTGGAGGAAGAAGATCAAGCTGTTCATGAAAGCCCAACCATGGCGAAGAAGACACACAGGGAGAGTGACCACTTAGTCAATGTTGTCTTCGAGTCGGGTAAAACTTGTTGTAGTAAACAGTAGGAAAGTCATCGTGGTAAGGCCCCATAGGACCAGCGCACCAGAACAACAACCTCCGTTGATGAAGAATAGCGTAGATCGAAAGGATCCAACCTGAATACACATGAACATAGAAGAACAATAACCAGATCCGATCGAATCCACCAAAGACAGATCCGTCGGAGACACACATCCACACGCCCACCAACGATGCTAGACACACCACCAGGATGAGGCCTAGGCAGGGGAACTTTATTCCATCTTCAGAGAGCTGCCGCCGTCTCGCCTTCCCGAGCAGGACACAAACCCTAACAGAACTTGAAGAAACATCTAAAAACGGAGCCCTCCCGCCGACAAGGGCCGGGCTCCACCGCGCCCCATGGCCCTAAGGCCACCGAAGATGAGGCTGATCGATGGCGGTGCGAGCGAGAGGCAGAGGAACCCTAAACTTTTTTAGAGAGGAGGCACGTGAGATGTCATATACTTTTATGTTGCTAAAACCATAACTTTTGAAGTTGTAGATCAGTAGAAGACTCCTTGCAAAAGGTTGATCATTTACTCTCATTCACTTTACAATTTCTATCATAAGACGCACATTTCGCTTTTTAGTTTGACCCCCTACAAAATATTGTAGGGTGAATAAGTGCTTATGTATAAGTTCCAAAAAAGTATGTGGCACAATCACTGAAATTGTGGTGTTATGAGCTAGAATATTTCAAAAGCGCATCAATTAAGAATTGGGGGCTGCTACAAATCAGCCGGATGATTTCTTAGAGAAATCATCTGCCTATTCAACCGTTCGATCGGCGCACTGGTGGCCGTTGAGTTACAACGACGCCACGGTAGCAGCGAGTCAACGCAGCACCATTGCAGTCCCAGCGCAGCACCACGGATGGCTTTCGGTGAGCTCCATTGTGGCCCCAGCGGAGCTCCGACGCAGCACCGATGCGCCGGCGAAGCTCCATTGCAACTCCGGCCAAGCTCCAATGCAGCCCCGGTGGAGCTCCAACGCAGCTCCAACGGCTCCGGCGAAGCTCCATTGCAACACCGGTCGAGCTCCATTGCAGCCCTGCCGGAGCTCCACCGCAGCCCCGACGGCTCTGGCGAAGCTCCATTGCAACTCCGGCGAAGCTCCATTGCAGCCCGGCGTGGTCTAAGGTAGCACCGACGGCTCCGGCGAAGCTCCATTGCAACTCCGGTCGAGCTCCATTGCAGCCCTGCCGAAGCTCCATTGCAGCCCGCGTGATCCAAGGCGGCGCCGACGGCTCCGGCTCCGCGGGTCGCATGTCGCTTGCTGCACTGCAGCTCCCCGCCGATTCGCGTTGCAGCGTCACTGGTCGACGGCGAGATCATGGGGTCGCAGCTGCTGTGGTCGGACTAGTCGCGCCTAGAAAAAAGAGAAGAAGCAGGTGGAGTGGTGGTGGCAGCTGGTGGTGCCTACAGCAGCAAGTTGGGTTGGCTCATGCAGCGGTGGTCGCCGCGACGACGGGCCAGTGGCCGGTGGCGGCTTGCTTATCCTGCGTCCGGAGAAGGAGATGGGGATTTGCTTCTGCAGTGGTAGGAGATGAGGGAGCCGAGGGGCACGTGGAGAGGATAAGGTTGCCAGGTCCACGTCACGCGGGACACGCGTCGCTAGGACGAGGCGACTTACGCGTCGCTATTATCAGCCGGATGAAAATAAATAATTTCCTTAAGAATTACACATATTTATACCTCCGACAGGGAAGCATGTATTATATCTTTGCTACTCAGTGTTTCCTATCGAAGATCTAAAATAGTAGTTTAAAAGCTTCCAGCAAAAAATATTAGAAGTAAAATATTTACAAGGATTATTGTATGCAATTTACATGGGGCTATCTAATGTTAGATATCCAGGCATCTAATTATTTGCATTTATTTGGTCTAGCTCTATGGATACCAAGATCATTATAGGTCTTCGAAAATAATGCATGTGTACTACAAATTTTAAGAAGCCCGTGGCAACGCACGGGCATTCTACTAGTCTCATGTAGTTACCAACCAAAAGATGGCCTATATTAATTCTGGTCCATTAGATTGTTGGTTGTAGTGCAATATGAGACAGAGAATTAACTCGTTGTGGACAGTATGACGACGTGTTTCTCTGCGAAATTAAAGGGAAGTGACCAATTAAGGAAGCTGAACAACAGTATTTTAGACCATACAAAAGTAAAAAAAATGAATCTGACTATCATCCTAACGGTATCAATTATTCTTTATACACGATGTCAAAATAAAACCATCTAATGAGATAGGTAAGATTTATCGGACATGCATGTTTGGTATAGAGAGAAAAAGATGACCAATGGGCTGAACTTGTTGAGAAGAAGGCTGGGAAGAAATACGGCTGAGTGGGTTGTCCTCTTTCCCAAATGAGTATCCAGGGCATCTCTATGGATGTATACTAACCTCATTGACATATGATGTCGACGGTGTGTCACCAGAAAAAATAACTACTACTGTAAATTGGCAGGAACATGCTCTGAAGCCATTGGAGCCGGAGATATAGTTAGGCCTTGTACAATGCAAGGTGCCTAGAAGAGGTGCTTGTAAAAATAAACCAGGCTTTTCTTAAGCACCGGTGCTTATTTGTACAGGGCAGACGCTTAATTAGGCGTCTCTCATGTAGAAATAAGCACTGATGCTTCAGAAAAACCCGGTTTATTTTTCTAAGCACCTCTCTAAGCATCTAGCATTGTACAAGGCCTTACGGGCGCGGCATTGGAGCTGGCCAGGGCGGTACGTGCACTGAAGCTATGAAGTGCACGACCATGATGCTGGACAATATGCCCATCTCTAGCTAGACAGAAATTTGAACCATCAGCAAATGCTTGGAAAATTAATAATCTAACTTCTCCCGCCTTTTGCCGTAATTAAACCTATATTATAAACAGTTGAACACACATGAGCTACCAGACCAACCCCAAACACTTATAAAGCATGACTACATGGATGATCAATCTTCAGCAAACTGGAACGAAACTATCAAATGAAAAAACATAACTCTATCGAATCTAGCTACAGTTTTCCTAGTTAATGACTCCAAGAGACCAACTTCAGGTTAACAAACAGCAAATGGGAAATAGTCAAGAATGTAATTCTATATATGCTAGAATGCTTAAAGAATTTAAATCCTAATGCATTAACTTGCAAGATTTCCAAACTTGACAAAAATTAAAGCATGCCTTTTGCGGTACTGGTTCTGAGTGGAAGTATGGAGGAATGTACACACGACAATGGATAGGAAACAGAGTAGGTGCAGCGATATATGTTTATATAAAAATGGTACCTTTATCTTAAATCATATGGCCACCTCTAGATGAATAGACTCAAGATAGTTGAAATCATAAACCTTTGCAAAGGTGAAGATCTAGAACTATTTGCAGGAACTAAATCAAATAACGATTTATAAAAGACCAAAATCCTAGGAGCATACAGTACACACATTGACTGTGAGCATCACCATGAGTTAACTTGCTTCTGCACTTGCCTAGGATTTTGGTCTCCGGCGCCAGAGGCTAAATCACCCTTTTCCTCTGGACCTTGTTCTAGAGCAAGAGCTGCAACAAAAGACATGGATCGATTAATAATGTTAACTTCAGGTGCATTTGGTAGAACGATCGGCGCCGTTGCCAACATGACCCTGCTAACGACATAAGAAGGATTTTGAAATAGATTGACATGCACATAGATGATACATAAGGTACCATCGGACAATTATTGTTATCATGGATCAGTACTCCGTTTCCTTTCTGGTGTGAATTTTTCGTAGAATTCCAGATCCTCGAGCACAGAACAACAGCTCATGAAGCAACATCTGGACCAAACTCTTATAGATATCAAAAGATATAAATCTAAATTTACCAAAATTACTTCTAATATAAAGAGTTCCATCGGCTTTAAGCATTGACATCCCAATTGAATTGGTAGATTACCATCAACCTGCAAGCAATTTGTATGGAGAAAACCATGATGAATGCGAACTAAAGCACCCGGCTAACCAGCAAAGAGAGAGAGAGAGAGATATACCACATCATATAGTCAGCAGTCCAAACTCCAACTGCAGCAGGAGCTATACCAAGAGAGGGAGCAGCCGCAGCACGCATATGGAGAGCAGACGCTGAAGAATGGGAGAAAGAAAAAGAATTCCCGCCCGTACTCACAGTGTCCGTGGAGGAAGAAAGCAGAGAAACCGATGTTGTTCGACCGGGACCATCAGATGGATCAACGGATGGCGAAACACGGCGGCCACCTTGTAAGCCGCCTCGAGGAACATAAGAAGGCGCAGCGGCCGATAGGCTAGGCGAAGAAAATAGGGAAGCCCCGCCCCGAGAAGATCGATCGTGAGGTCCAACCAGAGAAAGGGGGTGAAAGATCGAGGATGTCGCTTAGAGGGGGGTGAATAGGCGCTTTAAAATAGTTACGGTTAAGGCTTGAACAAATGCGGAATAAACCTAGCGGTTAAATTGACAAGCACAAAACCTACAACAACTAGGCTCACATATGTGCACCAACAACTTATGCTAAGCAAGATAGACAACTAAGTGATAGCAAGATATATGACAAGAAACAATATGGCTATCACAAAGTAAAGTGCATAAGTAAAGGGCTCGGGTAAGAGATAACCGAGGCACGCGGAGACGACGATGTATCCCGAAGTTCACACCCTTGCGGATGCTAATCTCCGTTTGGAGCGGTGTGGAGGCACAATGCTCCCCAAGAAGCCACTAGGGCCACCGTAATCTCCTCACGCCCTCGCACAATGCAAGATGCCGTGATTCCACTAAGGGACCCTTGAGGGCGGTCACCGAACCCGTACAAATGGCAACCCTTGGGGGCGGTCACCGAACCCGTACACTTTGGCAACCCTTGGGGGCGGTCACCGGTACCCGTCAAATTGCTCGGGGCGATCTCCACAACCTAATTGGAGACCCCGACGCTTGCCCGGAGCTTTACACCACAATGATTGAGCTCCGAACAACACCAACCGTCTAGGGCGCCAAGGCACCCAAGAGGAACAAGCTCTAGGGTGCCCAAACACCCAAGAGTAATAAGCTTCTCAAACTTCACTTCCACGTATCACCGTGGAGAACTCAAACCGATGCACCAAATGCAATGGCAATGGCACACGGAGTGCCCAAGTCCTTCTCTCCCAAATCCCACCAAAGCAACTAATGCTAGGGAGGAAAATGAGAGGAAGAACAAAAGAAGAACACGAAGAACTCCAAGATCTAGATCCAAGGGGTTCCCCTCACTTAGAGGAGAAAGTGATTGGTGGAAACGTGGATCTAGATCTCCTCTCTCTTTTCCCTCAAGAACTAGCAAGAATCATTGGAGGGATTGAGAGTTAGCAAGCTCGAAGAAGGTCAACAATGGGGGAAGAACACGAGCTAAAGAGATAAGGTCCATTAAGAAGACCCCCTTTTATAGGTGGGGAAAAATCCAACCGTTATCCTCACAGCCCGCACAGAGCGGTACTACTGCTCCAAGGAGCGGTACTACTGCTAGGGCGGTAGTAGCCCTTTGAAAAACAACAGCGAGGAGGCAAAAGGCCAGTAGAACCGCCGGAGCGGTACTACCGCTAGTCCTCACGGTACTACCGCTAGGGATAGCGGTACTACCGCAAAGTGTAGCGGTACTACTGCTAGCGAGCGGTACTAAAAAAATACATCCGTGCCTACCATCGCTGGACCTAATACGAGATTTTGGTCTGGAGCGGTACTACCGCTGTAGTAGCCGCGGTAGTACCGCTCTGGAGCGGTAGTAAAAAATTACATCCGCTCCAATCCGCGGTAGTACCGCTGCAGCCTTTTCAGAACACCAAAACTGCCACAACTTCTGCAAACGGACTCCGAATTCAACGAAACCAAGTTTGTTGGAAAGCTAACGACATGGGCTAACACAATCTTGGTAGAAATATCAATAAGAAGCAAATTAGAAAAGTCCCATGAGAAAATGGTGAGAACCCTTCCTCGGAAAAGACCGGTAAAACCTCCAACACTGAAAACGCGATAGAAGAAGCATATGAAATCCGTTTTCGATGTACTAGAGCTTGTCAAGAAGATAACCACAAGATCTAAAACCTCAAAAGAAAATACAAATAAGAATCAAGAAAGATGATGCAAGGATGCAATGGTTTGAGCTCTCGACGAACGATACGATCAAGCTACTCACTTGAGAGCCCCCCTTGATAGTACGGCTATCGATCCTATAACCCGGTCTCCAAACTATCACCATGAGACCAGTAAAATATAAAACCTATCAAGGGCAAACCTTTGCCTTGCACGAAGTCCACTTGAGCTAGATGATGACGATCTTGACTCCCTCAAGTTGGACCACCTTTCTTGATTGCGTTCTCTCGATGAAGACTAGTTGATTGCTCCCCCATACTCCACTATGGGTGAGCCACTCTTTGGCACATTTTCACAAGTCCATTGTCACCACAATGGACGACAAGCTTCAAGCATGTGATCTCTTTGTGATGATTCACTTGAACTTGCACACCGCAACCTAACCCCACAAAGAACTCTCACGAAGACCATGGGTTAGTACACAAAGCGTAATTGACAATGCTTACCATACCATGGGATCGCTTGGTCCCCCTCGGTACATCTTCTACGCTTTGTGTGTTGATCAACTTGATTCACTCTTTGACTTAGTCTTGATCAACCTCTCACATGACCAATCTTTAGGTAATTCCTTGAATAGCATCTTGGTCATCACAAACTCTCCTTGAAACCAACAAATGGACTCCAAGAAAAGCCTATGGACAAATCCTTCAAATATAACTCAAGGCAACCATTAGTCCATAGAGATTGTCATCAATTACCAAAACCAAACATGGGGGCACCGCATGTTCTTTCAATCTCCCCCATTTTGGTAATTGATGACAATCACTTTCAAGAGAGTTTATACAAGGAATTATGCATCACCATGCAATGCACCAACCAATAATGCATGTGTATGAGATGCAAATGCTTAGGAACAAGACCAAAGCACGAAGATGCGTATGAGATGCAAATGCTTAGGAACAAAACCAAAGCATGAAGATGCGTATGAGATGCAAATGCTTAGGAACAAAACCAAAGCATGAAGAAGCTCTCTAAACATCTCCCCACAAAACTCTTTGAAACTTCTCCCCCATTGGCATCGATTGCCAAAATGGGCGAAAAGCTTAGAAGGCCAATATAAATTGTGTTCCTCCATAAATTGTGTATTTCTCAATAAGAGAGTGGAATGCACTACACATATCCAAAGGTAAATACTTGGAGGAAGACAAAATATATTGAGGCTCAAAGATTGCCAAAGAATGATATGCCACAAAGACATAACAAAGAGAGAAACAAGCAATCAGGCAATCAAAAGATACCAATTGAAACAAGCTATCAAAAGATACCAATTGAACTAACAAGACCAATGCTCCTATGAGCCACATCAAAAAAGATATTATGATATGAGCAAAGGAGTGTTCTAAAGAAACTAGAGAAGCTCCCCATGATTTGTGCACACATAAGAATATTTGTATTTTGATACAAAGTGCACAAAATAGGATCATAGCTCCCCCAAAATCAATAGAAACTCACAACAAGAGCAAGTGAGCATATAGGAAACTAAGCCTATCACTTGCAACAAACACATGGTTGAGCAACATGTAAAAGAGGCAACTTAAGAATAGGCTCAACCAAAACCGATGTTTGTGAGTCATGGCAAAGCACTTGAGAAGACTAATATAAGGATGAGCATTAAGCATCAACATAGTCTTGGATAAATGAGATACAAGGTGCCAGACATGTCCTTCCCACACACACACACAACAAGCAAATGGATACACAAGCTTACTAAAAAGTGAAATAACAACCATGCTTGTGACAACCCATGGTGAAGATAGAAAGTGAAAGCCTCATCAAGACGAGGGATACCAATTAAGATGGCAAAAAGCCTCGTCAAGACAAGCATGAGGAAAATGATCTTCACCACACAAGAGTGCAGCAAGATGCAATGAGATATGACCCGCACTCAAGGCACACACTTTCACGGAGCCACCAAAGAAATAAAACAAGAAGGAAAAGGTGGACGTCAAAGAAAGGGATATCAACTAGATATGCAACTTCTCTCAAGTGTATAAGATTCTAGGTAGATGAAGATCATGATGATATCGATCCACAAAGAAGGATGTACACACGAAATGGTTACACAAGGAAAGAACAAGATATCCACAAGGAAGTCATAAATATACCACTAAGATATTTGCTTGAAAGCATAGCACATGGCTAGATATGGTCTTATAGTATATAAATGAACTCCTACCACACAATCATCAAAGACATCACAACTAGCAACACGAGATCATCGTTGGGATGCTTTGAGAAAGGAAACAAGTATCATAAGAACGAATCAAGAATTACATGCCATGATACAACCTACACAAGGTTGATGCAAGAAATGTGTGCATGAAGTAGATGATGATACTTGTTACCGAGATACCATTGTACGGATGTAGTAGATACCAATTGAAGGTAGATAGTAGTTCATTGATCATCCTAGCTTGACTCCAATAAGCACATGGTGACAACATCTTCCTTGTGAGTGAGCCGAGCATCCAATGCATCTCCAATTGTTCCTAGAACAACAACACAAACAAAATGGTACCCAAACTCATTGGGACCAAAGAGTTAGAAACACCAATACATAGGACAAACTCCACAAACATATGTGCCTTGGTGGAGTTTCCCCTATATATTGGATCAAAGAAAGAAAACATGCCAAATAAAATACACGAAGTGACTATGCATGCTCAAGACTTTCAAGAAGCGATACCAAATGAGAAAGAAATACCAAGAGAAAATAGATTACCAAATGGAGAAATCATCACTTGGAAGATATCATTAAACGATACATCAAGGAATGAGATATCCATTGGCACACTCAAAATGAAAGAAATCAAACTCCCAAAAGAGAGGATGGTTCCAAACAAACCATGCCCTCTACAAAGTTTCATGATGGCACAAAGTACCAAAAAGAAACGGCTTGCCTTCCACCAAAACACACTTGATAAGGATCACAAGAAGAGTGTTCTAAAGAAAATAGGATAGCTCCCCCATGAGTTGTGCATTATAGAGAATTTGCATTTGAATACAAAATGCACAAGGTGGGATCACCACTTTCACTATATCTAGAAAACACTAGACAAGAACAAGAAATTAACAAGATCCACAAGTGGTATGGAAGACAATGGGAGTGGACACAATCCTTGGCAAGAGATAAGGCAAATAAAAATAAAAGCCAATGTAAAGATGATCAATAAATTCTACCACACATAAGTGAGTTCCAATTGTCAAAAGACAAGAAGTATTTGGAAATAATTCCCGATGGTAGATAACAAGGATATCCAACATCATCTTCACAACAAACACAAGCAAATTGCAACTTGTAGAGCTAACATGTCACCTAGGAACAAGATAATTAATAATATCAACTCTAAGTGACAATATCTCAAATGTACACATTTTCTAGGCTTGTAATATGCACATAGCATATTACTCCCCCATAATGTGATACCAATGAAAACTTAACAAGAGGCAGTAAGAGAATCCAACAAGAGATAATTAATGGACTTTTTAGAATTTGAATTTCTCATGAGAGACATACCACCTAGCGACTAGATAATCTTGTAATATCAATACTAGATGGTATTCCTCATGTACACACATTTATAGGATTGTGAGGTGCACAAAGCACATCACGCCCCCAAAATGGGATGTTCCATTAATCTCTCACACGAGCCAACTAGGATACAAATAAGAAGCATAAAGGCTCAACGCACGACACACACGTACATGCTGTGCAAACCAACACACACATACTTGATTGCTCAAGATAAGCAAGTTGGAAGCACAACATATACAAACACATGCATGGTACAAAACCAAAACATGCAAAAGGAGAAAGTAACTTTCAATGTAAACAATTTAAGCACGAGTTACCGCAATGAGGAATATTGGATATAAGATAGAAACTTGATAATCCGAATGACTTGGCTTGAGACAATATGAATGATGAAGACCCCTTAACTCTTCATAATGTAGCCAAGTCTCCAATGCCCTCCAACAACACCTATTGATCAAGTTTGAGCTTGTTGGTCCCCAACCAAGTTGGGTCCTAAGAGGTTAGTCACAATAGGCTTGGCAACCCAAATGGTTCTTTGCTTGAAACCACTTTGATTACCAACAAACTTGGCAAACACATTGCCAACCTTATCCTTCCCGAGAGAATAGATATCATCAATAATAATTGGGTTGGATAAGTTACCACTAGTGCATGAAGAAGCGACGTGACCTTTCTCACGACATAAGTAGCAACGTCTACTCTTCACTTTCTTCTCACTTGATTTCTCAACTTGAGAAGCATTAGCTTGAGTCTTCTTGGGAAGAGGCCTTTCTTCAACTTGAGGTTGAGCATGAGAATGAACTTGTGGCCGCTTCCCTTGTTGCTTGTCATTAATTGGCTTCTTCTTCAATGGGCAAGATCTAACATGATGCCCTTCAATTTTGCACTTGAAGCAAATAATCTTGGCCGAATTCTTGACTTGTTCTTGGCCCTTCTTCTTGATTCTCTTGGACTTCTTCTTCTTATTGGAGTTGAATCCAAGTCCACCTTTGTCATTGGGGGATTTTTGCACACTCAAGATATTGTTGAGTGTGGACTTCCCTTCATGACCCTTTTCCAAGTCTTTCTTCAAATAATTGACTTGGGCCTTGAGCTCTTTGATTTCCTCTACATGGTTAGTATCAACACAAGTACTAGAGGAAGTATACGCTTCATCGTTGGAGCAACAAGGCAAGGAAAGCAATTCATCACAAGATGTAGCAATATTATGGGTAGAGAAATTGCGAGGACTAGCACATGGCAATAAGGCATTTTGACTAGAAGTAGAGCTAGTATCCACATGAGGCTCACTAGATGTTACCTTAGTAATCATAGCCTCATGAGCTATCTTTAGCACATTTTGGGATACTAGAAGATCATCATGAGAGCTTGTGAGATTTACATGATTTTCTTCCAATTTCCCAAAATTGCTAGATAGCAACTCAAGTTGAGCTCGTAGCTCAACATTCTCCTTCAAAATGGATGCTTCACAAGAAGTAGAGTTAGTAGCACAAGCATCATCATTAACAACAAGAGGAGAAGGCAACTTGGCAAGCTCTTTTGAATAAGAAGCTTTAAGTTGAGCATGAGACTCGGTGAGTTCGATGAGCTCACTCTTAATGACCCTTGAGCCATTTTCGAGGTGCTCAAAATCCTCAAGGAGTCTAGCATGAGCAACTTCAAGCTTAGCATTTTTAGTTTTGAAATCATTGGCCACCTCAAGTGCTCTATCATGAGATTCCTTTATTCTAGATAATTCTAGAGCAAAGGTCTCCTCAAGAGACTCCTTGGTGGTTTGTTCAAGTTCAAGAGCTTGAGAGAGGTCTGCGATCTCATTAGCGTAATCACGCTCATGACCTTCCATTTTCTCAATGGTGACCTCATGCTCCTCAAGACGAGATTCCAACTCATCAATATATTTCTTGCCCTCAATGGCAATGGACATGATTTCCATGAAGTTGGAACGAGCAATTTTATTTTTATGAAGAGCTTTAAAAATCATTTCCCCCTTAGTTTTTAAGGAGGCAACATTATCATTCTCTTCATCATTATCCTCATCATCATTAGCATCAACATCATCATCAAGAGACATATTGGGGTTCAAGGTAGGAGATACCTTTGAAGCCTTGGCCATAAGGCAAAACGCAATAGATGATAATGTAGGATCCCTTGTGTAACACCCCCTGTATTAAGCTACAGAGATCACCCTTTTGATGAGGCCATGTCATCATGATTAATAGTGCATAATCATCATTAGCATCATATTGCGTTTCAACTCCTAAGTCAAATTCAAATTTAAATGAAAGTGGAATATAAAAGTTGTCCAACATAGAAACTAAAATGTCAGATAAATAACAAATATTCCAGAGGCTATTCTAAAATTGAAACCAACATCATTGGAATTGGATAAGTGACTCGAACAACCTCAAACAGTGGATGAAGATAATATTTAATAACCATTTATTAAATCTGAAATAAATATGGAATTATGTTTTGTCCAAACTAATTTTAGGTGTTAAGGAATAATGCACTGGTATTTATGAAATAGGTCACCTTTTTACAAAAACCATTGGGAGCCTAAACATTTAACAGTAGAGAAAAGAGAATAAGAAAAGAAAAGAAAAGAAACAGAAAGGATAAGAACCCCCCCCCCCCCCCCCGACTGGGCCTCGGCCCAGCAAGCCACCGGGCCGCCAGGCCGCCCAGCCGGCGCCTACTTAGCCGGCCACCCCCCCCGCCAAACCCTAACCCTACCCCCGATTCCCCCCCCCCCCCGATCCAGATCGGGCGCATGCCCGATCCCTGTCCGCCCGTCGCCTCGCCGTACTCTCCTCGGGTCCGCTGCCGCCCCCCCTACTCTCCCTCTCTCCCCTCTTCGCTCTCCCCACCAGCCGCCTGGCGCTCGGTCCCCCCTCCCTCGCTGGATCTGGATCGGGGCGATCCCCGATCCCTTCCGCGGCCGCCTCGCGTCGCCGTCTGTCCGTTGTACCCCTCCATGCCCTCTCGCCTCTCTCCGCCTCTCTCCACTCGCGGTTCCTTCTCGCGCTCTCCTCCTTTTCTCCCCTCCTCTCCCGTCGCCGGGTGCGTGGCCATCCTCTCCCTCTCCATCCGCCTCCTCGGGTCTCCCAGCAATGGGGAGGGGATCAAGACTCCACGGAGGAGGGGGGAGCCGCCGTCTATGGGTTTGAATATCCCTCTCTCTCCAAATCTCGGGGGCGTTTCTCTTCCGGGGGTCTTGCTCCTTCTCCTCGCTTTTTCCCCTCCTTCTCGATTCCTCCCCCCTTGCCTCCTTCTTCCCGGTTCTCCGCCCTAGCCGACCCCGCTGCCCTCCCTACGGATCCCCGGTGATGCTCTGTGCCCTCCCCCCTCTCTGCTCGAGCACGGCTCCCCCTCTCTCACCTCATCCTCTTCCTTCTGCTCTTCCTCAACGCTCCTCCTCTCTCCGCCCACTTTCCCCTCTCTCTCTCACTCTTCGTCTCCTCCTCTCCATCCAACCTGTACCGCTTCCTCCCGCCCCCCCACCCCCCCTCCCGAGTCCCCCGACCAGTCCTGGGTGAGTGTTCTCCTGTCCTACCTCTCTCTTCCATCCCTTGCCTTCTTGTCCAAGGGGGGGGGGGGCGGTGGGGGGGTCTTGGCGTCCTCCCCCGCTCTCTTCCGATCGTCCGCTCGGGGTTCCTCTCCCTCCGTTGGGACCCGGATGCCCCCTCTCCTCCGTCCCCCCCTCCGGCCCTGCCATGGCCTCGCCGGCGCGCCCGCGCCCACCACCGCCCGTGCTGTCCCCTTTTGGGCACCGGACATGTCCGGTCCCGAAAGGGGCACGCCCCGGACGTGTCCGCCCCTGGGCCACTGCCCAGTGGGGCCCGAACCCCTGTGACGCTGACGAATGGGGCCCACGCCCAGAAACAGTTTTAAGAAAATAGAATAAAAAATATAATTAAATAATTAAAATAATTAATTAATTAATTAATTAATTAATTAGTTAATTAATCCTGATTAGGTTAATCTAATTAACTGATTAGTGTTATTAAATAATTAGTAATAACTTAATTAACTGCTGACGTCAGCATGATGTCATGCTGACTCATCAATCACTGTTTCGGATAATGTTGAATTAAATAATTAATTAAAATTTCAGAAATTAATAAAAACTTTAGAAAATCATATCTTTTAAACCGTAACTCCGATGAAAATATTTTATACATGAAACTTGCTCAGAACGACGATACGAACCCGGATACGCCCTCGGTATCTCCGTCAGACGCCCGCAGCTATGAGAACGTTGAACAATTAGACCGATTTCGATAAATGAATAGTGTCCAACCCTAATTAAATAAATCCGAATAAATTCCTAAATTAACTAAATCGCTTAGTTAGGCTGTATATCACCCCGGCATATCATTTAGACATGTCATGCATCCCTGTTGCATTATTGTCGTGTGTTTACTGTTTCTTCCCCCTCTTCTCTTCGGTAGACTACGAGACCGACGCAGCTGCTGGTGCCCCGACCGACTACGTTGTTGACGACCCCTACTTGCCAGAGCAACCAGGCAAGCCCCCCCCCTTGATCACCAGATATCGCCTATTCTCCTCTATACTGCTTGCATTAGAGTAGTGTAGCATGATACTGCTTTCGGTTAATCCTATTCTGCTGCATAGCCTGTCATTGTTGCTACTGTTGTTGATACCTTACCTGCAATCCTAAATGCCTAGTGTAGGATGCTAGTTTATCATCATTGGCCCTGCATTCTTGTCAGTCTGCCTTGCTATACTATCGGGCCGTGATCACTCGGGAGGTGATCACGGGTGTATACTATACATATATACATACTATACAAAATGGTGACTAAAGTCGGGTCGGCTCGAAGAGTACCCGCGAGTGATTCACGGATTGGGGGCTGAAAGGACCTTTGTCCCAACGGCCCTTTGAGTGGATCTTTGTGGCGGAGCGACAGGGCAGGTTGAGACCACCTAGGAGACAGGTGGGCCAAGCCCTGGTCGGCGTTCGCGTTTACTTCATAATAACACGCTTAACGAGATTGGATATTTGATCTGAGTCTGGCCACTGGCCTATACGCACTAACCAACTACGCGGGAGTAGTTATGGGTATCCCGGCGTCGTGGTATCAGCTGAAGCCTTCTTGACGTCAGCGACTAAGCGGCGCGCGCCGTGTTGGACCGCGCTAACGTAACCGCCGTGATCGTGTGGGTTGCTAGGTCTGCTCGCGGCCGCGTACGCAACGTGCAGGAGCGCACTGGGCGATGGGCCCAGACCCCAGAGTGCCTAGGATTAGTCCGGCGTGCTGACCTCTCTGTTGAGCCTAGGTGGGGCTGCGACGTGTGGATCTTCCGAGGCCGGGCATGACCCAGGAAAGTGTGTCCGGCCAAAGGGGATCGAGCGTGTTGGGGAATATGTGGTGCACCCCTGCAGGGAAGTTTATCTATTCGAATAGCCGTGTCCCTCGGTAAAAGGACGACCCGGAGTTGTATTCCGACCTCATGACAACTAGAAATGGATACTTAATAAAACACACCCTTACAAGTGACAGATATAACCCGATGGTCGCTCTCTCGCATGGTGGCGACGAGAGGATCGACGGGTAGGATTATGCTATACGTTGTTGCTTGGTTAACTTCCAACTAATCTCTTCTATTGCTTCAAGATGGAGGCTGCCAGAAGCGTAGTCTTCGACAGGACTAGCTATCCCCCTCTTATTCTGGCATTCTGCAGTTCAGTCCACCGATATTGCCTCTTTACACATATACCATGCATATGTAGTATAGATCCTTGCTTGCGAGTACTTTGGATGAGTACTCACGGTTGCTTTCCCCCTCCTTTCCCCCTTTCCCTCCTTGCTGGTTGTCGCAACCAGATGTTGGAGCCCAGGAGCCAGACGCCACCTTCGACGACTACTACCACCAGGGCGGAGCCTACTACTACGTCCAGGACGCCGACGACCAGGAGTAGTTAGGAGGATCCCAGGCAGGAGGCCCTGCGCCTGTTCGATCTGTTGTATCCCTGTTTGTGCTAGCCATCTTATGGCACCTTGTTTAACCTATGTCTGTACTCAGATATTGTTGCTTCCGCTGACTCGTCTATGATCGAGCATTTGTATTCGAGCCCTCGTGGCCCCTGGCTTGTATTATGATGCTTGTATGACTTATTTATGTTTTAGAGTTGTGTTGTGATATCTTCCCGTGAGTCCCTGATCTTGATCGTACATGTTTGCGTGCATGATTAGTGTACGATCGAGCCGGGGGCGCCACACCTTGAAGCACCATTAAAAACCACATCTTGTTCCATGGAGTGTTGGGTTTCCTCTACATTGTTAGCACAACAATTCGAGGAAATAGATGCATTTTTATCATGGCAACAAGACATAGCAAGCATATCATCATGAGATTTAGTCAAGCAATTTCTACAAGATATGCACGGACTATCAACACAAGCATGTGAAACATTTGGAGTGCTCGAAGTGTTGGAGTCCAAAGATGGAGCATTGCAATAAGATAGAGATGAGGGATCATCAACGATAACCACACTATCATCATTGCAATGAACACCACTACTCACCATATCATTACCTTGTGGCAATCCACATGTAGGTGAAGTAGAAGAAGTTGAGAAAGCAACACGGCCGGAGGTGGAGGGAGAAAAATCATCCCCACAAAACTTGGACACGCCATATTTATCTTGAAGCTTTGTCCACAACTCGTGAGCATCCCGAAACGGCATGAGTTGAAATATAACTACATTGCTCAAACCATCAAAAAGCACATTAGAAGCTTGAGCATTGAGATAAGAGTTTTTCTCATCCTCTAAAGATAATCTTTGGGGATCCTTTGGAGGAGAAAAACCCATATCTACAATTCGCTCTAAATTTGGGTCCATGACCCTAAAGAGATTAAGCATGCGAATTACCCAAACATCAAAATTTGTGCCATCGAAACTAAGAGTGTCAGAGAATCCTAAGCCCCTAGTCGACATCCTTACTCTCTAGGCGGTTAAGCCCTAAAAAGAGAGACGAGGCTCTGATACCAATTGAAAGATCGAGGATGTCGCCTAGAGGGGGGGTGAATAGGTGCTTTAAAATAATTACGGTTAAGGCTTGAACAAATGCGGAATAAACCTAGCGGTTAAATTGACAAGCACAAAACCTACAACAACTAGGCTCACATATGTGCACCAACAACTTATGCTAAGCAAGATAGACAACTAAGTGATAGCAAGATATACGACAAGAAACAATATGGCTATCACAAAGTAAAGTGCATAAGTAAAGGGCTCGGGTAAGAGATAACCGAGGCACGCAGAGACGATGATGTATCCCGAAGTTCACACCCTTGCGGATGCTAATCTCCGTTTGGAGCGGTGTGGAGGCACAATGCTCCCCAAGAAGCCACTAGGGCCACCGTAATCTCCTCACGCCCTCGCACAATGCAAGATGCCGTGATTCCACTAAGGGACCCTTGAGGGCGGTCACCGAACCCGTACAAATGGCAACCCTTGGGGGCGGTCACCGAACCCGTACACTTTGGCAACCCTTGGGGGCGGTCACCGGTACCCGTCAAATTGCTCGGGGCGATCTCCACAACCTAATTGGAGACCCCGACGCTTGCCCGGAGCTTTACACCACAATGATTGAGCTCCGAACAACACCAACCGTCTAGAGCGCCAAGGCACCCAAGAGGAACAAGCTCTAGGGTGCCCAAACACCCAAGAGTAATAAGCTTCTCAAACTTCACTTCCACGTATCACCGTGGAGAACTCAAACCGATGCACCAAATGCAATGGCAAGGGCACACGGAGTGCCCAAGTCCTTCTCTCCCAAATCCCACCAAAGCAACTAATGCTAGGGAGGAAAATGAGAGGAAGAACAAAAGAAGAACACGAAGAACTCCAAGATCTAGATCCAAGGGGTTCCCCTCACTTAGAGGAGAAAGTGATTGGTGGAAACGTGGATCTAGATCTCCTCTCTCTTTTCCCTCAAGAACTAGCAAGAATCATTGGAGGGATTGAGAGTTAGCAAGCTCGAAGAAGGTCAACAATGGGGGAAGAACATGAGCTAAAGAGATAAGGTCCATTAAGAAGACCCCCTTTTATAGGTGGGGAAAAATCCAACCGTTATCCTCACAGCCCGCACAGAGCGGTACTACCGCTCCAAGGAGCGGTACTACCGCTAGGGCGGTAGTAGCCCTTTGAAAAACAACAGCGAGGAGGCAAAAGGCCAGTAGAACCGCCGGAGCGGTACTACCGCTAGTCCTCACGGTACTACCGCTAGGGATAGCGGTACTACCGCAAAGTGTAGCGGTACTACTGCTAGCGAGCGGTACTAAAAAAATACATCCGTGCCTACCATCGCTGGACCTAATACGAGATTTTGGTCCGGAGCGGTACTACCGCTGTAATAGCCGCGGTAGTACCGCTCTGGAGCGGTAGTAAAAAATTACATCCGCTCCAATCCGCGGTAGTACCGCTGCAGCCTTTTCAGAACACCAAAACTGCCACAACTTCTGCAAACGGACTCCGAATTCAACGAAACCAAGTTTGTTGGAAAGCTAACGACATGGGCTAACACAATCTTGGTAGAAATATCAATAAGAAGCAAATTAGAAAAGTCCCATGAGAAAATGGTGAGAACCCTTCCTCGAAAAAGACCGGTAAAACCTCCAACACTGAAAACGCGATAGAAGAAGCATATGAAATCCGTTTTCGATGTACTAGAGCTTGTCACGAAGATAACCACAAGATCTAAAACCTCAAAAGAAAATACAAATAAGAATCAAGAAAGATGATGCAAGGATGCAATGGTTTGAGCTCTCGACGAACGATACGATCAAGCTACTCACTTGAGAGCCCCCCTTGATAGTACGGCTATCGATCCTATAACCCGGTCTCCAAACTATCACCATGAGACCAGTAAAATATAAAACCTATCAAGGGCAAACCTTTGCCTTGCACGAAGTCCACTTGAGCTAGATGATGACGATCTTGACTCCCTCAAGTTGGACCACCTTTCTTGATTGCGTTCGCTCGATGAAGACTAGTTGATTGCTCCCCCATACTCCACTATGGGTGAGCCACTCTTTGGCACATTTTCACAAGTCAATTGTCACCACAATGGACGGCAAGCTTCAAGCATGTGATCTCTTCGTGATGATCCACTTGAACTTGCACACCGCAACCTAACCCCACAAAGAACTCTCACGAAGACCATGGGTTAGTACACAAAGCGTAATTGACAATGCTTACCATACCATGGGATCGCTTGGTCCCCCTCGGTACATCTTTTACGCTTTGTGTGTTGATCAACTTGATTCACTCTTTGACTTAGTCTTGATCAACCTCTCACATGACCAATCTTTAGGTAATTCCTTGAATAGCATCTTGGTCATCACAAACTCTCCTTGAAACCAACAAATGGACTCCAAGAAAAGCCTATGGACAAATCCTTCAAATATAACTCAAGGCAACCATTAGTCCATAGAGATTGTCATCAATTACCAAAACCAAACATGGGGGCACCGCATGTTCTTTCAGGGGGGACCTGGATGAGCGAAGATGTGTGCCGCCCCGCGGCAAAAGAGCGGTGGATCGCCCACGGCCGCCTCGAGCGGGTCGCTCAGCGGCGGCGACCGTGGGACCGAGCAAGGCGGCTCCTGGAGTGCTCGAGAAAGAAAGCGGTCGAGGAGGAAAACGGGAACGGAGCCCAGCCCAATGGAACGTGGCAAGATGTGGAGAAGGGCACTGCTGGCGGCCCACCGCATAAGAAGTGGAAGGAAACCAGCCGGTCCGCTCTAGGAAGGTAAAAAAGAGGCCAACGTGTGGAAAATCGGTAATACGTGTCAAGAGGACATAACCCGTTGGTAACAACGGCAGATGAACGTGAGGAGCGCTTGCTTAGTAGCTTTAATTCTTTGGTATATTCGTCCCGCTATGGCCATACTGAGCCGTCAAGCCATCTACTGATCCACAAGCGTCAGGCTCCAAGGACCGAATGCGATGCACAAGGCCCCCGCAACCGACGCCTCTCTCCTCTCGATTCGGCCTAGAACCGACACGTCCCTCTGGATCGTCGCGTCTCTCGGGCTTGTATAAATCTTACTTTCCAACTGATCAATAGATGGAGGTTTTCTCTCCTCTCGGTTCGGCCTAGAACCGACACATCCTTCTGGATCGTCGCGTCTCTCGAGCTTGTATAAATCTTACTTTCCAACTGATCAATAGACGGAGGTTTTCATTCAATCTCAAACACAGAATCTCTTGGTTCTGGAAGAGGAGATTTGCCTGGGGTTGATCAGCGCCTATGATCTGGCCTCAACTAATTGAGACATCACGAGCAATATGGAATGTGGTTCGGATGGAATTTGGCTTCGGGGAAGCATATAGATAAATTAATGGGTCTGTTTAGGACACATCTAGATGTGATATAGTTATGTTACATCTAAGCTGATGTCCACTCTGTTTGTGGTCTTTTTTTTTTCTTTTTTTTTTCTTGTTGCTACGTTATGTATTTATGAGAGCTTAGATGTGACATCCTTAAAAAACATATAGATGTGAATTAGACAAACTGTAAATTAAATGATGAGAACATCGTTTGTTACCAGTTGCAACTGACCGTTGGGGCATTTATGACGGCTGCTGGCTCTTATAGCCACCTGTCAGGTCATATCCAATGCCATGGCAGGTACATCAAGTATACACAACGGATGATCTGCTTCAGAAATGCTTGAATACAAAAACGGTATGCATAGGGTTGGAATCTACGATTCGGGTTCGCATCTCCAGTTGGGGGATGACAGTGATGTAGGGGGTGAGCGAACAGGTTCTCTTTCATATTACTCGCCAAAAATTCTTCAACACAACCGATTCTCCCCCAGAAAATGTATGATCCACTGCCTCATCCGGGAAGGATGCTGCAGCACCGCAAAATATACACCGGAACCAGAAACATAACAGATACAGAGTTATGACAATAGTACAGTAGGAAGCCAAACATTATTAACACAACCGATTCTCCCGCTTGCAAATGCATAATCCAATGCATCGTCAAATTGGGACTAGTACCGTAGAGTTTGTTCTCTCCCATTATTAAAACCCAATACATATCACGTGATGCATCATAAGACACCACTATGAAGACCTGGATTATTAAACAACTCAAGCAAGTGAGACCACCACTTTGAAGAGCTGAAACATTGAAGGAGCTCACCCAGGTGAGATCAGACAGACACCTCTGATATAAGCGAGCACGGCACACATTATTCAATCTTTATTCTCAGCATCTACAGCATCCGTCGTTTACCACCTGTAACAGCAACATTGAAAACAGCATTAACACTTGATGGACGATGCTACAATGTTTATGCTTCATGAATTTCCCATTAGCTAGTAAACCGCAACTGGGTACAAAAGAAAAAAAACTTCCTACAAGGCTCACTAGAAGAGAAGTTACAGGATCCATCTAAGAAAAAAGAACTAGTGCCCGATCAGTAGCCATAGCCATGTGTTGGAAAGCAATACAAGAAGCAGTGTTCGACGCAATACACAAGAGAACCAATTGACCGTGTAAAACCAAAGTAATTATAACAGATAGTAAAAGTGATGCACATGGCAAAAGAATCCACCATTACAAAGTAAAAAAAATGCAGCTGACTGACAAAAAACATGATAGACCGCTGGAGTTCATCACATATGACTAGATGACAGATGCGCCAACATTTATGCTTAGCTTGGTTTGTTCAACTCGGGTACAAAGAGAATATCACACCCAACTAAACCACCCAAGGATCCAAGGATCACAAATCTTACCTATGAAAGCAAATAAAGACAATGATTTCTTTTACTTCTCTTTCAAATCAAAAATTAACTTTCCAACCAGTCATAAGATCACTAAGAAACAAATACACTACTATCTGACCACTAACTATTAACCATCTTTGTTGGAGAACTACTCATTCAGTAGACAGAACATACTACCCATGTGAAACCAAAGCAAGTGTAATGGATAATTAACTAAAGGATCTGCCTGCTCGCTAGTTGATTGAGAATTGACAGTAATCACATTTTCAGGACTTCAGATATAGAACCAACTGTTCAAATACATCATGCCTTCAATAGTAATAATAGCCGCCAGCCCTCTAATACAAACCCTTTCTTCGTCCCATCAAAAGCCAGCGTCCTCCACATCCCTCCGCCTCCCCCCCCCCCCCCCCTCAAAATCCCCGGCACCATAATGCTGCCCTCTACGAGCACCGACGCGAACCACTCAACATACGAGGCACCCGCTGCCACTGTCACCCACCTGCCATTCCCCACCACTGCAACGGGTGCCCCCAGCCCGTCAAGCCTCCCCGGAGCTCCCTCTACTGCCAGCAACACAAGGTAACCGCCGAATTCCCCAACCTAACCCTCATTTGACAGTTCAAATTATGGTGATGCAAGATATCAGTTGCCTGAGAACTAGCAAATCTGTTAACTAAAAGCCAAGTAGATGGCATAAGAACATGTCAATATAAACCAAAAATGCAATTGATTGACAGAAGCAAATAGCTGAATGTTGTTGATCACATGTCAATAGTGTTTTAATTGTTCTTATTAACTACTGCCATCGTCCCATAATATAAGAGCATTTCTGACACTACATTAGTGTCAAAAACGCTCTTATGTTATGGGACGGAGGGAGTACTTTATAGCTAGAAAGGGATCAATCGAAGTCACGAACTTTGGGTCTCTTTTAGGGACATATGGTCTATAATAAATTGCATACCTGTGTCCGTCTTCAGATTAATATATTTGCCGATAACACTAGGGAAATACGTGGCAGGTGCACAAGGTTCCCTATCAATGCCAAACTCAGATATGCTTAGCAGTGTCTTGTTCCTTGTGTCAAGAGCGAGAACCCATGCCTCAGCATGTTGGTATTTTTTCCTGGCCATCAAGTAAACAACACCTTCCTGAGCAGCAGAGATGTCCAGAGTAGGGTGGGACACCAAGAGGTTGTGCAAGGCTTGGTTTGATGATGAACCAAGCAGACCAGATTGCAGCAACTCTGAACTGACATGGGTGTCCATTATGATGTCAGAAGCTTCGAGCCTGCATTCCCTTTGCCAATCCTTCCAAGAGGTTGTCATAGCACTGTTGGTATATGTGACGACCGCCCAGTCTTGCATTCGGTAGGAAGGAGACCCTGTTTCATCATCATATATATTATCAGGGACCAAAGTGGCCTTAGCTTCCAGGTGCACAAGCTTGAGGCAGTCGTTGACGAAGGCAATTGCCGGAAAGGGGATTGGACAGCCCAGTCTGGTCCTCAGGCCATTGTCGCAGCTCACCAGGTCCAACGGCACCGGCAGAGGCACACCGCGGAGGGTGGGCTCGTCGCTGAGCAGATCACAGAGAAGGATGCTGTGCCAGAGATCGACCCAGCCCATTGTGCCAGCTTCACCACCAATGGGGAGGACGGTGCTTGTTTCATGGTAGAGAAGGCGACCACACTTCTCGGGGATCAGCAGCGGGAACCTGCGCTGTGGCTCCGTCAACGACACCCTCCGGTAGATCCATTCCAAGGGTTTCTCGGAGTGGAAGATGTGGAGGTCGTAGACGTCAAGCGTCCCCGTGGTGGCGAGCAACGCGGCGACGGTGTAGTTGCCGCCACGGCTAAGGAGACCGACGTCGTCGTCGTGAAAGAAGGGATGCGGGCGCGAGAGCCGGTTAAGCGACGGTTCCCTTATGGCGCCGGCAGCTCGGTAGACAAAATAGTCAGAGTCATCCGGCGAGGACAGGTAATCGGGTGGACAATCGATGGCGACACGGAGGAGAAGTAAATCTTCCACCGCGCAGATGACGCGGGGGGGGGACGGTGAGTTGCAACTCTGGGCAGTGCACCAAGAGATTGGAGGGTAGCGGCGGCCGCGCAGGGCACAACGATACCTCGATTTTGTCATGCTTCCTGGTGGTACCGCTGGCGGTGGTGGCGTCCCTACGCTGGCCGAGATAAGCGTGGACGTTGAGGAGAACACAGTCAGCCTGAGCCTGAGAGGAGGAGGTAGACATGGCCGGAGAGGCAAGGAGGGATGTGCGGCCGGAATGGGTTGGCTTGTGGGAGGGGGGCGGCGGCTGGGGGAAGTATGACCTTCGAGGCTAGGGTTCGCACGTATATATATCGTATGTCGCAGCCTGAGTCGTTTAGTGGAGCGATTCCCTCCCCCCCCCCACACCGGCGCGCCGCGTACCCCGTCAGTCCTGGCCCATTTCATTCTCTGAGTGCTAGGGAGGGAGCCTCGTGAGGTTTCGCTGGGTTTTTTTTTCTTCTTCAGATTTTCTGCACGTGGTTTATTTCGGCCCAGTGATTTCTGCTCTTGTTTTCTGGCTCATTTTTTTTTCAGGCGACGCTACGCGTCCGCCGGCGAATAAAAAAAAATATCCGCCGCCTCGCTAACCATTCGATCGACATATTAATGGCCGTCCGATATACCCGCGTAAGTAGCCGCTTCTTTGCAATAAGATTGGTCTTACAAAAGGGGAAAAGCCTCCCTCCAGCCGGCGGAAAACTCCCACGCGTCATCCACCTCCGCTGAACAACACATGTCCCCATGGTCCATCCACAACTCTCTTCCTAACCTTATCTCTTCTCCAACCTCTTCCCTCAACTAATTTCTTTCCTTTATTTAATTTGTAACTGCTTGCATCAGTCGTCTTCTACAAAGCACGATCGGTGTTTGCTAGCAATGATGGACTTCCCAAGTCCAGCCACCGGCCATGATAACGGCGGTGAGCGACGTGTCTGGAGCATTGAAGTTGCGAGTGGCACCACCATGTGCACCACAACCGCGACTGGCGAGGCGTCTGAAACACAGGCGGCTGCCATCTGACGCCAACGGCTAGCTCGGCTGTGGCCGGCCATGGCGTCACCACCTCAAGCTCCTCCTGCGGCTGAAACCTTCTCCGTCATGTCAAGGTCTTTATTTGCAAAAAAATCTACAACATGATCCTAGTTGCAAAAAAATTCTGGAACACGACCCATGTTGCAAAAGGATTCTATCGATCTTTACATTTTCCCCAACAAGACCTTTGTTGCAAAAAAAATCTGCAACAAGACCTCTGTTGCAAAAAATAAATAAATAACACATTGCCAAAATTTCTGCAACAAGAAGTCGTCCATATTTTTTGGCAAGGGGAGTCAAGAGGACGCAAAGGTGCAACTTAAAGGCATATTGGGTGTGGATAATGAAGCTCTGAGTGAACGATACTTGGGCCTCCCAACACTGGTTGGAAGGTCTTAAGATGGCACTTTTAAATATGTCACGGAGAGCTCGAAAGGAAAGGTTTGTGGCTGGAAGGGCCAGGGTTTATCAAAGGCTGCGAGAGAGATACTTGTCAAATCTGTACTCCAAGCGACACCTACTTACACCATGAGTTGTTTTCATCTCACAAAGAAAATGTGCCGGAACCTGTCTTCGATCTCGTCGAAATTCTGGTGGGGTGCAACCAATGGTGATAAAAAGGTGCATTGGATCTCATGGGAGAAGATGTGTGCTGCTAAACGAGATGGTGGTCTCGGCTTTCGCGACCTGGAGGCCTTTAATCAAGCCCTCCTAGCGAAACAAGCATGGAGAATACTGCAGTTTCCACAATCTCTATGTGCACGTGTGCTCAAGGCAAGATATTTCCCTGAGAACTCAATCATATCTGCAACATGTCCCTCAGGGGGCTCATTCACTTTTCGGAGTATACTCCATGGCCGAGACTTGTTGTGTGAGGGTCTGATTTGGAGAGTAGGGGACGGCTCCAAGATCAATATTCACCACGCCAACTGGATACCTAGGAGCGGCAGCATGCAGCCTTTGGGTGCGATGTACATACAGGGAGTGACGAGGGTGGCGGACCTATTATCACCAAATGGTACTGCGTGGAACCAGAACCGACTGGACGAGATGTTCTCTCCCGAAGATGCAGCAGATATCAAACAAATTGCGATTGGGGGCCAGGCACGAAGGACTTTTTAGCATGGAATTGTACTAAATATGGTGTGTTCACTGTGCGCTCGGCGTACCACCTCAGGATGGCTGCGAACAGACTGCGATCCGGACGGCCGGAGTCGTCCAATTCGGTCAATAAGCACAAGGGATTTTTGGGGCTGTCGGATACAAGTGCACCAAACAAGGCCAAGATACATATGTGGAGAGTCATTTGCAATGGCTTGGCTGTAGGGTCAGAGCTCCATCGAAGGCGAATCAAACCTGGAGTATTCTGCGTCGTTTGTGGACGTGAGGAGACGATCATGCACCAGTTTTGGTCGTGTCAACATTCAGTCCAGTTTTGGGACCAGCTGCGCTCGGAAAAGGGAGTCATGGTGGCTGCTCCACCGATCTTCACCGGCTCCCAGAGCGAGCTAGCCAACTGGCTGCTTGGTTGGTTTGCCGCTGCTAATGACGACGAGAATGATCCACGCATTATATGGCCTTTGGTTGGCCCGCAACGACACAAAGAATGGGAAACGTATTGATGCTCCACATGAAATCATAGAACGAGTCTGTTTATTTGTGAAGGAATGGAGGGAAGTCCATGTGAAGCCAGACAGGCGGACCAAACCTGCTATTATTCAGAGATGGCATGCGCCGGATGACGGCTGCTGACCCGGTAGTAGCAGAGATTATGGCATGCAAGCGTGCTCTGTTGGTAGCGACAGAAATTAATGTTCAGAGGGTACACGTCGAGCTGGGCAGCCAGGCTCTCGTACAAACTATCAACGATCCAGAGAAGAACCTGTCTGCTTCAGGGCCTTGGCTGGAGGAGATCAAGACCATGCTACGAAGCTTTGTTGATTTTAGAGTCTCGTGGGTTAGACGTTCTGCAAATGTTGCCGCGCATAAATTAGCTAAGTTAGGGGTAGGAGAAGAACTATGTAAGGTTTGGTTTGGGTCGCCGCCAGAGTGCATTCTGGATGTGATCGCGAACGAGATTCCGAACTTCGTTTAAGAAAATAAAGCGGCGACATTTACCCTCAAAAATAATTCTGCAACAAGACCTTTGTTGCGAAATTTCCTGCAACAAGACCTTTGTTGCAAAAATTCCTACAACAAGACCTTTGTTGGAAAAAATAAATATGTATAGGCTCGGGTGATTGCAACAAGCTTGCTGTTGCAGAGGGTTTTCTACAACACCAATCTTATTGCAAAGAAGTGGTTACTTACGCGGGTATATCGGACGGCCATTAATGTGTGGAACTAATGGTTAGCAAGGCGGAGGATATTTTCTTATCATCCGCCGGCCGACGCGTAGCGTCGCCCCTACAAAAGACCCTCTGCAACAGCAAGCTTGTTGCAATCACCGAGCCTATACGTTTTTATTTTTTGCAACAAAGGTCTTGTTGCAGGAATTTCCGCAACAAAGGTCTTGTTGCAGAAACTTTCGCAACAAAGGTCTTGTTGCAGAATTTTTCGCAATGTGTTTTTATTTTATTTTTTGCAACTGAGGTCTTGTTGCACTTTTTTTTGCAACAAAGCTCTTGTTGCAGAAAATGTAAAGATCGATAGAATCCTTTTGCAACATGGCTCGTGTTCCAAAAAAATTCTGCAACTAGGGTAATGTTGTAGAATTTTTTTGCAAACAAAGACCATGACATGATGGAGAAGGTTTCGGCGGCAGGAGGAGCTTGAGGTGGTGGCGCCATGGCCAGCCACGGCCGAGCTGGCCGTTGGCGTCAGATGGCAGCCGCCTGTGTTCCAGGCGCCTCGCCAGTCATGGTTGTGGTGCGCGTGGTGGTGCCGCTCGCAGCTTCAATGCTCAAGGCACGCCGCTCACCACCGTTATCATGGCCGTGGCTGGACTTGGGAAGTCCACCCTTGCAAGCAAACAACGTTCGTGGTTTGTAGAAGATGACTGATGCAAGCGGTTGCAGAATAAAGGGAAGAAATGAGTGAAGGAAAGAGATTGGAGAGGCGATAAGGTTAGGAAGAGAGATGTGGGTGGACCATGGGGACACGTGTTGTTTAGGGGAGGCGGATGACGCATTGGAGTTTTCCGCCGGCTGAAGGGCAGCTTTTCCCTTTTTTCACATTTTTTCTGGTTTTCTATGTTTGGGTTGTTCTTTTTATCTACGTGTTTCTTTTCTGTTCTAAAAATAATTATCTTCTTTTCTCTTTTACTTGGCATTCTTATCCTGTTTCATTTTATTTTCTTTTATGTTTTGTTTTTCCATTTTCGTTCGGAACTTTCATTTCCTTTTCTCATTTTTTTATTTTTATATTATAAAACGTTCATATGTCGGCAAAATTCCTTCTGAAATTTTTTAATGCTTGTCTTCAAAAAAAGTCATTTCTTAAAAACCATCATGTTTTCAAACAATTGTTCGTGGGTTTAAAATGTATTAGTAAAAGTGCTAGTTATCCATTGGAGGAGGAGTGAATAGGCGATTTTTATGAAAGTCTTCGAAACAGGCAATGCATTCGAAGATGCGAAAGCTTAACAGGAATTAAATAGAACACATACAAGTAAATCTACCCTAGACATACATAGAGAGCACAACAGGTACATCATGTAACATGAAACATAGACTTTAACAGCTTTGAAGACAAAGATGTAATCAGAGAGAATGTCTTCAAGTAATGTCTTCACAATAGTATGAGCAAACAAAGACTTCACAGTACAGAACAATAAGTAAAGTAGTTAAGAGATAGAACCAGATGCTCTGAGAAGACAAGTGATTTGTTTGACCAGTTTCAATTGTTGTGACAACTGTACGTCTGGTTGGGGAGGCTGAGATGAACTCTGAAGTCCTGGTCTTCGCCTTATTCCCCTTGAGCTAAAGTCACAGAAGACCTCGCCCAATCACTCGGGTAAGTCATCAAGGTAGAATTCCAAACCTTCATAAACTTCGTTCACCGACGATCCACGATGACTCTTGGATGGCTAAGAACGTGACGCCTAACCGTTTGGAAGATCACAGTCTTCAAGTGTAACAAGTCTCCGATTGACTTAGAATAGAATGTCTTCAGTGATGCTCAATCACTTTGGGCTCTAGGTGTTTGGGTTTTCCTTTCAAGAAATCTCTCTCAAAGGCTTCGGAACTGGATTGCTCTCAAACGACAAAAGTCGTGCAATAACTCGGAGCAACCACCAACTTATGGTGGAGGGCGTGACTATTTATAGCCAAGGGGCAACTCGACATGACATGACCGAACTGACCCTAGGTCAATGGCCAAGCGACACGTGTCCAACGGTCGGATTTCAAACACACGGGACAACTTGACTAGGGCTACAGGTAAAGCTGACTCAACCAACACTAGAAGAGGTTTTCTCTCATTGTCTTCACTTGAAGACATAGGATCTTTAGGTTGAGCGAAGGTTCTGAGAATCGCGATTTTGTTGTACGATTCTACGACTTTATGACCCAAACTAACCCTTCTAATTATATGATTTTACACAATACTTCTGTTGTTCTGTTGACACTAGAAAAATTTTGAAAGCAAGAAAAGGCAACGGTTATCGTTTCGTCCACAAAGATGCACGTTCCCTACCAAAACCATCAGGCTTGTTGTGAGAAGTTCTGGTTTGTGAGAAGCTTATACCCAAACCTGCCCCAAATAGAACAATATTTTTACCACGGCATGTTGATGCCGTTCCATGATATCATATCAAGTTTCATGAATTTCAGACGAGATTTCGATTTGCTAACAAAAAAAAGGAATAATTATAATTTGACAAAAAAATAGTCATCAAATTTCATCCTATATTAAGGGACACATACTGGTATGCACATTGCCGATGATAGAGTTTTCTGGTCTAACAGCGTGCCAGCATAGACGGCGTCGATGTCGACAAAATATAACAAATGCGAGTGCGACTCCATCGATAAGAAATGTAAACAAACCATAATTGATAGCTAAAGCAAATATTAGCATCGATTCATTTAGCTAGCACGGACATGAATTATGTGCTAAGCTAGCTAGCGTACGTGCATGGCCATATGGCCCTAATCCCTTCCAGCAAGTCAGCTTGCATTAAGCTTTAAGCCTATGTAGACATTAATTAAGTTAATTATGGGTGGGCCCAAGCCCAGACGTGCTCCACGCCTCAGAGGTTAAAATATCTGCACGTACGGAGAGAAAGTTGAAGCGTTCGCACCCACGTCCTGCCACGATCAGCACGATGGGGACGTGACTAAATGCACAGTTTGGCGCCCACGGGAATGGAGAGGCAGCGATGCACACCCCCTGCTCCCCTGTAAATACCAGGTTGCCTGACTGCTCTAGGGTCGGCCCTTAGTTCATTCCTCTCCTCTGCTAAAAATCACACACACATACAGTAGCACAGGAGGAGAGAAGGAGGCAGGCGTCCTGCGTGCAGGAGGTTTGAAAGGTGAGATTCAATGGATCTCCTCTAGCCCCTGGTTTGGCCATTGTGGTACAGGCCAGGGAGCTTTCTTCTCCTAAATTTCTAGCCCTTGGTTCGGCCATCATGGTACAAATCAAGGGGCATGTTTCATCTTTCCAAAATTCTTGTTCTTTGGTTCGGCCATCGCGGTACAAATCAAGGAGCATGTTTCATCTCCCCAAACTTCTTGCCCTCGGTTCGGCCATTGCGGTACAAACCGAAGTGCATGTTTAATCTACATTAAAATTTCATTTTTAGTTCGGCCACCGCGGTACAAACCAAGGAGCATGTTATAGCTACCTCAAATTTTCGTCCTTGGTTCGGTCATCGCTGTACGAATCAAGGAGCATGCATATTTCTTTTACATGTTGCATATGCTTCGTCCTAACGATCTCCTTGGTTCGGTCCCCTTAGCGATACAAGTCAGGATGAACGCCTCGTTCCTTGGTTTGGTCCCTATATGCGGATACAAATCAAGTGAGTGTCATAGGTACGAAAACCTCATAAAAATTGTCTTGGTTTGGTCATCATAAACGAAATTCATATGACTAAGTTGGAAATAAATTATGAACATGCTAAACAAAATTCATAATTCTTGTTCGGTTACGCTACGGACATTATGTGTCGTGCTAGTTGTAATACGGACAAGAATATACCAAGACTTTCCTTCACTTGGTTACGCTACACGAGGGCATTATCTTAATGCTACTCGGTGTTAGTAGTAATACAAGCAAGGCAAAACTTAATTAAGAATGCGTTCATGCTACACACGCAAAGATCAAAACATGCAATATAAATAATGCATCATAAAACCAATTTTACTTGGTTGCGCTACACGCGGACACGATATTCCTGTTACGTGGTGTTAGTAGTAATACAAGTGAGATAAATCTAAATAAAACATTTATGCCGCATATTTTGGCCAAAGTCATATAAAAGATGTTACAAACGTGCTCCAATGCTATAAGAGCCTAAACTATTAGCATCATCACAAATGAATATCGCAAACTCACTTTACTTGGGTTATGCTACACACGAGCGCCAACGAAATGACGCTATGTGGAGTTAGTGTTAATACCATGTAAGCTACAAACATAAACAAAAATGATAGATGCCATATGACTCATGCAATACCATAATGGCTCCACAAACCTTTGCTTGGTTACGCTGCACGCGGGCATTATCTTAGTGCTACGCGGTGTTAGTAGTAATACAGGTAAAGCAGAACTTAATAAAAAAAAGGTTCACTCCACACCCACATATGCATACAAAATTCATGCAAAATACAGATAAGGCATATTCCGTGTAGCCCACATAAGCTTTAAAGAAACAAAAATATCATAAGCAAATTCCACTCAGGGCTGGCTTGATACTGTCTGGACTCAGAGTCAGCAAAATACGCCACATATCATATGCACCATGAAAAGCATCAAGATTGTGTCAGAAAGCTTCAGTCCGTTACACTACACGCGGGCACCACATCAGTGCTACGCGATGATAGTAGTAATGTGATGATGCAAAACTTATTAGAATTGGCATGTCACATATATCCATGCCACCAACCAAATATATCGTGCAAAATTCCTAAAGGAAAATACATACACATATCCTATGTACCAAACGTAGGATAAAACTATGCCTAGCCAAAATCAATCTCCATTCTGCATATAAATGAGGTTGAACACGAACAAATTGTTGCATGCTAGGAAAATATATCCCCATACATCACAAATGAAATCATGGAGGAGTATTTGCATGAAGCCAAACTTTAAGTTCACAAGAAGGAGTCGTCGACCGTGAGGAGAATTTCTTTTGTAGCATATTGTAATAGGAATGTGACATAATCCTATGTAATAGACATGTTGGAATTCTTAATCAGGGGTTTTCTCTTTGGAGATGTAATTAACAGAATTTTTATGTAAATGTAAGAGTTCTGGAAATAAAGTACCTGCAATGTTTGATTCTATTTTTATTTTATGCATTTAAATTTCACTTTGTATCAATGACGTGGACGCGTGTCTCACGCTCGCCATTTTCCCGTCATCAGATTCTTCCTTGATTATTACCTTGGGGTGCCTTGGGCATCCCCAAGCTTAGGGTCTTTCCACTCCTTATTCTCCTTATATCGATATCTCACCCAAAACTTGAAAACTTCAATCACACAAAACTTAACGGAACTTCGTGAGATGGGTTAGTATGATAAAAAGTAAATCATTCACTTTGGTACTGTCAAAGACAAGATTCATAATTGTTCTCACACAATGCCTACTGTACCATATCATTTCTACAATTTATATTGAGCAATATAAGCCATAGAAACTAGAAGACAAGCAAACTATGCATTGAAAACAGAACCTGCCAGAAACAGAATAGTCTGTAATGATCTGAACAACAACCATACTTCTGCTACTCCAAAAATTCTGAAAAATTAGGACAACCTAGGCAATTTGTATATCAATCTTGTGTAAAAACTTCAGATCAAAAGCACGCTTCTGTGATTTTTTTAAATTCTGGCAATCAGCGCAAAAGTTTATGTTTTTCAGCAAGATCAAATCAACTATCACCGTAAGCCATCCCAAAGGTATTACTTGCACTTTATTGAAACAAAAGCTATAAAACATGATTACTACAGTAGCTTAATCATTTGAACACACAAAAACAGTAAGGATAAATATTGGGTTGTCTCCCAACAAGCGCTTTTCTTTAATGCCTTTTTATCTAGGCAAGATATTATAATGATACTCTTCCAAGCCCAATTCCGATGATAGTCTTATTCATACTCCAACAGATATAAGTGAAGTTCATGGAGCATTCTATAATTAATATAGATTTACCAACATCCAAGCTCAAAATATATAAGTGAAGCACACGAAGCATTCTATAAAGCCGTACTCAAAAGATTTAAGTGAAGCATAAAGAGCATTCTATAAAGGCATACTCAAAAGATTTAAGTGAAGCACATGAAGCATTCTATAATTCAATGAAGGACTATCTCATACTAGCATGGTACATAAAGGAAAAGAAAGGAAAAAACTCAAAAGACACATATCATGTGAACAAAACAAAAACCGAGGTATACCGATAATTGTTGAGGAGTAAAGATGGGATGCCAACCGGGGCATCCCCAAGCTTAGATGCTTGAGTATCCTTGAAATATTTACTTGGGGTGCATTGGGCATCCCCAAGCTTGAACTCTTGCCTCTCCTTATTCTTCTCATATCGGTAACTCCTCGTTCTTCGAACACTTCATCCACATAAAACTTAACAAAAAAACTTTGTGAGATCCGTTAGTATAATAAAGCAAATCACTACTTTAGGTACTGTTGTAAACTCATTAAAATTTCATATTAGCATTATATCTACTGTATTCCAACTTCACCATGGTTCATACCCCCCGATACAACCCATAGATTCATCAAAATAAGCGAACAATACATAGAAAACAATATGTGTCAAGAACAGGACAGTCTGTAGCAATATGGAACTTTCGTATACTTCTGTAACTCCAAAAATTCTAAAAAAATAGGACAATCTAAACAATTTGCAGAGAAGTAATGTGTAAAAATTTCAAGATTTTATCATGCTCCAGTAATAAATAAAAATTCAAGCACTACAGCAAAAGTTTCTGTTTTTCTGCTGCACACACCAAACAAGCAATTTAAACATTCTAAAACCAAACCTTGACACATTATTTTTATAATACAATGGATATATACAAGGGGATACTTATTTTTGAGAAACTTCCATGAAAAATTCTACATTGTTTTTATGAGCATGAACACAAGTGTTCAAGGTCGACCCTCACTTCTTCAATGCATAACCTTCCAATCACTTCTCTTTTCGAAAAAGTTTTTAGGCATAAGAGGCAAGTAATTTTTTTGTATTTTGCATTATTTTAAATTTTTTTGTTTGTTTCACCCAACTAAAGAAAACAAAAATAAAGGAAAAACAAAATCTACTTAGTGAAGAAAGCAAACAAGCACACACGAGAATATCAACCCCACGCTATTGCTCCTCGGCAACGGCGCCGGAAAAGAGCTTGATAATCCCCAAGTGCAAGGAATCATCGTAGCAATTTCCAAAGGTGGATGTGATAAGTATGGAGTGCCGAACCCACAAGGAGCTAAAGGTAAGATCAATATTCTCTCAAGTCCTATCTGCCACTGATACGACTCTACGTACACCGGACGTTTGCTTCCATCTAGAAACGAGAGATAAAACTACGTTGTAGGTATGAAGAGGATAACTTTGCATGATACCGGAGAACTAAAATATAAAAATAGGTGCTGTTATCATAACTTATAATATACTACTATATATTATAAGTAGCGAGTGTGGAATAATGATGGGTCGGTGTGCGGAATTATCCTAGGCAATTGTTAACAAGATCGGTAGTCGACATTGCAATTTTATATGAGGGAGATGCATAAGCTAACATACTTTCTCTTCTTGGATCATATGCACTTATGATTGGAACTCTAGCAAGCATCCGCAACTACTAAAGATCATTAAGGTAAAACCCAACCATAGCATTAAAGTATCAGGTATATCGTCAAATGGGACATTTTTGACATTCTCCTCTTTTTTATATGTGTCGTGTGATAGTTCATTAACAGTGCTAGAATAACGTCCAATTTTGCTCCGTGATCCAATATTTTAGTAATATCACACTGCCTATGAAAATTTAAATTTATATGAACATTAGAACTCCGCCGCCGGTGACGGTGTATATGTAGGCGAGCCATGTGTCCTCTATATTTTCCTCTCTTTTTTGTCAGCGTCGGTGCGCGTACATGTAAACCATGTGTCCTCCATTTTTTCATAGGAGAAAACTTGATGACTGTTTATTTGTTTCGTCATATTTTATAATTGTCGGTTTAATGCATGCATTATCGACCTTCGAAAATATATCATATGCCTATTTTTGCCAGTCCTTACTTTGAGCGATTGATTATATTTTTTAATTGATTCTTCTCATTATAAAACGGATTTTTGCCGTTTTTAATTTATATTTTATGTGGTTCATATATTTATTTTATCTTGGTCAAAATCCATGTCAACAGACTCAAGCGCCTAAGCTTGGCGATGCCCCGAAAGGCATCACCTCTTTCGTCTTCAAAACCATTGGTATACCTTACTCTCAATCAGTGGCGAATCTAGGAAAAAAATGAAGGGTAGGCTCAAGTCAATGGCGAGGAAACTAAGCTCTCTTTTGAAAAAAATTAACCATGATGTCCTAATGTTGTTGTCAAAATAAGCTCAAAGTTTTCCAGATTATTACTTAAAACATGTAGTCTTAACTATATTTTTTCTAGGATTTTTAAAAAATATATGAAATTTTGAACCAAAATTTGAGTTTATCTTGCAAAATAGCCATTATCTCCCCATCTTGTTGTCCATATAAGTTGGAGGAGGGATTACGATCACATTAGCTGTTAAGGGAAGGGTATCTGGGTTCACATTAGTTGGGATAGGTTCAGGGTTCAGTGCGATGAGTACATGCATGCATACTCATCTTTGTACTCTTCTTTTTTGCAAATAAGTTGCATTAGACACTAAATTAGTTAACTGTATGTGCCGTTCGCTGTGCGTGTTCATGTGTGGTGCCGGTTCGCTGTGCGTGTGTGGCGTTGTGTGCTTGCTACTCAATGGTAGATATACTATTGAGCTGGTATGAAAGTAGTACTAGTAGTAGTAAAAAAATATTGGTTTTTGGAGGATAGGCTTGAGCCTGTTTAAGCCTCCCTAGTAGTCTCGCCGCTGCTCTCAATGTTAGTGGCCGAGCGACGGTGTCAATGTGTTTGACATTCATTCTCATTTCTTGCATGTGACCTAATAGGCATGCAACAAAGGGTACACATTTGACTTTTCAACCCATTTTTATGCACTGGAGCATGTGACTGTAGTTCAATTTGAATTATGCACATAAATGCCTAGAAAATTCAGTTAACGTATAAAAATGTCCAAACGAACCCAGAAAAATTCCAAAATTTAACACGACACTCCTGTTGTTCTATGTTGACACCACAAAAAATGAAAGCAAGAAGAGGTGACGAATATCGTTTTGTCCACAAAGATGACACGTTTCCCTACCGGAACCATGAGGCTTCTTGTGAGAAGCTCTTGTTTCTGAGAAGCTTATAGCAAAACCTGCCCCAAATGGGACAATTTTTTTACCCCAGCATGTTGATGCCATTCCATGATAGCATGCCAAGGTTCATGAATTTCAGACAAGTTTTGGATTTACTAGAATTACAAAAGCAAGTATCTCAACGTTTGCCGTCGAGCCACGGTGCCGTGGTGTTTGAAATTCATCCCCATTTCTTGCATGGGACATAAGCATCAACCCATGGACACATATATGATTTTACAACCCATTTTGGTGCACCAGAGCATGTGCATGTAGTTTAATTTTGAATTGTGCACCTGAAATGCCTAGAAAACCAAGTTGATGTATAAAAATGTCCAAACGATTATGTATTTCAAATCAAGACGAAAAATCAAGTAGATCACACATAGTTTATTATCACCGATCGTGTGAGATGCAATACAAAATATCTTGGAGCACCGTCGGAGTATAGTACGCATATGGCTTACGTGAGAAGGTGCGTCGGCTACAGTCCACAGCCGGCGTGTCAAGCACACTAGCTCGCTCCCCAAATATCATTTCACTGTTCAATCATCGCCGATGAAAGATGGGGACGTGGACCCGCGTCGTGAGGGCAACTTCGGCGGCCCACTCCGGCGAGAGCACGGCCGCAGCCGCCATGCACGTGCTAACAAGCTGCATGAGCGCAGCCGCAATCTGTGACCTAACGGCCAAGGCAGCCCAAACGGCCGATGTTGCTTCTCAGGTGACGGCAGCAACATCTGCCTCGGGGATAGCAACTGGCGAGAGCGGCACAGCAGCTGTCCATTCCGCAGCGGCGACCTTAGCCCTGATGGAGGCCGCCCATGCCCAGCTCGTGGCGGTCACCGCACAAATCGAACGAAGCTTCTCCGACAACGGTCGGCAACTCACGGCCGAAGAGTTGGCAATCGCCGAGAGCATAGGGTAAGCATGCTCGGTTTACTCGTTGCATGTGCCGCTCCTTCCTTTCATTAACAAATTCTAGTGAATTGTCCTATCTACTTTTACCATGCAATCTGTTGCTCTAGTGTTCTATATGTCGTGCAATGTGGTGCTCACTTATTAACTGTTTGGTTAATTAGTTGTCGTGTTCAGTTAACTGTTTGGTTCAATTCTACAATGTGATGTTCAATTCTTCAGGGTTCAATTTTGTATTGTCTTCCATGTGAGAAATAAATCAAATTTATCTGTACAAAATACATGAGAAATAAATACAATTGCTATATTTCCAAGTTGTCAAGCATGCTTGGTTTGGTTAACTGTCTGATCTTCTAGTATGTTATATATTGCGCAATGTGGTGCTCAGTTAACGTTTGGTTCATTTGTTGTGGTGTTTAGTTAACTGTTTGGTTCAATTCTGCAATGCGATGTTCAATTGTTGTGGGTGCATTTTGTTATTGTATACCATGTGAAAAATAAATCGAATTTGGCTGTACTAAATACATGAGAAACAAATACAATTGCTATATTTCCAAGTTGTTAAGCATGCTTGGTTTGGTTAACTGTCTGATCTTCTATTAGGAGTATGTTATATTGTGCAATGTGGTGCTCAGTTAATATTTGGTTCATTTGTTGTGGTGTTTAGTTAACTGCTTGGTTCAATTCTGCAATGCGATGTCCAATTGTTGTGGGTAGAAATTTGTATTGTTATGCATGTGAGGAATAAATCGAATTTGGATGCACTTAACACATGAGAAACATATACAATTGCTATATTTCCTAGTTCTTAATCATGCTTTGTTTAGATAAATGGGTTTTCCATGTGGCTCGAATTAATCTGATGAATCTGCAAAGTGTTTATTTTTCATCAACATATTTTACTGATAGCACGCCAACCCTTACTTAACCTGATCACTAACTACCTTATATGTGTTGCAGGAAAACAATGGGAAGCACTGAGGTTTACAATCGAGGTTTACACATGCATGGTCCTTTGTCTAATAGCACATTATTGTGCAATGGCAGAAACCACTCTAATATTTAGGTTTTTAACAATTTGGTCTTGCACATGTAGGTCCTGCTGTCAGAGGTTTTGACCCACTGTTCGACCCTTTTTGCATATGGGGAAATGAGTTGTCCATGAATATCAGTCAAGTCAAGAAACTCAGAAAGATTGTTTGGATAAAGAAATTAGCAACAAAAAACAACGAGATCTTTGTCTGCACAATGAAGAAGACATCAGTTCACTACAGGATGGTACTAACTATTATACTTTGTCTTTTTTATTCCTTTGCGCCATTTCCAATCTAGAGAAGATATTTATGCACATCCTTGTTTTCAGGCCTTTCCAAAGCATTTCACTGATGATTACCTCCCAAACCACCTGTATGGTCAGGAGGCAAGGAAGGTATTCATACAACACCCACGGTTCAATGTTGAAGTCTTCCTGAAGAGGACGAAGGATAGACGGTCAATCATCCACAGGCACTGGCCTAAAGTTGCAAAGACCTTCAACATCAATGAAGGCTCAATATTCGCCTTCCGCTTCAGCAGTTTTTCAGATGAGATTCATCTGTCTATGTACCGTCTATGAAGCTAATTTCAAAAGGTTATAGATGTTGCATGTGAAACTTGGTGCTGATGCAGTTGTGTAATGAGGTAGCCGAGTGCTGAAGCTATATGATGTTGTACTCTGATGTATTTCAATTATGAAATCATGCTTCCTTAATACGAAAATGAAATATATTGTGTGCTTAATATGAAATGTCAATTAGATTAATAAATGGATTATTAATAATAGGCCAATTAGCCTGCTAATTGTTTTTTTTATTGCAAACGGTTATTGAGAAAACAGCGTGGGCGATGACCTCAGACAACGCACACAGTTTCTAGGAATAAAACGTGTTGAATCAATGAACAATCACACACGACTTCGTCTTGAAAACTGTTTGCGTTAGGCCTAAGGATGGCAATTTTACCCATGGACATGGATACCCATGGATATCCGACCCGAATGGATAGGTTTTGGATATGCTTTTGTGTCCACGGGCAACGCCCAAACCTGACCCAATTGCTTGTGGGTAGGGCATGGATATAATCTTGTACCCATGGGTATACCCAAACCCGACCTGATAGTATGACTTAATGGGCAAAACTCTACTGTCCCTACCCCACAGTCACATGTCCCACTGCAATTTTACAATTTGTTCTCTAAAACATGCAAAAGAAATTGCACAATCCCCGTCGTAACTTTTATTAGTTGACATTCAATCCCCTCTGTAGCATACTCCAACGCCCTTCCCTTTTTCTATTTCCTTCTTAAATGACTCGTCATTCTCATCTATAAGAAAAATACTAAATAATCTTAGGTTGTTAGTGGACGTTGATTTACCAAAAGTTGTTGTTTACCACGCATAAGTGAGGCCTAGTCTGCCACGAGGTGAAGAATGGAAGAGCTTATGTTAACATTGTGTTATGTCTTATTTACATGTCTCGAGAGGACCCAATGGATATCCAGTGGGTATGGATATCCATCGGGTTTGGACATGGACACAATTTTTCACCCATGGATTTTTTCATGGGCGTGCAAAGACTATCTTTATGGATATGGATATGGACATGATATTGTTCAACCCGATCCAAACCCGACCCATTGCCATCCTTAGTTAGGCCACCTTGCGTAAACGTTTACCACATAAAAAGTGTGTGTGATGGACAGCCTATGCCACCAGTTTCTTCTACGCATCGTGTGTGATGCATTCAATAACACAAACGTTTAAATTTTTAATATCGTTTGCAATGGCAACGCTATCACAAATGATTTAATGGGAAAAATTGTGTGTGATGTACGTGCGAATGAAAACGTTTTTCTTGGAGTGACTGTGTGGAATGTATATACGAACGGAAACGTACATTTTGGATAGACTGTGTGTGATGTACATACTAACGTAAACGTATTCCTTGGATTGACTGTATGGAATGTACATACGAACGAAAAAATTTGTCTGGGACTGACTGTGTGGGATGTACTTACGACCCGAAACGATTGGGCATGTATAATTGTTTTTTAACACACCTGTACGTATAATCGTATTTGATCGCTCGCTCGTCGCACACGAGCTCATTTTGCCGAGCGTGTGTGACCGGTGGGCCTATCCCCGACGGTTTCTGGGTCGTGTGGGAAGGACCCTCCTATTGCTCACACTCACTAGGCGATGGTTCAAAATGCCATCGCGGAAAGGGTTAAAAACCATTTGTATAGCACCTCGTTGTACCAGTGGTGGCTTGAGACTGTGTCGGTATTTCCCCAAAGAGGAAGGGACGATGCAACACAGCTACGGTAAGTATTTTCCTCAGTTATGAAACCAAGATATCAATCCAGTAGGAGAACCAAGCAACACTATGTAAACGGTACCTGCACACAAAGAACAAACACTTGCAACCCGATGCGTAAGAGGGGTTGTCAATCCCTCCACGGTAAAAAGATAGATTGGTTTGTACGAGATTGGATAAACAGATCTGAATAAAACATGAAATAAAATAAGTAAAGAAAAAGTGCAGCAAGATACTTTTGGGTTTTTGGAATAATAGATCTGAAAACAATATGATAAAAGATAGATCTAAAAGCAATATGATAAAAGATAGACCCGAGGGCTGTAGATTTCACTAGTGGCTTCTCTCGAAAAAATAGCATACGGTGGGTAAACAAATTACTGTTGGGCAATTGATAGAAGAACAAATAATTATGACGATATCCAAGGCAATGATCATGAATATAGGCATCACGTCCAAGATTAGTAGACCGAAACAATTCTGCATCTACTAATATTACTCCACACATCGACCGCTATCCAGCATGCATCTAGTGTATTAAGTTCATGGAGAAACGGAGTAACGCAATAAGAACGATGACATGATGTAGACAAGATCTATTCATGTAGGAATAGACCCCATCTTTTTATCCTTAATAGCAACGATACACGCGTGCCTCGCTACCCCTTCTGTCACTGGGTGAGGACACCGCAAGATCGAACCCATCACAAAGCACCTCTTCCCATTGTAAGAAAAATCGATCTAGTTGGCCTAACTAAACCAAAAATTCAGAGAAGAAATACGAGGCTATAAATAATCATGCATATAAGAGATCAAAGAAGACTCAAATAATATTCATGCATATATATATGATCATAAACTCGAACTTCATCGGATCCCAACAAACACACCAGAAAAAGTCATTACATCAATCTGATCTCCAAAAGAACATTGTATTGATAATCAAAAAAGAGAGAAGAAGCCATCTAGCTACTGCCTACGGACCCGTAGGTCTATGGTGAACTACTCACACATCATTGGAGGAGCACCAATGAGGATGATGAACCCCTCTGTGATCGTGGTTCTGGAACTTGCGGCAACTAGAATTGTGTTTTGTCGACTCCCCTAGGGTTTCTGGAATATTTGGGTATTTATAGAGCCGAGAGGTGGTGGAGGAGACCCCCGTGGGCCCCACAACCCATTAGGGCGCGCCAGGGGCCTCTGGCACGCCCTGGTGTCTTGTGGGCTCCATGGGCCTCCCCTCCGGTGCTTCCTTGGCTCCCAAGTTGTCTTCTGGTCCAAAAAATCTCCAAAAAGTTTCGCTGCATTTGGACTCCATTTGATAGGGATATTCTGCGAAGTAAAAAACAAGCAAAAACCAGCAACTGGCACTGGGCACTATGTCAATAGGTTAGTCCCAAAAAATGATATAAAGTTGCTATAAAATGATTGTAAAACATCCAAGAATGATAATATAACAACATGGAACAATAAAAAATTATAGATACATTGGAGACGTATCAGCATCCCCAAGCTTAATTCCTGCTCGTCCTCGAGTAGGTAAATGATAAAAACAGGATTTTTGATGTGGAATGCTGCCAAACATGTTCATCACATATTCTTTTCTTTTGTAGCATGGACATTTGGACTTTTAGATGGTTCAAAGCAATAGTCTATAATTGACATGACGACTTCAATACTCAAGCATATCAACAAGCAACCATGTCTTTCAAAATATCAACACTAAAGAAAGGTATCCCTAGCCCATCATGCTCAATCATTGATCCATTCATGAAACACACTCGAATATTAGCTACATCCAATGCACAAGTATGATCATAGTGCTCCCTAGTTGGTGCTTTATAAGAGAAGATGGAGAATCAAATAAAAATAAAGATTGCATAAAAGTAAATAGATAGGCCCTTCGCAGAGGGAAGCAAAGATTTGTAGAGGTGCCAGAGCTCAAAGCTTAAATTGAGAGATAAAATATTTTGAGAGGCATGCTTTTCCCGTCAACGAAAACGAATGAGTAATTCCCAATACTTTCCATGCTAGATACATCATAGGCGGTTCCCAAACATAAAATAAAGTTCATTCCTTTTTCCACCATTCTTTCACAACCCATGGCTAGCCGTATCCACGGGTGCCTTCCATACCAACACTTACCAAGGAATTTATTATTTGACAACATAAAGTAAATTTCTTTTTCATTTCGGGACTGGGCATCCCTATTACCGCCACACTCTCGTGCAATGACAAGTGAATAAACACTCATCTTGAGAATAACACATCTAGCATGGAAAAATATTGGCCACCCCCTGCCGCTTCATGAGCGGTACGGGCACACAAAAAGGAAATTCATTTTGAAAATTAGAGTTGGCACATACAAATTTACTTAGAACGGCACGGAAATACCGCATATAGGTAGGTATGGTGGACTCATATGGCAAAACTGGGTTTAAGGATTTTGGATGCATAAGTAGTATTTCTACTTAGTACAAGTGGAGGCTAGCAAAAAGATTGAGAAGCAACCAACCAAGAAACGAAAATTATCATAAACGAGCATTAAGCATAACTAACACCGAATAATGCACCACAAGTAGGATGTATTTCATTGCATAACTGTTGACTTTCGTGCTTGCATAGGGAATCACAAACCTTAACACCAATATTCTTACTAAAGCATAATTACTCACCAACATGACTCACATATTACTATCATCATAACTCAAAACTATTACAAAGAATCAAGTTTATTTTGTCCAATGATCTTCATGAAAGTTTTTATTATATCCCTCTTGAATATCTATCACTTTGGGACTAGTTTCATATATTACAATTGCTTTTGACAAGCTCAAACAAATTTAAGTGAAGAACAACATAAAAATTTTCATCTCTCAAAATAATATAAGTGAAGCATGAGAGAATTTCTTCAAAAATTTACTAACTCTCAAATAAATCTAAGTGAAGCATGAGAGTATTTCTTCAAAAATATTAAATCATGCCATGCTCAAAAAGATAAAAGTGAAGCACTAGAGCAATTCCATATCTCTTTAAACCACTCTAAGTAATGTTGCAAACCCATTCATATTTTATTATTGCATTATACCTACTGTATTCCAACTTTACCATGGCTTATACCCCCGATACAAGCCATAGATTCATCAAAATAAGCACACAATGCAACGAAAATAGAATCTATCAAAAATAGAACAGTCTGTAGTAATCTGGACTCTAACCATACTTTTGTTACTCCAAAAATTCTGAAAAATTAGGACAACGTAGGCAATTTGTATATTAATCTTGTGTAAAAAATTCAAAAAATTTGACACTTCTGTGATTTTTTAAAGTTCTGCTACTAGACGCAAAAGTTTCTGTTTTCAACAAGATCAAATCAACTATCACCCAACATGATCCCAAAGGCTTTACTTGGCACAAACACTAATTAAAACATAAAAAACACAATCACAATAGTTGCACAATTGTGAAAACACTCAAGAACAGAAGAAAAAAAGGCAAAATAAATTGTATTCATTGGGTTGCCTCCCAACAAGCGCTATCGTTTTATGCCCCTAGCTAGGCATAATGCATAGATTAAAGTATTGTCATCTTTGGTTTTTGATCCATAGGATGCCCTCATGATTGATTCATATGGTGGCTCAATTCTTGTTCTAGGGAAGTGTTCCATACCCTTTCTTAGTGGAAATTGAAATTTAATATCGCCTTCTTTCATATCAATCACGGCACCTATAGTGTGTAAAAATGGTCTACCAAGTATTATAGGACAAGACGGATTGCAATCAATATCAAGAACACTAAAATCTATGGGCACATAGTTCCTATTTGCAAGAATAAGAACATCATTAATTCTTCCCAAAGGCTTTTTAATAGTAGAATCCGCCAAGTGCAAATTAAGAGAACATTCTTCAATATTGGTAAGACCAAGCACATCACATAGAGATTTCGGAAATGTGGAAACACTAGCACCCAAATCACATAAAGCAAAGCACTCATAATTTTTATCTTGACTTTAATGGTAGGTTCCCATTCATCATGTAATTTTCTAGGAATTGAAATCTCTAATTCCAATTTTCTTCTAAAGCTTTTAGCATGGCACCTACGATATGTTTAGTAAAAGCTTTATTTCGTTCATCAGCATGGGGCAAATTTATCATCGATTGCAACAAATAAATACACTCAATCAAAGAGCAACTATCATAATTAAAGTCTTTGTAATCCAAAAGAGTGGGCACATCAATAGTTAAAGTTTTGACCTCTCCAAACCCACTTTTATCGATTTTTCATCAAGATTTTCACCCTCCGAATCATTGGGACGCCTTCTAGTTAAAGTTGACTCTTATTTATTCCCTTTATCATCAATTTTAACCTTACTAAACAAGGAATCAATAGAAGAAACACCAATCATTTTAAGATCATCATTGTTATGAAAGCAATCGGTAGAAAATGCTCTTTCTAAAAATTCTCTTTAGCTCTAAGCATAGCGGCTCTTTTCTTACTTTCATCCATGGAAACATATAAAGCTTTAATTGATTCATTGACATCAATATTAGGTGGAAATTTTTTAATCTTGAGATTTTCTACATCATGGGAAATTCTATCAATGCTTCTAGACATATCATCAATCTTATTCAACTTTTCTTCTACGTAGTGTTGAAAACTTTTTGAGCATTGATAAATTCTTTAATATTACTCTCAAGATCTAAGGGGTTCCTATAATTATTGTAAGAAGAATTACCATAGGAATTGCCACAATTATTAGAGGAATTTCCAGGGAAAGGCCTAGGATTAAAATTACCTCTATAAGCATTATTATTGAAATTGTTTCGCGAGACAAAATTCACATTTACGGGATCACTATTTTGCTCAATCAAAGTAGACAAAGGCACATCATTAAGATCAATAGGAGCATTTTTACTAGCAACCAATTTCATAAGATCATCAACTTTTTCACTCGAAGTACTAATTTCTTCTACCGAATTAACTTTTTTTACTAGTATGTGCCCTTTCGGTATGCCATTGTGAATAGTTTGCCATGATATTATCTAGCAATTTAGTAGCTTCACCCAAAGTAATCTCCATAAAAGTACCACCCGCGATGGAATCTAAAAGATTTCTAGAAACATAATTCAATCCCGCATAAAAAAATTGTATGATCATCCAAAGATTTAAACCATGAGTAGGACAATTTCTTAGCATCAATTTCATTCTTTCCGAAGATTGTGCAACATGTTCATGCTCAAGTTGCTTAAAATTCATGATTTGAGTTCTAAGGGAAATAATTTTTGCGGGCAGAAAATACTTAGTAATAAAAGCATCTTTGCACTTATCCCAAGAATCGATACTATTGCGAGGCAAAGAAGAAAACCAATTTTTTGCACGATCCCTCAAAGATGAAATAATTTCAACTTCACAATATCATTGTCCACATCTTTTTTCTTTTGCATATCGCAGAATTCTATGAATGTGTTTAGATGGGATGCGGCATCCTCATTAGGAGTACCAGAAAATTGATCTTTCATAACAAGATTCAACAAAGCGACATTAATATCACAAGACTCCGCACTAGTGGCGGGAGAAGCAATCAGAGTACTAATAAAATCATTATTATTGGTGTTGGAAAAATCATACAATTTGGTATTTTCTTAAGATATCGTGACTACACAAACAAGATTGAAAGCAAACAAGAGATCTGACGAGAAAAAGGCAAACGAGAAAGAAGGCGAATAAAAAGGCAAAATTTTGTGAAGTGGGGGAGATGAAAATGAGAGGCAAATGGCAAATAATGTAAATTGCAAGGAGATGAGATTTGTGATTAGGAATTTGATAGATGTTGATGATGTCTCCCCGGCAACAGCGCCAGAAATTCCTTTGACGTGGCTTGAGACTGCGTCGGTATTTCCCCAAAGAGGAAGGGATGATGCAGCACAACTACGGTAAGTATTTCCCTCAGTTATGAAACCAAGGTATCAATCCAGTAGGAGAACCAAGCAACGCTATGTAAATGGTACCTGCACACAAAGAACAAACACTTGCAACCCGACGCGTAAGAGTGGTTGTCAATCCCTCCACGGTAAAAAGATAGATTGGTTTGTATGAGATTGGATAAATAGATCTGAATAAAACATGGAATAAAATAAGTAAAGAAAAAGTGCAGCAAGGTATTTTTGGGTTTTTGGAATGATAGATCTGAAAACAATATGATAAAAGATAGATCTGAAAGCAATATGATAAAAGATAGACCCGGGGGCCGTAGATTTCACTAGTGGCTTCTCTCGAAAAAATAGCATACGGTGGGTAAACAAATTACTATTGGGCAATTGATAGAAGAACAAATAATTATGACGATATCCAAGGCAATGATCATGAATATAGGCATCACGTCCAAGATTAGTAGACCGAAACAATTCTGCATCTACTACTATTACTCCACACGTCGACCGCTATCCAGTATGCATCTAGTGTATGAAGTTCATGGGGAAATGGAGTAATGCAATAAGAACAATGGCATGATGTAGACAAGATCTATTCATGTAGGAATAGACCCCATCTTTTTATCCTTAATAGCAACGTTACATGCGTGCCTCGCTACCCCTTCTGTCACTGGGTGAGGACACCGCAAGATCGAACCCATCACAAAGCACCTCTTCCCATTGCAAGAAAAATCGATCTAGTTGGCCTAACTAAACCAAAGATTTGAAGAAGAAATACGAGGCTATAAATAATCATGCATATAAGAGATCAAAGAAGACTCAAATAATATTCATGGATATATATCTGATCATAAACTCGAACTTCATCGGATCCCAACAAACACACCGGAAAAAGTCATTACATCAAATAGATCTCCAAGAGAACATTGTATTGAGAATAAAAAAAGAGAGAAGAAGCCATCTAGCTACTGCCTACGGACCCGTAGGTCTATGGTGAACTACTCACGCATCATTGGAGGAGCACCAATGAGGATGATGAACCCCTCTGTGATCGTATTCCCCTCCGGCAGAGTGCCGGAATAGGGTTCTAGATTGGATCTCATGGTTCTAGAACTTGCGCAGCTGGAATTGTGTTTCGTTGACTCCCCTAGGGTTTCTGGAATATTTGGGTATTTATAGAGCTGAGAGGCGGTGGAGGAGACCCACGTGGGCCCCACAACCCATTAGGGCGCGCCAGGGGTGTCTTTTGGGCTCCACGGGCCTCCCCTCTGGTGCTTCCTTGGCTCCCAAGTTGTCTTCTGGTCCAAAAAAACTCCAAAAAGTTTTGCTGCATTTGGACTCTGTTTGATAGGGATATTCTGTGAAGTAAAAAACAAGCAAAAAACAACAACTGGCACTGAGCACTATGTCAATAGGTTAGTCCCAAAAAATGATATAATTATAAAATGATTGTAAAACATCCAAGAATGATAATATAACAGCATGGAACAATCAAAAATTATAGATACGTTGGAGACGTATCAAAGGGATAGTCCGTCCCATCGAAGATGGGAATCTTGAGATGCGACTTGTAGCTCACTGAAGACATACTTAAGCTCCAAGGTGGTTAGACCAAAATGAGCAGAGTCAAGGAGTACCTCGCTCTGATACCAATTGTAGGAACGAAGTTTGTTTACCAGAGGGGGGTGAATGGGAGTTTTAAAATTTCTTTAGAAATATCAAAACTCTCGGCACCCAGCAGCAGAGCGAATGAAAACGGTGTACAGCGACCGAATACAAGCTTACGAATGGAAACTAAAGGCATGCATCGAGACAAAACACGTGATTAAAAAGATTGAATGTAAAGAGAAGAAGTAGAGATAACCAGTGATGCTCGATGGCGACAAGGAATTTGGTAGACCAGTTCGTCCTTCTGTACAAGGACTACATCTGGTTGGAGGGGTTGTGATTTAACACAGAAGATAAACTCTCTTCGCCCTATTCTCCTCGACACTTGGTTCGTCAACCAATGCCGATCACTCATGGTAGATACTTGAGGTGATCTCCGAACCTTTATAGACTTCTTCTTCGAGAACCACAATTACTCTTGGTCTCTGAAGAAATTGACACCTAACCGTCTAGAGAGTTTGCAGCTCTCAAGAGTAATAGGTGGAGCGTACTGGACTTAGATTCGAGTGATGTTGAACCACTATCTAATTTTTTGGCTCTAGGGGTTTTCTCTCGATGGATTTTAAACTCAAATCACTCTGGAGAGGGGGTTGCTCAATAATCTTCTCACAATCAAACGGAGCAGCCACTGGACAACGCCAGTGCGGGGTGGCTATTTATAGCCGCAGCCTTCACTGGTGGGAAATGACCATTTTGGACACGCGGTCCAGCCAATGGCCAACCGACACGTTTACAATGGTCGGATTTCAAAGAGCAACGGTAACATTACTTGAGGACCAAGTAATGCTAACTCCTCGGTCTGAGACAAATCTCTCGCAGCGAAGAAGATCACAGTCTATTGTTGGCAAGTATTTGCTCGGAACACAAAGAGATTTCTCTCACAACTTTCATAGGTTTTGGGTTTAGCATCAGAGAATCAAAGCTTCGAACGCTACACCCCTCTTAATAGTATGATGGCCCCGTGACTCACTAGAAAGAAGAGAAACAACAAAATAAATGCTACGTCTTCACTTCATCTTCAATCTTATCGATTGCAGTCACTTCCTTCGGACGAGCACCGAACCAATTGCTTCGCGTCAAGAATTTTTGAGGGGTCACTCTTGTAATCATAATGTTCGGTGATAACCTTCACTGCCACGCAGGGGATTATCTTCGTCGTTTGAATCAAACTCCTCTTGATTCCAGGGACCTGTTACTCTGTGTGCACTAGCAAACACATAAGTCCCATACTGTTTATGTCAACAAACTCCAAAACATAAGGAGGCAAATTATTGCACCAACACAAGGTTATACCGTGGAGGAGGTGGTTGAGTTTTGTACGGAATACATGAAACAAAGACCTATAGGTTTGCCCCTCTCTCGCCACGAGGGAAGGCTGAAAGGTAAGCCGGTCCTTGCTGGCACGCAAAAGGTTGCACCCGAAGATTTGGCCAACAAAGCCCATTTGACGGTACCGCTTAACAGCCCAGTTCTCAACGCTTATGTTGACGAACACTTGGAGGAGATACGCCAAAGCTTCTTACCAATGGTGCATCCATTAGATGTTGAGACGAAGGCGCACAATAAGGACTACGCCAGATGGCTGAACAATCATTTGGCACACGGATCCATGGATGACATTGCTACGTGGTTGGCACAAAAGCCATCACCTACGATGTTGATGTACCAAGCGTATGACATAAATGGCTACACGTTCTACACTGAGGAACATGATGAGAAGACCGCATATCAGAACAGCTCTGTTCGAATAGAATGCATGACTGTAGATGAAGCTGATACGAGGGTATACTATGGAACCATCAAAGAGATTTGGGAGCTTAACTATGTGAAAGTTAAGGTGGCATTATTTAGGTGCTCCTGGATCCCTCCTAGTCAGGTAAAGGTTGATGATTACAGGAAGACCTATGTTAACAAGACAACGATGGCATATCACAGGGACCCGTTCATTCTTGCCAGCGATGCTACCCAGATTTTCTATGTGAAAGACCCCTTGCATAAGAACTGCCATGTAGTGATGCATGGCAAGAGGAGGGTACTGGGCATCGAGGATGTTGCTGATGAGGACGAATATGATGAATTTGCTGAGTTGCCAGCCAAGGGATCACGCACCATCCAAACAGAGAAGCGTAAAATCATCAAAAAACCTAAGTTCATTTAGGGTCAACCTAATGATCCCAGTTCCCCCATGTACATGGGAATTAAGCCGTAACACTAGTTTTTATGCCTATTCTACAACTTAATTCGTTCAATTTAGACCTGTCGCGTGTACTGAATTTGTGAGTTATGCCCAGTCTTCTGTTGATGTAAGAACGGTTAATATGTTGACCTTGATATGCTGTCAGCTCAGGCAATGAATTTGAACTGTTTATGATTATTATACCCTGGAGGTGGCACACTCAATTGATCTCACTCCAGTATGTATGAACAGAAGATATGCAATCTGGTTTGCGAATAGCACACGGTTCATTCATGAAAGCCGGGTGCTGGCCGAACTGCACGCGCGATGTGAGTCGTGCATTTTGATTGGCCAGAACCCAAACCCCACGGATCATATGTCTGCACCGTTGGACGCACCCAGATCGAACGACAATCCTCATCCCTTTCATCAGCACATGCAGTCGCGGTTGGGATTTGATTTATATGCACATAATGCACGTTAAATTCAAAAAATGTCTTAAATATAGCAAACAAGACCTGAAAATGCGCCAGAAAATCAAACCCGTGGTATAATGGTGATTGTTTACTGTGTAATTTTTATGAGGCCAAACCATGAAGTCACCGACCACTGGAGTTTGAATTGACACGTCTCCTTTTGTAAACCCTGATCCTTCTTGTGAGATGCTCCGATTTCCAAGGAGCGATCATCAAAACTTGTGCCAAACTTTACCAAATTTTTTCCACGGGGTCCTGAGAGCACGCCACGGTCACACCGATTTTCATGATTTCCGGACTCCATTTGAATTTCCTATAATTAAAATACCAACTAGGCATATGCCAGTGGCCGCACCTCGCAGCCGAAATGTTTGAAAATTCTCCCCGCTTCCCGGACAGTGGATGAAAACTCGCAAAGCGACACACAAATGATTTGTACACCTTCTTTGCTAACACCGACATGCAGTTATAGTAGGGTTTTGAGATCAAACCTAGGGCATATCGGTGATTGTTTACCATGAAAAAAATTCCGAGGCGGAACGATGAAGTCACCGACGACTGGAGTCCGAAGTGCCGCGTCTCCTTTTTGAGACTATGATCCTTCTTGTGAGATTCTTCGATTTCCAAGGTGCGAGCATCAAAACTTGTGCCAAACTTTACCAAATTTTTTCCACGGGGTCGTGAGAGCACGCCACGGTGACTCACCAATTTACGTGATTTTTGGACTCTATATGCATTTCCTGTAATTAAAATACCAACAAGGCCTACGCCTCTAGCCGCACCCTGTGGCCGAAATGTTTGAATTTTTCCCGTTTCTCGGTCAATGAATGAAAACTCGCAAAGCAACACACAAATGATCTTGCTAACACCCACGTGTAGTTGCAGCACGGTTTTGATATATATATATACACACATGGTAAATGCAAGAAAATAACTCAAATATAGCAAACGAGACCTGAAATGCACCGGAAAATCGAAGCTTAGGGTACAATGTTGATTGCTTACCATGGAAAAAAATTTGAGGCGAAACGATGAATTCACGTTTTCATTCAAATGAAAATATGCTGTTAGTTGATGTAAATGTTTTCAAATAGCACACGGTTCATTCACGAAAGTTGTGTGCCTACAAAACCGCGGTTGATGCCCCCCCCTGCTGTGCGCATGATGTGAGTCGTGCGTTTTGATTGGCCAGAACCCAAACCCCATGGATTGTAAGTCTGCACCGTTGGATGCACCCAGATCGAACGACAATCCTCACCACTTTCATCAGCACATGCAGTCGCGGTTGGGATTTGATTTACATGCACATAATGCATGTTAAATTCAAAAAATGTCTTAAATATAGCAAACGAGACCTGAAAATGCGCCAGGAAATCAAACCTGTGGTATAATGGTGATTGCATACCGTGGTAATTTTTATGAGGCCAAACCGTGAAGTCACCGGCCACTAGAGTTTGAATTGACACGTCTCCTTTTGGAAACCCTGATCCTTCTTGTGAGATGCTCCGGTTTCCAAGGAGCAATCATCAAAACTTGTGCCAAACTTTACCAAAAAATTTCCACGGGGTCCTGAGAGCACGCCACAGTCACACACCGATTTTCATGATTTTCGGACTCCATCCGAATTTCCTGTAATTAAAATACCAACTAGGCCTACGCCGGTGGCCGCACCTCGCAGCCGAAATGTTTGAAAATTCTCCCCGCTTCTCGGACAATGGATGAAAACTCGCAAAGAGACACACAAATGATTTGTACACCTTCTTTGCTAACACCCACATGCAGTTATAGTAGGGTTTTGATTTTATATGCACTAAAGGCAAGGTAAATGCAAAAAATGGCTTAAATATAGTAGACGGGACCTGAAAATGGGTCAGGAAATCAAACCTAGGGTATATCGGTGATTGTTTACCATGAAAAAAATTCCGAGGTAGAATGATGAAGTCACCGACGACTGGAGTCCGAAGTGCCGCGTCTCCTTTTTGAGACTATGATCCTTCTTGTGAGATTCTTCGGTTTCCAAGGTGCGAGCATCAAAACTTGTGCCAAACTTTACAATTTTTTTCCATGGGGTCATGAGAGCATGCCACAGTGACACACCGATTTACGTGATTTTTGGAGTCTATATGCATTTCCTGTAATTAAAATACCAACAAGGCCTACGCCTCTGGCCACACCCTGTGGCCGAAATGTTTGAATTTTTTCGCGTTTCTCGGACAATGAATGAAAACTCGCAAAGCGATAGACAAATAATCTTGCTAACACCCAAATGTAGTTGTGGCACAATTTTAATATATATATATATATATGCATGGTAAATGCAAAAAATAGCTCAAACATAGCTGATACGTCCATTTTGCATCATGTTTTCCTACTGTTATTTATGATGTTTTTATCCATAATAATGCTTTTTGGAGTAATTCTAATGCCTTTTCTCTCATAATATGCAAGGTACACACAAAGAGGGAGAATTCCGGCAGCTGGAAATCTGGACCTGGAAAAGCTACGTCAGGCTACCTATTCTGCACAACTCCAAACAAGCTGAAACTTCACGGAGAATTTTTATGGAATAAATGAAGAATATTGCAGCAAATAAGCACCAGAGGGGGCCCACCAGGTGGGCACAACCCATCTGGGCGCGCCAGGGAGCCCAGGCGCGCCCTAGTGGGTTGTGCTCACCCAGGCCCACCTCCGGTGCCCATCTTCTGGTATATAAGTCATTTTGACCTAGAAAAAATAAGGAGAGGACTTTCGGGACGGAGCACCGCCGTCTCAAGGTGGAACTTGGGCAGGAGCACTTTTGCCCTTCGGCGGAGCGATTCCGCCGGGGGAACTTCCCTCCCGAAGGGGGAAATCATCGTCCTCATCATCACCAACAACTCTCCCATCTTGGGGAGGGCAATCTCCATCAACATCTTCAACAGCACCATCTCATCTCAAACCCTAGTTCATCTCTTGTGTTCAATCTTGTTACCGGAACTATAGATTGGTGCTTGTGGGTGACTAGTAGTGTTGTTACATCTTGTAGTTGATTACTATATGGTTTATTTGGTGGAAGATTATATGTTCAGATCCAATATGCTATCTAATACCCCTCTAATCTTGAGCATGATTATCATTTGTGAGTAGTTACTTTTGTTCTTGAGGTCACGGGAGAAATCATGTTGCTAGTAATCATGTGAACTTGATATGTGTTCGATATTTTGATAGTATGTATGTTGTGATTCCCTTAGTGGTGTCATTTGAACGTCGCCTACATGACACTTCACCATATTTGGGCCTAAGGGAATGCATTGTGGAGTATCAATTAGATGATGGGTTGCGAGAGTGACAGAAGCTTAAACCCCAGTTTATGCGCTATTCCGTAAGGGACCGATTGGATCCAAAAGTTTAATGCTATGGTTAGAATTTATTCTTAATACTTTTCTCGTAGTTGCGGATGCTTGCGGGAGGGTTAATCATAAGTAGGAGGTTTGTTCAAGTAAGAACAGCACCTAAGCACCGGTCCACCCACATATCAAATTATCAAAGTACCGAACACGAATTAAATCAACATGGTGAAAGTGACTAGATGAAAATCCGTGTACCCTCAAGAACGCTTTGCTTATCATAAGAGACCGTTTTGGCCTGTCCTTTGCCTAAAAAGGATTGGGCTACCTTGCTGCACTTTGGTTACTATTATCGTTACTTGCTCGTTACAAATTATCTTGCTATCAAACTACTCTGTTACTTACAATTTCAGCACTTGCAGACATTACCTTGCTGAAAACCACTTGTCATTTCCTTCTGCTCCTCATTGGGTTCGACACTCTTACTTATCAAAAAGAGCTACAATTGATCGCCTATACTTGTGGGTCATCAAGGCTATTTTTTGGCACCGTTGCCGGGGAGTGAAGCGCCTTTGGTAAGTAGAATTTGGTAAGGAAACATTTATATAGCGTGCTGAGATTTACTGTCACTTGTTACTATGGAAAACAATCCTTTGAGGGGTTTGTTCGGGGTATCTTCACCTCGACCGGAACCACAATTAGCTACCCCTCAACCTACTGCACCTACTGAAAATATTGAATATGAAATTCCTTCGGGTATGATAGAACAACTGCTAGCTAATCCTTACGCAGGAGACGAAACCGAACATCCTGATATGCACTTGATATATGTAGAACAAATTTGTGGATTGTTCAAGCTTGCAGGTTTACCCGGAGATGAAGTTATGAAGAAGGTTTTCCCTTTATCTTTGAAGGGAAAAGCATTGGCATGGTATAGGCTATGCGATGATATTGGATCCTGGAATTGGAATCGATTGAAATTGGAGTTCCACCAAAAAAATTATCCTATGCATCTAGTTCATCGTGATCGGAATTATATATATAATTTTTGGCCTTGTGAAGGAGAAAGTATCGCTCTAGCTTGGGGGAGGCTTAAGTCAATGTTATATTCATGCCCCAATCATGAGCTCTCAAGAGAAATTATTATCCAGAATTTTTATGCTCGGCTTTCTCGTAATGATCAAACCATGCTTGATACTTCTTGTGCTGGTTATTTTATGAAGAAGACTATTGAATTCCGGTGGGATCTTTTGGAAAGAATTAAACGCAACTCTGAAGATTGGGAACTCGACGAAGATAAAGAGTCAGGTATGAAGCTTAAGTATGATTGTGTTCAATCTTTTATGAATACCGATGCTTTTCAAAAGTTTAGCACTAAATATGGACTTGACTCTGAGATAGTAGCCTCCTTTTGTGAATCATTTGCTACTCATGTTGATCTCCCTAAAGAGAAGTGGTTTAAATATCACCCACCTATTAAAGAAGAAATTAAAGAACCGATACCAGTTAAAGAAGAAACTATACTTTACAATGTTGATCCAGTTGTTCCTACTGCTTACATTGAGAAACCACCTTTCCCTGTTAGGATAAAGGAACATGCTAAAGTTTCAACTATGGTCAACAAAAGTTACATTAGAACACCTAAACCTGATGAACAAATTAAAGTAGAACCTAGTATTGCTATGGTTAATGATCTCTTGGAAGAAAATGTAGATTGGCATGTTATTTACTTCTGTGAAGAAGCTGCTAGAATTGCCAAACCTGATAAAAAGGATAAACATAGACCTGTTGTTGGCATGCCCGTTGTCTCAGTTAAAATAGGAGATCACTGTTATCATGGTTTATGTGACATAGGTGCTAGCGTGAGTGCTATTCCTTATTCCTTATATCAAGAAATTATGAATGACATAGCACCCGCAGAGATAGAAGACATAGATGTTACTATTAAACTTGCTAATAGAGACACTATATCACCAATTGGGATTGTTAGAGATGTTGAAGTCCTATGTGGGAAAATAAAATACCCTACTGATTTTCTTGTTCTTCGTTCCCCACAAGATGACTTTTGTCCCATAATCTTTGGTAGACCTTTCTTGAACACCATAAATGCTAGAATAGACTGTGAGAAACAAACTGTCGGTGTTAGTTTTGGTGATGAGTCTCATGAGTTTAATTTTTCCAAGTTTAGTAGAAAGCTTCATGAAAAAGAATTGCCTAGTAAGGATGAATTAATTGGTCTTGCTTCTATTGCTATGCCTCCTACTGATCCACTAGAACAATATTTGCTAGACCATGAAAATGATTTACATATGCATGAAAGAAATGAAATAGATAAGATTTTCTTTGAACAACATCCGCTGCTTAAACACAATTTGCCTATTGAAACTCTAGGAGGTCCTCCTCCACCTAAAGGTGATCCTGTGTTTGAATTAAAACAATTGCCAGACACTTTGCAATATGCTTATCTTGATGAAAAGAAGATATATCCTGTTATTATTAGTGCTAACCTTTCAGAACATGAAGAAGAAAGATTATAGAAAGTTCTAAGGAAGCATCGAGCTGCTATTGGATATACTCTTGATGATTTAAAGGGCATTAGTCCCACTCTATGTCAGCACAAAATTAATATGGAACCTGATGCTAAACCCGTTGTTGATCACCAACATCGGTTAAATCCGAAGATGAAAGAAGTGGTAAGAACGAAAATATTAAAACTTCTGAAAGCAGGTATAATCTATCCCATAGCTGACAGTAGATGGGTAAGTCCTGTTCATTGTGTCCCTAAGAAAGGAGGTATAACTGTTGTTCCTAATGATAAGAATGAACTTATTCCCCAAAGAATTGTTACAGGCTATAGAATGGTAATTGATTTTAGAAAATTAAACAAAGCAACTAGAAAAGATCATTACCCTCTGCCTTTTATTGATCAAATGCTAGAAAGATTATCTAAGCACACACATTTTTGCTTCCTTGATGGATATTCTATTTTTTCACAAATACTTGTTTCTCAACCTGGTCAAGAAAAGACCACTTTTACTTGTCCCTTTGGAACTTATGCTTATAGACGTATGCCTTTTGGTTTATGCAATGCACCTGCTACCTTTCAAAGATGTATGACTGCTATATTCTCTGACTTTTGTGAAAAGATTGTTGAGGTTTTCATGGATGACTTCTCTGTTTATGGGAAGTCTTTTGATGATTGTTTAAGCAATCTTGATCGAGTTTTGCAGAGATGTGAACAGACAAATCTTGTCTTGAATTGGGAGAAGTGCCACTTTATGGTTAATGAAGGCATTGTCTTGGGTCATAAAATTTCTGAAAGAGGTATTGAAGTGGACAAAGCTAAGGTTGATGCAATTGAGAAAATGCCATGTCCTAAAGATATAAAAGGTATTCATAGTTTCTTAGGTCATGCTGGTTTCTATAGGAGATTTATCAAAGACTTTTCTAAAATTTCTAGGCCTCTTACGAATCTTTTGCAAAAGGATATTCCTTTTGTTTTTTATGATGATTGTTTAGAAGCCTTTGAAACACTCAAGAAAGCCTTAATTTCTGCACCTATTGTTCAACCACCTGATTGGAACTTGCCTTTTGAAATTATGTGTTATGCTAGTGATTATGTTGTTGGTGCTGTTCTAGGACAAAGAGTTGATAAGAAACTGAATGTTATTCATTATGCTAGTAAAACTCTAGACAGTGCTCAATGAAACTATGCTACTACTGAAAAAGAATTCTTAGCAATGGTGTTTGCTTGTGATAAATTTAGACCTTATATTGTTGATTCAAAAGTAATTGTTCACACCGATAATGCTACTATTCAATATCTTATGGAAAAGAAAGATGCTAAACCTAGACTTATTCGATGGGTTCTCTTGCTACAAGAATTTGATTTACATATCACTGATAGAAAAGGAGCTGATAACCTGTCTAGGCTTGAAAATGTGCCTGATGACCCACTACCTATTGATGATAGTTTTCCTGATGAGCAGTTAGCTGCAATAAATGTTGCTCATAATACTCCTTGGTATGATGATTATGCTAATTACATTGTTGCTAAATATTTACCACCTAGCTTTACATACCAACAAAAGAAAAAACTCTTCTATGATTTAAGACATTACTTTTGGGATGACCCACATCTTTATAAAGAAGGAGTAGATGGTATTATTAGACGTTGTGTACCTGAGCATGAACAGGAACAAATCCTACGGAAATGTCACTCCGAAGCTTATGGAGGGCATCATGCTGGAGATAGAACTGCTCACAAGGTATTGCAATTTGGATTTTATTGGCCTACTCTCTTCAAGGATGCCCGTAAGTTCATCTTATCTTGTGATGAATGCCAAAGAATAGGTAATATCGGTAAGCGTCAAGAAATGCCTATGAATTATTCACTTGTTGTTGAACCATTTGATGTTTGAGGATTTGATTACATGGGACCTTTTCCTTCCTCTAATGGGTATACACATATTTTGGTTGCTGTTGATTATGTTACTAAGTAGGTAGAAGCTATTCCAACCAGTAGTGCTGATCACAACGCCTCTATTAAAATGCTTAAGGAAGTTATTTTCCCAAGGTTTGGAGTCCCTAGATATTTAATGACTGATGGTGGTTCACACTTCATTCATGGTGCTTTTCGTAAAATGCTTGCCAAGTATGATGTTAACCATAGAATTGCATCACCTTATCATCCTCAGTCTAGTGGTCAGGTTGAACTTAGTGATGACCCACAAGTATAGGGGATCTATCATAGTCCTTCCGATAAGTAAGAGTGTCGAACCCAACGAGGAGCAGAAGGAAATTTCAAGCGGTTTTCAGCAAGGTATTCTCTGCAAGCACTTAAATTATCGGTAACAGATAGTTTTGTGATAGGGTAAATTGTAACAGGTAACAAGTAATAAAAGTAAACAAGGTGCAGCAAGGTGGCCCAATCCTTTTTGTAGCAAAGGACAAGCCTGGACAAACTCTTATATAAAGCAAAGCGCTCCCGAGGACACATGGGAATTGTTGTCAAGCTAGTTTTCATCATGCTCATATGATTCACGTTCGTTACTTTGATAATTTGATATGTGGGTGGACCGGTGCTTGGGTGCTGCCCTTCCTTGGACAAGCCTCCCACTTATGATTAACCCCTCTTGCAAGCATCCGCAACTACAAAAGAAGTATTAAGGTAAACCTAACCATAGCATGAAACATATGGATCCAAATCAGCCCCTTACGAAGCAACGCATAAACTAGGGTTTAAGCTTCTGTCACTCTAGCAACCCATCATCTACTTATTATTTCCCAATGCCTTCCCCTAGGCCCAAATAATGGTGAAGTGTCATGTAGTCGACGTTCACATAACACCACTAGAGGAGAGACAACATACATCTCATCAAAATATCGAACGAATACCAAATTCACATGATTACTTATAGCAAGACTTCTCCCATGTCCTTAGGAACAAACGTAACTACTCACAAAGCATATTCATAATCATAATCAGAGGAGTATTAATTGTCATTAAGGATCTGAAAATATAATCTTCCACCGGATAAACCAACTAGCATCAACTACAAGGAGTAATCAACACTACTAGCAACCCACAGGTACCAATTTGAGGTTTTGGGACCAAGATCGAACACAAGAGATGAACTAGGGTTTGAGAGGAGATGGTGCTGGTGAAGATGCTGATGGAGATTGACCCCCTCTCGATGAGAGGATCGATGGTGATCACGATGGCGACGATTTCCCCCTCCCGGAGGGATGTTTCCCCGGCAGAACAGCTCCGCCGGAGCCCTAGATTGGTTCTACCCAGGTTCCGCCTCGAGACGGCGGCGCTTCATCCCGAAAGCTTCTTCTTGATTTTTTCCAGGGTGAAAGACACCATATAGCCAAAGATGGGCACCGGAGGCCTGCCAGGGAGCCCACAAGGTCGGGGGCGCGCCCAGGGGGGTGGGGCGCGCCCTCCACCCTTGTGGCTGGCTGGTGGCCCCCCTCTGGTACTTTCTTCGCCCAATATTTTTTATATATTATAAAAACATGCTCCATGAAGTTTCAGGACTTTTGGAGTTGTGCAGAATAGGTCTCTAATATTTGCTCCTTTTCCAGTCCAGAATTCCAGCTGCCGACATTCTCCTTCTTCATGTAAACCTTGTAAAATAAGAGAGAATGGGCATAAGTATTGTGATATAATGTGTCATAACAGCCCATAATGCATTAAATATCAATATAAAAGCATGATGCAAAATGGACGTATCAACTCCCCCAAGCTTAGACCTCGCTTGTCCTCAAGCGAAAGCCGATATCGATAAATATGTCCACATGTTTAGAGATAGAGGTGTTGATAAAAATAAAATACGGACATGAGGGCATCATGATCATCTTTAGAACAGCAACATATGTTCTCATATAACTTCTTATGCTAAAGTAACAATTCGTTCACAAGGTAAAGTATGAATCAGAAACTTCATTGAAAACTAACAAACTTTGATCTCGGTCATCGGATCAATTGCAATTTATCGTAACATCGGAAAGAGTCAATTTATAAGAGCTTTTCAGCAAGTCCACATACTCAACTATCATACAATCTTTCACAATTGCTAACACTCACGCGATACTTATGGGTTCAAAGTTTCAATCGGACACAGAGAAAGATAGGGGCTTATAGTTTCGCCTCCCAACGGTTTACCTCAAGGGTAATGTCAACAATAATACTTTATGAAAACCTACATCCGAGTGGATATATATATCCGGATCTCTCCAACACATAGAGCTTGCCAAAGGAAAAAGTATAAAAAGGAAAGGTGATGATCACCATGACTCTTGTATAAGGGTAGGAGATAAAAGTGAAAGATAGGCCCTTCGCAGAGGGAAGCAGAGGTTGTCATGCGCTTTTATAGTTGGATGCACAAAATCTTAATGCAAAAGAACATCACTTTATATTGCCACTTGTGATAAAAGACCTTTATTATGCAGTCTGTCGCTTTTATTTCTTCCTTATCACAAGTTCGTATAAAGCTTATTTTCTCCACACTAATAGATCATACATATTTAAAGAGAGCAATTTTTATTGCTTGCACCGATGACAACTTACTTGAAGGATCTTACTCAATCCATAGGTAGGTATGGTGGACTCTCATGGAAAAACTGGGTTTAGGGATGTTTGGAAGCACAAGTAGTATCTCTACTTGGTGCAAAGAATTTGGCTAGCATGAGAGGGAAAGGCAAGCTAAACATGTTGGATGATCCATGACAATATAACTTCTATTCGGATATAAGAAGACATAACCTATTATGTTGTCTTCCTTGTCCAACATCATCTTTTTATCAAGTCATATTTTAATGAGTGCTCACAATTACAAAAGATGTCTAGGATAGTATATTTATATGCAAAACCTCTCTTTCTTTATTACTTCCTATTAATTGCAACAATGACCAAAACTATGTTTGTCAACTCTCAACAACTTTTATTCATCATACTCTTTATATGTGAAGTCATTACTCTCCATAAGATCAATATATGATCTTTTTATTTCTTTTTATTCTTTTCTTTTATTTAATTCCCTCAAGATCATAGCAAGAAAGCAAAGCCCTTTACTCGAAACTACTCTTTATTATATATATCTCAAGGACTCGATTACATAGAGGGAACAATAAGCAAAACTCAAAGCTAGATCATACTAAAACTTTATTCTACTAGATCAATATATAACCAAAAGGATCGAACTAAGAAAAATGATAAAGATAAAGATGTGATGGTGATACGATACCGGGGCACTCCCCCAAGCTTGGCAGTTGCCAAGGGGAGTGCCCATACCCATGTATTTAGATCTCTTTCTTCGGAGGTGGTGATGATGGAGTTGTTGATGAAGTAGTGTCGCACATCCAGCGTAGTAGTGTTGGGGAACATAGCATGAAATTTCAAAAAAAATCCTACGATCATGCAAGATCTATCTAGGAGATGCATAGCAACGAGAGGGGGAGAGTGTGCCCACGTACCCTCGTAGACCAAAAGCGGAAGCGTTAGGTTAACGTGGTTGATGTAGTCGAATGTCTTCACGATCCAACCGATCTAGTACCGAACATACGGCACCTCCGAGTTTAGCACACGTTCAGCTTGATGACGTCCCTCGAACTCTTGATCCAGCAGAGGGTCGAGGGAGAGTTTCGTCAGCACGACGGCGTGGTGACGGTGATGGTGATGTGATCCGCGCAGGGCTTCACCTAAGCACTACGACGCTATGATCGGAGGAGTAAACTATGGAGGGGGGCACGCACACGGCTAAGAGAATAACTATTGTGCTATGGGGTGCCCCCCTGCCCCCGTATATAAAGGAGGAGGGGAGGAGGCCGCCGGCCTAGGGGGCGCGCCAAGGGGGGAAACCGACTAGGACTCCTACTCCTAGTAGGTTTCCCCCTTCCTTCTCTTGGAGGGGGAAATAGGGAAGGGAGAGGGAAGAGGAGAAGGAAAGGGGGGCGTGCCCCCTCCCCTAGTCCAATTCGGACTCCCTATGGGAGGGGGGTGCGGCCACCCCTTGTGGGCTGTCTCCCCTATCCCCTAAGGCCCATGTAGGACCAATATTTCCCCGGGGGGTTCCGGTAACCCCTCGGTACTCCGATAAATATCCGAAACGTCCCGAAACCATTCCAATGTCCGAATACCTTCGTCCAGTATATCAATCTTTACCTCTCGACCATTTCGAGACTCCTCATCATATTCGTGATCTCATCCGGGACTCCGAACAATCTTCGGTGACCAAAACACATAACTCATAATACAAATCGTCATCGAACGTTAAGCGTGCAGACCCTACGGGTTCGAGAACTATGTAGACATGACCGAGACACATCTCTGGTCAATAACCAATAGCGGAACCTAGATGCTCATATTGGTTCCTACATATTCTACGAAGATCTTTATCGGTCAAACCGCACGACAACATACATCATTCCCTTTGTCATCGGTATGTTACTTGCCCGAGATTCGATCGTCGGTATCTTCATACCTAGTTCAATCTTGTTACCGGCAAGTTGAAGGAAATATGCCCTAGAGGCAATAATAAAGTTGTTATTTATATTTCCTTATATCATGATAAATGTTTATTATTCATGCTAGAATTGTATTAATCGGAAACTTAGTACATGTGTGAATACATAGACAAACAGAGTGTCCCTAGTATGCCTCTACTTGACTAGCTTGTTTATCAAAGATGGTTATGTTTCCTGACCATAGACATGTGTTGTCATTAGATGAATAGGATCACATCATTAGAGAATGATGTGATGGACAAGACCCATCCGTTAGCTAAGCTATTGATCGTTTAGTTTTATTGCTATTGCTTTCTTCATGACTTATACATATTCCTCTGACTATGAGATTATGCAACTCCCGAATACCAGAGGAACACTTTGTGTGCTATCAAACGTCACAACGTAACTGGGTGATTATAAAGATGCTCTACAGGTGTCTCCGAATGTGTTTGTTGGGTTGGCATAGATCAAGATTAGGATTTGTCACTCCGTGTATCGGAGAGGTATCTCTGGGCCCTCTCGGTAATGCACATCACTATAAGCCTTGCAAGCAATGTGACTAATGAGTTAGTTACGGGATAATGCATTACAGAACAAGTAAAGAGACTTGCCGGTAACGAGATTGAACTAGGTATGAAGATACCGACGATCGAATCTCGGGCAAGTAACATACCGATGACAAAGGGAATGACATATGTTGTCGTGCGGTTTGACCGATAAAGATCTTCGTAGAATATGTAGGAACCAATATGAGCATCCAGGTTCCGCTGTTGGTTATTGACCGGAGATGTGTCTCGGTCATGTCTACATAGTTTTCGAACCCGTAGGGTCCGCACGCTTAACGTTCGATGACGATTTGTACTATGAGTTATGTGTTTTGGTGACTGAAGTTTGTTCGGAGTCCCGGATGAGATCACGGACATGACGAGGAGTCTCGAAATGGTCAAGAGGTAAATATCCATATATTGGAAGGTTGTATTCAGACATCGGAATGGTTCCGAGTGATTCGGGTATTTTTTCGAAGTACCGGGAGGTTACCGGAACCCCCCGGGAGAGGTAATGGGCCTCATGGGCCATAGGGAAGAGGGGAGGCAGCCCACAAGGGGTGGCTGCGCCCCCCTCCCATGGGGAGGCTGAATTGGTTTAGGGAAGGGGGCGCCACCCCCCTTTCCTTCTCCTACTCCCTCTCCCTTCCCCCTTTCCACCTCCAAGAGAAGGAAAAGAAGGGGGGGGGCGAATCCTACTTGGACTAGGAGTCCAAGTAGGACTCCCCCCTTGGTGCGCCCCCTCTAGGCCGGCCACCTCCTCCTCCCCTCCTTTATATACGTGGGCCGGGGGCACCCCAAAGGGACATCAGATATTCTCTTAGCCGTGTGCAGTGCCCCCCTCCACAGTTTACTCCTCCGGTCATAGCGTCGTAGTGCTTAGGCGAAGCCCTGCGCGGATCACATCACCAACACCGTCATCACGCCGTCGTGCTGACGGAACTCATCGACTCCATCGACACTCTGCTGGATCAAGAGTTCGAGGGATGTCATCGAGCTGAACGTGTGCAGAACTCGGAGGTACCGTACGTTCGGTACTTGGATCGGTTGGATCGTGAAGACGTTCGACTACATCAACCGCGTTAACCTAACGCTTCCGCTTTCGGTCTACGAGGGTACGTGGACACACTCTTCCCCTCTCGTTGCTATACATCTCCTAGATAGATCTTGCGTGAGCGTAGGATTTTTTTTGAAATTGCACGTTCCCCAACAGTGGCATCATGAGCCAGGTCTATGAGTAGATGATATGCACGAGTAGAACACAAAGGAGTTGTGGGCGTGGGTGTATACATATTGCTTGCCGTTACTAGTTGATTCTTGATTCGGCAGTATTGTGAGATGAAGCGGCCCGGACCGACATTACGCGTACGCTTACGCGAGACTGGTTTCACCGCTGCGTGCACTCGTTGCATAAAGGTGACTGGCGGGTGTCTGTCTCTCTCACTTTAGTTGAATCGGTTTCTATGAAGAGGGTTCTTTTAGAAGATCAAAAAGCAATCACTACACCATGTTGTGGTTTTGCGTAAGTAAGAATAGTTCTTCTAAACCCGTAGCAGCCACGTAAAACTTGCAACAACAAAGTAGAGGACGTCTAACTTGTTTTTGCAGGGTATGCTTGTGATGTGATATGGTCAAGACATGATGAGGTATAAGTTGTTGTATGAGATGATCATGTTTTGTAAAAGTTATCGGCAATTGGCAGGAGCCTTATGGTTGTCGCTTTATTGTATGAAATGCAATCGCCATGTAATTGCTTTACTTTATCACTATGCGGTAGCGATAGTCGTAGAAGCAATAGTTGGCGAGACGACAACGACGCTACGATGGAGATCAAGGTGTCAAGCCGGTGACGATGGAGATCATGACGGTGCTTTGGAGATGGAGATCAAAGGCACAAGATGATGATGGCCATATCATGTCACATATTTTGATTGCATGTGATGTTTATCTTTTATGCATCTTATTTTGCTTAGTACGGCGGTAGCATTATAAGATGATCTCTCACTAAATTTCAAGGTATAAGTGTTCTCCCTGAGTATGCACCGTTGCTACAGTTCATCGTGCTGAGACACCACATGATGATCGGGTGTGATAAGCTCTACGTTCACATACAACGGGTGCAAGCCAGTTTTGCACATGCAGAATACTCGGGTTAAACTTGACGAGCCTAGCATATGCAGATATGGCCTCGGAACACTAAGACCGAAAGGTCGAACGTGAATCATATAGTAGATATGATCAACATAAAGATGTTCACCATTGAAAACTACTCCATCTCATGTGATGATCGGACATGGTTTAGTTGATATGAATCACGTGATCATTTAGATGACTAGAGGGATGTCTATCTAAGTGGGAGTTCTTAAGTAATATGATTAATTGAACTTTAATTTATCATGAACTTAGTACCTGATAGTTTTTGCATATCTATGTTATTGTAGATCAATGGCCCATGCTACCGTTCCCTTGAATTTTTAATGCGTTCCTAGAGAAAGCTAAGTTGAAAGATGATGGTAGCAACTACACGGACTGGGTCCGTAACTTGAGGATTATCCTCATTGCTGCACAGAAGAATTACATCCTAGAAGCACCACTAGCTGCAAGACCCGCTGCAGGAGCAACTCCGGACGTTATGAACGTCTGGCAGAGCAAAGCTGATGACTACTCGATAGTTCAGTGTGCCATGCTTTACGGCTTAGAATCGGGACTTCAAAGACGTTTTGAACATCATGGAGCATATGAGATGTTCCAAGAGTTGAAGTTAATATTTCAAGCAAACGCCCGAGTTGAGAGATATGAAGTCTCCAACAAGTTCTATAGCTGCAAGATGGAGGAGAATAGTTATGTCAGTGAACATATACTCAGAATGTCTGGGTACCATAACCACTTGACTCAGCTGGGAGTTAATCTTCCTGATGATAGTGTCATTGACAGAGTTCTTCAATCACTGCCACCAAGCTATAAAGGCTTCGTGATGAACTATAATATGCAAGGGATGGAAAAGACAATTCCTGAGCTCTTCGCGATGCTAAAGGCTGCGGAGGTAGAAATCAAGAAGGAGCATCAAGTGATGATGGTTAACAAGACCACTAGTTTCAAGAAAAAGGGCAAAGGGAAGAAGGGGAACTTCAAGAAGAATAGCAAGCAAGTTGCTACTCCCGGGAAGAAGCCCAAGTCTGGACCTAAGCCTGAAACTGAGTGCTTCTACTGCAAAGGGACTGGTCACTGGAAGCGGAACTGCCCCAAGTATTTGGCGGATAAGAAGGATGGCAAAGTGAAAGGTATATTTGATATACATGTTATTGATGTGTACCTTACTAATGGTAGTAGTAGCGCCTGGGTATTTGATACTGGTTCTGTTGCTCATATTTGCAACTCGAAACAGGGGCTACGGATTAAACAAAGATTGGCTAAGGACAAGGTGACGATGCGGGTGGGAAATGGTTCCAAAGTCGATGTGATCGCCGTCGGCACGCTGCCTCTACATCTACCTTCGGGATTAGTTTTAGACCTGAATAATTGTTATTTGGTGCCAGCGTTAAGCATGAACATTATATCTGGATCTTGTTTGATGCGAGACGGTTATTCATTTAAATCAGAGAATAATGGTTGTTGTATTTATATGAGTAATATCTTGTATGGTCATGCACCCTTGAGGAGTGGTCTATTTTTATTGAATCTCGATTGTAGTGATACACATATTCATAATATTGAAACCAAAAGATGCAAAGTTAATAATGATAGTGCAACTTATTTGTGGCACTGCCGTTTAGGTCATATTAGTGTAAAGCGCATGAAGAAACTCCATGTTGATGGGCTTTTGGAATCACTTGATTATGAATCACTTGATACTTGCGAACCATGCCTCATGGGCAAGATGACTAAGACTCCGTTCTCCGGAACAATGGAGCGAGCAACTGACTTATTGGAAATAATACATACTGATGTATGCGGTCCGATGAGTGTTGAGGCTCGCGGCGGGTATCATTATTTTCTGACCTTACCAGATGATTTGAGCAGATATGGGTATATCTACTTAATGAAACATAAGTCTGAAACATTTGAAAAGTTCAAAGAATTTCAGAGTGAAGTGGAAAATCATCGTAACAAGAAAATAAAGTTTCTACGATCTGATCGTGGAGGTGAATATTTGAGTTATGAGTTTGGTCTTCATTTGAAACAATGTGGAATAGTTTCGCAACTCACGCCACCTGGAACACCACAGCGTAATGGTGTGTCCGAACGTCGTAACCGTACTTTATTAGATATGGTGCGATCTATGATGTCTCTTACCGATTTACCACTATCGTTTTGGGGTTATGCTTTAGAGACGGCTACATTCACGTTAAATAGGGCACCATCTAAATCCGTTGAGACGACACCATATGAACTGTGGTTTGGCAAGAAACCTAAGCTGTCGTTTCTTAAAGTTTGGGGCTGCGATACTTATGTGAAAAAGCTTCAACCTGATAAGCTCGAACCCAAATCGGAGAAATGCGTCTTCATAGGATACCCAAAGGAGACTGTTGGGTACACCTTCTATCACAGATCCGAAGGCAAGATATTCATTGCTAAGAATGGATCCTTTCTAGAGAAGGAGTTTCTTTCGAAAGAAGTGAGTGGGAGGAAAGTAGAACTTGATGAGGTAATTGTACCTTCTCCCGAATTGGAAAGTAGTTCATCACAGAAATCAGTTCGAGTGATGCCTACACCAATTAGTGAGGAAGTTAATGATGATGATCATGAAACTTCGGATCAAGTTACTACTGAACCTCGTAGGTCAACCAGAGTACGTTCTGCACCAGAGTGGTACGGTAATCCTGTTCTGGAAGTCATGTTACTAGACCATGACGAACCTACGAACTATGAGGAAGCGATGATGAGCCCAGATTCTGCGAAATGGCTTGAGGCCATGAAATCTGAGATGGGATCCATGTATGAGAACAAAGTGTGGACTTTGGTTGACTTGCCCGATGATCGGCAAGCCATAGAGAATAAATGGATCTTCAAGAAGAAGACTGACGCTGACGGTAATGTTACTGTCTACAAAGCTCGACTTGTTGCGAAAGGTTTTTGACAAGTTCAAGGAGTTGACTACGATGAGACCTTCTCACCCGTAGCGATGCTTAAGTCTGTCCGAATCATGTTAGCAATTTCCGCATTTTATGATTATGAAATTTGGCAAATGGATGTCAAAATTGCATTCCTTAATGGATTTCTTAAAGAAGAGTTGTATATGATGCAACCAGAAGGTTTTGTCGATCCTAAAGGTGCTAACAAAGTGTGCAAGCTCCAACGATCCATTTATGGACTGGTGCAAGCATCTCGGAGTTGGAATATACACTTTGATGAAGTGATCAAAGCATATGCTTTTATACAGACTTTTGGAGAAGCCTGTATTTACAAGAAAGTGAGTGGGAGCTCTGTAGCATTTCTGATATTATATGTGGATGACATATTGTTGATTGGAAATGATACGGAATTTCTGGATAGCATAAAAGGATACTTGAATAAGAATTTTTCAATGAAAGACCCCGGTGAAGCTACTTATATATTAGGCATCAAGATCTATAGAGATAGATCAAGACGCTTAATAGGACTTTCACAAAGCACATACCTTGATAAAGTTTTGAAGAAGTTCAAAATGGATCAGTCAAAGAAAGGGTTCTTGCCTATTTTGCAAGGTGTGAAGTTGAGTAAGACTCAATGCCCGACCACTGCAGAAGATAGAGAGAAAATGAAAGTCATTCCCTATGCCTCAGCCATAGGTTCTATCATGTATGCAATGCTGTGTACCAGACCTGATGTGTGCCTTGCTATAAGTCTAGCAGGGAGGTACCAAAGTAATCCAGGAGTGAATCACTTTACAGCGGTCAAGAACATCCTGAAATACCTGAAAAGGACTAAGGATATGTTCCTCATTTATGGAGGTGACAAAGAGCTTGTCGTAAATGGTTACGTCGATGCAAGCTTTGACACTGATCCGGATGACTCTAAGTCACAAACCGGATACGTATTTATATTGAATGGTGGAGCTATCAGTTGGTGCAGTTCCAAAGCAGAGCATCGTGGCGGGATCTACGTGTGAAGCGGAGTACATAGCTACTTCGGAAGCAGCAAATGAAGGAGTCTGGATGAAGGAATTCATATCCGATCTAGGTGTAATACCTAGTGCATCGGATCCAATGAAAATCTTTTGTGACAATACTGGAGCAATTGCCTTGGCGAAGGAATCCAGATTTCACAAGAGAACCAAACACATCAAGAGACGCTTCAACTCCATCCGCGATCAAGTCAAGGAGGGAGACATACAGATTTGCAAAATACATACGGATTAGAATGTTGCAGACCCGTTGACTAAGCCTCTTCCACGAGCAAAACATGATCAGCACCAAGACTCCATGGGTGTTAGAATCATTACTATGTAATCTAGATTATTGACTCTAGTGCAAGTGGGAGACTGAAGGAAATATGCCCTAGAGGCAATAATAAAGTTGTTATTTATATTTTCTTATATCATGATAAATTTTTATTATTCATTCTAGAATTGTATTAACCAGAAACTTAGTACATGTGTGAATACATAGACAAACAGAGTGTCCCTAGTATGCCTCTACTTGACTAGCTTGTTTATCAAAGATGGTTATGTTTCCTGACCATAGACATGTGTTGTCATTTGATGAACAGGATCACATCATTAGAGAATGATGTGATGGACAAGACCCATCCGTTAGCTTAGCATATTGATCGTTTAGTTTTATTGCTATTGCTTTCTTCATGACTTATACATATTCCTCTGACTATGAGATTATGCAAATCCCGAATACCGGAAGAACACTTTGTGTGCTATCAAACGTCACAACGTAACTGGGTGATTATAAAGATGCTCTACAGGTGTCTCCGAAGGTGTTTGTTGGGTTGGCATAGATCAAGATTAGGATTTGTCACTCCGTGTATCGGAGAGGTATCTCTGGGCCCTCTCGGTAATGCACATCACTATAAGCCTTGCAAGCAATGTGACTAATGAGTTAGTTACAGGATGATGCATTACGGAACGAGTAAAGAGACTTGCCGGTAACGAGATTGAACTAGGTATGAAGATACCCACGATCGAATCTCGGGCAAGTAACATACCGATGACAAAGGGAATGACGTATATTGTCGTGCGGTTTGACCGATAAAGATCTTCGTAGAATATGTAGGAACCAATATGAGCATCCAGGTTCCGCTGTTGGTTATTGACCGGAGATGTGTCTCGGTCATGTCTACATAGTTCTCGAACCCGCAGGGTCCGCACGCTTAACGTTCGATGACGATTTGTATTATGAGTTATGTGTTTTGGTGACCGAAGTTTGTTCGGAGTCCCGGATGAGATCACGGACATGACGAGGAGTCTCAAAATGGTCGAGAGGTAAAGATTCATATATTGGAAGGTTGTATTCGGACATCGGAATGGTTCCGAGTGATTCGGGTATTTTTTTCGGAGTACCGGGAGGTTACCGGAACCCCCCGAGAGAGGTAATGGGCCTCATGGGCCATAGGGAAGAGGGGAGGCAGCCCACAAGGGGTGGCTGCGCCCCCCTCCCATGGGGAGGCCGAATTGGTTTAGGGAAGGGGGTGCCACCCCCCTTTCCTTCTCATACTCCCTCTCCTTCCCACTTTCCACCTCCAAGAGAAGGAAAAGAAGGGGGGGGGCGAATCCTACTTGGACTAGGAGTCCAAGTAGGACTCCCCCCCTTGGTGCGCCCCCTCTAGGCCGGCCACCTCCTCCTCCCCTCCTTTATATATGTGGGCAGGGGGCACCCCAAAGGGACATCAGATATTCTCTTAGCCGTGTGCGGTGCCCCCTCCATAGTTTACTCCTCCGGTCATAGCGTCGTAGTGCTTAGGCGAAGCCCTGCGCGGATCACATCACCAACATCGTCATCACGCCGTCGTGCTAACGGAACTCATCGACTCCATCGACACTCTGCTGGATCAAGAGTTCGAGGGACGTCATCGAGCTGAACGTGTGCAGAACTCGGAGGTGCCGTACGTTCGGTACTTGGATCGGTTGGATCGTGAAGATGTTCGACTACATCAACCGCGTTAACCTAACGCTTCCGCTTTCGGTCTACGAGGGTACGTGGACACACTCTTCCCCTCTCGTTGCTATGCATCTCCTAGATAGATCTTGCGTGAGCGTAGGAAATTTTTTGAAATTGCAGGTTCCCCAACACAAGTCTCTTTACTCGTTCCGTAATGCATCATCCCGTAACTAACTCATTAGTCACATTGCTTGCAAGGCTTATTATGATGTGCATTACCAAGAGGGCCCAGAGATACCTCTCCGATACTCGGAGTGACAAATCCTAATCTCGATCTATGCCAACCCAACAAACACCTTCGGAGACACCTGTAGAGCATCTCTATAATCACCCAGTTACGTTGTGACGTTTGATAGCACACAAGGTGTTCCTCCGGTATTCGGGAGTTGCATAATCTCATAGTCAGAGGAATATGTATAAGTCATGAAGAAAGCAATAGCAATAAAACTTAACGATCATTATGCTAAGCTAACGGATGGGTCTTGTCCATCACATCATTCTCTAATGATGTGATCCCGTTCATCAAATGACAACACATGTCTATGGTCAGGAAACTTAACCATCTTTGATTAACGAGCTAGTCAAGTAGAGGCATACTAGGGACACTCTGTTTTGTCTATGTATTCACACATGTATCAAGTTTCCGGTTAATACAATTCTAGCATGAATAAACATTTATCATGATATAAGGAAATATAAATAACAACTTTATTATTGCCTCTAGGGCATATTTCCTTCAGTCTCCCACTTGCACTACAGTCAATAATCTAGTTCACATAGTCATGTGATTAACACCAATAGTTCACATCTTTCTGTGATTAGTTCACATCGCCATGTGACTAACACCCAAAGGGTTTACTAGAGTCAATAATCTAGTTCACATCGCTATGTGATTAACACCCAAAGAGTACTGAGGTGTGATCATGCTTTGCTTGTGAGAGAAGTTTAGTCAACGGGTCTGCCACATTCAGAGCCGTATGCATTTTGCAAATTTTCTATGTCTACAATGCTCTGCATGGAGCTACTCTAGCTAATTGCTCCCACTTTCAATATGTATCCAGATTGACACTCAGAGTCATCCGGATCGGTGTAAAAGCTTGCATCCTCGTAACTCTTTACGACGAACTCTTTATCACCTCCATAACAGAGAAATATTTCCTTAGTCCTCTTAGGTAACTAAGGATAACTTTGACCGCTGTCCAGTGTTCCACTCTTGGATCACCATCGTACCCCCTTTCCAAACTCATGGCAAGGTACACAATAGGTCTGGTACACAGCATAGCATACTTTATAGAACCTATGGCTGAGGCATAGGGAATGACTTTCATTCTCTTTCTATTTTCTTCCGTGGTCGGGTTTTGAGTCTTACTCAACTTTACACCTTGCAATACAGGCAAGAACTCCTTCTTTGACTGTTCCATTTTGAACTACTTCAAAATCTTGTCAAGGTATGTACTCATTGAAAAATCTTATCAAGCGTCTTGATCTATATCTATAGATCTTGATGCTCAATATGTAAGCAGCTTCACCGAGGTCTTTCTTTGAAAAAACTCCTTTCAAACACTCCTTTATGCTTTCTAGAAAATTCTACATCATTTCCGATCAACAATATGTCATTCACATATACTTATCAGAAAGGCTGTAGTGCTCCCACTCACTTTCTTGTAAATACAGGCTTCTCCAAAAGTCTGTATAAAAACTATATGCTTTGATCAACTCATCAAAGCGTATATTCCAACTTCGAGATGCTTGCACCAGTCCATAGATGGATAGCTGGAGCTTGCACACTTTGTTAGCACCTTTAGGATCGACAAAACCTTCTGGTTGCATCATATACAACTCTTCTTTAATAAATCCATTAAGGAATGCAGTTTTGACATCCATTTGCCAGATTTCATAAAATGCGGCAATTGCTAACATGGTTCGGACAGACTTAAGCATCGATACGGGTGAGAAAATCTCATCGTATTCAACACATTGAACTTGTCGAAAACCTTTTGCGACAATTCGAGCTTTGTAGATAGTAACACAACCATCAGCGTCTGTCTTCCTCTTGAAGATCCATTTATTCTCTATGGCTCGTCGATCATCAGGCAAGTCCACCAAAGTCCATACTTTGTTCTCATACATGGATCCCATCTCAGATTTCATGGCCTCAAGCCATTTCACGGAATCTGGGCTCATCATCGCTTCCTCATAGTTCGTAGGTTCATCATGGTCTAGTAACATGACTTCCAGAACAAGATTACCGTACCACTCTGGTGCGGAACGTACTTTGGTTGACCTACGAGGTTCAGTAGTAACTTGATCTGAAGTTTCATGATCATCATCATTAACTTTCTCAATAATTGGTGTAGGCATCACTGGAACTGATTTCTGTGATGAACTACTTTCCAATTCGAGAGAAGGTACAGTTACCACATCAAATTCTACTTTCCTCCCACTCACTTCTTTCGAGAGAAACTTCTTCTCTAGAAAGGATCCATTCTTAGCAACAAAGATCTTGCCTTCGGGTCTGTGAGAGAAGGTGTACCCAACAGTTTCTTTTGGGTATCCTATGAAGACGCACTTCTCCGATTTGGGTTCGAGCTTATCAGGCCGAAGCTTTTTCACATAAGCATCGCAACCCCAAACTTTAAGAAACGACAGCTTAGGTTTCTTGCCAAACCACGGTGTCGTCTCAACGGATTTAGATGGTGCCCTATTTAACATGAATGCAGCTGTCTCTAATGCATAACCCCAAAACAATAGTGGTAAATCGGTAAGAGACATCATAGATCGCACTATATCCAATAAAGTACGGTTACGACGTTCGGACACACCATTACGTTGTCGTGTTCCAGGTGGCGTGAGTTGTGAAACTATTCCACATTGTTTTAAATGAAGGCCAAACTCATAATTCAAATATTCGCCTCTGCGATCAGATCGTAGAAACTTTATTTTCTTGTTACGATGATTCTCTACTTCACTCTGAAATTCTTTGAACTTTTCAAATGTTTCAGTTCATTAAGTAGATATACCCATATCTGCTTAAATCATCTATGAAGGTCAGAAAATAACGATACCCGCCGCGAGCCTCAACACTCATCGGACCGCATACATCGGAATGTATTATTTCCAATAAGTCAGTAGCTCGCTCCATTGTTCCGAAGAACGGAGTCTTAGTCATCTTGCCCATGAGGCATGGTTCGCAAGCATCAAATGATTCATAATCAAGTGATTCCAAAAGTCCATCCGCATGGAGTTTTTCATGCGTTTTACACCAATATGACCTAAACGGCAGTGCCACAAATATGTTGCACTATCATTATCAACTTTGCATCTTTTGGCATCAATATTATGAGTATGTGTATCACTACGATCGAGATTCAATAAACCATTTACATTGGGTGTATGACCATAGAAGGTTTTATTCATGTAAACAGAATAACAATTATTCTCTGACTTAAATGAATAACCGTATTGCAATAAACATGATCTAATCATATTCATGCTCAACGCAAACACCAAATAACATTTATTTAGGTTCAACACTAATCCCGAAGGGAGTGTGCGATGGTGATCATATCAATCTTGGAATCACTTCCAACACACATCGTCACTTCGCCCATAACTAGTCTCTGTTCATTCTGCAACTCCTGTTTTGAGTTACTAATCATAGCAACTGAACCGGTATCAAATACCTAGGGGTTACTATGAACATTAGTAAAGTACACATCAATGACATGTATATCACATATACCTTTGTTCACTTTGCCATCCTTCTTATCCGCCAAGTATTTGGGGTAGTTCCGCTTCAAGTGACCATTTCTTTTGCAGTAGAAGCACTCAGTTTCAGGCTTGGGTTAAGCTTTGGGCTTCTTCACGGGAGTGGCAACTTGCTTGCCATTCTTCTTGAAGTTCCCTTTCTTCCCCTTTGCGCTTTTTCTTGAAACTAGTGGTCTCGTTAACCATCAACACTTGATGCTCTTTCTTGATTTCTACCTTCGCCGATTTCAACATCGCGAAGAGCTCGGGAATCGTTTTCGTCATCCCTTGCATATTATAGTTCATCACGAAGTTCCAGTAACTTGGTGATAGTGTCTAGAGAATTCTGTCAATCACTATCTTATCTGGAAGATTAACTCCCACTTGATTCAAGCGATTGTAGTACTCAGACATTCTGAGCACATGCTCACTGGTTGAGCTATTCTCCTCCATCTTGTAGGCAAAGTACTTGTCAGAGGTCTTATACCTCTCGACACGGGCATGAGACTGAAATACCAATTTCATCTCTTGGAACATCTCATATGCTCCGTGGCGTTCAAAACATTTTTTAAGTCCCGGTTCTAAGCCGTAAAGCATGGTGCACTAAACTATCAAGTAGTAATCATACCGAGCTTTGTCAAATGTTCATAACGTCTGCATCTGTTCCTGCAATAGGTCTGTCACCTAGCGATGCACCAAGGACATAATTTTTCTGTGCAGCAATGAGGATAATCCTCAGATCACGGACCAAGTCCGCATGATTGCTGCTATCATCTTTCAACTTATTTTTCTCTAGGAACATATCAAAAATAAACGGGGAACTACATCGCGAGCTATTGATCTACAACATAATTTGCAAATACTATCAGGACTAAGTTCATGATAAATTAAAGTTCAATTAATCATATTACTTAAGAACTCCCACTTAGATAGACATCCCTCTAGTCATCTAAATGATCACGTGATCCATATCAACTAAACCATGTCCGATCATCACGTGAGATGGAGTAGTTTTCAATGGTGAACATCTCTATGTTGATCATATCTACTATATGATTCACGTTCGACCTTTCGGTCTCAGTGTTCCGAGGCCATATCTGCATATGCTAGGCTCGTCAAGTTTAACCCGAGTATTCTGCACGTGCAAAACTGGCTTGCACCCGTTGTATGTGAACGTAGAGCTTATCACACCCGATCATCACGTGGTGTCTCGGCACGACGAACTGTAGCAACGGTGCATACTCAGGGAGAACACTTATACCTTGAAATTTAGTGAGGGATCATCTTATAATGCTACCGCCGTACTAAGCAAAATAAGATGCATAAAAGATAAACATCACATGCAATCAAAATATGTGACATGATATGGCCATCATCATCTTGTGCCTTTGATCTCCATCTCCAAAGCACCATCATGATCTCCATCATCCCCGGCTTGACACCTTGATCTCCATCGTAGCGTCGTTGTCGTCTCACCAACTATTACTTCTACAACTATCGCTACCGCATAGTGATAAAGTAAAGCTATTACATGGAGATTGCATTTCATACAATAAAGCGACAACCATAAGGCTCTGCCAGTTGCCGATAACTTTTACAAAACATGATCATCTCATACAATAACATATATCACATCATGTCTTGACCATATCACATCACAACATGCCCTGCAAAAACAAGTTAGACGTCCTCTACTTTGTTGTTGCAAGTTTTACGTGGCTGCTACGGGCTTCTAGCAAGAACCGTTCTTACCTACGCATCAAAACCACAACGATTTTTTGTCAAGTGTGTTGTTTTAACCTTTAACAAGGACCGGCCGTAGTCAAATTCGATTCAACTAAAGTTGGAGAAACAGACACCCGCCAGCCACCTGTGTGCAAAAGCACGTCGGTAGAACCGGTCTCATGAACGTGGTCATGTAATGTTGGTCTGGGCCGCTTCATCCAACAATACCGCCAAATCAAAATAAGATGTTGGTGGTAAGCAGTATGACTATTATCGCCCACAACTCTTTGTGTTCTACTCGTGCATATCATCTACGCATAGACCTGGCTCGGATGCCACTGTTGGGGAACGTAGCATGCAATTTCAAAAAATTTCCTACGATCACACAAGATCTATCTAGGAGATGCATAGCAACGAGAGGGGGAGAGTGTGTCCACGTACCCTCGTAGACCGAAAGCGGAAGCGTTAGGTTAACGCGGTTGATGTAGTCGAACGTCTTCATGATCCACCCGATCTAGTACCGAACGTACGGCACCTCCGAGTTCAGCACACGTTCAGCTCGATGACGTCCCTCGAACTCTTGATCCAACAGAGGGTCGAGGGAGAGTTTTGTCAGCACGACGGCGTGGTGATGTGATCCGCGCAGGGCTTCACCTAAGCACTACAACGCTATGACCGGAGGAGTAAACTGTGGAGGGGGGCATCGCACACGGCTAAGAGAATAACTGTTGTGCTATGGGGTGCCCCCCTGCCCCCATATATAAAGGAGGAGGGGAGGAGGCCGCCGACCTAGGGGGCGCGCCAAGGGGGGAAACCGACTAGGACTCCTAGTCCTAGTAGGTTTCCCCCTTCCTTCTCTTGGAGGGGGAAATAGGGAAGGGAGAGGGAAGAGGAGAAGGAAAGGGGGGCGTGCCCCCTCCCCTAGTCCAATTCGGACTCCCTATGGGAGGGGGGCGCGGCCACCCCTTGTGGGCTGCCTCCCCTCTCCCCTAAGGCCCATGTAGGCCCAATATTTCCCCGCGGGGTTCCGGTAACCCCTCGGTACTCCGATAAATATCCAAAACGTCCCGAAACCATTCCGGTGTCCGAATACCTTCGTCCAATATATCAATCTTTACCTCTTGACCATTTCGAGACTCCTCGTCATGTCCGTGATCTCATCCGGGACTCCGAACAATCTTCGGTCACCAAAACACATAACTCATAATACAAATCGTCATCGAACGTTAAGCGTGCGGACCCTACGGGTTCAAGAACTATGTAGACATGACCGAGACACATCTCCAGTCAATAACCAATAGCGGAACCTGGATGCTCATATTGGTTCCTACATATTCTACGAAGATCTTTATCGGTCAAACCGCACGACAACATACGTCATTCCCTTTGTCATCGGTATGTTACTTGCCCGAGATTCGATCATCGGTATCTTCATACCTAGTTCAATCTCATTACCGGCAAGTCTCTTTACTCGTTTCGTAATGCATCATCCGGTAACTAACTCATTAGTCACATTGCTTGCAAGGCTTATTATGATGTGCATTACCGAGAGGGCCCAGAGATACCTCTCCTATACTCGGAGTGACAAATCCTAATCTCGATCTATGCCAACCCAACAAACACCTTCGGAGACACCTGTAGAGCATCTTTATAATCACCCAGTTACATTATGATGTTTGATAGCACACAAGGTGTTCCTCCGGTATTCGGGAGTTGCATAATCTCATAGTCAGAGGAATATGTATAAGTCATAAAGAAAGCAATAGCAATAAAACTTAACGATCATTATGCTAAGCTAACGGATGGGTCTTGTCCATCACATCATTCTGTAATGATGTGATCCCGTTCATCAAATGACAACACATGTCTATGGTCAGGAAACTTAACCATCTTTGATTAACGAGCTAGTCAAGTAGAGGCATACTAGGGACACTCTGGTTTGTCTATGTATTCACACATGTATCAAGTTTCCGGTTAATACAATTCTAGCATGAATAATAAACATTTATCATGATATAAGGAAATATAAATAACAACTTTATTATTGCCTCTAGGGCATATTTCCTTCAAGTAGATGCTCCAATTTGCGAATAATGCCCTTGAGTGCGGTGATATGCTCTTGCAATAGAATATTTTCACGTGTGAGATACTTGTTTTGTATACGAATTATTTCAATGACCTTGAAACTTCAATTTCAGTAGGGGTAAGATGGTTGTGGCAAGGTTGAAGGATGTCTTCTTCTTCCGCTGCCAGAACTTGATCTTCTGCGGCCTTCTTGATCTCATCACCCTTGTTGGTTTCCCCGAGTTCTTCTCTTTTCACCTCTATCTTCATTAGCCAAGCATCATCGCCCGTGTTGTTGGAGGAGGGGGACGACATGATGCCTAGCCTTGAAAAACTCTGGCAGAAAACAACTCAAAACAAAAACAGGAGATATTTGCGTGGTACGGTGGTCAAAACCTTCGGGAGATTATATAATGAATTTTTACCGACCAAAAGAAGTATCGTGCAAGAAAACGGAGTCCGGATGGCACACGAGGTGACCACAAGGTCGAGGGGCGCGCCCAGGGGGGTAGGGCGCGCCCTCCATCCTTATGGTGGCCTCGTGTCTCTTTCGGACTACTTTTAATTTTCCTAATTTTTTAAATATTCCAAAACAGAGAAAATTTATCATTGGAAACGTTTTGGAGTCGGTTTACTTACCGTACCACATACCTATTCCTTTTCGGAGTCTGAAACGTTCTGGAAAGTGTCCCTTACGTACTCCTCTGGGGTTACGGTATCAATTATATTGGTCTCAACATTTATGGGAGTACCTGAGATATAATGTTTGAGTCTTTGACCGTTTACCACCTTCGGCGTTGTTGATTTTTATGGCACCGGAATGATAGACCTCCTCGATGATGTAAGGGCCTTCCCATTTAGAGATAAGTTTTCCTACAAAAAATCTTAAACGAGAGTTGTATAGCAAAACATAATCACCTATATTAAACTCACGCTTTTGTATCCTCCTATCATGCCATCTTTTAACTTTTTCTTTAAACAACTTGGCATTCTCATAGGCTTGGGTTCTCCATTCATCAAGTGAGCTAATATCAAATAACCTCTTCTCACCGGCAAGTTTGAAATCATAATTGAGCTCTTTAATAGCCCAATATGCCTTATGTTCTAGCTCAAGAGTTAAGTGACATGCTTTTCCATAAACCATTTTATACGGAGACATACCCATAGGATTCTTATAAGCAGTTCTATAAGCCCATAAAGCATCATCAAGTTTCTTAGACCAATTCTTTCTAGATCTATTAGCAGTCTTTGGCAAAATTAATTTAATCTCTCCATTGCTCAATTCTACTTGACCACTAGACTGAGGATGATATGGAGATGCAATTCTATGATTAGCATCATACTTGGCAAGCATTTTACGGAAAGCACCATGAATAAAATGTGAACCACCGTCAGTCATTAAATATCTAGAGACTCCAAACCTCGGAAAAATAACTTCTTTAAGCATCTTAATAGAAGTGTTATGATCAGCACTACTAGTTGGAATAGCTTCTACCCACTTAGTAACGTAATCAACAGCAACTAAAATATGTGTATACCCATTGGAGGAAGGAAAAGGTCCCATATAATCAAAGCCCCAAACATCAAATGGTTCAATAACAAGTGAATAGTTCATAGGCATTTCCTGACGTCTACTAATATTACCAATTCTTTAACATTGATCACAAGATAAGACAAACTTACGAGCATCTTTAAAGAGAGTGGGCCAATAGAAACCGGATTGCAATACCTTATGTGTAGTTCTATCTCCAGCGTGGTGTCCTCCGTAAGACTCGGAGTGGCACTTGCGTAGGATATGTTCCTGTTCATGCTCAGGTACACAATGTCTAATAACACCATCTAGTCCTTCTTTATAAAGGTGTGGGTCATCCCAGAAGTAATGTCTTAAATCATAGAAAAACTTTTTCTTTTGCTGGTATGTAAAACTAGGTGGTATAAATTTAGCAACGATGTAATTAGCATAATCAGCATACCATGGAGTATTATGAGAGGCATTTATGACATTTAATTGTTCATCAGGAAAGCTATCATCAATAGGTAGTGGGTCATCAAGAACATTTTCTAACCTAGACAAGTTGTCTGCAACGGGGTTCTCAGCTCCCTTTCTATCAATGATATGCAAATCAAATTCTTGTAACAAGAGAACCCATCTAATAAGTCTAGGTTTAGCATCTTTATTTATCATAAGATATTTAATAGCAGCATGATCAGTGTGAACAGTTACTTTGGAATCAACAATATAAGGTCTGAACTTATCACATGCAAATACAACTGCTAAAAATTCTTTTTCAGTGGTAGCATAATTTCTCTGGGCACTGTCTAGAGTTTTACTAGCATATTGAATAACATTTAATTTCTTATCAACTCTTTGTCCTAGAACAGCACCAACAACATAATCACTAGCATCACACATAATTTCAAAGTGTAAATTCCAATCAGGTGGTTGAACAATAGGTGCAGTAATCAAGGCTTTCTTAAGTATTTCAAATGCTTCTACACAATCATCATCAAAAACAAAAGGAACATCTTTCTGTAAGAGATTAGTGAGAGGCCTAGAAATTTTAGAGAAGTCTTTAATAAACCTCCTATAGAAACCAGCATGACCAAGGAAACTTCTTATACCTTTGACATCTTTAGGACACGGCATCTTTTCAATAGCATCTACTTTAGCTTTATCAACTTCAATACCTCTTTCAGAAATTTTATGTCCCAAGACAATACCTTCATTAACCGTAAAGTGGCACTTCTCCCAATTCAAGACAAGGTTAGTTTCTTCACATCTCTGCAAAACTCGATCAAGGTTGCTTAAGCAATCATCAAAAGAAGTTCCGTAAACGGAGAAATCATCCATGAAAACCTCAACAATCTTTTCACAAAAGTCAGAGAATATAGCAGTCATACATCTTTGAAAGGTAGCAGGTGCATTGCATAAACCAAAAGGCATACGTCTATAAGCAAAGGTACCGAAAGGGCAAGTAAAAATGGTTTTCTCTTGATCATCTTTTGACACAGGTATTTGAGAGAAACCAGAGTAACCATCTAGAAAGCAAAAATGTGTATGCTTGGATAATCTTTCTAGCATTTGATCAATAAAAGGTAAAGGGTAATGATCTTTCCTAGTAGCTTTATTTAATTTGCGAAAATCAATTACCATTCTATAACCTGTAACAATTCTTTGAGGAATCAATTCATTCTTATCATTAGGAACAACAGTAATGCCTCCCTTCTTAGGGACACAATGAACAGGACTCACCCATTGACTATCAGCAATAGGGTAAATTATACCTGCCTCCAGAAGCTTTAGTATTTCATTTCTTACCACTTCTTTCATCTTAGGATTTAACCGTCGTTGATGATCAACAACCGGTTTAGCATCTTTCTCCAATTTAATTTTGTGCTGACATAGAGTGGGACTAATGCCCTTAAGATCATCAAGAGTATATCCAATAGCGGCACGGTGCTTCTTCAAAGTTTTCAATAATCTCTTCTCTTCATGCTCTGAAAGGTTAGCACTAATAATAACAGGATATATCTTCTTTTCATCAAGATAAGCATATTTCAGAGTATCAGGTAATGGTTTAAGCTCAAACACGGGATCTCCCTTAGGTGGGGGAGGATCCCCAAGGATTTCAACAGGCAAATTGTGTTTCAAAATAGGTCCCTGATTAAAGAATACTTCATCTATTTCCCTTCTTTCATTCATAAACATATCATTTTCATGGTCTAGCAAATATTGTTCTAAAGGATTAGCAGGAGGCACGGCAATAGAAGCAAGACCAATAATTTCATCCTTACTAGGCAATTCTTTATCATGGGGTTGTCTACGAAATTTAGAGAAATTAAAATCATGAGACATATCCCCTAAACCAATAGTAACAATATCTTTCTCGCAGTCTATCTTAGCATTAACAGTATTCAAGAAGGGTCTACCAAATATAATGGGACAAAAATTATCTTGTGGAGAACCAAGAACAAGAAAATCAGTAGGATATTTAATTTTCCCACACAAGACTTCAACATCTCTAACAATCCCAATTGGTAATATAGTATCTCTATTAGCAAGCTTAATAGTAACATCAATATCTTCTATCTCAGCAGGTGCAATATCATTCATAATTTCTTTATATAAGGTATAAGGAATTGCACTAACACTAGCACCCATATCACATAAGCCGTGATAACAATGATCTCCAATTTTAACAGAAACAACAGGCATGCCAACAACAGGTCTATGTTTATCTTTAGTATCAGGTTTGGCAATTCTAGCAGCTTCATCACAGAAATAAATAACATGCCCATCAATATTATCAACCAAGAGATCTTTAACCATAGCAATACTAGGTTCAACTTTCATTTGTTCAGAGGGTGTATGTGTTTTAGTATTACTTTTACGAACCACAGTTGAAGCTTTAGCATGATCCTTTATTCTAACAGGGAAAGGTGGTTTCTCAATATAAGCAGTAGGAACAATAGGATCAACATTATAAGTAATAGTTTCTTCTTCAACTTTAATAGGTTCTACTACTTTAACTTCAATGGGAGGATGATATTTAAACCACTTATCCTTAGGGAGATCAACATGAGTAGCAAAAGATTCACAAAAAGAAGCTACTATCTCAGAGTCAAGTCCATATTTAGTGCTAAAATCACGAAAAGCATCGGTATCCATAAAAGATTTAACACAATCGAACTTAAGGTTTATACCTGACTCCTTACCTTCGCCGAGATCCCAATCTTCAGAGTTGCGTTTAATTCTTTCCAATAAATCCCATTTGAATTCAATATCCTTCTTCATATAGGAACCAGCGCAAGAAGTATCGAGCATGGATCGATCATTATGAGAAAGCCGAGCATAAAAAATTTGAATAATAATTTCTCTTGAGAGCTCATGATTGGGGCATGAATATAACATTGACTTAAGCCTCCCCCAAGCTTGAGCGATACTTTCTCCTTCACGAGGCCAAAAATTATATATATAATTCCGATCACGATGAACCAGATGCATAGGATAAAACTTCTGATGAAATTCCAATTTCAATCGGTTGTAGTTCCATGATCCAATATCATCCAATAGCCTAAACCATGTCAATGCCTTGCCCTTCAAAGATAAAGGGAAGACTTTCTTCTTGACAGCATCCTCGGGCATACCTGCAAGCTTAAATAATCCACAAACTTCATCCACATAGATTATGTGCATATCGGGATGTAGTGTTCCATTTCCTGTATAAGGATTAGCTAGCAGTTTCTCTATCATACCCGAAGGAATTTCATAATAAATATTTTAAGTAGGTGCAGTAGGTTGAGGAGAAACTAATTTTGGTTCCGGTCGAGGTGAAGATACCCCGAACAAACCCCTCAAAGGATTATTTTCCATAGTAACAAGTGACAGTAAATTTCAACACACTATATAAATGTTTCCTTACCAAAGGCGCTTCACTCCCCGGCAACGGCGCCAGAAAAGAGTCTTGATGACCCACAAGCATAGGGGATCTATCGTAGTCCTTTCGATAAGTAAGAGTGTCGAACCCAATGAGGAGCGGAAGGAAATGACAAGCGGTTTTCAGCAAGGTATTCTCTGCAAGCACTGAAATTATCGGTAACAGATAGTTTTGTGATAGGGTAAATTGTAATGGGTAACAAGTAATAAAAGTAAACAAGGTGCAGCTAGGTGGCCCAATCCTTTTTGTAGCAAAGGACAAGCCTGGACAAACTCTTATATAAAGCAAAGCGCTCCCGAGGACACATGAGAATTGTTGTCAAGCTAGTTTTCATCATGCTCATATGATTTGCGTTCGTTACTTTGATAATTTGATATGTGGGTGGACCAGTGCTTGGGTGCTGCCCTTCCTTGGACAAGCCTCCCACTTATGATTAACCCCTCTCGCAAGCATCTGCAACTACAAAAGAAGTATTAAGGTAAACCTAACCATAGCATGAAACATATGGATCCAAATCAGCCCCTTACGAAGCAACGCATAAACTAGGGTTTAAGCTTCTGTCACTCTAGCAACCCATCATCTACATATTACTTCCCAATGCCTTCCCCTAGGCCAAAATAATGGTGAAGTGTCATGTAGTCGACGTTCACATAACACCACTAGAGGAGAGACAACATACATCTCATCAAAATATCGAACGAATACCAAATTCACATGATTACTTATAGCAAGACTTCTCCCATGTCCTCAGGAACAAACATAACTACTCACAAAGCATATTCATAATCATAATCAGAGGAGTATTAATTATCATTAAGGATCTGAAAATATAATCTTCCACCGGATAAACCAACTAGCATCAATTACAAGGAGTAATCAACACTACTAGCAACCCACAGGTACCAATTTGAGGTTTTGGGACCAAGGTCGAACACAAGAGATGAACTAGGGTTTGAGAGGAGATGGTGCTGGTGAAGATCTTGATGGAGATTGACCCCCTCTCGATGAGAGGATCGATGGTGATGACGATGGCGACGATTTCCCCCTCCCGGAGGGATGTTTCCACGGCAGAACAGCTCCGCCGGAGCCCTAGATTGGTTCTGCCCAGGTTCTGCCTCGAGACGGCGGTGCTTCGTCCCGAAAGCTTCTTCTTGATTTTTTCCAGGGTGAAAGACACCATATAGCCAAAGATGGGCACCGGGGGCCTGCCAGGGGGCCCACAAGGTCGGGGGGCGCGCCCTCCACCCTTGTGGCTGACTGGTGGCCCCCCTTTGGTACTTTCTTCGCCCAATATTTTTTATATATTGTAAAAACATGCTCCGTGAAGTTTCAGGACTTTTGGAGTTGTGCAGAATAGGTCTCTAATATTTGCTCCTTTTCCAGTCCAGAATTCCAGCTGCCGGCATTCTCCTTCTTCATGTAAACCTTGTAAAATAAGAGAGAATAGGCATAAGTATTGTGATATAATGTGTAATAACATCCCATAATGCATTAAATATCAATATAAAAGCATGATGCAAAATGGACGTATCACTTAGCAATAGAGAAATAAAATTGATTTTGCAAAAGACTGTCAATAGGTCCATGAAGAATTGGTCTAAGAAATTAGATGATGCACTTTGGGCTTATAGAACATCATATAAAAATCCTATGGGTATGACTCCTTTTAAAATGGTTTATGGTAAAGCTTGTCATTTGCCTCTTGAGTTAGAACATAAAGCATATTGGGCAATCAAAGAACCCAATTATGATTTCAAACTTGCTGGTGAAAAGAGGTTATTTGATATTAGCTCTTTAGATGAATGGAGAACCCAAGCTTATGAAAATGCTAAGTTGTTTAAAGAAAAAGTTAAAAGATGGCATGATAAAAGAATCCAAAAGCGTGAGTTTAAAGTCAGAGAATATGTTCTTTTGTACAACTCTCATTTCAGATTCTTTGCAGAAAAACTCCTCTCAAAATGGGAAGGACCCTATGTTATCGAGGAGGTTTATCGGTCTGGAGCCATCAAAATAAATAATGCCGAAGGTACTAACCCGAAGGTTGTTAACGGGCAACGAATAAAACATTATATCTCAGGTACGCCCATTAATGTTGAAAGTAATATTATCCAAACTTTGACACCAGAAGAACACATAAAAGAGTCCTTCCGGAACACTCCAGAATCGTGAAAATAAGGAGGTACGTGATACGGTAAGTAAACGGACTCCAAAAAATCCGCAAAAATATTTTTTGTCAGTTTTGGAATATTTAGAAAAATAGGAAAATAAGAAACTTCCAGGAAGCGTACCCTGGTGGGCACAAGACACCAGGGCGCGCCTGGCTTGCCAGGCGCGCCCAGGTGGGTTGTGCCCACCTGGGGTACCTTCCGGACTTCGTTTTTCTACAGTTTGCTTGTTTCCCAAGATAAAAAATCTTTATATACCCCCCGAACCTATTGATCACCGTATCGCGGAGAAATCTTCTGTTTTCTTTTCCTTGCTGTTCTCCTGACAGATCTGAAAATATGTCATCCCAAGACTCCGAGGGTGAGAGCTATGCTGCTGATTTCACCACAAACCCCAAGTCCTATGGGGATGTGGAGCACTATGATTGGACTACGAAGGAAGAGGAAGGCTATTATCCTAGGGAGAAGCATGAGACGAGCTCAGATGAGGACGAACCTCCGCTACCTCAACCCGGGGATATGCATGTGGAATTCAAGAAGTCGAGCCTCCCCAATAAAGCAAAGAGGCCTAAGGTTCAGTTTATACCTTTTCGCCTTTTGCAGGAATGCAAGCAGGACTTATGTAAGAAGGTACTGGAGCTCGAACAGGAGGTCGGTGAATTGAAGGAGGAAAATTCCATCCTCAAGAGTAAGCTAAGGAAGAAGGACAAACCCTCTACATCATCATCACCACCACCTTCTTCTTCATCACCAAAAGAGAATTGAGTATCGGGTATGGGCACTCCCCTTGGCTTCCGCCAAGCTTGGGGGAGGTGCCCCGGTATCGTATCATCCCCACTATCTTTTGCCTTTACTTATTTTAGTTCGATCTTTTGCTTTAGATGAATAAAAGTTTAGTTCGATCCTTTCTTTTCGAGAGTTTGCTTAGTGATCTATCCTTGTAATCGTGTGTGAGATATAATAAAGTTTAGTTTGAGTTTTGCTTTCTTTACTTTCATGTTGCAATAAAAAGAAAGGAAATAAATAAGAGAAGGGAAATAAATAAAAGAAAGGAAATAGTGAAAAAGATCATATGCTAATCTCATGGTAGGTGATGACACCACATAAGGAAAAGTATAAGTAGAAAATTTTATTAGAGATTGACAAACATAGCATTAGTCAATGATGCAACTCATGAAAGAATTAATAAGGGAAGAGAAGATTCACATATAAATATACTATCCTATAAATCTTTTGTGATTGTGAGCCCTCATCAAAATATTATATGCCAAAATTGTTGACGTTGGACAAGGAAGACAACTTAATGATTTATGTTTGTTTATATTCACATAGAAGTCATATTGTCATGGATCCTTTAACATGTGGTGCTTGCCCCCTATCTTTGCTAGCCAAAAATTCCGCACTAAGTAGAGATACTACTTGTGCATCCAAAAACCCTTAAACCCAAATCTTATTTTCAAGAGTCCACCATACCTACCTAGGGATTGAGCAATATCCCTCAAGTAAGTTGTCATCGGTGCAAAAAGGCAATAAAAATTGCTTCTAAAAGTGTGAGATCATTTAGTGTAAGAGAAAATTGAGTGGTGTACGAACTTGTGATGGTAAAGAATAAAAGCGACAGACTGCATAATAAAGGTTGCTATCACAAGGGGCAATACAACGTGACGTTCTTTTGTAGTAAGGGGTTGAGCATACAAACAAATAAGCGCATGGCAACCTCTGCTTCCCTCTGCGAAGGGCCTATCTTTTACTTTTATGTATTTACTTTTATGCAAAGAGTCAAAGTTTTCTCTCTATTCCTTTTTATTTTCTCCTTTGGCAAGCATCATGTGGTGAGGAAAGATCTAGGCACATGTGTCCAGTTGAATATAGATAGCATGAGTTATTATTGTTGACATCACCCTTGAGGTGAATACGTTGGGAGGCGAAACTATAAGCCCCTATCTTTCTATGTGTCCGATTGAAACATTTTGCTCATGTGTACGCGGTGAGTGTTAGCAATCATAGAAGACTATATGATGGTTGAGTATGTGGACTTGCCTAAAGGCTCCGATACGTGACCCTTCCTGAAAAGATGATGAATTGCAGTTGCAAAATTGACTGAGAACATAGTTTGTTAGTTTTTAATAGAGTTTTTGCTTTATACTTCAATAGTGTGATGAATTGTCACTTATTCATGAGAAGTCTATGATAAAAGTTCTATGATAAGAGTTTTATGTTTAAGTTTGTTGTTGTTATAATAATCAACATGATGCTTCTATGTCCGTATTTTGTTTTTATCGACACCTCTCTCTCTCTAAGCATGTGGACATGTTTTTTGATTTCGGTTTTTCGCTTGAGGACAAGCGAGGTCTAAGCTTGGAGGAGTTGATACGTCCATTTTGCATCATGTTTTCCTACTGTTATTTATGATGTTTTTATCCATAATAATGCTTTTTGGAGTAATTCTAATGCCTTTTCTCTCATAATATGCAAGGTACACACAAAGAGGGAGAATTCCGGCAGCTGGAAATCTGGACCTGGAAAAGCTACGTCAGGCTACCTATTCTGCACAACTCCAAACAAGCTGAAACTTCACGGAGAATTTTTATGGAATAAATGAAGAATATTGCAGCAAATAAGCACCAGAGGGGGCCCACCAGGTGGGCACAACCCACCTGGGCACGCCAGGGAGCCCAGGCGCGCCCTGGTGGGTTGTGCTCACCCAGGCCCACCTCCGGTGCCCATCTTCTGGTATATAAGTCATTTTGACCTAGAAAAAATAAGGAGAGGACTTTCGGGATGGAGCGCCGCCGTCTCGAGGCGGAACTTGGGCAGGAGCACTTTTGCCCTCCGGCGGAGCGATTCCGCCGGGGGAACTTCCCTCCCGAAGGGGGAAATCATCGTCCTCATCATCACCAACAACTCTCCCATCTTGGGGAGGGCAATCTCCATCAACATCTTCAACAGCACCATCTCATCTCAAACCCTAGTTCATCTCTTGTGTTCAATCTTGTTACCGAAACTATAGATTGGTGCTTGTGGGTGACTAGTAGTGTTGATTACATCTTGTAGTTGATTACTATATGGTTTATTTGGTGGAAGATTATATGTTCAGATCCAATATGCTATTTAATACCCCTCTGATCTTGAGCATGATTATCATTTGTGAGTAGTTACTTTTGTTCTTGAGGTCATGGGAGAAATCATGTTGCAAGTAATCATGTGAACTTGATATGTGTTCGATATTTTGATAGGGATTTTCATCTAGTCACTTTCACCATCTTAGTTTGATTCGTGTTCGGTACTTTGATAATTTGATATGTGGGTGGGCCGGTGCTTAGGTGTTGTTCTTACTTGAACAAACCTCCTACTTATGATTAACCCTCCCGCAAGCATCAGCAACTACGAGAAAAGTATTAAGAATAAATTCTAACCATAGCATTAAACTTTTGGATCCAATCGGTCCCTTACGGAATAGCGCATAAACTGGGGTTTAAGCTTCTGTCACTCTCGCAACCCATCATCTAATTGCTACTCCACAATGCATTCCCTTAGGCCCAAATATGGTGAAGTGTCATGTAGTCGACGTTCACATGACACCACTAAGGGAATCACAACATACATACTATCAAAATATCGAACACATATCAAGTTCACATGATTACTTGCAACATGATTTCTCCCGTGACCTCAAGAACAAAAGTAACTACTCACAAATGATAATCATGCTCAAGATCAGAGGGTATTAAATAGCATATTGGATCTGAACATATAATCTTCCACCAAATAAACCATATAGTAATCAACTACAAGATGTAATCAACACTACTAGTCACCCACAAGCACCAATCTATAGTTCCGGTAACAAGATTGAACACAAGAGATGAACTAGGGTTTGAGATGAGATGGTGCTATTGAAGATGTTGATGGAGATTGCCCTCCACAAGATGGGAGAGTTGTTGGTGATGATGAGGACGATGATTTCCCCCTCCGGGAGGGAAGTTCCCCCGGCGGAATCGCTTCGCCGAAGGGCAAAAGTGCTCCTGCCCAAGTTCCACCTCGAGACGGTGGCGCTCCTTCCCGAAAGTCCTCTCCTTATTTTTTCTAGGTCAAAATGACTTATATACCAGAAGATGGGCACCGGAGGTGGGCCTGGGTGAGCACAACCCACCAGGGCGCGCCTAGGCTCCCTGGCGTGCCCAGGTGGGTTATGCCCACCTGGTGGGCCCCCTCCGGTACTTATTTGCTCCAATATTCATCATATATTCCATAAAAATTCTCCGTGGAGTTTCAGCTTGTTTGGAGTTCTGCAGAATAGGTAGCCTGACGTAGCTTTTCCACGTCCAGATTTCCAGCTGCCAGAATTCTCCCTCTTTGTGTGTACCTTGTAAATTATGAGAAAAAAGGCATTAGAATTACTCCAAAAAGCATTATTATGCATAAAAACATCATAAATAACAGTAAGGAAACATGATGCAAAATGGACGTATCAACTCCCCCAAGCTTAGACCTCGCTTGTCCTCAAGCGAAAACCGAAATCGAAAAACATGTCCACATGCTTAGAGAGAGAGGTGTCGATAAAAACAAAATACAGACATAGAAGCATCATGTTGATTATTATAACAGCAACAAACTTAAACATAAAACTTTTATCATAGAGCTTTCATCATTGACTTCTCATGAATAAGTGACAATTCATCACACTATTGAAGTATAAAGCAAAAACTCTATTAGGAACCAACAAACTATTTTCTCAATCAACTTTGCAACTACAATTCATCATCTTTTCAGGAAGGGTCATGTATCGGAGCCTTTAGGCAAGTCCACATACTCAACCATCATATAGTCTTCTATGATTGCTAACACTCACCGCGTACACATGAGCAAAACATTTCAACCGGACACATAGAAAGATAGGGGCTTATAGTTTCGCCTCCCAACGTATTCACCTCAAGGGTGATGTCAACAATAATAACTCATGCTATCTATATTCAACTGGACATATGTGCCTAGATCTTTCCTCACCACATGATGCTTGCCAAAGGAGAAAAATAAAAAGGAATAGAAGGAAAACTTTTGACTCTTTGCATAAAAGTAAATACATAAAAGTAAAAGATAGGCCCTTCGCAGAGGGAAGCAGAGGTTGCCATGCGCTTATTTGTTTGTATGCTCAACCCCTTAGTGCAAAAGAATGTCACGTTGTATTGCCCCTTGTGATAGCAACATTTATTATGCAGTCTATCGCTTTTATTCTTCGCCATCACAAGTTCGTACAATGCTCAATTTTCTCTTACACTAAATGATCTCACACTTATAGAAGCAATTTTTATTGCCTTTTTGCACCGATGACAACTTACTTGAGGGATCTTGCTCAATCCCTAGGTAGGTATGGTGGACTCTTGAAAACAAGATTTGGGTTTAAGGGTTTTTGGATGCACAAGTAGTATCTCTACTTAGTGCGGAATTTTTGGCTAGCAAAGATAGGGGGCAAGCACCACATGTTAAAGGATCCATGACAATATGACTTCTATGTGAATATAAACAATCATAAATCATTAGGTTGTCTTCCTTGTCCAACGTTAAGAATTTTGGCATATAATATTTTGATGAGGGCTCACAATCACAAAAGATTTATAGGATAGTGTATTTATATGTGAATCTTCTCTTCTCTTATTAATTCTTTCATGAGTTGCAACATTGACTAATGCTATGTTTGTCAATCTCTAACAAAATTTTCTACTTATACTTTTCCTTATGTGGTGTCATCACCTACCATAAGATTAGCATATGATCTTTTTCATTTATTTCCTTTCTTTTATTTATTTCCTTTCTTTTTATTGCAACATGAAAGTAATGAAAGCAAAAACTCAAACTAAACTTTATTATATATCTTGCACACGATTACAAGGATAGATCACTAAGGAAACTCTCGAAAAGAAAGGATCGAACTAAACTTTTATTCATCTAAAGCAAAAGATAACTAAAATAAGTAAAAGCAAAAGATAGTGGGGATGATACGATACCGGGGCACCTCCCCCAAGCTTGGCGGAAGCCAAGGGGAGTGCCCATACCCGATACTCAATTCTCTTTTGGTGATGAAGAAGGTGGTGGTGAAGGTAATTGTGCCTTCAACTTTTTCATATTATAGTTGAGGAGGGAAATTTCCTCCTTTAAATCATCGACTTCCAGCTCCAGCTTTAAGATCTTGTCACATAAATCCCCTTTGCTTTTCTGCCGAAAACGAAAAGGAATAGATTGGTTTTTAGACCGGTTAGCTCTCTTAGGGAGACTTGACTTCTTGAACTTCACGTGCATATCCCCAGGTTGAGGTAGAGGGACATCCTCCTCCTTAGAGCTTGAATCATCGACCCTCATCAAGTGAGCATCCTCCTCGTCGTCTGTAGTTCGACCATAGGGAGATAGGTATCCATAGGTCTTTGGGTTAGCAATGAGATGTGAGACATAGCTCTCTCCGTCGGAGTCTTGGGACGACATATTTTCAGAACTGCGCAGAAAACAGCAAGAAAAGAGAATAGAAGATTTCTCCGCGATACGGTGGTTAACAGGTTTGGGGGGTATATAATTTTTTTTTATCTTGGGAAACAAGCAAACTGTAGAAAAACGGAGTCCGGAAGGTACCCCAGGTGGGCACAACCCACCTGGGCGCGCCTGGCAAGCCAGGCGCTGTAACACCCCCAGTGGTTGACTACAGTAATCCCCTTTTGATAATGCCATGTCATCATGATCAATAGTGCTTAATCATCATTAGTAACATATCTCATTTCAAAATTCAAATCCAAATGGAAATTCAAACTGAAAGTGAAAATAAAAGTTGTCCAAACCCTGAACTAAAATGTTCATTAAATAGTATATAATCCAGAGACAATTCTAAAATTGTAACCAATAATTAATAAAATAATTGTGTGACTCTAACAGTAGCAAAACAGAATTGGTTAATACCTTTCTATTTGAATAAAATCCCTATGAAAACATTTGGACCCAAAACCTTTTTATATCAGTGTTGAAAATTGCACTGAGTTTATTGGGGCAAGACTCATATTTTAAAAAAATGGAAAAGTGCGAAAAGAAAATTCAAAACAGAAATAAAAAGAAGAAAAACAGAGAAAACAGAAAAGAAATAAAGAAAAAGAAAAAGGCCTACACGGCTGGGCCTAAGTCAGCCAGCCGGCCCAGCCCACCTCGCCACCCCGTCCCCTTTCTACTGCTCATGCCAGGGCTCGCTGTCGAGCACCTGGTGCGCGCGCGTTCACTGCACCCCCTGGCCCCCCTCCCCGCGGTCAACAGCGGCCTCGCCTACGCCGCGCGGATAAGAAGACCCCCTGCGGACACCTCTGAGCCCTCCCTCGCCTCACTCTCCCCTCGCCACCACCTCTCCTCTCTCCCCAGTGCGCATCCATGGCGCCGCCGCCGTAAACCTCGCGTCCACCGTGCCCCGATTGCCGCTCCACCATGCCCGAAGCATTCCCCGTCCTCGACTGCATCTCCTGCGCCTCTCCATTCGAGCTCGGAGCCACCGTAGCCGCCTCCCCGAGCTCTTCCTCCTCGTACGGGCTCTGGTGATCGCCGCGTCGATTCGTCGTCGTCGCCCCCTCCCCGAGCTCGCTGTGCTCACCTACAGGACCGCTGTAAGCATGCGCGTTGATCCCTCCTCTCCCCGCTCGCTCTCCTTAGCTGTTGCTGCCGCTATGACCATGGCCGTACTGAACGCCGTGGGACTCGCCGCCGATGAGCTCCCGGTGACCATTTGGTCACGCGGCCGTGTCCATCCTGCTCGCCGTGCCGCGCAGAACATCCCCAGCTCATCGCCTCGCTCGTTTGCACGCTGCAACGCCATCCCCGATCGCCACCCGAAACTGCCGTCCGCCATCACCGTCGCACTGCTCAGCTCCGGCCACCCCCGTCACCGTGCACCCCACCACCGGATGCGGCATCGTCCACCCGTTCTAGAGGACCAGACCGCGCTCGAAACGGTGGATCACAGGGGATTTCCGGGCTCGCCGGAGTTCTCTGCCCCGTTCGGCGTTCACCGGCGTGCCTCCGGTGCCACCCGCCGACGTGGACGCGGGCCCCACCCCCATAGCCACTGCCACTGGGCCCCAGTGGGGTCCGTTGACCAGTCAGCGCGCTGACTGGGCATGATGGCCCACTGACATGCGGGTCCCACCCTGTTAAATGATTTTATAAATAGATAAACTGTTAACTAAATCGTTAATTAGCTTAATTAGTTAAATCACTTACTGACCTGTGGACCCCGCACCCCTAATTAATCAGTAATTAGTTCAATTAATCCTAATAAACTAACATAGGCTGACATGTGGGTCCCACATGTCAGGTTTGACCTGGTCAGCCTCTGTTGACCGCTGACGTCACCTCTACGTCATGCTGACGTCACCCCCATACTGTTCTGGATAATGTTGGATTAAAATAATTGAAATAATTCCAGAAAATGCTAAAGTCTTTAGAAAATCATATAAAATAATCCGTAGCTCAGATCGAAAAACTTTGTACATGAAAGTTTCTCAGAATTTCGAGACGAATCCAAATCCGCGGTCCGTTCGTCCAGCACATGTCCCTAACAATCCAAACATGGAACCGTTCCCCTCCGGTCATCTGTCTGACAAATGTCCGGAACCGGGAAAACATTCCTGGATGGATTCCCCCTTCCTCGGTGACATGCAACCATATGTTAGGACACACCCGGCACTGCATATTGTCATGTTATACATTGTGTAGCTCTTGTTTGCTTTATATTTACTGTTTCCTCCCCCTCTTCTCTCTCGGTAGACCCCGCTACAGATGCTTTTCCCGAGACCGACGCAGCTCCGAAGATCGACTACGCCTCTGACGACCTTGCCGTTGCCGCCGAGCAACCAGGCAAGCCCCCCCCCCTTGAGCATACCGATATCGCCTATTCTTTCTCTCTCATGCTTGCATTAGAAATTGCTGCTGCTACTGCTTTACCTATTCTGATGCATAGCCTGTTTATTGTAACCTGCTGTTGATAATTACCTGCATATCCTAAACTGCTTAGTATAGGCTGGGTAGAGACCTATCAGTGACCCCACTTGTCCCGGCTGCCCCGCTGGATTATCAGAAGACCCGATCAACGGGATCGAAGACTAGGCCCCAGCACCGCACTTCACCCCCTTTAGTTGAACGACACTACTGGGTTACTATCGAGTGCTGAGGGTGATACCTCGTATAGCACTCCTGATGTTAACTCTGTAGAGTAGCTATTCGGTCATGGTCATCGAGGGTGATTCCTCCTTCACCACTTCCGATAACGACACCGTCGTACAACACCTCAAGTGTGAACCCATCGAGGGTGATTCCTCCGAGTTCACCTTGATGGATACATCAAGTAGGAATCCAACGAGGGTGATACCTCGGATTCCCCTGATGTTATGGACACACGGATACTTGGACTGTACTATTGTTACTTGGAAAGGCGGGTCGACCCTGAGGGGTACCTGCGTGTGATGTGAAGACAGGTTGCCTGGATGGTGCCCAAGTGATGAATACGAGGCGTGGCCGGGCATTCTTAGCCCTTGCCGCAAGTCCTCGAGACGGGGTGACGGAGTCACATCGATCATGAGTCTCTGCTCGTTACCGCACCCCCAATGTACTAACGGTTTGGATATTTGATTCGAGTGGGCCTCTGGCCCGATAGCACTAACCATCACGCGGGAAAAGTTATGGGCACTCCGCATCGTGGCATCAGCCGAAAGTTCTGTCAGACGTCCAGTTCAGCATTGTGGCACGGTCGGATCGTACCGACCATCCGAGGCGGTGCTGGTATCCACCCTGCACACAACGACCCGGAGTGCACAGGGCGATGGCCCAAGACCCCTGGGCGCTTAGGTTGTAGACCGGCGGGGACCTCTCTGTTGAGCTCTAGGTAGGGTTGCGGTGTGTCGTTTGGCTGAGGCCGGGCATGACCCAGAAAAGTGTATCCGGCCGGAGTTAAGCGAGCGTGGTGGGTAAGTTGGTGCACCCCTGTAGGGAAGAACTAATCTATGCATAGCCGGACGCTCGGAGTTGTATCCCGATCGATACAACTAGAATTGGATACTATGGCTCTGGGATTGCTTCTCGTAGGGAGTCGAGAAGGGATCTCTGGACGAGGTTGATGACTGTATGGCTCTGGGATTGCTTTCTCGCAGGGAGTCGAGAAAGGATCTCTGGGTGAGGTTGATGACACTACTACTACATTATACTGTGTTGATCTACTCTCTTCTATTGCTGCAAGACCGCTGAAGATGCTAGTCTTCGATAGGACTAGGCCTTCTCTCTATTCTGGCATTTCTGCAGCCAAGTCCACATATACAGCCTCCCCTTGATAATGTTGCATATGTAGTGTAGATCCTTGCTTGCTGAGTACTTTGGATGAGTACTCACGGTTGCTTTGCTTTCTTTTTCCCCCATATCCCTTTTGATGCAACCAGATGATGGAGCCCCTGAGACAGCGGCCCCACCGACGATCGCTACTACTACCCCGAGGGTGGATACTACTACGAGCTTACCGACGACCAGGAGTAGGTTCGGAGGGTCCTAGGCAGGAGGCCTACGCCTTTCGATCGTAGCTTTTGTTTTGCCCCGCCTTCTTAAAGGCTTATCTTTGTTTCTGTTTCATATCTGTACTCAGATATCTGATGCTTCCGCTGACGCTTGTATGCGAGCTTTTGTATTCGAGCCCTCAAGGCCCCTGGCTTGTAATATAAAGCTTGTATGACTTTATTTATGTTTTAGAGTTGTGTTGTGATATCTTCCCGTGAGTCCTTAGGCTTGATCGTGTGCATTTGCGTGTATGATTAGTGCACGAGATGAGCCGGGGGCGTCACAGGCGCGCCCTGGTGTCTTGTGCCCACCAGGGTATGTTTCCTGGAAGTTTCTTATTTTCCTATTTTTCTAAATATTCCAAAACTGACAAAAAATATTTTTGCGGATTTTTCGGAGTCCGTTTACTTACCGTATCACGTACCTCCTTATTTTCACGATTCTGGAGTGTTCTGGAAGGACTCTTTTATGTGTTCTTCCGGTGTCAGAGTTTGGATAATATTACTTTCAACATTAATGGGCGTACCTGAGATATAATGTTTTATTCGTTGCTCGTTAACAACCTTCGGGTTAGTACCTTCGGCATTATTTATTTTGATGGCTCCAGACCGATAAACCTCCTCGATAACATAGGGTCCTTCCCATTTTGAGAGGAGTTTTCCTGCAAAGAATCTGAAACAAGAGTTGTACAAAAGAACATATTCTCCGACTTTAAACTCACGCTTTTGGATTCTTTTATCATGCCATCTTTTAGCTTTTTCTTTAAATAACTTAGCATTTTCATAAGCTTGGGTTCTCCATTCATCTAAAGAGCTAATATCAAATAACCTCTTTTCACCAGCAAGTTTGAAATCATAGTTGAGCTCTTTGATTGCCCAATATGCTTTATGTTCTAACTCAAGAGGAAAATGACAAGCTTTTCCATAAACCATTTTGTAAGGAGACATACCCATAGGATTTTTAAATGCTGTTCTATAAGCCCAAAGTGCATCATCTAATTTCTTAGACCAATTCTTCCTGGACCTATTGACAGTCTTTTGCAAAATTAATTTTATTTCTCTATTGCTAAGTTCAACTTGACCACTAGACTGAGGATGATAAGGTGATGCAATTCTATGGTTAACATCAAACTTGGCAAGCATTTTACGGAAAGCACCATGAATAAAGTGCGAACCACCATCAGTCATTAAATATCTAGGGACTCCAAACCTTGGGAAAATAACTTCCTTAAGCATTTTAATAGAGGTGTTGTGATCATCACTACTGGTTGGAATAGCTTCTACCCATTTAGTAACATAATCAACACCAACCAAAATATGTGTATACCCATTAGAGGAAGGAAAAGGTCCCATGTAATCAAATCCCCAAACATCAAATGGTTCAACAGCATGTGAATAATTCATAGGCATTTCTTGACGCTTACCGATATTACCTATTCTTTGGCATTCATCACAAGATAAGACGAACTTACGGGCATCCTTGAAGAGAGTAGGCCAATAGAATCCAGATTGCAATACCTTGTGAGCAGTTCTTTCTCCAGCATGATGCCCTCCATAAGCTTCGGAGTGACATTTCCGTAGGATTTTTCCCTGTTCATGCTCAGGTACACAATGTCTAATAATACCATCTACTCCTTCTTTATAAAGATGTGGGTCATCCCAAAAGTAATGTCTCAAATCATAGAAGAATTTTTTCTTTTGTTGGTATGTAAAGCTAGGTGGTAAATATTTAGCAACAATGTAATTAGCATAATCAGCATACCAAGGAGTATTATGAGCAACATTTATTGCAGCTAACTGCTCATCAGGAAAACTATCATCAATAGGTAGTGGGTCATCAGGCACATTTTCAAGCCTAGACAAGTTATCAGCTACGGGGTTCTCAGCTCCTTTCCTATCAGTGATATGCAAATCAAATTCTTGTAGCAAGAGAACCCATCGAATAAGTCTAGGTTTAGCATCTTTCTTTTCCATAAGATATTTAATAGCAGCATGATCGGTGTGAACAATTACTTTTGAATCAACAATGTAAGGTCTAAATTTATCACAAGCAAACACCACTGCTAAGAATTCCTTTTCAGTAGTAGCATAGTTTCGTTGAGCACTGTCTAGAGTTTTACTAGCATAATGAATAACATTCAGTTTCTTATAAACTCTTTGTCCTAGAACAGCACCAACAGCATAGTCACTAGCATCACACATGATTTCAAAAGGCAAGTTCCAATCAGGTGGTTGAATAATAGGTGCACAAATTAAGGCTTTCTTGAGTGTTTCAAAGGCTTCTAAACAATCATCATCAAAAACAAAAGGAATATCCTTTTGCAAAAGATTCGTAAGAGGCCTAGAAATTTTAGATTTTTTTTTGATAAATCTCCTATAGAAACCAGCATGACCTAAGAAACTACGAATACCTTTGATATCTTTAGGACATGTCATTTTCTCAATTGCATCAACCTTAGCTTTGTCCACTTGAATACCTCTTTCAGAAATTTTATGACCCAAGACAATACCTTCATTAACCATAAAGTGGCACTTCTCCCAATTCAAGACAAGATTTGTTTGTACACATCTCTGCAAAACTCGATCAAGATTGCTTAAACAATCATCAAAAGACTTCCCATAAATAGAGAAATCATCCATGAAAACCTCAACAATCTTTTCACAAAAGTCAGAGAATATAGCAGTCATACATTTTTTAAAGGTAGCAGGTGCATTGCATAAACTGAAAGGCATATGTCTATAAGCATAAGTTCCAAAGGGACAAGTAAAAGTGGTCTTTCTTGATCAGGTTGAGAAACAGGTATTTGTGAAAAACCAGAATATCCATCAAGAAAGCAAAAATGTGTGTGCTTAGATAATCTTTCAAGCATTTGATCAATAAAAGGCAGAGGGTAATGATCTTTTCTAGTTGCTTTGTTTAATTTTCTAAAATCAATTACCATTCTATAGCCAGTAACAATTCTTTGTGGAATAAGTTCATTCTTATCATTAGGAACAACAGTTATACCTCCTTTCTTAGGGACACAATGAACTGGACTTACCCATCTACTATCAGCTATAGGATAGATTATACCTGCTTCCAGAAGTTTTAATATTTCCGTTCTTACCACTTCTTTCATCTTCGGATTTAACCGACGTTGGTGATCAACAACGGGTTTAGCATCAGGCTCCATATTAATTTTGTGCTGACATAGAGTGGGACTAATGCCCTTTAAATCATCAAGAGTATATCCAATAGCAGCTCGGTGCTTCCTTAGAACTTCCAATAATCTCTCTTCTTCATGTTCTGAAAGGTTAGCACTAATAATAATAGGATATATCTTCTTTTCATCAAGATAAGCATATTTCAAAGTGTCTGGCAATTATTTTAATTCAAACACAGGATCACCTTTAGGTGGAGGAGGACCTCCTAGAGTTTCAATAGGCAAATTGTGTTTAAGCAGAGGACGTTGTTCAAAGAAAATCTTATCTATTTCATTTCTTTCATGCATATGTAAATCATTTTCATGGTCTAGCAAGTATTGTTCTAAAGGATCAACAGGTGGTACAGCAATAGAAGCAAGACCAATTATTTTATCTTTACTAGGCAATTCTTTTTCATGAAGCTTTCTACTAAACTTGGAAAAATTAAAATCATGAGACTCATCACCAAAACTAACACCGACAGTTCGTTTCTCACAGTCTATTTTAGCATTAACGGTGTTCAAGAAAGGTCTACCAAAGATAATGGGACAGAAGTCATCTTGTCGGGAACCAAGAACAAGAAAATCAGTAGGGTGTTTTATTTTCCCACACAAGACTTCAACATCTCTAACAATCCCAATTGGTGATATAGTGTCTCTATTAGCAAGTTTAATAGTAACATCTATGTCTTCTATCTCTGCGGGTGCTATGTCATTCATAATTTCTTGATATAAGGAATAGGGAATAGCACTCACACTAGCACCTATGTCACATAAACCATGATAAGAGTGATGTCCTATTTTAACTAAGACAACGGGCATGCCAACTATAGGTCTATGTTTATCCTTTTTATCTGGTTTGGCAATTCTAGCAGCTTCTTCACAGAAGTAAATAACATGCCCATCTACATTTTCTTCCAAGAGATCCTTAACCATAGCAATGCTAGGTTCTACTTTAATTTGTTCATCGGGTTTAGGTGTTCTAATGTAACTTTTCTTGACCACAGTTGAAACTTTAGCATGTTCCTTTATCCTAACAGGAAAAGGTGGTTTCTCAATATAAGCAGTAGGAACAACTGGATCAACATTGTAAAGTATAGTTTCTTCTTTAACTGGTACGGGTTCTTTAATTTCTTCTTTAATAGGTGGGTGATATTTAAACCACTTCTCCTTAGGGAGATCAACATAAGTAGCAAATGATTCACAAAAGGAGGCTACTATCTTAGAGTCAAGTCCATATTTAGTGCTAAACTTTTGAAAAGCATCGGTATTCATAAAAGATGTAACACAATCATACTTAAGCTTAATACCTGACTCTTTACCTTCGTCGAGTTCCCAATCTTCAGAGTTGCGTTTAATTCTTTCCAAAAGATCCCACCGGAATTCAATAGTCTTCTTCATAAAAGAACCAACACAGGAAGTATCAAGCATGGTTTGATCATTGCGAGAAAGCCGAGCATAAAAGTTCTGGATAATCATTTCTTTTGAGAACTCATGATTGGGGCATGAATATAACATTGACTTAAGCCTCCCCCAAGCTAGAGCGATACTTTCTCCTTCACGAGGCCAAAAATTATATATATAATTCCGATCACGATGAACTAGATGCATAGGATAATTTTTTTGATGGAACTCCAATTCCAAGATCCAATGTCATCGCATAGCCTATACCATGCCAATGCTTTTCCCTTCAAAGATAAAGGGAAAACCTTTTTCATAACTTCATCTCCTGGTAAACCTGCAAGCTTGAACAATCTAGAAATTTGTTCTACATATATCAAGTGCATATCAGGATGTTCGGTTCCATCTCCTGCATAGGGATTAGCTAGCAATTGTTCTATCATACCCGAAGGAATCTCATATTCAATATTTTCAGTAGGTGCAGTAGGTTGAGGGGTAGCTAATTGTGGTTCCGGTCGAGTTGAAGATACCCCGAACAAACCCCTCAAAGGATTGTTTTCCATAGTAACAAGTGACAGTAAATTTCAGCACACTATATAAATGTTTCCTTACCAAATTCCACTTACCAAAGGCGCTTCACTCCCCGGCAACGGCGCCAAAAAATAGCCTTGATGACCCACAAGTATATGTGATCAATTGTAGCTCTTTTCGATAAGTAAGACTGTCGAACCCAATGAGGAGCAGAAGGAAATGACAAGTGGTTTTCAGCAAGGTAATGTCTGCAAGTGCTGAAATTGTAAGTAACGGAGTAGTTTGATAGCAAGATAATTTGTAACGAGCAAGTATCGATAATAGTAGCAAAGGTGCAGCAAGGTAGCCCAATCCTTTTGAGGCAAAGGACAGGCCAAAACGGTCTCTTATGATAAGCAAAGCATTCTTGAGGGTACACGGAATTTTCATCTAGTCACTTTCACCATATTAGTTTGATTCGTGTTCGGTACTTTGATAATTTGATATGTGGGTGGACCGGTGCTTAGGTGCTGTTCTTACTTGAACAAACCTCCTACTTATGATTAACCCTCCCGCAAGCATCCGCAACTACGAGAAAAGTATTAAGAATAAATTCTAACCATAGCATTAAACTTTTGGATCCAACCGGTCCCTTACGGAATAGCGCATAAACTGGGGTTTAAGCTTCTGTCACTCTCGCAACCCATCATCTAATTGCTACTCCACAATGCACTCCCTTAGGCCCAAATATGGTGAAGTGTCATGTAGTCGACGTTCACATGACACCACTAAGGGAATCTCAACATACATACTATCAAAATATCGAACACATATCAAGTTCACATGATTACTTGCAACATGATTTCTCTCGTGACCTCAAGAACAAAAGTAACTACTCACAAATGATAATCATGCTCAAGATCAGAGGGGTATTAAATAGCATATTGGATCTGAACATATAATCTTCCACCAAATAAACCATATAGTAATCAACTACAAGATGTAATCAACACTACTAGTCACCCACAAGCACCAATCTATAGTTCCGGTAACAAGGTTGAACACAAGAGATGAACTAGGGTTTGAGATGAGATGGTGCTGTTGAAGATGTTGATGGAGATTGCCCTCCCCAAGATGGGAGAGTTGTTGGTGATGATGAGGACGATGATTTCCCCCTCCGGGAGGGAAGTTCCCCCGGCGGAATCACTCCGCTGGAGGGCAAAAGTGCTCCTGCCCAAGTTCCACCTCGAGACGGCGGCGCTCTGTCCCGAAAGTCCTCTCCTTATTTTTTCTAGGTCAAAATGACTTATATACCAGAAGATGGGCACCGGAGGTGGGCCTGGGTGAGCACAACCCACCAGGGCGCGCCTGGGCTCCCTGGCGCGCCCAGGTGGGTTGTGCCCACCTGGTGGGCCCCCTCTGGTACTTATTTGCTCCAATATTCATCATATATTCCATAAAAATTCTCCGTGGAGTTTCAGCTTGTTTGGAGTTGTGCAGAATAGGGAGCCTGACGTAGCTTTTCCAGGTCTAGATTTCCAGCTGCCAGAATTCTCCCTCTTTGTGTGTACCTTGTAAATTATGAGAGAAAAGGCATTAGAATTACTCCAAAAAGCATTATTATGCATAAAAACATCATAAATAACAGTAAGGAAACATGATGCAAAGTGGACGTATCAATTATATAGGCATCATGTCCAAGATTAGTAGACCGACCCCTGCCTGCATCTACTACTATTACTCCACACATCGACCGCTATCCAGCATGCATCTAGTGTATTAAGTTCATGGGGAAACGGTGTAATGCAATAAAAACGATGACATGATGTAGACAAGATCTATCTATGTAGAGATAGACCCCATCGTTTTATCCTTAGTAGCAACGATACATACGTGTCGGTTCCCCTTCTGTCACTGGGATCAAGCACCGTAAGATTGAACCCACTACAAAGCACCTCTTCCCATTGCAAGATAAATAGATCAAGCTGGCCAAACAAAACCCAAATATCAGAGAAGAAATACGAGGCTATAAGCAATCATGCATATAAGAGATCAAAGAAGATTCAAATAACTTTCATGGATAAAAAGATAGATCTGATCATAAACTCAAAGTTCATCCGATCCCAACAAACACACCGCAAAAAGAGTTACATCATATGGATCTCCAAGAGACCATTGTATTGAGAATCAAATGAGAGAGAGGAAGCCATCTAGCTACTAACTACGGACTCGAAGGTCTACAAAGAACTACTCACGCATCATCGGAGAGGCACCAATGGAAGTGGTGAACCCCTCCGTGATGGTGTCTAGATTGGATCTGGTGGTTCTGGACTCTGCGGCGGCTGGAATTGATTTTCGACGACTCCCCTAGGGTTTCTGGAATATTGGGGTATTTATAGAGTAAAGCGGTGGTCCAGGGGGCAACCGAGGTGGGCACAACCCACCAGGGAGCGCCTAGGCCTCCTGGCACGCCCTGGTGGGTTGTGCTCCCCTCGGAGCACCCCCCAGGTGCTTCTTCGGCCCATTGGTTGTCTTCTGGTCCAAAAAAAATCTTCAAAAAGTTTCGTTGCGTTTGGACTCCGTTTGGTATTGATTTTCTGCGATGTAAAAAACATGCAGAAAACAACAACTGGCACTTGGCACTATATCCATAGGTTAGTACCAAAAAATGATATAAAATGACTATAAAATGATTATAAAATATCCAAGATTGATAATATAACAACATGAAACAATAAAAAATTATAGATACGTTGGAGATGTATCACTGCTCTCCATCGTGGTGAGGCATATTGAAAGTGCTAGTTATCGACTAGAGGGGGGTGTAGGCAATTTTTATGAGAGTCTTCAATAGATGAAGGATCTTTGAAAACAGACTAACAAACATCACCTATATGATATGCAGCGGAAGGTAAACTACCCTAGACAGGCCATAGTCAAGTAAATAATGAAGGAAATATGCCCTAGAGGCAATAATAAAGTTGTTATTTATATTTCCTTATATCATGATAAATGTTTATTATTCATGCTAGAATTGTATTAATCGGAAACTTGATAGATGTGTGGATACATAGACAAAACACCGCATCCCTAGTAAGCCTCTACTAGACTAGCTCGTTAATCAAAGATGGTTAAGTTTCCTAACCATAGACATGTGTTGTCATTTGATGAATGGGATCACATCATTAGGAGAATGATGTGATGGACAAGACCCATCTGTTAGCTTAGCATAATGATCGTTAAGTTTTATTGCTATTGCTTTCTTCATGTCATATACATATTCCTTTGACTATGAGATTATGCAACTCCCGAATACCGGAGGAATACCTTGTGTGCTATCAAACGTCACAATGTAACCGGGTGATTATAAAGATGCTCTACAGGTATCTCCGAAGGCAGGGACGTAGCTTCCTTGTAGGCATTGGGGTCAATTGACCCCAATGAAATTAGGAAATGCTTCACTAGTTTACTACTAAACACTATCTATTTATTGAAGATGACCCCACTGTCATAGATATGACCCCAGCAACCTTTTTTTCTAGCTTCGTCCCGGTCCGAAGGTGTTTGTTGGGTTGGAATAGATCGAGATTAGGATTTGACACTCCGAGTATTGGAGAGGTATCTCTGGGCCCTCTCGGTAATGCACATCATAATAAGCCTTGAAAGCAATGTGACTAATGAGTTAGTTGCGGGATGATGCATTACGGAACGAGTAAAGAGACTTGCCGGTAACGATATTGAACTAGGTATGAAGATACCGACGATCGAATCTCGGGCAAGTAACATACCGATGACAAAGGGAATAACATATGTTGTCATTATGGTACGACCGATAAAGATCTTCATAGAATATGTGGGAAACAATATCAGCATCCAGGTTCCGTTGTTGGTTATTGACCGGAGAGTTGTCTCGGTCATGTCTACATAGTTCTCGAACCCGTAGGGTCCGCACACTTAATGTTCGATGACGATTTTGTATTATATGAGTTATGTGATTTGGTTAACGAATGTTGTTTGGAGTCCCGGATGAGATCACGGACATGACGAGGAGTCTCAAAATGGTCGAGAGGTAAATATTCATATATAGGACGATGATATTCGGACACCGGAAGTGTTCTGGGGGTACCGGGTACATATCGGGTCACCGGAAGGGGTTCCGGGCAACCCCCGGCAAACTATATGGGCCTAATGGGCCAAGAGAGGGATAGACCAGCCCCTAAGGGGCTGGTGCGCCCCCTATAGTCCGAAATAAGGGGGAAAGGAAGGAGGGAAGGGAGAAGGAAAGGGGAGGATTCGGCCTCCCCCTTTCCTTCCCCTCCCCCCTCTCTTTCCTTCCCCCTCCGACACTTATGGAAGGAGGGAGGCCGACTTGTAGGAGGCGCCCAAGTAGGATTACTCCTACTTGGGGCGCCCCTTGCTGCCCCTCTCCCTCTCCCACCTATATATATGTGGGGGGGCACCACTAGAACACACAACATTGATTCCTAGCCGTGTGCGGCGCCCCCTCCACAGTTTACGCCTCCGGTCATATTGTCGTAGTGCTTAGGCGAAGCCCTGCGTGGATCACTTCACCATCACCGTCACCACGCCGTCGTGCTGACGAAACTCTCCCTCGACACTTTGCTGGATCAAGAGTTCGAGGGACGTCATCGAGCTGAACGTGTGCAGAACTTGGAGGTGCCGTACGTTCGGTGCTTGATCGGTCGGAATGAGAAGAAGTTTGACTACATCAACCGCGTTGTCAAACGCTTCCACTTTTGGTCTATGAGGGTACGTGGACACACTCTCCCTCTTGTTGCTATTCATCTCCTAGGTAGATCTTGCATGAGCGTAGGAAATTTTTTGAAATTGCATCCTACGCTCCCAACAGTGGCATCCGAGCCAGGTCTATGCGTAGATGATATGCACGAGTAGAACACAAAGAGTTGTGGGCGGTGATCATCATACTGCTTACCACCAATGTCTTATTTTGATTCGGCGGTATTGTTGGATGAAGCGGCCCGGACCAACCTTACATGACCACGTTCATGAGACCGGTTCCACCGACAAACATGCAACTAGTTTTGCATAAAGGTGGCTGGCGGGTGTCTGTTTCTCCAACTTTAGTTGAATCGAATTTGACTGCGGCCGGTCCTTGTTGAAGGTTAAAACAGCAAACTTGATAAATCACCGTTGTGGTTTTGATGCGTAGGTAAGAACGGTTCTTACTAGAAGCCCGTAGCAGCCACGTAAAACTTGCAACAACAAAGTAGAGGATGTCTAACTTGTTTTTGCAGGGCATGTTGTGATGTGATATGGTCAAGACATGATGTGATATACGTTATTGTATGAGATGATCATGTTTTGTAAAAGTTATCGGCAACTGGCAGGAGCCTTATGGTTGTCGCTTTATTGTATGAAATGCAAACGCCATGTAATTGCTTTACTTTATCACTATGTGTCAGCCATAGTTGTAGAAGCAATAGTTGGCGAGACGACCACGATGCTACGATGGAGATCAAGGTGTCAAGCCGGTGATGATGGAAATCATGACGGTGCTTTGGAGATGGAGATCAAAGGCACAAGATGATGATGGCCATATCATGTCACATATTTTGATTGCATGTGATGTTTATCTTTTATGCATCTTATTTTGCTTAGTACGGCGGTAGCATTATAAGATGATCCCTCACTAAAATTTCAAGGTATAAGTGTTCTCCCTGAGTATGCACCGTTGCGACAGTTCGTCGTGCCGAGACACCACGTGATGATCGGGTGTGATAAGCTCTATGTTCACATACAACGGGTGCAAGACAGTTTTGCACATGCGGAATACTCGGGTTAAACTTGACGAGCCTAGCATGTACAAACATGGCCTCGGAACACTAGAGACCGAAAGGTCGAACGTGAATCATATAGTAGATATGATCAACATAGAGATGTTCACCATTGAAAACTACTCCATCTCACGTGATGATCGGACATGGTTTAGTTGATATGGATCACGTGATCATTTAGATGACTCGAGGGATATCTATCTAAGTGGGAGTTCTTAAGTAATATGATTAATTGAACTTAACTTATCATGAACTTAGTCCTGATAGTTTTTGCATATCTATGTTGTAGATCAATGGCCCATGCTACCGTTCCCTTGAATTTTAATGTGTTCCTAGAGAAAGCTAAGTTGAAAGATGATGGTAGCAACTACACGGACTAGGTCCGTAACTTGAGGATTATCCTCATTGCTGCACAGAAGAATTATGTCCTTGATGCACCGCTAGGTGACAAGCCCCCTCCCGCTAATGTAGACGCTTTGAACGTCTGGCAGACGCGGTCTGATGACTACTCTATAGTTCAGTGTGCCATGCTCTACGGCTTAGAATCGGGACTTCAAAGATGTTTTGAACGTCATGGACCATATGAGATGTTCCAGGAATTGAAGTTAATATTTCAAGCAAATCCCCGAGTTGAGAGATATGAAGTCTCCAACAAGTTCTATAGCTGCAAGATGGAGGAGAACAGTTCTGTCAGTGAACACATACTCAGAATGTCTGGGTATCATAACCACTTGACTCAGGTGGGAGATAATCTTCCAGATGATAGTGTTATTGATAGAGTTCTTCAATCACTGCCACCAAGCTACAAAGGCTTCGTGATGAACTATAATATGCAAGGGATGGATAAGACAATTCCCGAGCTCTTCGCTATGCTCAAAGCTGCGGAGGTAGAAATCAAGAAAGAGCATCAAGTGTTGATGGTTAACAAGACCACTAGTTTCAAGAAAAAGGGCAAGGGAAAGAAGGGGAACTTCAAGAAGAATGGCAAGCAAGTTGTCACTCCCGGGAAGAAGCCCAAGTCTGGACCCAAGCCTGAAACTGAGTGCTTCTACTGCAAAGGGACTGGTCACTAGAAGCGGAACTGCCCCAAGTATCTGGCGGATAAGAAGGATGGCAAAGTGAACAAAGGTATATTTGATATACATGTTATTGATGTGTGCCTTACTAATGCTCGTAGTAGCGCCTAGGTATTTGATACTGGTTCTGTTGCTCATATTTGCAACTCAAAACGGGGGCTACAGATTAAACGAAGATTGGCTATGGACAAGGTGACGATGCGCGTCGGGAATGGTTCCAAGGTCGATGTGATCGCCATCGGCACGCTACCTCTACATCTACCTTCGGGATTAGTTTTAGACCTGGATAATTGTTATTTGGTGCCAGCGTTGAGCATGAACATTATATCTGGATCTTGTTTGATGCGAGACGGTTATTCATTTAAATCAGAGAATAATGGTTGTTCTATTTATATGAGTAATATCTTTTATGGTCATGCACCCTTGAAGAGTGGTCTATTTTTGTTGAATCTCGATCGTGGTGATACACATATTCATAATATTGATGCCAAAAGATGCAAAGTTGATAATGATAGTGCAAAATATTTGTGGCACTGTCGTTTAGGTCATATTGGTATAAAGCGCATGAAGAAACTCCATGCGGATGGACTTTTGGAATCACTTGATTATGAATCATTTGATGCTTGCGAACCATGCCTCATGGGCAAGATGACTAAGACTCCGTTCTCCGGAACAATGGAGCGAGCCACTGACTTATTGGAAATAATAAATACCGATGTATGCGGTCCGATGAGTGTTGAGGCTCGCGGCGGGTATCGTTATTTTCTAACCTTCACAGATGATTTGAGCAAATATGGGTATATCTACTTAATGAAACACAAGTCTGAAACATTTGAAAAGTTCAAAGAATTTCAGAGTGAAGTAGAGAATCATCGTAACAAGAAAATAAAGTTTCTATGATCTGATCGCGGAGGCAAATATTTGAGTTACGAGTTTGGCCTTCATTTAAAACAATGTGGAATAGTTTCACAACTCACGCCACCTAGAACACCACAACGTAATGGTGTGTCCGAATGTCGTAACCGTACTTTATTAGATATGGTGCGATCTATAATGTCTCTTACCGATTTACCACTATCGTTTTGGGGTTATGCATTAGAGACAGCCGCATTCACGTTAAATAGGGCACCGTCTAAATCCGTTGAGACGACACCGTATGAACTGTGGTTTGGCAAGAAACCTAAGCTGTCATTTCTTAAAGTTTGGGGTTGCGATGCTTATGTGAAAAAGCTTCCGCCTGATAAGCTCGAACCCAAATCGGAGAAATGCGTCTTCATAGGATACCCAAAAGAAACTGTTGGGTACACCTTCTATCACAGATCCGAAGGCAAGATCTTTGTTGCTAAGAATGGATCCTTTCTAGAGAAGGAGTTTCTCTCGAAAGAAGTGAGTGGGAGGAAAGTAGAACTTGATGAGGTAATTGTACATTCTCTCGAATTGGAAAGTAGCTCATCACAGAAAATCGTTCCCGTGATGCCTGCACCAACTAGAGAGGAAGCTAATGATAATGATCATGAAATTTCAGATCAAGTTACTACCGAACCTTGTAGGTCAACCAGAGTACGTTCCGCACCAGAATGGTACGGTAATCCTGTTCTGGAAGTCATGTTACTAGACCATGACGAACCTACGAACTATGAGGACGCGATGATGAGCCCAGATTCCGCAAAATGGCTTGAGGCCATGAAATCTGAGATGGGATCCATGTATGAGAACAAAGTATGGACTTTGGTTGACTTGCCCGATGATCGGCAAGCCATAGAGAATAAATGGATCTTCAAGAAGAAGACTGACGCTGATGGTAATGTTACCGTCTACAAAGCTCGACTTGTTGCAAAAGGTTTTCGACAAGTTCAAGGAGTTGACTACGATGAGACTTTCTCACCCGTAGCGATGCTTAAGTCTGTCCGAATCATGTTAGCAATTGCCGCATTTTATGATTATGAAATCTAGCAAATGGACGTCAAAACTGCATTCCTTAATGGATTTCTTAAAGAAGAGTTGCATATGATGCAACCAAAAGGTTTTGTCGATCCTAAAGGTGCTAACAAAGTGTTCAAGCTCCAGCGATCCATTTATGGACTGGTGCAAGCATCTCGGAGTTGGAATATACGCTTTGATGAGGTGATCAAAGCATATGGTTTTATACAGACTTTTGGAGAAGCCTGTATTTACAAGAAAGTGAGTGGGAGCTCTGTAGCATTTCTAATATTATATGTGGATGACATATTGTTGATTGGAAATGATATAGAATTTCTGGATAGCCTAAAAGGATACTTGAATAAGAGTTTTTCAATGAAAGACCTCGGTGAAGCTGCTTATATATTGGGCATCAAGATCTATAGAGATAGATCAAGACGCTTAATTGGACTTTCACAAAGCACATACCTTGATAAAGTTTTGAAGAAGTTCAAAATGGATCAGTCAAAGAAAGGGTTCTTGCCTGTGTTACAAGGTGTGAAGTTGAGTCAGACTCAATGCCCGACCACTGCAGAAGATAGAGAGAAAATGAAAGTCATTCCCTATGCCTCAGCCATAGGTTATATCATGTATGCAATGCTGTGTACCAGACCTAATGTGTGCCTTGCTATAAGTCTAGCAAGGAGGTACCAAAGTAATCCAGGAGTGGATCACGGGACAGCGGTCAAGAACATCCTGAAGTACCTGAAAAGGACTAAGGATATGTTTCTCGTTTATGGAGGTGACAAAGAGCTCGTCGTAAATGGTTATGTCGATGCTATCTTTGACACTGATCCGGATGACTCTAAGTCACAAACCGGATACGTATTTATATTGAATGGTGGAGCTGTCAGTTGGTGCAGTTCCAAGCAAAGCGTCGTGGCGGGATCTACGTGTGAAGCGGAGTACATAGCTGCTTCGGAAGCAGCGAATGAAGGAGTCTGGATGAAGGATTCATATCCGATCTAGGTGTAATACCTAGTGCATCGGGTCCAATGAAAATCTTTTGTGACAATACTGGAGCAATTGCCTTGGTGAAGGAATCCAGATTTCACAAAAGAACCAAACACATCAAGAGATGCTTCAACTCCATCCGTGATCAAGTCAAGGAAGGAGACATAGAGATTTGCAAAATATATACGGATCTGAATGTGGCAGACCCGTTGACTAAGCCTCTTCCACGAGCAAAACATGATCAGCACCAAGACTCCATGGGTGTTAGAATCATTACAATGTAATCTAGATTATTGACTCTAGTGCAAGTGGGAGACTGAAGGAAATATGCCCTAGAGGCAATAATAAAGTTGTTATTTATATTTCCTTATATCATGATAAATGTTTATTATTCATGCTAGAATTGTATTAACCAGAAACTTGATACATGTGTGGATACATAGACAAAACACCGTGTCCCTAGTAAGCCTCTACTAGACTAGCTCGTTAATCAAAGATGGTTAAGTTTCCTAACCATAGACATGTGTTGTCATTTGATGAACGGGATCACATCATTAGGAGAATGATGTGATGGACAAGGCCCATCTGTTAGCTTAGCATAATGATCGTTAAGTTTTATTGCTATTGCTTTCTTCATGTCATATACATATTCCTTTGACTATGAGATTATGCAACTCCCGAATACCGGAGGAATACCTTGTGTGCTATCAAACGTCACACCATAACTGGGTGATTATAAAGATGCTCTACAGGTATCTCCGAAGGTGTTTGTTGGGTTGGCATAGATCGAGATTAGGATTTGTCACTCCGAGTATCGGAGAGGTATCTCTGGGCCCTCTCGGTAATGCACATCATAATAAGCCTTGCAAGCAATGTGACCAATGAGTTAGTTGCGGGATGATGCATTACGGAACGAGTAAAGAGACTTGCCGGTAACAAGATTGAACTAGGTATGAAGATACCGACGATCGAATCTCGGGCAAGTAACATACCGATGACAAAGGGAATAACGTATGTCGTCATTACGGTACGACCGATAAAGATCTTCGTAGAATATGTGGGAACCAATATGAGCATCCAGGTTCCGCTGTTGGTTATTGACCGGAGAGTTGTCTCGGTCATGTCTACATAGTTCTCGAACCCGTAGGGTCCACACGCTTAACGTTCGATGATGATTTTGTATTATATGAGTTATGTGATTTGGTGACCGAATGTTGGTAGGAGTCCCGGATGGGATCACAGACATGACGAGGAGTCTCGAAATGGTCGAGAGGTAAAGATTCATATATAGGACGATGATATTCGGACACCGAAAGTGTTCTGGGGGTACCGGGTACATATCGGGTCACCGGGAGGGGTTCCGGGCAACCCCCGGCAAACTATATGGGCCTAATGGGCCAAGAGAGGGACAGACCAGCCCCTAAGGGGCTGGTGCGCCCCCTATAGGCTAAAATAAGGGGGAAAGGAAAGGAGGGAAGGGAGAAGGAAAGGGGAGGATTCGGCCTCCCCCTTTCCTTCCCCTCCCCCTCTCTTTCCTTCCCCCTCCGACACTTATGGAAGAAGGAAGGCCGACTTGTAGGAGGCGCCCAAGTAGGATTACTCCTACTTGGGGCGCCCCTTGCTGCCCCTCTCCCTCTCCCACCTATATATATATATATATATGTGGGGGGGGCACCGCTAGAACACACAACATTGATTCCTAGCCGTGTGCGGCGTCCCCCTCCACAGTTTACGCCTCCGGTCATATTGTCGTAGTGCTTAGGCGAAGCCCTGCGCGGATCACTTCACCTTCACCGTCACCACGCCGTCGTGCTGACGAAACTCTCCCTCGACACTTTGCTGGATCAAGAGTTCGAGGGACGTCATCGAGCTGAACGTGTGCAGAACTCGGAGGTGCCGTACGTTCGGTGCTTGATCGGTCGGAACGAGAAGAAGTTTGACTACATCAACCGCGTTGTCAAACGCTTCCGCTTTCGGTCTACGAGGGTACGTGGACACACTCTCCCCCTCTCGTTTCTATGCATCTCCTAGATAGATCTTGCGTGAGCGTAGGATTTTTTTTGAAATTGCATGCTACATTCCCCAACAAATAGTACAATGAAAGCACGAAGACAAATATCAGCTAGGTAGAATAGATCGGAAAGGAAGACAGTATGAAGCCAAACAGGTGAAAGTCTTCGCACAGTGAAGTCAAACAGATCAGGCAAACATGCAATGCCTTCACAAAGACAAACTGAAATGTAAAGGAGGTAGGGGATAGAACCAGTTGCTTGGTGAAGACAAGGATTTGGTAGACCAGTTCCAGTTGCTGTGACAACTGTACGTCTGGTTAGGGAGGCTAATATTAAACTCAGAAGACCATGTCTTCACCTTATTCCCCTTGATCTAAGGACACTTAGTCCTCGCCCAATCACTCAGGTAAGTCTTCAAGGTAGACTTCCAAACCTTCACAGACTCCGTTCACCGACGATCCACAATGACTCTTGGATCCTCAGAACGTGATGCCTAACCGGCTGGAGGATACACAGTCCTCAAGTGTAATAAGTCTTCAGATCACGCGGACAGAAAGACTTCAGTGATGCCTAACACTCTTTGGCTCTGGGTGTTTTGGGCTTTGTCCTCGCAAGGATTTCTCTCTCAAAGGCTTAGGAGGTGGGTTGCTCTCAAATGACAAAAGCCGTGCACTAACTCTGAGCAACCACCAATTTATGGTGTAGGGGGTGGGCTATTTATAGCCAGGAGGCAACCCGACATGTTATGTCCGAAATGACCCTGGGTCACTAGGGAACCGACACGTGTCCAACGGTCGGATTTCAAACACACGCGGCAGCTTGACTTGGGCTACAGGCAAAGCTGACTCATCCAACTCTTGATATGATTTACTCTCATTGTCTTCACTCGAAGACATAGGATTTGGGTTGAGCATCACATCAGTCTTCTGACTTTTTTCACTTGGACCCCACTTAACATTTCGGTGGTTCCTATGACTCAAGAAAGAAGAAAATGAAACTACGAAAGAAACTATGTCTTTGCACTTCATTGTCTTCAAGTGAATGTCTTCGCACGTCATTATCTTCAACGTGAATGTCTTCATGAACCACCATTGTCTTCAATGTCTTCATACATTTTTAGGGGTCATCTCTGGTAGGAAAACCGAATCAGTGAGGGACTTCTACCTGTGTTATCCTGCAATTCTCACAAACACATCAGTCCCTCAACCATGTTTGTCGTCAACACTCCAAAACCAACTAGGGGTGGCACTAGATGCACTTACACATATTTTCTCGCAATCCCTCTACCTATTTCATTCGGTATGTTCCCAAATTGGCAATAAAATAATAGAGAGCGTATATATGTTCATTATCTACCTTCCTAACTAGTACATATAAGCTGTATTTGTTTCAATTAGTTATTGTCGATTTACATATTGTGGGCGCTCAAGTCATACAAAGTTAACAAATTAGCCGTACATTTTCTAAATTATTGCATGGCATGTTTAGACAGCTTGCTACCAAGTTGTTAGCTTTATGCGTATCCTCCTTTCCTGAGTTTCGCATGTGTTCTCTGTAGATGCGGAGTAGCAGTGACATCACTCATGCTTCGGGCGATGTATCTTCATCTGAGTCCAACAACCCTAGGTCTCCAACAGATGGTGAGGGATCAAGTAATCTGGAACGGGATAGAGTGCAGTAATTACCTTCTGGTCAGGACACGGAGGAACGCTCCAAGGAAGCCCACACACCAGCCTAAAGGTGTATATGAAGTAACCGACATCGATTTGAAGTCTTGGGCTCCAACTAAACCAGATAAAGCACACACGAGGTTCAGGAGTGTGTGTGGATTTGTTGGCAGGGCAAGGCTCAACATTAATCTGCCGGGGTTTCGGAAGGCTGACACAGAAACACGGCAAAGGATAGTCCAGGAGATCATGTCACTTCAATGTTCTAGAGCAGTGGAGAATGCAGGTGGAACACGCTGCACTGAAGAAGGCTAGGGATGCTTGGAGAAACTGGAAGCATGTGTTGTACGAGAAGTACTTGAGTGAAGGTAAGGACCCAATCCCCGCATACCCCCAAATTACAAAGGCAGACTGGGCAGAATTCAAAAGGGTCAGGGCAACTACAGAGTTTACTGAGAAGAGTGCCAAGCAATCAGTACTTCAGAAGAGGAACACACACACCTACCGTATGGGTGTGGCAGGATACTACGGCATGAAACCGATATGGGACCAGGAGGACAAAGAAGCAGCAGTTGCGGGTGGGAAACCGACCTTTATTGAAATAAGGGGCGAACGCGCTAGAGACTACTTGCGGGCACGTGCAAGGAGGCGTGACGATGGAACTTATTACTTTGAAAACTCACATGGCGAAGAACTATATCGCTTGATGTTAAAGGCTTCAGCGTGCTCTCGATGTCACTCTTGTTAGATGCCTGATTTTGTAAGTACTTAACAAACTCTGATCAACTTCTCCATACAAGGCTGTAAATGATAAACAACTAACTGTATTTTGTTCCTCTCAAGGGATTGATCGCGCAAAGAAGAAAAGGGAAGAGTGTGTATTTCATAGATCCTGCAGTAGCAAATGACACAATATTACATGGTATGGATGAACGGGAGTGGGCCATTAACAAGTTCGCCCGTATCTTCGATAACACGTCCCATGCAAAATCATTTCTCTGGCCATATCATGAACGGTAAGTCAAATAAACAACCACGCATACACTGATTGTCTTTCAGATTTCGACATAATTCATAAGTTCAGGTTTTCTTAATCTGTAGCAATCACTGGATCTTGGTATTCATTGTTCCAAACAAGAACATAGTTTACTACATGAATTCTGTCAGAGAGTCAATAAATCCTCAGAATCTGACGCATCTTCAACAATTCATGGATAGGTATTAAATTCTATGATGTTGAAATTAATTTGCATTCATATCTGGTTCAATAATTGATGTTGTGAAAATTCATCTTCATTTGCAGTGTGTTCGCATTATGCAAAACTAAACCAGGGAACCTGTTCAAGAGGGAATTACCTCTGCAGCACGAGATCGTTTCTCCAGTAAGACACCGAAATCCGTTATTCTCGGAAAATGTATCCAATAGTTTGCAAATACCTTTTCTTATGCTAGTCAAATGTTCAAGCTTCTAAATAAACATATTTCTATTTTTGTCAAAAGAAAAAAAACATCTAACACCGATTAGGTTGTTCCTAACAGGGCAAATACATGACTAATTCTGTACAAAAAGTTTTAGTGTCCTCAGCAACAAGCAGGGACCAACCTTTGTGGATACTATATTTACAGACACATGATCTCCATCTACAAATCTGCTGCTAGTTGAGAGGATGCTCGTGAATTAGTACCAGTAAGTCTATCTTAATTAATATCTTCTACTCCACTCATATGGCACATATCGATCTTAAAAATATTGCAGCTCACCTTTGAACCGAGGACCCCTGAACCGCTCCCTGCTGATGAATTGCTGATGGTTAGGAAATTTATCAGCAACTTCTTCCTGAATCACTACATCAAGCCCACTAGTGATAATGAAGATTTCAGCATGACTTCTCCTAAAACAATGAGTAAGAGTTAGCCGCTAAACATATGCACATGGATCCATTCTTTTCCATGTCATGAGGTCTTCGTATTTCGTACACTATGATTAATTATGTAATGCATATATATGTCGACAAATCATTGGAATTTAGCTACCATTTGTTCAATTGCAATTTGCGAATTCTGATGAATGTTCTTCCTGTGGACACTATTTGTTCAATTGCATATTGTGGTGAATTTGCTTTTTGCATGCCGATTCAAATGGGATATTTTTGCTTTAACCTGGCCACTGATGCGCATACGGTTCAACTAAATGAGTGTGTGCGATTCACAACGGAAAGCATACATCAATCGTAGTGGAACCGTCAGTGATACATAGCAGATCGCAGATGATTTGCAGCACTTCTACGTGTGCGTAGGGGCTCCCGAACCGTTTGTGATACCACATTATCGTACACGAGAGCTTATAGTAAACCGTGACCAATGTAAAATACAATCCCATTCGTAAATTTTTCAGGAAACGTGTGCGATCTCAAACGGAAAGCACACGTCACTCATACCGCAACCGTCGGTGATACATAAGAAATCACAAACGATCTGCAGCACTTGTATGTGTGTGAAGGGGCTCTTGAACCATTTGTGATAGCATATTATCGCACACGGTAATTGTTAGCCAAACGTGTGCGATGGTGTCATGCATGGCAGGCGAGTTCCGCAGAAAACTCGTGTGCGATGGAGCACATATCGCACACAGTTCCTATGTTGGCCCGTGTGCCTTGGATACTGTTTCCCAAACGGTTTAGTATGAAACATCATTTGGTTTCAGTGCGTCATTAGAAATGTTTGATCACCAATCCCACACGTGTGCCAGAATATGGTGTGTGCGATATGTTGCTGCATCGCATACGATTGCATTTGGCAACGCGTCTGCATCATAGCTCCCTATCCCCGAAGGTTTTTGGGTCGTGTGGGAAGGACCCCCTATCGCCCACACTCACTAGGCAACGGTTTAAAATGCCGTCGCGGAAAAGGGTTAAAAACCTTTTGTATAGCAGCTCGCTGTACCAGTGAATATATCATATTCAAACATATGAACTAGTAAACACATGGTCAAGCATTGTGTATCATTCAACTAACATCAATCAATAAAACAATACGCAAATGAATCATGTTAATCAAACTATAAACCCAGTTGCTATATCAATGCGAATGAATCATATTTGATCAAACTAAAAAAATCATATTTAATCAACAATAATATATATCCATCGTATCTATAATCAGTCGTATTTATCCATCATATCACATTAACCAATCATATTCAACCACATCAACCACATCACCACATCAATCATATTCAATCACATCAAACATCAAATGAACAATTCAAAAAATAATTATGAACATGAATTGGGGTTCATGTTGAAACTATATAGAAACATGAACCAGGGTTCATCTCCAACCACATACATCATATTACTCCAAACTAAACAAACCTAACAACAACAAAAATCAAAATCTACTAAATGAAATAGGGTTCATCTTGTGCCAATTAATGCATCGAATCTAAAGCTTCTTAACTAAAACGAATTGGAGGGATTGATAGAGTTTACTTCTCTCGTTTCAGAGCCATCTCGATCCGCAAAAAACAGTGGAGAAATGAAGGAGATCAGATGAGGGGAGCAGAGGGGATGAGAGAGGGAACCCCTCTATGTTCTTGCGGCCGCGCAGGGGAGAAGATGGGGGGTTGGGTTCGTGGGTGGGCCCCGCGACCCGGCCTCGCAGGTTTATAACTGCTCAGCACCTATCGCGGGGTCTCGGGTGGCAGGGTTGTACAGCTTACCACCAGGGTCCACGGCAGTAGGGTGGACGGGAGGAGACGGTTGCCGTTTACTAGAGCTGATGTGGCTGAGTGGGCTACCGCCAAGGCGAAGGGCGGTAGCCTGTACAACCCTACCGCCAGCCTCCCCGACAGAAGGAAAAATGGTCAAATCTTGAAATATTTCAAACCAGGGTCAGATCGGGCTAAACTTCGCCAAAAGGGTCAAAACACCAAAATCGGCCATGCCCCGTTCCGTTGCCAAGTCGCCTCCAGCCATGTGGGCCCCCACTGACAACGACACAAAACACGTCCTATGTTTCGCCTCCTCATTGGCCGGCACTCGGATCACCTCCTGGCCAGGTCTCCATGGATCTTAGTACAATTTTCAATATTTAAAGTATAGTGGAAATGCTAAAAAAATCATAGTACTTTACACACTTTTAAACTTTTTCAAATCCTTGATTACATTTCTCAAATACTCCCTCTGTAGTGATCTAAACACTGTCAGTGATCTAAACACTCTTATATTTCTTTACGGAGAGAGTACAAGATTAACATTTCGTAATACATGCTCAACATTTTTCCTACCACATTTAACATTTATTCAAATGCTTGACTAATATTATCTAAATCCAATATTATTATTTTTAATACATGGTCAACATTTTTTCTATACAAATTTTAAATTGTTCTAAATGCTTGATTAACATTTTTCAAATACTTGTTCGACATTTTTAAAAATGCTTGACTAACTTTTTTGATATACGTTATCAAATAACTTCATCATTTTTTTAATACAGGATCAACATTTTGCTATACACATTTAAGATTTTCAAATAATTTATCAATATTTTTCAAATACTTCTTTAACATTTTTTTGAAATGCTTCATTAACATTTTTATATACATGATATTTTTTATCATTTTTAATACATGGTCAATTTTTTTATACACATTGACATTATTCAAATGCCTGATCAACATTTTACAACTACTTTTCAAATGCTTGATTAACATTTTATATACATGATAAAAATCATATTTTTTAATACATGGTCACCATTTTTGTATATACATTTAAACTTTTTCAAATAGTTGATCATTTTTTTCAATAGCTTGATCAATTGTTTTATATACATGATAAAAACAAATTCATCATTTTTTTAATACAAGCTCAACATTTTACTATACACATTTAACAAATTTCAAATGCTTGGTCAATATTTTTCAAATACTTGTACAAAAAAATTTCAAATACGTGATAAACCTTTTATGTATACACGTTTAAATTTTTTCATGCTTGAGCAACATTTTTCAAATGTTTTATAGGCTATTTTTTAAATATATATTTAGAATATTTTAAAGTATATAAATGAAAGCAAAAAACGAAACAGAAAACCTAAAAAAATAGAAAAAAAGGAGGCTGTGGCGTCCCGCGCTCCTGGGCTGGCCCATCTCGGTCTCCCATTCAGCGAGGGTCACCCCGTGACCCCGACCCGCAAAATCTAGGTCACCCGACCCCGACCCGATCCGATCCCACTGCCACTCTCCCCCGCTCCTCCTTTCAGCTTTCGCCGCCACCAACCCTAACCCTAGGTCTCCACTTATACCCGCAAGCCGCCGCGGCGCCGCCAACCCAGCGCGGCAGGCCGGCAGCGCAACATCGCGTCAGCGCCCAGCCGCCGCTCCACCCATCGTTCTCCGTCGATCCGCCTTTGCGCCGCCGTGGCCTCATCCTCCCCGACGGCGTCTCCCGACGACCACCTTCTCGTTCTGACCCGCTGTTCCTCGGCTGCAGATCCACCGGATCCCTGGTACGCATCCTCGTTTACTCGCACCCAAATCTGTCCCTGCTCTGCGAGTTACCATAGTTAGAGCCGTGTTTTCTTCTCTCGGAGCCTAGATCTAGGAGAAACGAGCGTGTGGGGCTGCGGGCAGTTCCGCCTCTGGCTTGATTCATGCAGGAAAGCTTAACTTTAATAAACCTGTGGCTTCGGCCAATGGATTCTAACCTTGATTTAGAGATTGATTAATTGTTTCGTTTCCTAGTCCTGCTGTCTAATCATGTCCTCGGTTCCTCAAGTTTAATAGTCTATACCCCTTATTTCTTCTTAATTGGATAGAAGAAAATCAATGGTTATTATTTGGATTATTTGTGCACTATTTAGTGGCATCTATGTTCTGAATCTCTGCCAAGGTTATCGAGTCAACGAGTCGCGAGTTGAGCCTGGCCGGTCGACGTGTCGCGACTAGTCGACTAGTCTCGACTATTCGAGGGGTTTGAGTCAACCCTGGCAGTGCGGCGACTCAAAAGCAGTGACCTCTGCATATTACACACACATTCAGATTTCATATGTTCTGCAACTTTCTGAATTCCCATAGTTACTGAATATGTTTTTTTTAATATGTTTGTGCATATACATACATACATACATTCTTAATTGGAATTTTCCGAATCCCCATTGTTCTAACACCTCCCTTTTTTGTTTCAGCTCGTAGGTCTGCCTGCTGATATGGCCGAATGCAAGCTAGTGAAATTTAAGAAGGGAAAGAAGCAATACCCCATCCTCTGCATTGGTCCGGGTGGATCTTCAGGACTGGCTGCCATTGTCAATTTGTGGCGCTGTCACTTCTTTCCATTGATACCTGAGATATACTACATGGATGAAAAAGGGACGGAATATGTTATAAAGTGTCTCTTACTGCAGCTCTTCAAAGAATGAGAAATAGAGGATGATGAGAAGGGAGCTGTTCTTGGTGTCATTGCTAATCATCAAACAAACTTGCTTGTCAGGCCAACCCTCTTAAGTCCACAAAATTTTTCTAGTTCTGATGCACGTCACCTGTTTGCTTATCTGGGGGTGAAGTTGTTGCATGGGTGGGTGTTGGATCCCAGTGTGAACATTTATCAAACCATCAAGTCTTTCCCTCGTGCAATCGTGTTCTGTTATAATAGATTTAATGTGGTCTGTAGGCATGACGATAGGCTTTACATGGTTGAGACTGATCTCAGTGTTCGTAACAGATATCCAGATGTACATTGGAGATCATTTGATGGGGAATTTCCTGAGAATTGCATATATCTCAATCAAAACTTCAACTTGGTCCAAAAACATGGAAGAGTCTGCTAAAGCTACAGAATGGATCCAATCTGGTCAGAATGTATCCAAATCCAAAAGAAGAAAAGCCCGGAAGAAACAAGTTGATCAAATAGCAGACCCCACAGGTGATGATATTGAGAGTTCTCAAGGGAATGTGCAGTCTGCTGTTGGAGAGAAGCAGAGTCAAGACGGTTCTGAAAATGTCCGAGAAGCGGTCACTTCTAAATCTGGGACCAGTTATCAGACTTCGGAAGGAAATCTGCAGAACTCTCCTGTAGAAAAGCAAAGTGCCGCCAATGCTATAAATATTGATGAAGTTCTCCCATCTGAATCTGGAACTTTTACAGGGTATGTGCAAAGAAGTTTGTTATTTTGCAGTTTTTTTCTGTTTTGTTTATAGCAGTTAGTTTCTGTTTTACAGATCTTAACTACCCTCCAAGAGAGCTTACCAGTGTATTTATCCTGATGCAGGGATTCTCCTAGTCGAATAGTTATTCCAAGCTTGCGAAATCCTGATAGTGAAGACCGTAGTGGGGATTCTCCTATTTGTCCAAGCTTGCCAAATCTTGATAGTGAAGACCGTAGTGGGGATTCTCCTAGTGGGTCAATCCAAGGAAGAGACACTGTAATTTTCTGCACTTGCATTATTTTTATGCATGAACCTTGTAATGTTCTGTTTTTTGACATTTTCGTACTGATGAGAGCAAATTCTTAACAGTCGACCATTGAAGAAACTGATAAGAGGACTGAAAAATCTGAGGCGAACATTGAAGAAACTGATAAGAGGACTGAAAAATCTGAGGCGAACATTGAAGAAACTGATAAGAGGACTGAAAAATCTGAGGCGAACATTGCATATAATCCGGAATTTTTGGTCTTCCTTGTTGATTTCCGATATCAAGAAATGGACTATTTCAAGGGCATTTTGGAAGCCTTCAATAAGATGCACAGACCATGGTTTTTTGTTCCCTATGAATTCATTCTGCAGCTCAATGAACGATTGGCTCTTCAGATTCAAGATAATTATCCCAGGCAAATTAGCCTTGTGCAATCAGAAAATAAGCTTCCAAGTACTTATAAGCTACATGTCAAATCACCATCATATGTTATCCATGACATATTACCTTATTCCGTTGCAGAGTGGCCTTAGGCTTTAAAAGATGTAGTTCGATACTTCCATAATACAATTGCGTTAAATCTGTAGTTCTGTGACACTATTTACTTAGTTGTGTGGTTTTCTTTTCAGGATTTATGAAGGATTAAAGGAATCTGTTCTGCAATATTTGAAACTAAATGGCGTGGAGTGTCCCAACGTTGAGTTAAAAATTCTTGGTGTCCCTGAACCAAGAAGGTTAGTCTTTTGGCTGAAAGCGATCAGACCTGTTAGGATGATTAATAATAGGATGTTTACTGATTTTTTTTTTGAATACAGCATGCAGATGTTTGACGATTTTGTTAGAAGCATTAATTTGTTTGAAGTTTACCAAGTTGATGATGGTGACCAGGAACGGTTGCCATCATTTGCCAGTAGAAGAATGTGTATTGGGATCCTCAAATGCCTAGTTGATAAATTCAAAACAGGCAGGTGCTGGGCTGGGAAATGGACTGTGGCTAATATTCGAGTAAAAAACGGCGGCTCTGAGTTTGTTATTGTTGGCTGTGAAGATACGGATTTAGACTCAAACAATGGATATTCTGATTTGGTAACTTTTACTACAGCCATACTTGCGCGTTTTAAAAATGTGGATGGACAATTTCCGCCATATTTTGATGAGTTCGGTGTTGACTGCCAGCGTATTCCAGGGGATGTTAGTGATCAAGTAAAAATGGATCGTTTTCTTCAACTTATTAGCTGTCCATTGGCTTTCAACCCACATCTGGTTAGATCTACATTACTGTGTGAAACTTATGTAGCAGCGAATTCACATACCACTGGGAACCCTCCTCTGTATCTCCCGTTGGCTGGTAAAAATAATTGTGATAAAGATTGGAGGTTTATAGGAAAGGAAAAAGGTGTGTTCAAAAAGGTTTACGAGCATCAAAAGGTCACTAGGTCAAGGACCCTTAGAACCAAGTATTTTCATGATCCATGGGAGATATCTCATTGGTCTGTTCTCAAGTTCTCAAGAGTTTTTATAACGCATGTTCTTCGCCATACAAAGGTGTGTTGGATTCCTTTTCTTCTTGAAAGTATGAATGATTGTTGACTTCTTCTTCTTGAAAGTATGAATGAAAAATTAATTAACCAAAACTCTTTGTAGGGGCGTGATTTCGCTCAGAAGATCAAAGATATTGCTGTAGTGGACATCATGTTGTCTCGGAAGCTCGGGAAACATATTGCTGCATTATTCCGATACATCGTGTTAGAATGTGGGGTTTCTGATGGAATCTTCTCCAGTCCCTGGAGGCATTATGTTGCATCTGAGTACGTAAATTTGTTTTTCTTCCTGATCTTTTTAGTTATACCAAAGGTATTGAGTGGACTTTCTAACAGTGTCTAAAATATGCTTATAGATGCTTGGACAAGCCACAGGGAAGCATTGGGATGGAAGCTGCAAGTGCCATAGGTAACAAATACTTATATACCAAAAAAGTCGTATACCTCAGTTTTTTATTGATTTGTTGTGTGGAAAATTTTCAGATAAGATATTGTCCAGCGACTCCGATGAGGATGAGGTATGATCTCTACTACCTCCGTCCCAAATTAAGTGACTCGACTTTGTACTAACTTTAGTACAATGTTAGTACAAAGTTGAGTCACTTATTTTGGGACGGAGGGAGTACATAATGTTTGGGTATTTGCTCCTACAATGTTGCTGTTTAGGTATAATGGTGTGTAATAATATTTGATTCACAAAGTCTGTTTGATGCTTAATGCTGATCGTCTAACATGTTAAATCTTCATTCTGGTTTTAATTCAATTCATGTTTATGTATGATAAAGAGTTGAAAAGGTAATCAATGCCCCTGGGAAAATCTAGTGGCATTAATGCCCTTGAATATTAGTCTAAATATTGGTGTTGCAGTGCGTCATTAAAATCAGTTGGCTGCTCGTAAATTAGTGTTATGGACTTTGATAAATTGCATGGAGTTCTGTGCTCCATGGGATGCACTTTGCCTTCTACTGCATTTCCCTGGTGATTTGTTATGGTAGCTGCTAGTTTTGCCTAAATTAGAAAGACTTCTGATGCCATGGTAGCAGCTACTTTTGCTTTCTTGTTAATTCGTTGACACTTTTTGATTATGCATTTGAACGCTAACACTGACAGTATTTTGCAGATGTTTGCAGATGTGTATGCTCAACTCGAAATACCTTCGTCAGAGTTGCATAAATCTACTGTAATCAGCGATGCTGATTTGGCAGATTTTGAATCAATTCTAGTCACAAAGGGAATAAAGGTAGGCCCCACTGCCATATGAATTAACATACTCCCTCCGGTTCTTTTTAGTCTGCATATAAGTTTTGACCGAAGTCAAAGCATCTCTACTTTGACCAAACTTATAGAAAAAAGTTTCAACATTCACAATGCCAAATCAATATTGTTAGATTCATTATGAATGTACTCCCTCCGTTCCTAAATATTTGTCTTTTTAGAGATTTCAAATGGACTACCACATACGGATGTGTATATAGACATATTTTAGAGTGTAGATTTACTCATTTTGCTCCGTATGTAGTCACTTGTTGAAATCTCTAGAAAGACAAATATTTAGGAACGGAGGGAGTGGCTTCATAGTATATATATTTGGTACTGTAGATATTGATACTTTTTAATATATATTTGGTCAAACTCTGCAAAGTTTGACTTGACTCAAATCTAATACGCCGAGTAAAAAGGACCGAAGGGAGTACTAACTTGAGTCTCTGAACGACAAATGTTCAAATAGGCAGGGATAGAATTTTCTTGATGCTTAATCTATTCTAAAGCCATTCAAATTCAGTGTCAGGTAAATCCAGATGGTCTTCTTGAAATCACGTGTCAGGTTGTCCGTGGAAGTGTTCCACAGCACATCAGGGTGTACAAACAAGAGGTACAATTTGAGGTGCCCATTTACCAAAAATTGAGTATTTTGCTGCATTTCCAAACCAGTTCAGTTGAATTAATACTACCATTATGTGTTGCAGGGTGTCGCCCGCCGCGGCAGCAGCAGCAGCGGCAGCAGCAATAAGGCCATTGTGGTCGAAGGGCCTTACTGTGATCACTACGACATGGTATTTGAGCTTCTGTGTACTTGGCTGAAATTGTGATGGGGGACCGAGCGATGGATTTGAAGGCGGAGGCTGCACCTGGGGCCTGGAGGTCGACGGACCCCAGAGCGACCCCTCCTTACTTGGTCGTAGATGAGGGATGGTCTGCTGTATTGCAGTACTAGTAAGACATAAGACAGTAGTAACAATAACACTATTTCTAAAAATAAAGTACCAACTTAAATGCTTTGTGTTGTCGATCATTAACTTTGATTTATCACATGTTGCATATAAGCTAATCTTTCTGTCATGCTCTGCTTCACAATGTTTCTTTGAAACCGTCTCTATTCTCTGAATACCCTAGTCTGGGCCTGTCGTCTATGCAGCTATGCTCGTGGATTGGCCTCTCCTCCCACGTGGACCTGGTTGAGCCGTATAGGGTGTAATTTCATCCTCAATTTCCGGGAAAATTTCTAGCTTCTGAACAGACAAAGTTAATACTCCCTCCGTCCGGAAATGAGTCGAACTAGCTACATCCATATTCTGAAGGGAAACCGCAATTTGCAGCTTGTTTGCAGCCGTTCTTGGCTTGCTATGCCTCGGAATCAGAGTAGGCGAGGCGCTCACTTTGCTTGGACCACTGATACATTGGTGAGAGCATCTCCAACGGGGCCGCCATTTTAGCGCCGCGCTGGAAAAAACCGCCATTTTTGCGCGTGCAGCCGGAACGAGCGGTCCAGCAGACACGTAAAAAATGTGCGTGCGGCATAGTTGGTTCAACGCGCGGAGCAAAACGGCATCACGCGCCGCTTATTTCGTGCGCCCGCACTCGCGCGCTGGACAGCGACGACTCGCGCGCGACTTCCACCAACCGCCAGATCTAGACGCTGCCGCCGCCGCCCGCACCTCCCCATTTGCTCCAGCGCTTCCCGGGCCTATCCCCGCGCGCAGCCGCTGCTTCCTCCATCTCCTCTCGTCGCCGCCGCCCCTCGAGCGCGCCATTCCTCCGACGAAAAGCGTCCGGCCGCCCACTGCCGCTTGACGCCCACAAGGTGTTTGACAAAACGCTTGCAAGGTATGTATTGCTTCAACCTCATATTTTGTAGATGAATTTGGTGCATGTTGTTTATAGTTTTATAGACTAGTTTAAATTCAATATTGTAGATGAGTTCCTCCTATGATTCTTCCGACGAAGAATTTGATATTCAAGAGGAGGAGGACCTTGCAATGATCCTAGTTATGGACGTCAATAAAAAGCCAAGGCACGGTGGTTCTGTTATGGGTCGTCAGAAAATTTGGAGGGATAAGATCGATGCCGACAACAGATTGATGAGTCACTATTTTGTGGAGAATCCCACATACGCCGAGTCGTACTTTCGACGCCGTTTTAGTACGAGCATCGAGTTGTTCAAACGCATTGCAGAAAAACTGGCGAGCCATGATCTTTTTTTTCCAGCAAAGGAGGAATGCCGCCGGAGAATTCGGGCATAACACCTTTCAAAAGGTGACAGCCGCTTTGCGTATGTTGGCATACGGTATTCCGGCTGATCTAGTTGATGATCACTTGGCCATGGGTGAGAGTCAAGCCAACATGTGTGTCAAGCGTGTAATAACCCAAAAATTGGGTTATCAATTTTTGCGCTGTTATTCCTTCCTAGCATTCTTTTTCAAAATCTTTCTCCGGAGTTTGCTGGATGATTCTGAGAGTTCAAGCCATTTTCAACCTTTTAAAACCTTGCATCTTCCTTTGATGTTGGGCAGGACCTCATTTGCATCATCTCAAACTCCATCAAAACCCTAATTCCAAATTTGGAAATTCAAATCTTGCCTTTGTGATTACAAAGGAGCCTTTATTTCCTTTGCTATGTTGATCCTCCAAATATTCCCAGAGATCCTTCTACACCCATAAAACCTGGATATGCAAAAATATTGGCAAGTCATTTGCAATATTTTTCATTACAAATTAATTCCTTTTTCTGCTGTTTAAAGGAATTAAATCCAGGAAAATATCTATCTGTCTCCAAAGCTCCTGAAAACTTGTGGAGATATTCTTTGTGACCATATTGAGCTCTCCTAAAAATATTGGCCATAATTAAATAAGGGAAATGTCCTTTTCCTATTTTAAGCCAATATTGCATTTCTGCCACGTTCTAAAGGAACTACCATTTTGGTAGCCAGGAAAATTACCAAATAATTTTTGGATCTTTTCCTTGATATATCTTCACCATTCCCATCCAAACCCATGCTTCACAGCTCATAATTTGAGCACATGATCCAATGCAAGTTTCTGCCCTGTCTGAAATTTTTGCAAAGGAGGTGCTTGATTCCTTAATCCTCTTGAGCTGAAATTTTCCAGGGTGATTAAGATTAATAAATCACCCATGGATACCAAGAACCAGCTCATTTCATCAAGTCAATTCTCCCCAGTAATTTATCTAAGTTTCTGTTCAGATTGCTTGTCTGTGAAGGAAGTACCTTCATGGATGATCAAAATGATCTGGAACTTTTCCAGCAGTCTCTAATGATTATATCATCACCCTCCACCAAAAATCAGCTCATTCTACTTAGCCATTTTTCCCCAGCACCCTCATTTGCATTTCTGGCCAGTTGGGCATGTTGCAAAGGAAGTACCAGTTATGCTCATATTTTTGGGCTGATATTTTGGCACACTGTCCACCTTAGTATATGACAACTCTCACCCAAATGCGGTGCCTAATGGAGCTAAGCACTGTCTACTATTTCTATCAAACAGTTTGCTGTTGTTTTGGACTTGAGCAACGTGCAGTCACACCGTGAGCCCTGTGTGTTGTTTCTTTGCAGAAATCAGCTAGTAGGGGAGTGATCTACTCGCCAGACATACCTGGGGCGTCCAGATCGCGTGTCTACGCCAAGTTTACGCGGTGACCACATGTAGAGCGCGCGCTTTGCATGCACTGCGGGTGCACTGTGCCTTTGGACCCCTGGGGAGGTCCACACGGTCGCCCAGCTCGTCTCGGCACGTCACGGACTCGCCCACGACGCCAGCTCCCCTGTCCTCCTCGTTTCGTGGCCCTTGGCCGCGCGTGCTGGTACCGCATCCGTCGCCGGAGCACGGACACGTCGCCAACCGCGGGCCACCTCTCCCCCTTCTCGAGTCTTCCCCGCGAGTATTTGAGTGTGTCCCAAGCTCTCTCGCAGTCCACACCGCTCCCCTCTCCCCCGCAGTTCCTTCCCGAGCCTCGGAGCTCCTCCCGTCCACTCCAATGGCCGAGTCCCGCCGCCGACTCCCTCGGCTATCTCCGGCCCGTGTCCCTTCCCCCTCTGCCATTTGTGCTCCCTAGCATCCCACTGGATCCAACAGGCCGCCGCCACCCTCAACTCCGGCGGAGGAGCCCCGCCGGCGCGGCCCTCCACTTCCAAGCACCTCGGTCGCCGCAGCCTTCCTCTGAGCCCGGCGCTGTGGGCCACCCCGGTCGACCCCGCAGCCACCAGCGGGTGCGGCGAGGAGCGGCCGGGCCCCTGCGCTCGTCGGCCGACCCTGGGGAGCAGCGGGTCGTCGGCTAGGCCGGCGGCCGGCCCGCCCCTGTTCTCTACATCGCGGTGGAGAAGAAGACTCAGCCGGGAGAGAGAGAAGATGAAGCGGGCTCCGCGTGTCAATCTCTCTAGCGCTGACTTGTCGAGCCCGTTGACCGGTTAAGTGGATACGTATTCCGTGGAATACATCTTCGGCTAGTAAAAGCGTACTCTGGTGCGGCTGAGGACTAAGTGAGCTTTCCCCTGGTGAAGGCGTAATAACCGAAGTGCGCTTTCAGCCCAGCCCCGCCGGCCGAACCGATTACTTTGTGAATGTTCGCTCGTTAAGGACAGAAACGTACAGTTTTCTGTTTGTTTTCTGCCTAACGAACGAACGGCCACAACTTTGCAACCGTAACTCCGATTGAGGTGATGCTAGCGCCCACGTTCTCTGTTCGTCATGTCCTTTCCGATAGTATCATTTTCACGATGTTTACACATTCTAAAAATACCCATTTTACCCTTGCCCTATATCCAGCCCCTCTCACAGGGAATCTTTTTTCGGCAAATTCTTCCGTGAGGTGATCGCGCTTCTTCCCGGAGCATTCAGCGACCCCCAGGCAAGGCAACCTCTTATCATGAGCCCCGAACTTGCATGTTGACTTTGCTTGCACCCTGTGTGTGTAGCTGTAGTATGTTCATATTATGTTTCCGTCTACATGTATATGTGTGCTATATGTTCATGTTGCTTGCCATGTCATGCCATGACCTTCATCATGCTATCTGTTGCCATGTTAGCTAGAATATTTTTATTGATAATGTCATGTTGATACTTTGATTTATGCTCATGCCATGGTTACCAATGTTAGTGTGATTCTGTTACATTGTTGATATGATTGTGCCATGTATTGCCTTGCCTCATATGTCATAACTGTTCACTTAAGAAGCTCGGTATTATATGATTGTTAATGCATTTGTATGTTACATGTTCGTTGATGCATTCATGTTAATCATGCTCAGAATGTTGTTGATGATGGAGAGGATAATAATATGACTTAATAATAACAAACCCCCTCCGTCATCGATGGGATCAAGTCATAGTGCCACTGAATCGAGCCTTTTCAGTGCAACCACACTTGCCTTTATGGGGAGGCCTTAATCGGTCTATTGCCATGCCTCTCACCGGTGCCTCCCACTAGGGAAGGTTATGTGCAAGCGCTACCCTGGCCCGGTAGGCGGCAATAACCTTGTGTGCCCGTGTTTGGTATTGAGCTCATGTCCCCGTTTGTGACCGTTTTGTTTTGCCACAACGGTGGCCGTTGGATGTCCAGAGTGGCATCGGGGCCACCCATGACTTAGCCCAAAGGGGAGTTGATCGGAGTGGCCAGGAGAGTGTCATGCAATAGATCGGTTTTGTCGGAACGCCGTTGGTCCACCCGAATGGGAGCACGAGGCCATGGGTTCTGTGGTGTGGGTACGGTGTGCTAACCTCTGCAGAGTGTATAATCTATCGATAGACGCGTCCCCGGATATGGTCACAGTTCGTACTAGGTCACACTATCGGGTCTTGGTCGAAATGGAGGACAAATCTAATATAATGAATATGTGGTACAAAATGTGCTATAAGGAATGTGGTGACTTGGACTATGAGATAGTCACAAGATGTCATGGAGTTGTTCCAGGAATGATCACGAGATGAGATCTCGGTGAGTCATGAGTGGCCCAGAGGGGCAGTGGCAGAGTAAGTGATTGATGAACAATATACTGCTTTCATTCTCCACGGGAGGTAAATGGTAGTTTACTTTCCAACATAGTTTCATGCATATATCCATGCCTTGTAGATACATCTATGCCATGCCATGCTATGTGATGAAATGCTATGATATGCCAAGATATGCTATTGCCATGCTATGATATGTCAATGCCTAGTTTGATCCATGTCCCTTGTTAATATCATGCCATGCTTAGTTATGAGATAAATACTTGCATGTGCTCGGTACTTGCTTTGTCATCTGCTTGTTTGGATGCTATGTATTTGGTAGTCTTGCGAGTACATTCAAAGTACTCACCTGTCCTTGCACGTGGCCAGATTGCAGGAGAAGACTTGTCGCGCTAGGCCGTAACCTTGCCAGTCCTGTGAGTTGTGGAGCCCAGCCAGAGTCGTCGAGTCGCCAAACCGAGACTTCCACCGCCATTTAGATAGCCTTAGAGCTATGCCACTCATTTTATTCATCAATGATGTAATGCTCTATGTCATGTATATGATGAATATTTTGTACCTGGAATGCTGTATCATGTACCTGTCGTGCGTCAGGTGTTATCCTGGGCTGACGTGCGAAGGCCCCCTGCTCCATGCGGATCGGGGTGCCACAAAGCGCTTCGCAGTCGGAATTGTGCAAGTGTTTGGTGCGGAGTATTTGAGAGCTCCCAATACTGAAGACACCGCAAGGCTTTTGGAGATGAACAAAGCTCGCCGGTTCCCAGGTATGCTTGGCTCAATAGATTGCATGCATTGGAGTTGGAAAAATTGTCCTAAGGCATGGCATGGACAATTTCACGGCCAGAAAAAGGGTTCACTATAATCCTTGAAGCAGTGGCCGATCAAGAGACTTGGATTTGACATGCTTTTTTTGGAATGCCTAGATCTTTGAATGACATCAACGTTCTTAATCGGTCACCACTCATGAATAAGATTGCAAATGGTGAAACTACACCGGTGAAGTTTGTAGAAAATGGCCATACATACAACTATGGCTACTATCTTGTGGATGACATCTACCCAAAGTGGCAAATATTTGTGAAGCCGTTGAAAAAACCGGAAGGTAAGAAAAATCTTGATTTCCATAATGCTCAGGAGGCGGCTAGGAAAGATGTGGAGAGAGCTTTTGGGATTTTGCAAGCCCAATTTGCTATTGTGAGAGGACCGGCTAGATTTTGGGATCAAAAGATCCTTTGGTACATCATGAACGCTTGTGTGATCATGCATAACATGATCATCGAGAATGAGTGTGGGCAAGATTTAGACTATTCTCAGTATGAGCTCTTGGGATGTCCCGTGCGAGTGCGGAGGAGGGCTGTGAGGGTGGCCCGATTTGTTTCCTATCATGCCATTCGACGTGCCGAAATGCATGATGATCTTCAAAAGGATCTAATCGAGGAGTGGTGGGCATGGAATGGCCGACAAAACTAGTGATGTTGTATGTTTGATGTTGTATTATTGAACTATTTGTTGTATTGGAAGATAAACTATTTGTTTGAGTTGTAATAAATTGAACTATTTATTGTTGATTTATTTTTTATGTGTTTGATCTCCTTGGTTCTATTTTGAGTGTCAAATGTTGTTTGTGCTGGGCGCGAGCGCTATATATTTACCACGCCTGCTGGAGCTGCTCGCGCGCGCAATATTTTACACCGGCCGCTGGAGCCAGCGCTTTGCTGCACGCAAAAAGTTGCTATTTCGGCGCTGTAAAAGTTATTTTAGCACGCTGCGCGTTGCGCGCCTGTTGGAGATGCTCTGAGAAGAGAAGTTGGAGGGGAGAGATTGAAACACACTGATGTGCTGTCGTAGACTGATTTTCTTTAAACAAGGCAAAAGACTTGCCACTTTTATTGATTAAGAGGGAAGTTTGTGAGATACACGCCGCTCAAGCGGCACAACGCTAACTAATTACTCTCGCGACATTACACAAATGCTTGGCACCCACAATAGCCCCAAGCGATGCCCCGTACTTAATATGGCTAACAATCACAACCACCGGTGCTGCTTCATTTCTAAAGACGCGCGTGTTCCTTTCTTTCCAAATCTTCCGTCCAACAAGGTGGATCAAGGATGAGAGAGCCTTTTTTTGGTGTGCAATGTTGATGATTCCTCGCCACCAAGCTTTAACCGTGGAAAAGCTATGCCAATTCGTCGTGTCAACTTAAAGATCCAACCATGAGAACACCTCCTTCCAAACACGAGCTAAGAACCGACACTTGAACAAGAGGTGGGCCGCTGATTCCTGCACTTGGCTACAAAGAGGGCATTGATCGCAATTGGGCTATCCTCTATGTTGAAGTCTATCTGCTATCCAAATCCTGTTTTGAGTGACCAACCAAGCAAAAGAATTGCATTGGGGGGGGGGGGGGGGGGGTGACCAAACCTTCCAGACCATGCCGTGCAAGGGTGAATGGAGATGTCCAGCGAATTGGGACTTGTAAGCCTACGATGCGGTGTATGTCCCGTCATTAGTGAACTTCCAGATGATAGAATCACGAACTCCAGGTTGTATGTTGACACTGGCTAGCTTTTCCGAGAGAGTGGCAAATTGTTGAATGTGAGCAAGCGTCATCCCCTGTTGGGTATCGATGTGATTAACCCAAGCATTATCCATGAATGCCTTGTCCATCGTGGCCCCTTTTTTTTTCGTGAGATCTCGATTTTTTTTGGTGCAATGTCTTTAGGCCTCATCCCCTCTAGACAAGATGACTCCCAAAATCTCACTGTTGTGCCACCCCCAATTGTAACCTTAGTGGCCGCCGCGAAGATGTCCTGATTCTTATTGTTGCACGGAGTTTCCAACCAAACCAAGCTCTTGGAGGGTCATTCCACTACAAAAAAATACACTTCCGTGATGATACATGTTTGTCACAGTAGGTCACGTTTTCTGTCATGCATGTACATCCATGACGATTTTATGACAAAATCAAGATAGTCATACCTGTGCTGTCGTAGAAGTGTTCCATGACAATACCAAAATTATCATCACGGAAGTGTCCACTTCCATGACGATAAATGGCGCGTCATGGAAGTGCTTTCGTCAAGGGTAACCGACACGTGGCATCCACCGTAACGGGCCGCCGTTAAGCTATCGGGTTCCATTTTGGATCCAATAACCCGTTAACAGTCAGGACCAACGGGGATTTTCCACGTGTAAAATTCTCAATGGCCAGAGAAACCACGTGTCGGCTCACCGTTGGGACAGATGTCATCCACTCATTGGACGGAGGCGCCTATGATATGTCGACATGTGGCACGGCCCAATAGAGGCCCATTTCGGTGAAAAGGCCGGCCCATTTGACTTGGTCAAAAGGTAGCGGGTGATAATCCCCAAGTGCAAGGAATCATCGTAGCAATTTCCAAAGGTGGAAGTGATAAGTATGGAGTGTCGAACCCACAAGGAGCTAAAGGTAAGATCAATATTCTCTCAAGTCCTATCTGCCACTGATACGACTCTACGTACACCGAATGTTTGCTTCCATCTAGAAACGAGAAATAAAACTACGTTGTGGGTATGAAGAGGATAACTTTGCATGATATTGGAGAACTAAAATATAAAAGTAGGTGCTGTTAACATAAAGTTAGAATATATTACTATATATTATAAATAGCGAGTGTGGAATAATGATGGATCGGTGTGCGGAATTATCCTAGGCAATTGTTAACAAGATCGGTAGTCGTCATTGCAATTTCATATGAGGGAGAGGCATAAGCTAACATACTTTATCTTCTTGGATCATATGCACTTATGATTGGAACTCTAGCAAGCATCCGCAACTACTAAAGATCATTAAGGTAAAACCCAACCATAGCATTAAAGCATCAAGTCCCCTTTATCCCATATGCAACAACCCCCTTACTCGGGTTTATGCTTCTGTCACTCAAGCAACCCACTATAAGCAAATCATGAACGTATTGCAACACCCTACAGTGGGAATCCCTCATGTGTGCGCGGCACGGAAGGCACCATAGGACAGCACCAAAATAAAACAATCTATATCATCAATCAACCCAAAATACAAAAGAAATCTACTCAAAACATCATAGGATGGCAACACATCATTGGATCATAATGTGTGGCATAAAGCACCATGTTCAAGTAGGGGATTACATCGGGGTGCGGGAGAGTGGGCCGCGTAAAAGAGATGAGGATGGTGATGTTGATGAAGACGATCACCGCGGCGATGGTTCCCCCGATGGCACTCCGGCGCCACCGAGAGAGAGGGGGAGAGAGTCTCCCCCTTGTGCTTCCTCCTCCATGGCCTCCCCCCTAGATGGGGAGAGGTTCTCCCTCTGGTCCTTGGCCTCCATGGTGATGATGGCCCCCTCCGGGATCCTCCTCCATGGCCTCCGGTGATGATGGCCCCCTCCGACAGGGTGCCGGAGAGGGCCTAGATTGATTTTTCGTGGCTACAGAGGCTTGTGGCGGCGGAACTCTCGATCTAGGTTTATTTCTGGGGTTTTTGGTATTTATAGGAATTTTTGGCGTCGGTCTCACGTCAAGGGGGTCCATGAGGCAGCGACAGGGTAGGACCACCCTTCGGGGGGGGGGGGGGGGGGGGGGGGGGTAGGGGGCGCCCCCTACCTTGTCGTCGCCTCGGGACTCTTCTGGTCCAACTCTTGTGCTTCGGGGTTCTCTTTGGTCCATAAAAAATCACCGTAAATTTTCAGCCCATTTCGAGAACTTTTATTTATGCACAAAAAATGACACAACGGTAGTTCTGCTGAAAACAGCGTCAGTCTGGGTTAGTTCTAATCAAATCATACCAAAACCATATAAAATTGTTGTAAACATGGCATGCATACTTCATAAATTATAGATACGTTGGAGACGTATCAGCATCCCCAAGCTTAATTCCTGCTCGTCCTCGAGCAGGTAAATGATAAAAGAAATAATTTATGAAGTGTGAATGCTAGCAAGTGCACATGTTTGATCAATGATAATTTCAATCACTTTTTCTAGCATCATTATATATCATAAACAGTAGCTCATCTCATAAAACTTCTCATGACCAAGTAACAAGCTATTCACAAGTCAAAGTATAGACCATAAAGTTTCTTGAAAACTAGCAAACCATGTTCTTAGTCATCAAACAATTGCAATTCATCTTATTTTCAGGAAGGGTCTATGTAAGAGCTTTGATTTAGCAAATTCCACATACTCAACTACCATATAGTCTTCCATTATTGCTAACACTCAAAGCATATTTTTAGAACAAATAACATCCGTTGAACACAGAGAAAGATAGGGGCTTAATGTTTCGCCTCCCAACTTATTTATCATATAGATAATTGTCAACAATAATAATTCATGATCAAATATATTTGAATGGCCATATATGCTTGGATCTTTGCCCACCACATGATGCTTGCCAACTAAAGAATAATTGAGGTTGAAATAAGAAGGAAAACTATTGACTCTTGCATAAAAGTAAATACATGAAAGTAAAAGATAGGCCCTTCGCAGAGGGAAGCAGAGGTTGTCATGCGCTTTTTAATTTTGGATGTGCAAACCCTTAATGCAAAGGAACGTCACGTTGTATTGCCCTTTGTGATAGCAACCTTTATTATGCAGTCCATCACTTTTATTTCTTTACCATCACATGTTCGTACAACGCTTATTTTCCCTTACAATAAAAGATCATACATATTTAGGAGCAAATTTTATTGCTTTTTGCACCGATGACAACTTACTTGAAGGATCTTATTCAATCCATAAGTAGATATGGTGGACACTCATGGCATGAAACGGGGTTTAAGGGTTTTGGATGCACAAGTAGTATCTCTACTTAGTACAAAATTTTGGCTAGCAAAGATCCTAAGCAAGCACCACATGTTGGAGGATCCATAACAATATAACTTCTATACAAATATACCCAAACATAACTCATTACGTTGTCTTCCTTGTCCAACTTCAACTAATTTGCTCAAGTTTGAAAATAATTAATGGGGCTCACAATCATAGAAGATGTCCAAGATAATATATTTATATGTGAAATCTCTCTTCCTTCAATATTCTTTCATGAATTGTTCAAGTGACCAATGTTGTGTTTGCTAACTTTCAATAAATTTTACCACCTATACTTCTTATATGTGAAGTCATTACTCCCCATGGGATAAGCATATGAATCATATATAATTTCAGATTTATGATATTCAATTCATTCAACCCTTTACTCATAGGATATAAGTGAAGCACGAGAGTAAATGACAAAACTACTCCAGAAAGGTATAAGTGAAGATCAATGAGTAGTCAAATAGTTAAATTGCCATGGGAGGACTCCATCTCATTCAAGATTTCAGATCCAATGATTTCATTCAAACAGCAAGTAAAATGAAAATACGCTCCAAGCAAAACACATATCATGTGACGAATAAAAATTTAGCTCCGAGTAAGGTATACCGATGGTTTTGAAGACGAAAGAGGGGATGCCTTCCGGGGCATCCCCAAGCTTAGGTGCTTGAGTCTTACTTGAATATTACCTTGGGGTGCCTTGGGAATCCCCAAGCTTAGGGTCTTTTCACTCCTTATTCTCCTCATATCGATATCTCACCCAAAACTTGAAAACTTCAATCACACAAAACTTAACGAAACTTCGTGAGATGGGTTAGTATGATAAAGATTAAATCATTCACTTTGGTACTGTCAAGATAAGATTCATAATTGTTCTCACACAATTCCTACTGTACCATATCATTTCTACAATTTATATTGAGCAATATAAGCCATAGAAACTAGAAAACAAGCAAACTATGCATTGAAAACAGAATCTGTCAAAAAACAGAACAGTCTGTAATGAACTGAATAACAACCATACTTATATTACTCCACAAATTCTGAAAAATTAGGACAACCTAGTAAATTTGTGTATCAATCTTTTGTAAAAAATTCAGATCAAAATCACGCTTTTGTGATTTTTTAAAATTCTGGCAATGAGCGCAAAAGTTTCTGTTTTTCAGCAAGATCAAATCAACTACCACCATAAGCCATCCCAAAGGTCTTACTTGGCACTTTATTGAAACAAAAGCTATAAAACATGATTACTACAGTAGCTTAATCATGTGAACACACAAAAACAGTAAGGATAAATATTGGGTTGTCTCCCAACAAGCGCTTTTCTTTAGTGCCTTTTTAGCTAGGCATGGTGTTTTAATGATACTCTTCCAAGCCCAATTCCGATGATAATTTTATTCATACTCTAAAAGATATAAGTTAAGTTCATAGAGCATTCTACAAATAATATAGATTTACCAATATCCAAGCTCAAAATATATAAGTGAAGCACACGAAGCATTCTATAAAGCCATACTCAAAAGATTTAAGTGAAGCACAAAGAGCATTCTACAAATAAATGAAGGGCTATCTCATACTAGCATGGAGAATATAGGAAAAGAAAATAGAAATAAACACAAAAGATGCATATCATGTGAACAAAACAAAAACCGAGGTATACCGATAATTGTTGAAGAAGAAAGATGGGATGCCAACCGGGGCATCCCCAAGCTTAGATGCTTGAGTATCCTTGAAATATTTACTTGGGGTCCCTTGGGCATCCCCAAGATTGAAATCTTGCCTCTCCTTATTCTTCTTATATCGATAACTCCTCGATCTTCGAACACTTCATCCACACAAAACTTAACAAAAAACCTTGTGAGATCCGTTAGTATAATAAAGCAAATCACTACCTTTAGGTACTGTTGTAAACTCATTCCAATTTCATATTAGCATTATATCTACTGTATTCCAACTTCACCATGGCTCATACCCCCCGATACAACCCATAGATTCATCAAAATAAGTGAACAACACATAGAAAACAGAATCTGTCAACAACAGGACAGTCTGTAGAAATCTGGAACTTTCATATACTTCTGTAACTTCAAAAATTCTAAAAAATTAGGACAATCTATTTTTTTTTCATGACAGTACTGTGTATAAATTTCAAGATTTTATCACTCTCCGGTAAAAAATGTAAATTCAATTACTACAGCAAAAGTTTCTGTTTTTTCTGCTGCACACACCAAACAAGCAATTTAAACATTCTAAAGCCAAGCCTTGACACATTATTTTTATAATACAATGAATATATACAAGGGGGTAATTATTTTTGAGAAACTTTCATGAAAAATTCTACATTGTTTCCATGAGCATGAACACAAGTGTTCAAGGTCGACCCTCACTTCTCCAATGCATAACCTTCCAATCACTTCTCTTTTTGAAGAAGTTTTTAGGCATAAGAGGCAAGTAATTTTTTTTTTGTATTTTGCATTATTTTATTTGTTTGTTTCACCCACAACTAAACAAAAACAAAAGGGAAAACAAAATCTACTTAGTGAAGAAAGCAAACAAGCATACATGAGAATACCAACCCCACGCTATTTCTCCTCGGCAACGGCGCCAGAAAAGAGCTTGATAATCCCCAAGTGCAAGGAATCATCGTAGCAATTTCCAGAGGTGGAAGTGACAAGTACGGAGTGTCAAACCCACAAGGAGCTAAAGATAAGATCAATATTCTCTCAAGTCCTATCTGCCACTGATACGACTCTACGTACACCGAACGTTTGCTTCCATCTAGAAACGAGAAATAAAACTACGTTGTGGGTATGAAGAGGATAACTTTGCATGATATCGGAGAACTAAAATATAAAAGTAGGTGCTGTTAACATAAAGTTAGAATATATTACTATATATTATAAATAGCGAGTGTGGAATAATGATGGATCGGTGTGCGGAATTATCCTAGGCAATTGTTAACAAGATCGGTAGTCGTCATTGCAATTTCATATGAGGGAGAGGCATAAGCTAACATACTTTATCTTCTTGGATCATATGCACTTATGATTGGAACTCTAGCAAGCATCCGCAACTACTAAAGATCATTAAGGTAAAACCCAACCATAGCATTAAAGCATCAAGTCCCCTTTATCCCATACGCAACAACCCCCTTACTCGGGTTTATGCTTCTGTCACTCAAGCAACCCACCATAAGCGAATCATGAACGTATTGCAACACCCTACAGCGGGAATCCCTCATGTGTGCGCGGCATGGAAGGCACCATAGGACATCACCAAAATAAAACATACAATTCAAACCAATCTATATCATCAATCAACCCAAAAGACAAAAGAAATCTACTCAAAACATCATAGGATGGCAACACATCATTGGATCATAATGTGTGGCATAAAGCACCATGTTCAAGTAGGGGATTACAGCGGGGTGCGGGAGAGTGGGCCGCGTAAAAGAGATGAGGATGGTGATGTTGATGAAGACGATCACCGCGGCGATGGTTCCCCCGATGGCACTCCGACGCCACCGAGAGAGTGGGGGAGAGAGTCTCCCCCTTGTGCTTCCTCCTCCATGCCCCCCTAGATGGGGAGAGGTTCTTCCTCTGGTCCTTGGCCTCCATGGTGATGATGGCCCCCTCCAGGATCCTCCTCCATGGCCTCCGGTGCCGGAGAGGGCCTAGATTAATTTTTCGTGGCTACAGAGGCTTGCGGCGGCGAAACTCTTGATCTAGGTTTATTTCTGGGGTTTTTGGTATTTATAGGAATTTTTGGCGTCGGTCTCACGTCAAGGGGGTTCACGAGGCAGAGACAAGGTGGGAGCACCCTCCCGGGGGGGGGGGGGGGGTAGGGGGCACCCCCCTACCTTGTCATCGCCTCGAGACTCTTCTGGTACAACTCTTGTGCTTCGGGGTTCTCGTTTGGTCCATAAAAAATCTCCATAAATTTTCAGCCCATTCCGAGAACTTTTATTTCTGCACAAAAAACGACACCACGATAGTTCTGCTGAAAACAGCGTCAGTCTAGGTTAGTTCTAATCAAATCGTACCAAAACCATATAAAATTGTTGTAAACATGGCATGCATACTTCATAAATTATAGATACGTTGGAGACGTATCAGTGGGCCGGCCCACGGAAAGCATGTTAACGGCCTGTTCGCATATTGCCCATTTACAGCCCGCTAACTCACGACCCGTTATGGCCTATCCGAATTAGGCCTAGTAGCGTCATCTGGGCCATCCAATATGATTCCAGACCATTGTAACTTCCGGCCCATGTATGGCCCATGACGTCTTTCGGTCCATACGAGGCCCTTTGTAACTCTGGGCCCATTAAAGGCCTGAGGTGAAACTGGCCCATAATGAATAGTGTATCCCTTTATACCCATTAACGGCCCATTATTCCGTTGGCCGTTTCGAGCCCGTGTTAACTTTCGGCCTTCTAAGTGCCCATTTATTCTTGGGCTCATTTCTAGAATTCGGTTACTTACGATCCGTTACTAGCCTGTTTCGCTTGTGGGCCAAATTCACCCCGTGGTTACAGTCGGCCCGTTTGTGGCCCGTTAACCCATTAGGCTGTTTTCATAGCGTCATCAAATACGTCCTATTAACGGCCGATTATGGTCGAGCCATAAATAGACGATTTCCACTCTAGCCCATTTACGACCCATTTTGCGGACCGTTATTGGTTCACGAATAGTACGGCCCATGTTTGGCCAAACGATTATATGGCCCGTAGAAGGCCCACTGATTATACGGCCCGTAGAAGGCCCATGGATCCTACGGCCCGTAGGAGGCCCATGGTCACTACAGCAGGTAGTAGGACCATGGTTACAACAGTCCGTATGTTGCCATGGTTATTGTGGCCTAGTTATAAAAATAGGTTATTGTGGCCACTAAAAAAACACGGAAAAAGAACTACAGTGACTACAAGCAAACAACTAAACAAGACAATAAGAAATAAATAAGCAAGCAACTAACGCTAGGCTATTACGGCTATTACACATATTACATCCACTGGGCATCAGAGTTTGCCACCAGTGCAAATATAGGGAACAAAGCAGCATATTACTTACATTGGCCGTCTAAATTGGCCACCAGTGCAAATAAACACAGCAACAAAACAAGTCCATAACTGAAACAACTTCAGAAGATCTCAAGAAATGTTATCCTGGGTATCCACCATGCTGGCAATAAGCTTAGCAAGCTTATTAGCTTTCTCCTATTTGGCGCTAAAATCCTCCAACGCTTGCTGTTGCACCAGAAAGTATGCATCTGAATTCTCCAGGGACTTCCGCAGTCCTTCGGCTTCTTGTCGCAGCACAGCTGATCGATGTCTTTCAGCTTGTAGTTGAGACTCAAGAAACTGAACTGATTCAGACAGTGAGTTCGAATAGCTTGTGCTAGCGGTAGTGGCCAGTAACTCAAACACTACACCAAGACAGGACTTTGGGGTTGTCTCAGTGTCTTCAAGATAGTTTTCCTTAGCTGTTTTATCAGCTTTGTTGGAGACAAACAAGGATGTCTCACTATCCTGAACCTTATCTGCATTACTTTCTTTACCATGGCTTAATAAGGTACTCTTCCCCAATATTTTGTCAGCATTCTAAAAGAAGAAACAAGAAGACACATAACATGTTTAGTTCAAATCATATCATTTCAAGACAAAGCAACATTGAAAGAATACAAAGCATGGGAAACTACATGGCACAACAAGATTTCAGATGGGTACCACGGGTCTACATTTACAACAACACTATTGGCTCTGTTGTGATGCTAGTAATGAGCATGATATGAGAAGTCAACTGTATACACAATTGAAATTGAAATCAACATAGCTATTTATAAGAGCAAACCTGTTAAACAAACATGCTTAAACATACCTGTTGTGCCATTGCAGTTTCGATTGGATCCTTTAATTTAAAAATAAGTTTGTATGAGTAAATACAGTGATACAAGAGCAAAGCAGTATGCACGATAGCAATGGAATCTTAAATGAGAACAGTTGTTCTTCAGGTTTAAGCACTTGTTCTACATGAACAGAGTACAGTAAGACGCAGGCATATAGTACTTAAAAATAAAAAAATGAGCTCATAGACCTTACCACATTCTTGGTTCAGGACCAGCACAGAACAAGGCGTTCCCAGTCATCGTCCCGTAAATGTGTCTCAAGAGAACGTAAGGGAATTTGATGAGTTTCTTTGCCAGTGAAGTACGTTTTCTTTAGGTAATTCCGATATTGCCACCAAGTATTCTTGAAGATAGCAGAGGTATTAGCACAGGTTACCTCATCCTGAGTTTCCAAATCGGTCCTTCTCTATAGAGAAAAATGGGAACATTTGCTGTATTATAACCATCATGGAGGTAGAATGTATGGGACAAAGCAAAGTAATTGCCATGAATAACATTACTTACACATAACTCCTGGACGAACACCTGCAACTGGCATTTTCCTTCATCTTTAGTATAATATTTCCATGATGGGAAGATACACACATAGGATTTAACAACATCAAATGCGATAGATGCTAAACTACGAATGGCTGGTTGTGCTTCCTCCACAAGAATAGGTGTACTAACTGGTGGAGTTGGGGTTTGCCGTGGTAGTACTGACGCTTTGGGCATTGGAGCTGCCTTACTAACTGCTCTTGTTTGGGAGCTTTGTGGTGGAGATGGTGCTGTCTCAATAGGAACTGGGTTACTATCTACTGGGGTTGGGGTTAGATTGGGTGAAGCTGGTTCTCTGTCCATCGCAGTAGGGGTACAATCTGTGAGAGTCTGGGTTATGTGTGGTAGGACTGGTTCTCGTGCATGTACTATCGGGGTGCTATCTCCACCAAGAGGTAGCACTGTTTTATTTGAAGACCGTGTTTTTACTCCGCTAGATACTGCCATCACCCGCTCCAATTCAAATGGCTGATAAACAGGAAACATAGTTGAATGTACAGACCTTGTATAAGAGACAAATGCAATAGATAGTGTGGAAAAAAGAGGGCATGAAATAGTTCACATGTATATTGTTTAACTAAAAAGGATAGCATGACATAATTTCACATATATGATGTCTATCTAAACTGGATAGCATAGCATGTCATAATTCAAAGATATGATGACTAACTAAATAGGATGGCATGAGATAATTATATGATGTCTTCAGTAAACAGGTTCGCATGACATAACTCACATACATTTATCAATGTAATCAGGATCGCATGATTTAATTCACATATGTGATTTATATACTAAGCAGATGGCATTCACATATATGATGTCTGAACTAAGAACATGGTGTTGAATATTGTGTATATGATGTCTAAACTATGCAATGCAAGGCACCATACGCATGATATGAGCAGTATAACCATGCCAAGTTAGAGCATACACCTCGGTGGGGGAATAGGACTAGTCATCTGTCTCTAAATCCATCTCTGAGGAGCTATCGGGACCCAGCAAGATATCTGCTTCGACAGGTAGATCTGTCTGCTCTGAAGACCTTGTTTTCACTCCATATTTTTCCATCACCCACTCAAATGGCTGATTCACAGGAAGAGTAGTTGAATATACAAACATTGTCGACAAATGGAAATGTAATGAAGAAAAGGATTGGCAAGATATCATTCAAATATATGATGCCTGGTTAAACAGGATGGCATTGCATATTTCATATATATTAAGGCTGGCTAAAAGAGATGAGATTGCATAATTCTCATATATGATATAGAAACTAAACAGGTGGCATTACAGAACATGTTTAAACTAAGCAGATGACATATATGATGTCGAAAGTAGGCACTGCAAGGCAACATATGCATGATATGACCAACATCACCATGCCAAGTTAGAGAAAACACCTCAGGGGGTAAATAGGAGTGGTCAGCTGCGTCTGAATCCGCCTCTGTCGGTGTACTAAGTATTGGGCCTTAGTATCCCATACTTGTGCACGGGCAGTTGCAGCCACTCCTGCGGCAAGGCTTGTCGGGGGAGCAGCTGAAGATTAATTCAAGATTAATTCAAGGTTATCAAGAGAGCTATTCAAGCCAAGAATGAGAAGACAAGGAAAGCTAAAGGCCGTAGGCTTGGCCCCGGCAAGGATCTTGCCGGGGTAGCCTGCGGAGACCGTAAGTTAAGCCCCCGGCAAGATCTTGCCGGGAGGCCCCGGCAAGGTTCCTCCATTGCGCCATCGCTCTAGTACAGCGACCAGCCTGACAGATAGGTTTTGTCCTTCTGGGTGCGTGGCAGGACGCCAGTGGAGGAGAGCTTAAGCGGTGCTGATGGGATGGCTCCTTTTTCCATCCCCAAGAAAGTGAAGACACCTAGACGGACACCTCACGGTGCATTAAATGTGCTTGTCCCAAGCCGTCAGTGGTTAGGTATGCTAACCCTGTAGCTACTTTCCACCTCAATGTATATACAGATGCCACTGTTGGTGACCCCTTGGACATATAAAAGGAGGCCCAAGGCAACTGCTACAGGGGAGGAAGACTCTCGGCCCATTCTGCATGTGTAGCTGCTGCTTGAACTTACTGTTCATCGCGAGCGCTCCAGGAGCCTGGGCACGAACTAATAATACACTAAAGCAGGAGTAGGGTTTTACGCTGATGAGCGGCCCGAACCTAGGTAAAATCGCCTCGCGTCGATCATCGGTTCTGCTCTTTGTGCAATCCTCTCTCCCTGCCGAATCGTAAAGGGGTCCCTCGGATCCCATAGGTTCATTTCCCGCGACATCTTTGGCGCGCCAGGTAGGGGGGATCGAGGTTGCGCGAACCCGATCCGGTGATCAGCGCGTCAAGTTTCTTTGCCAGCCACCATGCCACCCAAGAAGAAGGGCGTGGCAACAGCTGTTCCAGATCCGAGCCAGGCGAGCGGCGTCGTTCACAGCGGCGACGGCAACCCACACGCCGCCAGATCCAGAGACGGAGCTGTGTTACCTATGGGTGGCACAACAAACTCTGGAGATCGAAGGGCACCTTCTCAGATTCCCGCTCCGGCGCAAGTGTCGCGGCCTTCCCAGGTTGCGCGCGATGAGCAACGTCGTGACGTTGGCGGTTCAGAACGCCCACATGGAAATACCTCTGCGCATCGATCCCAAGGTGCGCAGGCCCAGCCTGCACGACAAGCTGCTGGTGGAAGCGGCGCACGGTCGCGTGACCGTGTTGGTCCTCCTTCCAACGTTGTTGGAAGTCAGAGCACCTCACGTACCTCGCACCTGTCGCCGCCGCCTACGCCGGGAGAAGCTTTGGCACGTGCGCAGTTGCTCCTCGATTTTCCCCCTGCTCCGGAGAAGATGGAGGAGTGGCAGGCTACCATCCAGAGCCTCATCGGTTTCGTCAACCAAGATGGACCGCAGCAAGCGGGGCCCTCGCGGCAACGGTCCGTCGCTCCGGCGCGAGCCGATGGTGGAAAGACCGGAGGTGGTGCAACTACGGTGCACTCCCCTCCACGACAACAGCAGCGGTCAGCAACCCGGCGGACTGAAGGCCGTGACGATGATTCCACGGCCTCGTCTGATCCGCGGATGCGCCACGATCAACGTCAAGTTCTCCAGGAACGAAGCAAAGAAGACACTCGAACTACCATCGAGCGACGCCGGGAAGCGCGCCATCAGTCCGATAAGCGCACAGGGTTTACTGTTGACATTCCTGCGCCAGGGAACGTTGGCGACTTGCCCTACAAGGTAGGTTGCCCAACGTTTACCCGTGAGCTGCGGCGAGTCCAGTGGCCCAATTCCCGGACTTTCAAACCTGAGGTCCCGGAGAAGTAGGACGGAAAAACCCACCCGTCGGAGTTCCTAAGCATCTACACCATAGCGGTGCAGGCTGCCGGGGGCCGAGACGACAAGATTCTTGCCAACTACTTCCCGTTGGTGCTCAAATCCAACGTTAGGTCGTGGTTGATGCATCTGCCGGAGAATTCCATTTCTTCCTGGTCAGATTTGTGCCATCAATTTGTTGGCGCCTTCATTGGTGGCCATCAAGTTCATGGCCAAGAGAGCGATTTACATCTCATCCCCCAGAAGGAGGGCGAGCCCTTGCGCAAATATATCCAAAGGTTTAGCCGTGTGCAGTACAGCATTCCTGACGTTCATCCCGCTGCCGTTATCGGCGCGTTCCGCCAGAACGTGCGTAACCGCAAAATGCGGGAAGAGATGGCGATGAACAAAGTCAAGGATATTGCTGAACTGTACGCTTTGGCCACAAGTGTTCTCGAGCCGAAGAGGGAAGGAGACTTCCCGGCGAGGATGTTGGCGCAAGGGGCGACTCTGATAGTGAGTACGCTGCCGCCCCGACAAAGAAGGGCTGGCGGCGGAACAGGAAGCATAAAGGCAAGGCCGTGCTTGCTGTCGAGGAATCCAGCAACCCTGGCCCCGCCAAGAAGACAAGAGTTGACGATCCCGGCAAGGAAGTTGTCGGGTGCCCCTCTTGTCAGGCCTTGGCGGCTACCGACAAGCCGGGGGATTCCGGCAAGCAGTATTGTAAGATCCATCGCACCAAGGGCCACGATCTCCAAAACTGTCGGCAAGTCGAACAGCTTGTCGAGAAGCAGAGAGCTGAATACGAGAGACGAGACAAGGAGAGGGCCCAGGACGGTGCTGAGGGATCTGGCAAGAAGCACGGTGGCCGAGGAGGTCGCCATGGCAAGGCCAAGCAATAGAAAGAGAGGCCCGCCAGGGGCCACGACAAGGATGAGGGGGATGATGACGATGAAGAAGATGATGAGTCCAGTGAACACGAGTTTCAAAAAGCCACGGAGGCCATGTGTATTGACGGGGGCGCCTCGTTGCATTCTTCACGCCGCCGGCTTAAACAGTGGGTGCGTGAGGTTAATGCAACGGAGCCATCGTTCGAAGCACGGAAGCCTCTGAAGTGGTCCCACACGCCTATCATTTTCGACGCTGAGGATCACCCTGATCGCACTACTGCGGTCGGGTGTTTGCCATTGTTGGTTTCACCAACAATCCACAACCTCAAGGTGACGAAAATGTTAGTTGACGGTGGGGCCGGGCTGAACCTGATTTCGCCGGACGTGCTCAAGAGGCTGCAAAATCCCGATGAGGATCTCGAGGAAACGGGCGCGTTTCAAGGGATCAACCTGGGAAGGACCCAGCCGAAGGGCAAGATCACACTGCCGGTAACATTTGGCAGCAAGCTCAATTACAGGATAGAAAAGGTAGTGTTTGATGTCACAAAGATCCCCATGTCATATAATGGGATCCTTGGCCGCCCCGCGCTGGCCAAGTTCATGGCGGCGTCACACTATGCTTATAATGTGCTGAAGATGCCCGGGCCATTGGGTGTCATCGCTGTCCACTCCGACAAGAAGGATGCACTCATCTACACCGATCAGCTTTACCGGGAAGCAGTTGTAGCACCTGCCACTGAGGCATCTGCTCCTGCCGCTGAAACTCCCGGAGGGAAGAAGAAGACCGGCAAGAACCTTGGCGCAAACTCCGGCAAGCGCACCTCTTCGGAGTGCTGCGCTCCCGTTGAAGATGTGCCAGAGAGTTCCACCGGCAAGAGCAAGAAGTCCAGGACTGCTCCACCAGAGACCAAGAAGGTGCCCGTCAGGGAGGACGGAACGGGAGGGACTTTCACCATAAGTTCTACCCTTGATGACAAATAGGAAAGCGCGCTCATTGCCTTCTTGCAGGCGAATGTTGATGTGTTTGCATGGCAGCCATCCGACATCCCCGGTGTTCCCAGGAAGGTAATTGAGCACCACCTTGCTGTCTGTCCTCATGCGCGGCCCGTCAAGCAGAGGATGAGGAAGCAGGCCCTGGAGCGGCAAGAATTCATTGCCGAAGAGATCAGAAAGCTAGAAGCGGCAGGCTTGGTCAGAGGAGTACTCCACCCAATGTGGTTGGCCAATCCGGTCGTGGTGCGCAAGGCGAATGGAAAGTGGAGGCTATGTATTGATTATACAGACATCAATAAAGCCTGTCCAAAAGATCCTTTTCCTTTGCCGCGCATCGACCAGATTGTCGACTCCACCGCTGGTTGTGACCTACTGTCATTCCTTGATGCCTACTCAGGGTATCACCAGATATTCATGGCCAAAGAAGATGAAGAAAAAACCGCATTTATCACCCCATGTGGTACGTATTGTTTTATATGAATGCCTTTCGGGTTGAAAAGTGCCGGTTCTACATTTGCGAGAGCGATCCAAATTGGTTTTGAGCCTCAGCTCCATAGAAATATGGATGCATACATGGATGACATAGTGGTCAAAACCAAGGATAAAGCGACGCTCATTCAAGATCTAGAAGAGACATTTACAAATCTGCGCAAGATCAATTTAAGCTCAATCCCGAGAAATGCGTGTTTGGATTTCCCTCTGGCAAGCTTCTCAGGTTCTTTGTATTTCAACGAGGGATTGAAGCGAATCCCGACAAGATCAAAGCCATTGAGCAGATTGAAGCACCAAGGCGCGTCAAGGATGTGCGTCGTCTTGCCGGCTGCGTTGCTGCCTTAAGCAGGTTCATCTCTAAATCTGCTGAGCGCGCCCTGCCCTTTTTCAAAATTTTGAAGAAGGCAAGTCCAATGAAATGGACTCCGAAAGCGGAGGCAGCGCTGCAAGATTTAAAGAGATACCTCTCCTCTCCGCCAACACTAGTCGCGCCTAGGCCGCAAGAGCCGTTGCTGCTGTATTTAGCGGCAACAAATCAAGTGGTTAGTGCTGTATTTAGCGTAGAGGGAGGCCTGTCAAGCAATGCGCCGGGATCATCCCCGGCAAGGCCTGGTGCCGACAAGACAGGATCGGCGCAGTCAGATGAATCGGTGCAACAGAAGAAAATGGTGCAGCGCCCTGTTTATTTTGTCAGTTCCCTTTTACAGGGAGCTAGGTCAAGATACTCTGGTGTGCAAAAGTTGCTCTTCGGCCTTCTCATGGCCTCGAGGAAGCTGCGCCATTATTTCCAAGCACATGAGATTACCATCGTCACTCGCTTTCCGTTGCAGCGGATTTTGCGAAATCCAGAGGCAACCGACAGGATCGTCGAGTGGGCGTTGGAATTGTTAAGCTTTGATCTCAAGTTTGAGAGTACTTCAACAATTCAGAGCAGAGCCTTGGCAGAGTTCATTGCAGAATGGACCCCAACGCCAGACGAAGAAATTCAAGAAACAACTCTTCCTGGCAAGGAAACAGGTCAAGAATGGGTTATGTATTTTGACGGTGCTTTTTCGCTACAAGGCGCCGGTGCTGGCGTGTTGCTTGTCGCACCCACCGGAGAGCACCTCAAGTACATAATCCAGATGCATTTTCCCCGGGAGAGCTCGACAAACAACACTACGGAATACGAAGGCCTGCTTGCCGGTCTCAGGATCGCAGCAGACCTTGGTATCAAGAGGCTCCTCATCAGAGGCGATTCGCAGCTTGTTGTTAAGCAGGTCAATAAAGATTATCAGAGTCCGTTGATGCAAGCCTATGTGGATGAAGTGAGAAAAATGGAAGAGTGCTTTGACGGTCTGCAAACAAAGCACATTCCTCGTGCTGACAACAGCATTGCTGATGACCTGGCAAAGCGCGCTGCCCTTAAGTTACCTGTGGAACCAGGGACTTTTGTGCTCCATTTGACTCAACCGTCCGTGGCGCCATCAATGGGGCAAGAAAAGAGAAGGAAGCTGAACTCTGGTCAGTACTTTCCGGCAGAACTCCCGGAAGTCGCCGGCAAGGAAGTTGCTGGGATCAACGACAAGCCTGCCGGGGAACAACAGGCTCCGGTAGAGGCCCAGGCCCTTGCCGTCGAGACAAATGTTCCCCCAGCGGAAGAGGCGCCTTTAGTCCTTGTTGTCGAGCCCCAGGCTCCAACATGGGCGCAGCCCATTGTCCATTTCCTTCAGACAGGAGAACTCCCTGAGGAACAAGAAGAAGCGGTAAGAGTAGCCCGTCAGTCCAGTATGTACCAGTTCGTCGATGACGTTCTATACAGAAAGAGACCAAACGGTGTGAAATTGAAGTGTATTCCTCGGGAGGATGGACTGGAGCTGTTGGCAGAGATACATGGAGGCATATGTGGCTCCCACATAGGGTCAAGAGCGCTTGTCGGAAAAGCATTCCGGCAAGGTTTCTTTTGGCCCACTGCCCTCCAGGATGCAACTGCACTAGTAACCAAGTGTGAAGTGTGTCAGTTTCATTCGAAGAAATCACATCAGCCAGCTTAAGCCCTTCAGACAATCCCTCTCTCCTGGCCATTTTCGGTCTGGGGGCTCGACATACTGGGCCCCTTTCCCCGTGCTACCGGGGGCTTTGAGTACTTGTACGTAGCAATCGACAAGTTCACAAAGTGGCCGGAGGTGGAAGCGGTGAGGAAGGTGACATCACAATCAGCCGTCAAGTTCTTTAAAGGAATTGTTTGCCGTTTCGGTGTGCCTAACAGGATCATCATCGACAACGGCACACAATTCACAAGTCGCACCTTCATGCAGTACATCCAAAACCTTGGCAGCAAAGTTTGCTTTGCCTCGGTTGCTCACCCGAGAAGCAACGGCCAAGCGGAGAGGGCTAATGCTGAAGTGCTGCGCGGTCTCAGGACCAGAACTTTTGATAAGCTGAAAAAGTGCGGAAGGAACTGGATTGATGAGTTGCCAATGGTTCTTTGGTCACTCAGGACGACACCAAATCGAGCCACTGGCCAGACACCCTTCGCTCTAGTTTACGGAGCGGAAGCAGTTCTCCCCACGGAACTCATATACGGGTCACCTCGAGTGCTCGCTTATGATGAGCTTGAGCAAGAGCAACTGCAGCAAGATGACGCTGTGCTCCTTGAGGAAGATCGTCTTCGGGCTGCTGTGCGAGCTGCACGCTACCAGCAAGCTTTGCGCCGCTATCATAGCCGCAAAGTTCATGCCCGAAGCCTTGAGGAAGGCGACCTTGTTCTTCGACGGATTCAGTCCGCCAAGAATTCCAACAAGTTGACGCCGAAGTGGGAAGGCCCTTATCGGGTAGTACGAGTCACCAGGCCTGGCGCTGTCTGCCTGGAGACCGAGGATGGCGTTCCAGAGAGCAACTCCTGGAATATCGAACATCTTCGCAAGTTCTACCCATAAGGCGCGGTTGTCGGGAGCTCCCGGCAACCACTTTTTGTACAAGTCTTGCCGGCAGGGCATGTAATCCTTTGTACAAAGCCAGGCTCAGACCCTGTGCATAGTTTAATAAGCTTAGTGTTGTACATTTCTCGTCGATTTTCATGTTTATTTACATATGCATGCTTATCTGAGATTTTGTATGATACTTGCTCCCGGTAAGCATTGACGAACCGCCTAGGTTCCATATCTTTATTTTCTCTTCTTTCTTTTTCTCAAGAGACAGAAGGTTCCCTCGCGCACACGTTTGCCGGGGGGGAAGGAAGATGTGGATACCGGTGGGTTGGCGATGTTTAGAATTAACATCTTGCCGCAAGACATCTTGCCGGAGAGACACGGAGAACCTTGCCGGAGAAGTACGGCGACAAGAGCTAAGTTGCCAAACTTTGAGCAAGTTCTTCAGTTTGTATAAGGCTATTTTCCTTCGACGATTTCGGCTTTTGTATGGAAAACCTGCACGCGAAGGAACTTTTGTCGTAATTGGTTGCGCCCTTATTCTGTTTCGAGTCTGCTCAACGGTCTAAGTGGCTGCAGTAAGAACGTCAAGGTATCTTGCCGGCTGCTGCACCTCCAGCAGGCTGCTGAAGTCCCGCACCCAGCGCTCGCGGTAGGTTGCGCGCCAGCGAGTTTCTAGAAAGCGTAGGGTAAATACCATACAGAAAGAAATCGAACAAGGGAAATAGCATGCATATATTTAAAGCACAACAAGTTATGTTACATTGACAGTTGCCGCATTTCTAACTTAAGATTGTTCTATCTTTGACATGGAATGACGGCGACAAGGAAGAATGAGACAGCAAGGGAGAGTGCGGCGGCTAGTCTCTGCGCTGGCCCTCGACCCTCTTGATTGAGTCCACCTTCTCAAGGATGGGCGCAACAAGCTCCTCGAGCGCCTTGATATCTGCATCCTTCGGCAAGCGATCGAGCACGCCGGTGAAGTTGATGCCGGGATTCTTGTGCGCCACCTTGATAAGCACCTTGTGGAGGACGGCCCTGCAAAGCTTGCACGACTCGTTGGCCAGCTGAGTCGCACGGTTGGCCTGGAGCAGCTTCAGGGCGTCGACGATCCTGTCGAAGAACATGGTCAACCTGGCACTCGTGGATACCCTTTCTTCGGAAGAGTATCTGAAGTTTTGCAGGCCTTCCCGATCCATGGTTGATAGCTGCACCGTGAGCCTCTCTGCTGTATCGACAAGGCGATCAGTCCAGATCTTCATTCCCTTCTCATAGTCAGCTTGGGTGGCGGCGGCGCTCTTCAACAGATTTCTCTTGTCCTGGAGATCCTTGACCAGGGCCTTCTCACGGATCCTGCCAGCTTCAAGGGATTTCTCCAGCGTGGACAGCTTTAGCCTCAGATCGGCAATGGAGTCGTTGGCCGAAGAGAGCTGCTTGATCTTGTCGGATAGAGCAACCTGCATCTCCGCCAGGCTGTGGAGTTTTTTTTCTCTGTCGCCTTTGAGCGTTGAGAGCTCTTTGCAGTGTTCTTCAAGATCAGCCTCTATCTTCTGCACTTTGTTGCTCAATTCATCCTTGGCGGCCTCTGCAGCTTCGGCAGCATCGATGGCCTCCTTGAGTTTGCCGGCATGACTTACAGTCAGAGCTTCGAGCGCCTCTTTATGCTTCTGCTCCAACTCCTGGGTCCACCGGGCGACAAGCTTTTCAATCTCTTCATCCTTGCTGCGGAGTTTGGCGGCAAGCGCCTGCTCACGTGCGGCAAGATCTTCTTCGTGGGCGTCAAGCCCGATGCGGCGCTCCGTCAAGATAGCATTTTTAGCAGCAATCTTTTGCATGGTTTCCTCTTGTGCCTTCTCCATGTCGGACTGCTTCAAGAGGAGCTCTGTCCAGCTTTGGCTCACTTGCTCCCGGCTAGCAGTCAGCTCTTGGAGGGCCTCGGCGTACCAGATTTGCATTTGCTCCACACGCTTCTGAAAGTCTGCTTCAGCGGCTTCGACAACCGCTGCTGTGGAGTCGATCTTCTCCTTTCGAGCACGGTGAAGCGCCTGAAGCCTGCAGAAATTATCGCCCATGGCTTGAAGGAGCTGATCTTCTTTGGATCTGCTACTGCTGGCACTTGGTTCTTCGACAATCTTGAGTCCGGCAGCGGCGATGACTTCATCATAAAAAACTTCTCCTCCAATCGGCGCCTCAACGCTTGCCGTCCCCGGCAAGTGGATGAAAAGGTTCTCGCCAACCTTAAGGTATCTGCTTGCCGGAGGCACTTCGGATGAGGACGGCTGATCCTCAGCAGCTGCCTCGCCGGTGGCTGGGGGCTCTGTGGCTGGCGTAGAGCTTGACGCTCCTGCGGCAGGAATGCCGTCAGTACGGTCGCGAGCCTCCTCACCAGCCCTTTCAGCAGATTCCTTGGCGGCTTCATCGATGGAGATCTTGCTGGCCTCGGCAGTGGCATCTTTGGTGGTCTCCTCAATAATGGCGTCGACGTCCATGCCTTCCATCGCAGGGAATCCTGAAAGGTGAAGGGAGGAGAAACCAAATGAGGTCGAGATTGAAGAAGGACAAAAGAAAGGACAACAAGTACTCTAGGGCAAGTAGTTACCTGTGTCAAGCCGTTGTGGGGGAGTTTTGCTTTCCCCGGCAACATTGGTTGCCGGGGAAAGGTTGCCGGGACCTGTGCTTGCCGGCTCTTCCCTCGCCAAGATGGGCTTGTCGGTAGGAGCTCTTGCCGGAGATGCACTTTTGGGCGGAGTGGTTGACGGAGGCGGCATAATGGGGGCGTCCTCCAATGGTTCCCCTTGTTGCTGCTCTTCTCCTGCAAGCCCAAGGAAGTTAGCGGCGAGGATAAAAACCTCGGTGCCCACCAGCGGAAAGTGAGTAATGAACTTACGCTGGGGGCTGCGTTGAGGGCTAAGTCCTGGACTAATGATGATGGCCTCTGGCACGCTCGTAGAGCTTGTCAGGAGCTCGTCGCCCATGGAAGCCTTCGCCCTCTTTGCCGCCCTTTCCGCTAAGGTTTCTGCATCACTGCAGAGACAAGATCAAGCAAAGCAAAGAGATCAGTCAAGTGGAATTCAGGGTTTGGAAGAAATGAGCCGTGGCAGGACGCTCACTCTTCCTCTTCTCGTTCTGGGCTGAAGCCGGAGATGTCGAAATCGACCTCCGCTCCAATGTCCGAATGGGGAGGTGGAGAAGGGCTCCTGGATCGCTTGGCTGCAGCAGGTGCAAGGGGTTGGCGGGCCTCCGCTTCTTCAGTATCTGGTGCTGCCGTGCGGGACGCTCCTGCCACCCCAGTGGTTGCCTCGGTTGTTTGTCTCGCACCACGCACGGGTTGCTGACAAACCCCTTGCCGCGGTGCAGCCTTGTCGGCCATTTTCTTGCCGGGGACCTCGTTGCTTGAAGAAGGCTGTTGCACTGGAGCACCAGAAGCAGCTTTTCGAAGGACGCGTTTTGCCTTCTTCGGAGCCGGGGGCTCCTCCTGTGGCCGCTCTTCAGCTGCATCTTCGTCAGATGAGCTCCCGACGGCTGCGCCGCTTTGCTCCCCGACAGCCTGGTCCTCCCTGGCAAGATCTTCTTCCAGCACCACTTCCGCGTCGCTGGTTTCCCATTCCGAGAAGCCAACGACACCGGCCTCTGCGGCAAGATTCGCCTCTTTCACCCTGGTGGCAATGTATGCCACCTCTTCGTCAGTAGTGGGGCGGATAAGGTTTGTCTCTTCCCGGACGGCTCTTTTCGACAAGTTGTCGAAGAAACTCTGTGCGTGCTCTGCAGACGGCTCTTCCCAGGTGGCGTCGAGGCCATTGGCGTTGAACATTGGCATTGCTGCAATGATCGACCCCATAGCAGAGTTGATGCACAAAGGGACAATCCTTGCCTGCAGCCTGTGCTTGTCCTCGCGCTGGAACAGCTTGTGGCGGAGAGCTCCGAGTTGCATAACTGTCAGATTGTTGTTCAGCCCGGGGCGCAATCTCATGATATCTGCCGCATTCTGGTATTCCCAGGCTGGCCTCCCTTTGTTCTGCAGAGGGGCGATGCGGCGGCAGAGGAAATCGGAACCGATCATCTCTATGGTCAGCCCGGCAGCTCTCAGGCGAAGGATTCTGGTGGTGGCGATTGTGAGCTTGTCGTCCTGAGCGTCAAGATCGCTCCAGTCGATACCACGAACCACCCTCTGTTGCCGGGGTGAGCAGAACGGATGAGGATCTGCCTCCTTGATCCAGCACCACTCAGATCGCCATTCTTCCCACTTTTCCCGATAAACCCCCTCCGGGTAGGTTTCCTTGCTTCCTGGCCTTGAAATCCAAGCGATGGAACCAGAAAGGGCTTCTCCTTTTTGGACTCGGGGAATGAAATAATGGCGGAAAAGGGCCGTGTTGGGGACAACTACGGCAAAATTCTCGCAAAGATGCGCGAAGACGAACATGCACGTTATGTCATTTGGCATGAAGTCTAAGAGACGGAAGCCATATGTATACATGACGTCGATGAAGAAATCAGAGAAAGGTGGGCAAAGCCCGCCATAGAAGTATGCAGCAAAGAAGGGGTATTTATCTGGCCCGCCCTTGGAAGAAGAACCTGGAGCCACTCGAGTTGCGGGGTGAGCCTTTGTCTCCCTCGCCCACATACACTGGTACCGGTCCTTCAGGGCTTTCGCATCAAGCGTCGGAGCGAAGACGACGTACTTCTTCCGCATCTTAACTAGCTCGCTCTCCGATACATCAGCTTTCGTCTCCTTGCTCTTGCTCGCTTTGGGCGGCATGGCGGCTTAGGGGCGGAAGCTGGGGATAGATCGGGCTATGAATCGAGGCGGATGAGGAAGAGTTCTGCTCTACGCTCGAGGAGGAAGACGAGGGTGGATTTTAGATTGGAAAGCAGAAGGGGTAAATGAGTAGCGCCTCTGCGGATTCCTTTTTATGGGGAAGGAGCGAGGTCGCCTCTTTTACTGCCTAATGTGAACGCGCCTTTACGGGCGCACTGTAACCGCGGCCGCTCAGCGCACGTTCCCCATGTCGCGTGTTCAGCGCGCGCAATTGGCGGGGGGGGGGGGGAGGGCTCAGTAAGCGGAATAATCGTGAACAGTTACCCCGTCGCACGCGCCCGTGCACTGTTTGGGCCTAGCCCAACATCGCCTCGCGCTCGTGTGTGGCCTAGGCCCGGGGGCTCCTGTCGGTGTACTAAGTATTGGGCCTTAGTACCCCGTACTTGTGCACGGGCAGCTGCAGGCACTCCTGCGGCAAGGCTTGTCGAGAGAGCAGCTGAAGATTAATTCAAGGTTATCAAGAGAGCTATTAAAGCCAAGAATGAGAAGACAAGGAAAGCTAAAGGCCATAGGCTTGGCCCCGGCAAGGATCTTGCCGGGGTAGCCTGCGGAGACCGTAAGTTAAGCCCCCGGCAAGATCTTGCCGGGAGGCCCCGGCAAGGTTCCTCCATTGCGCCATCGCTCTAGTACAGCGACCAGCCTGATAGATAGGTTTTGTCCTTCTGGGTGCGTGGCAGGACGCCAATGGAGGAGAGCTTAAGCGGTGCTGATGGGATGACTCCTTTTTCCATCCCCAAGAAAGTGAAGACACCTAGACGGACACCTCACGGTGCATTAAATGTGCTTGTCCCAAGCCGTCAGTGGTTAGGTATGCTAACCCTGTAGCTACTTTCCACCTCAATGTATATACAGATGCCACTGTTGGTGACCCCTTGGACATATAAAAGGAGGCCCAAGGCAACTGCTACAGGGGAGGAAGACTCTCGGCCCATTCTGCATGTGTAGCTGCTGCTTGAACTTACTGTTCATCGCGAGCGCTCCAGGAGACTGGGCACGAACTGATAATACACTAAAGCAGGAGTAGGGTTTTACGCTGATGAGCGGCCCGAACCTGGGTAAAATCGCCTCGCGTCGATCATCGGTTCTGCTCTTTGTGCAATCCTCTCTCCTTGCCGAATCGTAAAGGGGTCCCTCGGATCCCATAGGTGTCGTTTCCCGCGACAGCCTCAGAACAAATATCTTCCTCTGGATTACAATCTGGAGGGGGGCGGGGAGGGTTTGCCATTGAATCCACCATGGAGTGATGTCTGCATGACATTGTATTGATGCGCAAAACTCTTCTCTTTTTCTCTACATGTTCAGCATGACTGTGTACAATATCTGACATGCATATGAAAAAAAATATAGTGAGATTATGTAAGGAGAGCATGCAGAAATCTAGAGTGATGGTAACAACCAGTGGATGGATCCAAAAATAATGATACCAGGCTGATGATAGCTTTAATTTAATAAAAAGACAGATGATGATTGCTTTACTATTTGTTTTCCACCCAAGATGAACAACATAGGCATACCCTAGGTGAACCAGATAATAGATAGAGATACTATTCATTGCTGCCTCGATATGTGCCCCACAAGTAATTTTAAAACTCAAGTTTGAACATTAATTTGGACCTGACTTGGAGTCTAAGAGGTCAACAGGACGATAAAGTAGCAGGTAATATTAAGCAATGCATTACATAAGCAGAAACGAAAGAGTGCGACCTCTCTTGTGGACCCATGTACTCCTCAGGTCCATCTGCTGAGTCGATGATGGTGATGCAGTTGCGGTGGGTGCCGGCGGCAGGGAAGGAGATCTGAGGCAGCGAAAGATGGTCATGAGTCATGATTTCTGGTATGGTGGATGCTTCTGTCGATGGAGCAGCTCAGGTGAGGTGGACGACGTTGCGGCAGGAGCAGGACAAACCACACAAAGTTTTCTTCGACACCTATCTGTAACTGAAGTAATTCTGTAAGGGCTCCTTTGGCTTGCAGGATTCTAAAAACACAGGGATAGGGAAAACACCGGAATAGGATAAGAATGCACGTGGGAAACAGAGCATTTCTAAACACAGGATTTCTGTCAACTTGGGTGTTTGGTTCACAGGAATTGGAATAGCAGAGGAATGCAAAGAAACATGGCCAAATTAAAGTGAAACCATATGAAAGTGTGTACAGTTAGAATGTTATTCTGCCACTAATGCACTTAGTCTTGTTTTCATGCATAGGATTTTGAAAAGTAGGTCCAGGTGGATGTTTTGATCCATTCCTTTCAACGAAATGCATGAATAATTGAATAGTAGAGTGCCATAGGAAAATTTCCTATTGCTATGTTTTTCCTTCAGTTTTTCCTATGAACCAAAATAGCCCTAATGGATCGACATGAATGTAGATTAATAAGTGATGTGACAAGTGTACAACCTCTTTGGCGTAGCCGTGTCGACCTCAGCATCATTGGGTTGGTCGCTGAAGAAGTTGCGGCAGAGGTGGCTGTCGGAGGTGTGGAGGAAGATGTGAGGCGTCTGTAGACGGCGTCCAGGGCACTACTCTGTTGTGATGGATGGTTCCGTCATTGGAGCAGCTCCGGTGAGCTGTAAGACGTCGAGGCTGAAGCAGTACAAGATAGACATCATTAATCTCAAGTGGGATTCTAATAGCATCTCCAATATATGATGTAAAATACATTACCAAAAAGTGATAGATGTAAAATTTACATCACCAAAAAACACCTGACTACAACAGATGAGGTAAACACTGTTGACTCTGAACTTAACTGTCGAAACTGAAATTTACTGTGGAATCCGAATGTTACTGTCGAAACTGAACGCACTAGTAGCAGAGAGGCACTTCACATGTAGTTTAGGCCGCTCGAGCACTAGTAGTAGAGAAACAGTGATCTAAATCAGCAGGCGATCGACGGGGAACACAGTAGCAGATAGCAGCCGGAGCAGCAGTGCCTGGAGGAGCAGCACGAACTAGAGCCAGAGCAGCAACTCATGTAGCTGCAGCAGCCCGTGTACCACCATCAGCAGCACGAGTGAGAGCAAGAGCAGAGCAGCAGCACGAGCGAGGGGGAGAGCAGAGCAGCAGCACGACCGAGCGAGAGACGGAGCAGCAGCAGCAGATCCAGATGGTATGGTCGCCGCCGCCGAAGGAGCTTCGCACTGGGGGAGAGCCGCCGTGGAGATGTCGCCCACGGCGCCGGCTTCGAGGTACCCGCGCCATGGGGGTGCGGGATCGAGCACCGTCGAAGCCGGGAGGTCGAGTTAAGGAGAAGGTGCGATGCAATGAGTGTACAACCTCTTTGGTGGCGCCGAGTAGGCCTCGGCTTCGTCCGAGGAGTCGGTGAGGATGTTGCGGTTTTGGTGGAGCAGGTCAAGGCGGCGCTGTGGGGATGGATCAGCTGTGATAGACGAGGCGATCGTCAGAGCAGCTCCTTGGAGGTGGAGGACAGGGCGGCTGAACCGGCGGGACAACGAGATCGACGACGGATCCTCATCCGGGGAGGTGGATGAGGGACGTCAAGCTATTGCGGTGGACGGCGTCGTCGGGGAAGAGGCTCCGGCTAGGAAGCGGTGGGGTGGCGGACGGAGGAGGGTGGGGTTTCGCGGCTGGAGCAGAGAGGTTATGGCGGCCTGGGATTTCGAATGGCGAAAAGGAGGTGATGTGAGGGAGGAACCATGACTTAGGGACTGGCTTGTCCAAAATGTAGGGTGTGTTACAAAAGTACCCCCACCGATTTGAACTAGCGGCCCTTTCGGCTCAGGGTTAGAAGGGGGATTTCGCGTGTCGGGATTTGGCAGCTGGAGGGAGTTTTCGCGTGTGTTGTAATTTCGGGATAGCAAGGCGCGGGTTGTGAAGGCGCGAGTTTTGGGAGCATGATATCTGAATTTTCGGGATAACAAGGCGCGGGTTGAATTTTAGGGACAAGCCTAATGTGTAATAATGTACGTACCAAATCAATTCACACTTCCCTCAACGAAAAAAACGAAAAAAATAAAACTATTCGCACCACAGAAAGAGAGAGTCTTGTCCCGTTTTACTGTACAAATGCTATTCAAAGCTATGAATCCATGTTATGTCCAATTAATTTTTTTCGCTGGCTGTATAATGCATGTAACCTACTCATACGAACATTTTAGTGCATTCCAAATGTCTATACTACCGCTGCAATTCGAACTAAATTTGAATTCGTTTCTCTATTTGAATAAGAATCTACAATCATGATTGTTGCCAACTTAAACCATCATTCGTATATTATCTTAACAACACACCACATGATTACTATAGAGATAGATATGAACTATGTGTACTATATGAACTTGAATTCAAAACTTTGAATACACTTGATGTTGATTCCAAATAATAGTACATTTGATGTACTAACTAGATCTGCATAATCTAAACCATGTTTCATACGTACACTATGTTTATCACACAAAGTATAGTGCCCCGCCCCCTACATTATGACAAGCATTTATCCCTGAGCTGCAAAAGCCACACATTATCATAAATTCAAATAAACATTCTATATATTATATGTAGTATAACATGTTCATAACCACACCATGCGTATCACCATTATATATATTCATGCATGCTTCAGTTTAAAACACTATGATATCTTCTTCAAATATCCGAATCCACTTTTTTATAATGAATTATGATCTCTGTTCGTCCTTTACACCCACACAATCCTCTTCTCTTTGTAGCTAGCGCTAACTTTCTCTCGTGCATGCACACGCCCGCCCCCCTCTCACCCTCCCTTAGCATCCCCTCCATCGCACACATTCGTTATTTCTCTTTAGGTCGTTCACCCACGGTGTGTGTAGGCCCCCCGGCTCCTTCTTTCCGGCACACACCGATCGATATACCTCTCTAGCCAAGTGTTCCTACCACAAACACACACTTTCCCTCTTCTCTTCTCACCGTCCATGCCCCCCTATGTCCAATACGGTTCCACGCAGGTGCACACTCCCGCCCCTCTTTTCATTGATCTCATACTCGCACACCCCTCCCCCCTCGATATAGTAGGCCTCTCGCACCACCTCCTAGCCGCATCCCTCTCCCCATGTCCGTCTCTCTGGACCTTATTTGCTTCTAACACATGCATGCATGTATACCTACCGATCTCCCTACATATAGCTAGGTCAACTATAAGTCTTTTTCCCCACGCACCGATCGACGTACCTCACTAGTTATGTCTCTCCCTTTCTCCGACACACGACGATTGATCTTCCTATGTAGTTATGTCTGCTTACCACAACCATATCGTCCCCCCTCATCATCCTTGCATACCTCCCGACCCGTCTCTCACACGCACGTGCATAGACAGGCAGACATCCCCTCTCTTATTGATATTGCACTCGTACCCTCCGTTTGTCTAGCAGGCCTCTCCCACCATTTGTGAGAAGCAACTCCACCACCAACCCTCCGACACTCTACCTTTGTCTCTCTCCCAACATTATTCCTCTGCTACACATATGCATGGATGCCGATCGATCTCCCTCAATACATAGCTAGGTCTCTCTCCTTCTCCACACATATAGCGGTCGATCTACCTCTCTATAGTTAGGTCTCTGCCCGCTCCCACCCCCCACACACCGATAGTCAAACGTTGTAGGTAGGTATCCATGCCACAGAGACAAACTGCACCTCTACCTTCTCACATTCCAGTAGGCCAGCCGCCCTGTATCTTTGACGTGGGCAAACACAAATTCGATGGCACTCTTTATCGATCGCGCACCCACACACTTCATCCCTGTTTTCGATTCTATCGATATCTCACGCCGATGATCCCTCCACTCTCTTCTCGTGGATCGCTCCCTCTATATATGATATATCCATGACTCTGTTTCACACACATTACATATGTTACATTTTTTGTTTGAGATATCATCGACACATTGCCTCTGTTTCGCACAAACCATCTCTCTCACACCCCCCCACGTATGTACCTACACGTAAAGAAGAGGTGCACGCACGATGCACGTACTCATGTCTTGTTCCCGGCCACACCCACGCGGGTACACGGTGGAGTTCATTTCTGTACGAAAAGGCAGCCCACGTGATAATTTGACGCGTGTAGCGGTTGTTTACTCGAAGGAGGGTCGTGTACCACGCGTACACGGAGCAAAGTTCAACTTGACGCATTAGTATTAAATAAAGTTATATTCCTCAATGGCACGTACAAAATATAAAACGATTGTCATCGGGAAAAAAGAAATCCGCTCCACTATATACAATGGAGCCTGCCTGCCGGGGTTTGTCTCTCGTCACACTATCTCACACAAGGCGGCGGTGGCCTCTCTCTCTCATCGTTGGTCACTGATCCGGCCGCATCCTGTCCGCCGGCGGAAAGGGAGGATGTGCATCGTTTCTCCATTCGACGGCGTCGAGGCAGCACGTCTCGATCTGCGGTACCCGCCGTTCTCTCTGACCAAGCTCCGGCGCGGTAGGGCCTTGCCACTTGCTCGCTGCCACAGTATGGGCAGATCCAGGCCGCCGACGCCCTTCTAGTTACATCCCGACGACCCTCAGGTACAGCTTCCTCCGGCCTTGCTCCACTGCCCATCTCCCCACGTTGCTGCATGTGGAAAATCCTGCATGTGGATCTTCTTTAGTTCTTTGCTTAAAACGTATCTCGGCCGGCGTACTTTCCATCTTGCAATCTCGTCCTCAAACCGTTTTTGATAAACCACCATGCTGCTATCTTTCCCTTATGACATGGAATATGCTTCTTTTTTGTTGGCGTATGTGTCTTCAACTCCTGTTATTGGGCAGTAATTGTTTCCTTTCTACCTCTTTTTGCAAACAGGGCTATCCATTTCACCTCGTTGCTATTGCGACCTTTTGGTGAACTGCACAAATCACTTTTTTCTTAAGAGTGTTTTGTGCAGTTCCGCCAAAATGTCTCACGGGCAATGTTTTTACATTTCTGTGGGACTACAGAAAGGGAGATTGGTTTTGCTATCCTCCTCATCCAACTCCATGCCTAATCTTCTCCAACAAGTAGTTAGTCCTAAAGAGAGATCGCAGAGGTGATCGGCTTCTATTTGTGTGTGTTATGTTTCATCATCTAGTTCCACTATTATTGTAATCACACTGACTGAATATCTTTGCAAACAGGGATGATCAGCTCGATTTTAGTGGAACTGCAAATGATCGGATTGTGATATCCTCCATACACCTCTTTCTTGACTACAGAGCTGCGTGAAACTAGCTGCCAACCAATGAACACTATGCGTAGGAAATGGAGCCATGCCTACGAACATCATCGATCAATTATATATTTTCTTTATTTGTACACCTTCTCACAACTTTGTCTTCAATTGTGATGTGAATATTGGTGCTGATCTGCGAACCATTGAGATGCATTAGCAGCCATGGCAGTTTCATTTGTATTTGATGGAGTGTTGTAACGAGACAATCTTGAGGCAAGAGGACACATGAATCCTAAGTTGAAACCTTTTTTTTTCTGCGGGAACCAAAGTTGAAACCTTCATAGCATTGTAGTACAATTTCATTATGTTGGAAAATTATGCGTACATATAAACAAATCCTGAAAGATTGATAGCAATGCCAGAAACAATTCAACTTCGTTTTGCCGACATGTGGAACATCCTTCATCCGACTCCACCTGCCATGCAACAATATTGAGTGCACAACTGCAGGGGAGATTCACCCCGGTCGTTGCGCCGCAGTAATAATGACTAGTGAGCAGTCAAATCACAGAGCCTCGCCTTCACCACAGTAAGTTGCTCGGATGAAGCAACCATCATTTCTCTCTTCGTTGAATCCGCTGGTACTCCAATATTCCCAGAGTAATGTAAGTTGCTCGGGCAAAACAACCATCACTTCACCTTTCCCACAGTAAGTACTACCTCCTTTTTTTTATTCTAGAAACCACCACACACGAATATTGGACGGTAGCAGCACATCAAAGTGTACTAGCACTACTCAATTCAAAAATCGAAACCAACCAATGAACTACTACTACTAATGGTGAGCGTTTGCTAGTATCATGTACTCCGTCTGTCCATGTATATAGGGCTTAATGCATTTTCTGAGACTAACTTTGGCCCTGTTTGGATCCATGGGTTAGAGTTAGTTTGAGCTAGTTGGGGCTCAAATAGCCCTAAAGTATCCAAACACGAGCAAAGCACCTTTTTAGCAGGGATTTTCATCATTCTATGAAGGTGCAAAACCAAGTGTTACTACTACACCAAACAAGTTCAAAACAAGAAACTGGACCCACTCACGGCACGGCATGCCTATCTCGTTTGGTCCGTCGGTCAAAGCTCTTCCTCTTCTTGGCATAACAATAGAGTACAATAATTTTTTTAGAATGCTCTTGGCATGTCGCTAACATGTGGGAGCGAGTGATGAGTTAACCGACCTCAATAGACGGCAAAATTGCCAGCCCGCCGCACTTTGAGAGAGACAAGGAGTGAGAAGCGATATGGGCTGGTGGATTACTAGAGCCAGGTGTCGCATGGAGGCCAATAAATATGGTGATAACATGGGTGGGCCATGTATGATGTAACTACACTGGGCTGCCGTGTTTCAGACTCTTCCGGTCCACTGTGGAGAAGATTGGGTAGATTTTATATCGCTGAATAAAAATATTAAGAGTCCAGATGCTTCACCGTGAGGTTTCTTTCTCCTTCTCGGTCGTCGGAAAGCGTTCTTCTAAGTTTTGCCGACACGTGGGACATCCAGCATCCAGGTCCACGTGTCATGCAAGAAAATGGAGTTAAGTATAGTAGGAGAGACTCACCAACGGTTACGAATGTAGGTGGAGTACGTGCACGAATCACCCAAAAAAAGGAATACGAGCACGAAGAGAAGATGTGCAGGCACCGACACAGGTACTCTTTGCCTCTTTCCCTAATACTCACGCGCGGGTACACGGTGAGCTCATTTCTGTACGAAGAGGCAGCTCACGTGATAATTTGGCGAGTGTAGTAGTTGTTCATGGGAACCATGCGTGGACGAATCAAAGTTCGATCATGACGCGGTGGCGCATTTTTTAAAAATTAAGTTATTCTATTCGATGGCACGTATACGCAACATTATTTTCTCTATGGAACATGAATTGTGCACGCACTGAATGACGTAGCACGGGATGGTAGCCATGGACATGGCCAACCCTTTTTGGAGACTAATACACGACTTTTGATGTGTCCTGTCAACTCACAAACGAGGAGAAGCTTTGCTTACTACTATAGTACGACCTCTCCCTCGCTCACGCGCGTGCGCGGTGGCTCGCAGGACTAGGAGAAGCTTTTGCTTTATGATAGTGCACTTAATACAGGCGGTGGACGTGCAGCAGTTCATTCGGTGTCAGATTGCCAGAAGTATATATACTATAGTACCATCATCATTGTTCGACTTCCGGAAGCGGCAAAGAGCCAGAGGCGAAGAGCCAAGCGCACGGTCACCTACTCACAGTATAACCGGTCGTGTTTGCACGATTTTTTTTACGTACAATCTGAGTGGATTGCTCCAGTGGTCATCACACGTGAGCTAATCGATTCGCACCCTTCCGCACTCCATTTTGTCTTGCGTTCCTTCCTCCGTCCAGCACGCTGACAAGTGGGCCCCATGCTCATGTATGCCAACGTGGTAGTCAATTATTTTGTCAGAGTCAGCTATCACACCCTTTCGATGCCACATCAACATACCCACTAGAAACAAGTTAGACTTGTTCGATTCAACCGCCTCCCTAGGTGTTTGGAGAGGAATTGGCTGGCGCAAGGCAGTTCTATAGGTGGGCAGGCGGCAAAAAATAGGGGAAAACGCGCGAACCAGCTAGACGAGGGAGGGAAGCTTCTACATTCGCGGGGGACATGGCATTGGCCATTGGGCGGCAACACGCGGTCATCCGGGTACGCAATAAAGGATGCGAAGAGGCTTCCTATATCGGCAAGGACCAGCTTCCCTATCGATTGCTCATCCAATAGAACTCATGTTTAATTGGCTTAAATGTATATAGTGCTCCATCCTATTAGTTGAACCTCGAGGTCTTTGTTTAGTAATTTTTGACATTTTTTGTTTTTTGAACACATGTTAATCGAAGGTCTATCGCGTTACTTTTTGATAATTTTTGTTTTTTGAACACATGTTAATTGGCTTGAAAGAAGGTCTATCGTGTTACTTCACGACATCTTGCCAAAAAAAGTGATATGACTTTTGTCAACCTATAAGGCATGTCTGTCAAATTAACCTCGAGGTACTTGTTCTCAAATTAACCTCTGGGTCTTGCAGGAGTACTTGTTTTTTGAACACATGTTAATCGAAGGTCTATCGCGTTACTTTTTGATAATTTTTGTTTTTTGAACACATGTTAATTGGCTTGAAAGAAGGTCTATCGTGTTACTTCACGACATCTTTCCAAAAAAAGTGATATGACTTCTGTCAACCTATAAGGCATGTCTGTCAAATTAACCTCGAGGTACTTGTTCTCAAATTAACCTCTGGGCCTTGCAGGAGTGCTGCAATGTGTCAGCGTCAATTGCAAGATGAGCCAGCAAGCTAGCAGTGGAGTTGCCAACATGCTCAAAGTGCATGCAACATTGAGTAGAAAGAAGCATGCCCAGGAAATTAATGCATGCTTAGGGAGGTCTTTGCTCAAAGAGCAAGTGTATATAAGGTACAGTCAGCAGGCTATAAGGACGAGGAGCGAGAAGCGATACGGGCTGCTGGATATACTATAACTAGGTGTCCCACGGAGGTAACATTACAACCAACTTACGAAAATAATGGTAACCGGTTTTACGTGTTTATAATGGTATTATCATTGGACTGCCATTTAGGATAAATGATGAGGTGGATGAGAGAGACAATAAGAAAATGCATGTCTTCTCTTGATTAATAGATGATCTATTAGCATCAATATGTCTCACCAAATATTTATCGTGTTATCAAAGATAAGACTAAAAATAACCCACTACAACATATTTTGATGTCTCCTGTAGATTACGTGACAGGCTTAAGATAAAACTGTCTTATCAAGCACTGTGCATGCTCTAAATAGTAACAAATTAACATTTGGGTAGTCGGCAATAACATGTGAGATTATGAATATATCTTTTTGCAAATATATCAGAACAAAATGTTCTTTTTTTGCCGGTAGAAAAGAATGTTCAATGTGACTGATTACCTCCATGCTGGTTTTGACTATAATTTAAAAATGAACTACGTGTTTTCTTTGTTAACACAAAATTTGTAACTAAATGGTGATTGGACACCATGTCCTGCCATGTATCGTATGTGCAGCAAGCAAGATTTATTCATGTATACAGGGCAGGCTTGTACTCCCTATAAGAGTGTTTAGATCACTACTACTTTAGTGATCTAAACACTCTTATATTAGTTTACGGAGGGAGTACTTCTTAGAGAAAAGTAAAGAAAAGAAATGGGGAAGCTGACTACGATAGCATGTGAACTTGTGAACCCACATGTTGTATGAGCACGTGCCCTGCAAGTCTCCACAGCTTCGCATGAATGTTTGGGATGGTTCACAGATAGCGCGGTAGTTTCTGCGTTGCAGCAGGATGTGCAAGGTGGCAACAATCTAAGTGCTAAAGAGTTGATCCAATGGCTGGTTTTGTTAGGATTTTCCAACTATTGACCATTGGATAGAGTGAATCAATGGCTTACATTCAAAGTTATTCTCACACTATAGAATGGTATAGGAATGTGGAGAGATTTGGTTGATTTTATATCGCTGAATAATATAAAATATTATGAGTGCAGACGCTCCACCGCGAGGTTCCTTGCTCCTTCTCGGTCGTCGGGAATCTATGTTCTTCCACTCTTTTTTTTGTTGACGTGATCTTTGTTCATCATTTTTCCAACACGCGGGACATCTAGCATCAAGGTACACGTGTCATGCAAGAAAATGGAGATAAGCAGTGCGTAAGTGAGTCATGCACTTCGATGGCACGTACTACGCAATATTTTTTCTCCTCGATGGCACATGAATAGTGCACGTACTCAATGACGGAGCACGAGATGGTAGCCATGGACATGGTCGGCCCTTTTTGGAGAGAGTACTAAATAATTTTGATGTGTCCCGTCAACTCGCAGAACGACGAGAAGCTTGCTTACTATGCCTTCTCCCTCGTCCACGCACGCGCGGTGGCGCGCAACATGAGGAGAAACTTTTGCTTACAAGCGGTGGACGTGCAGCAGTTCGTTTGGTGTCAGATTGCCAGAAGTACTAATGTAGTACCATCATCATTGTTCGACTTCCGGAAGAGGTGAAGAGCCAAGCGCAAGGTCACCTACTAACCTATAGTACAGTACTATAGCCAAAGCTGGTCCACCTTTTTAGAGCATGGTTAATTAATATAGGCAGCTCTTGCAGCGGCACATCATTTAGAGCAAGTACTCTCTCCGTTTCTTTTCTTTCATTCGTAGGAACTTAAAACGCAGGAATAGGAAAAATAAAGGATTGGAGTGACATGTCCACTTGAATCCCATAGCATTAACACAGTGTTCCCCTAAAAAAACCAGAGTGTTTGACCAAGGAAAAACAAAGGAAGTGAAAAAAAAGTTGGAGTGGATGCTAGATTGCCAATTAACACATGATTTCATAGGAAAAAAATCCTATAGCATTCTATCCTATGAATCAAACGACCAATGTAGGAAAATTATGAGGGGGGTCTCTCCAACAGTGTTCCTCGGCTCACACCTAGCATCACGGGGGTCAAACTTGGAGTCATTCATCTGGTACACGTGGCATCTCAGATCTGGCCACAAGGTGACGTGCACCATCAAGGTCCATTAAGGATAATGTTTTCCTCAAAGCCGGACGTACACGGTCAAGGTCCACGGTCAAGGGGGTCAGGGCGGACGCGACCTCTCACTGTGTCCCCCATTTATGCGGCCGCCGGGCGAGGGCGCCGCCCACTGCACTCCCAGCTGTACCCGCCTCCTCGCCGCATTCAAACACCTACATTTAAACCCGCGTGGAATGCGAGAAACCCACTCCGGCCACACACGTCTGTTCAGGAGCGGGACGCCGGCCAAGCTTCTCCTTCCACCATTTTCTCCACTCTTTCGGCGGCATCCGACGAGCAGGAAGAGCAGTTCTCCGGCATAAAAGCCGTCTGGGTGGCCCGCCGAGCCCGGCAGTTACGAGCGAGGCAGCTCGCTGCTCCACCTACCTCGCCTAGCCTGTCGGAGCCAGTTGCCGCACTAAGCCAGCACGTGGTTCCGCAACTGGCCGCTCAAATATAGCTCGAGGAAGAGTGCCGACTTGCTCCACGCCGGCTTGTCGGGGAGCATGGCGGCACGGGCATCGTCGCTGCCCTCGACGCCGCCGCGTCGTACAGCGCCTCCAACGCCTGCGACAGCACCATCCGCCATCGACGCACGCGTAGCCGCGCCATGCAGGCAGAGAAAGAAGCCGCCGCAGATGTCGACGAGGTGACACGGCTACACGGCTATGTGGATGTCGATGAGGTGACGGCCAACACGTCCCCGCCCGCCGCCATCATCGAGGAGAAGTAGAACACGGGAGGCCACCGCCGATTGTATCCCATGAAGGCCACCGCCGAGGCGACGCCGGCGAAAACAGCCGGTGTCTTGCATGATTCTTCTTCAGCTGGATGCTGGAGGAGGACAAAGAGATCGGCCGGCGACCATTTAGATTAGGTATATCTTTGTCGAAAAAAAATTAGATTAGGTATATTAATTCTACCTTTATCTCTAGAATAGCACAACTTATTTAATGTAAATGTAATGAAATCCGCCATGTTTATATGAAATCCGGCCGTGTTTGCACGAATTTGCGTCCACATTCGCGCTCTCGGGCGAGCGCTGTCCATCGCTGGAGTGGGACGAGACGACGGACTCCGTCTCTGACAACTCCGCAAAGTGCATCACAACCTTTGTGATGGCCAGGACGCGGCGGAAGAACGACGTCCTTCATACCGCGCGCTTGTCTAGACGGCTCGGTAGCTCATGAAGCAGCACCAACAACAGGCCTTGTGCGTCTAGTACTCCATTGCAGTCGTTGTTGCTGCATGCGCAACTCGGGTTGCAGTTGCAGGTCAGCATGGCGACGCTGCGTGGCCATCCATCAATAGTGGCCGGTATGAGGATGACATCGCCATGTGCATCCTATTTGTACTAAAAATAATAAATGAAGAGTATAAACATGTTTACGTACAACCTGAGTGGATTGCTCCAGTGGTCATCACACGTGTAGTGTCATGCAAAGCTTCATTTAGTTATAGAGTCATTTTGTTTTGGTATGCGTGATGTTACTCATCATAGTAGAATGAGTAACTAGCTATAAGTTACTCAATTACCTCTCTCCTCATTAACTAGTTGCCACATAGGCGAATTTGTTGAGTTGGACCCGATGTTACTCTTGAAGTTACTCCCATTATGGCTAGTCTTAGGCCTTGTTCGGTTCAACCTCCTCCCAAGGGGTTTGGAGAGGAATGGAGGGGAATTTGGCTTGTACATGATTTAATCCCCCACAATCCCTGTTAATCCCCGTTAAAACCCCTTGAACCGCACATGCCCTTTAGGTTAAAAATGACCGGGATTACAGAGGACAGGGTACAAACTTCAAGGATTTAAAGGTGAGGGTTTATTTTCGACTAGCTCTACAACCTCAAGGTTTATAAATCGGACTTCACTCTCCCCTCACGCACACGCCCGGGTACACTCACGGTGGAGCGCATTTGCACATGAAAAGGCAGGTAATGTGACAATTTGAGACATCTACTCGTCCACTTAATGTGGGGTCTGGGACCAAATGTCAGCCATACCAAGTGCAACCTGAACGCGGTGGCGTTGTTATTGATCGAGTTTCTTTTTACTGGTACGTTAAATGAAAAAAGATGGCTCCACGCGTACTCAATTTAAAACGATCGCTACGGAGAGAAAAGCAATTACTACTCTACTAGTCCACTTCGGGACTTGCTTGCTAGGGTTGTTCTCTTCTTCTCACTCTCTCACCCTCTCCAGATCTAAACAAGACCGTGGTGTCCACTCTCTCTGTCTCTCTCTTCTCTCCGATTGACACAGATCCGGTCGGATACCTTCCGCTGGTGGTCGCCGGTGGCGAGGGAGAAAGCTGACGCGTGCTGTATTTTCATACCTGGCACCGGCATGGGAGGTGCTCCTCACCCTTGCTCCCCTCCGTCGAGTTGGCAGATCCCGCCGCCTGCATCGCCACATCCCGCCGACCAGAGGTATAACCTATTTTAGAACTGGCCTTGTACTAATGGCCAGCTCCCCACGTCGCTGCATCCCTTTTTTTCATCAAGTTAGGATTGCTCCCCACGTGGCTGCATCCTGCATGTGGATATTCTTCTAGTATTACAAAGCTCCCCATGTAGCTAGCTCCGTCGGCTTGTCGAACACTTGAACACCACCTAAATTTTTACTATTAGAGGAAAAAAGGTACTGCAGATACTAGCTAACGAACCAATCTCTTGGAAAGATGCTGGCCTGACCGGTCTCTTGGTTGAAAAAGGACAGAAAGTGGGGGGTGTTGGGTCGACAATGCAACCGAGAATGAGCACGTCTAGATTTCTTGTGGTCACATAGGAAAGGTCACTGACGAGAACAAAAAATGCACAAATCCAGACAAGCTTTGCATGTCTGTCGCATTCGGCAACACCTCTGCCTCGCCACCTTATGCCTCGATGGATGTAAAACGTGCTTGTGCCTCCCCTGTCCCTATGCCCTTACTGCTGCTGTTAATCTAACATCACAGGTAAAATGAAACAATGCCACTGTTAATGTGATGTCGCTGTTAAGTAATGCTGCTGTCAATCTATTGCCATTGGTAAAATAAATCAATGCCACCACCGTTTTATGAAATGCTTCTGTCTTGCTTTATTTCTCATAAAGAGTTTTTTGGGCCGTTACACTAAACTCTGACACCGGTAACATAGCCGCATCTCCGTTGAACTGCACAAAATTTAATTGCACAATGGTTGACACGGCGATGTGTTTCTCCTTTCCGTATGACCCTTTGTTAGAACGATCGTTTTCTTATCACGGTGCTCCAGGTATTCCTACATTCGTAATTGGGTAGAATGACCAACGCAAGATGAAATAAGCTTATTCATACGTTGACTTGCTGTTTGCAGTGTGGAACGAGCCTGTCATGTGTGGAGGAGCAAACAAGCACTATAGCCGCGCTGTCAACGCAAGATAAAAGAGACCGAGTCATTGATGGCCTGGCCGGCGAGTAGGGTTCGTGCAAACAGCGGTGCATTATTTTAGTGGAACTTCACAAAAAAGATATTGGGGTTAGTCGGACAAATTTTCTAAAGCCACACGGAAGGAATTGCACTCATCGATTGCATAGAATTTCCTCCGTTCCATCATAGGAGATCCCAAGGTGGAAATCAACTAACCACCTATAAAATTATGCATAATCTTCCGCACGCAGGTCAATATCCCCTTCGTCCAGATGATTGTGTTTTGTCATGCCGAGCTATTGATATGTGCTACTGTTTTGCGACACCGTTTAGGTACAACGCTTTCCTATCTTTTCACATTCAGGACAATGAAGATGATTTCAGTGGAACTGCACAAAATGGTCTGATGTTGAGTGATCTCTATTGCCTCCTCTGTTTGCCGCAATGTGTCAGCGTAAATTGCAAGATGAGCCATCAAGCTAGCTGTGGAGTTGCCAACATGCTCAAAGTGCATGCAACATTGAGCAGAAAGACGCATGCCTAGGAAATTAATGCGTGCGTAGGGAGGCCCTTTGCTCAGAGAAGCATCGATCATTTTTTCTTTATTTCGACACCTTCTCACAGCTTTGTCTTGGTTATAGTCTTGTGAATCATTTAGATGCGTAAACATGCTGAACTTAAGTGCCTGTGAATGTTAGCTAGTATGCATACTATATCTTGTGAAGCTTAGTTTAGTGTGAATGTTTACTAGCGTGTCAACTGATGTCTGCTAGAACTACGTCGGTATTTCCCCAAAGAGGAAGGGATGATGCAGCACATCAACGGTAGGTATTTCCCTCAGTGATGAGACCAAGGTTATCGAACTAGTAGGAGAACCAAGCAACACTACGTAAACATCACCTGCACACAAATAACAACCACTCGCAACCCGACGTGTTAAAGGGGTTGTCAATCCCTTTCGGGTAATGGCGCCAGAAATTGGCAAACGGACGTGAGAAAGTTTTAATAATTTGATAGATCGAACGCCAAATAAAATAAAGTGCAGCAAGGTATTTTTGTATTTTTGGTTTAATAGATATGAAAATAAAAGCAAAGGAAAATAGATCGCAAAGGAAAATATAATAAATAAGAGACCCGGGGGCCGTAGATTTCACTAGTGGCTTCTCTTGAGAAAAAAATAGCAAACGGTGGGTAAACGAATTACTGTTGGGCAATTGATAAAACTTCAAATAATCATGATGATATCCAGGCAATGATCATTACATAGGCATCACGTCCAAGATTAGTAGGCCGACTCCTGCCTGCATCTATTACTATTACTCCACACATCGACCGCTATCCAGCATGCATCTAGTGTATTAAGTTCATGGAGAAACGGAGTAATGCAATAAGAACGATGACATGATGTAGACAAGACCTATTTATGTAGAAATAGACCCCATCTTGTTATCCTTAATAGCAATGATACATATGTGTCGGTTCCCCTTCTGTCACTGGGATCAAGCACCGTAAGATCAAACCCATCACAAAGCACCTCTTCCCATTGCAAGATAAATAGATCAAGTTGGCCAAACAAAACCCAAATATCGGAGATGAAATACGAGGCTATAAGCAATCAAGCATATAAGAGATCAAAGAAGACTCAAATAACTTTCATGGATAAAAAGATAGATCTGATCATAAAGTCAAAGTTCATCAGATCCCAACAAACACACCGCAAAAAGAGTTACATCATATGGATCTCCAAGAGACCATTGTATTGAGAATCAAAAGAGAGAGAGGAAGCCATCTAGCTACTAACTACGGACCCGTAGGTCTACAAAGAACTACTCACGCATCATCAGAGAGGCACCAATGGACATGATGAACCCCTCCATGATGGTGTCTAGATTGGATCTGGTGATTCTGCAACTTGCGGCAGCTGGAATTGATTTTCGTCGACTCCCCCAGGGTTTCTGGAATATTGGGGTATTTATAGAGTAAAGAGGCGGTTTGGGAGGCACCCGAGGTGGGTACAACTCACCAGGGCGCGCCTGGGCCTCCAGGCGCTCCCTGGTGGGTTGTGCTCCCGTCGGAGCACCCCCCAGGTGCTTCGTCGACCCACTGGATGTCTTCTGGTCCATAAAAAATCCACAAAAAGTTTCACTGCGTTTGGACTCCGTTTGGTATTGATTTCCTGCAATGTAAAAAACATACAAAAAACAGCAACTGGCACTTGGCACTATGTCAATAGGTTAGTACCAAAAAATTATATAAATAGACTATCAAATGATTGTAAAACATGCAAGAATGATAATATAACAGCATGGAACAATCAAAAATTATAGATACATTGGAGACGTATCATCAACCTTTACAATCTATGTATATTGTGGGCATGTTATTTGACCCCTCATTTTGCCGCGCTACGACCAGTGTGAGTGTCTGCATGCAGTACAACATCCTCTAATTTGGTGGATGCCAAGCCGGCCCGTGAAGGAGCTATATCTTTTTTTCAAGTTGAAAAATGCTACCGATGAGGAGCCATAATTAAGCTGGAGGTGTCTCTCTTTTTCTTTCGAATGGGCAATAAGCTGGAGAGTGTCTCTAGTGGGCTGCCTCTAGTGTTAAGGCCCTCCAGTACGAAATACACGGGCAGCCGACTAGGCCGATACAAAAGCCTATCCATCTTAAAGCCCATTTTGCATGGATAAAAAGATAGATTTGATCATAAGCTCAAAGTTCATCGGATCCCAACAAACACACCGCAAAAAGAGTTACATCATATGGATCTCCAAGAGACTATTGTATTGAGAATCAAAAGAGAGAGAGGAAGCCATCTAGCTACTAACTATGGACCCGTAGGTCTACAAAGAACTACTCACGCATCATCGGAGAGGCACCAATGGACATGATGAACCCCTCCGTGACGATGTCTAGATTGGATCTGGTGGTTCTGGAACTTGCGGCGGCTGGAATTGATTTTCGTCGACTCCCCCAGGGTTTCTGGAATATTGGGGTATTTATAGAGTAAAGAGGCGGTTCGGGAGGCACCCGAGGTGGGCACAACCCACCAGGGTGCGCCTAGGCCTCCAGGCGCGCCCTGGTGGGTTGTGCTCCCCTCGGAGCACCCCCAGATGCTTCTTCGGCCCACTGGATGTCTTCTGGTCCTTAAAAAATCCACAAAAAGTTTCACTGCGTTTGGACTCCGTTTGGTATTGATTTCCTGCGATGTAAAAAACATGCAAAATACGGCAACTGGCACTTGGCACTATGTCAATAGGTTAGTACCAAAAAATGATATAAAATGACTATAAAATGATTGTAAAACATCCAAGAATGATAATATAACAGCATGGAACAATAAAAAAATATAGATACGTTGGAGACGTATCAGCATCCCCAAGCTTAATTCCTGCTCGTCCTCGAGTATGTAAATGATAAAAACAGAATTTTTGATGTGGAATGCTGCCTATCATATTCATCTCATATTCTTTTCTTTGTAGCATGGACATTTGGACTTTTATATTGTTCAAAGCAATAGTCTAGTTTTGACATGAGACTTAAATACTCAAGCATATCAACCAGCAACCACGTCTTTCAAAATATCAATGCTAAAATAAGCTATCCCTAGCCCATCATGCTCAATCATTGATCCATTCATGAAACACACTCGCATATTAGCTACACCCAATGCTCAAGTACGATCATAGTGCCCCCTAGTTGGTGCTTTATAAGAGAAGATGGAGACTCAAATTAAAAATAAAAATTGCATAAAGTAAAAGAAAGGCCCTTCACGGAGGGAAGTAGGGATTTGTAGAGGTGCCAGAGCTCAAAGTGAAAAAACATAGAGGTAAAAACATTTTGGGAGGCATGCTTTTCCTGTCAACGAGAACGATCGAGAAGTTCCCAATACTTTCCATGCTAGATATATCATAGTCAGTTCCCAAACAGAAATTAAAGTTTATTCCTTTTTCAACCATACTTTCACTTTCCATGGCTAGCCGTATCCACGGGTGCCTTCCATACCAACACTTTCCAAGGAATTTATTATTTGACAACATAAAGTAAATTCATTTTTCATTTCGGGACTGGGCATCCCTAATACCTTTGCCTTACTCTCGTGCAATGACAAGTGAATAAACACTAATCATGAGAATAACATATCTAGCATGGAGATATATTAGCCACCCCCAACCGCTTCATGAGCGGTACGAGCACACAAAGGAGAAGTTTATTTTGAAAATTAGAGATGGCACATACAAATTTGCTTAGAACAGCAAAAGAATACCGCATATAGGTAGGTATGATGGACTCATGTGGCAAAACTGGTTTAAAGGATTTTGGATGCACAAGTAGTGATCATACTTAGTGCAAAATGAAGGCTAGCAAAAGATTGAGAAGCGACCAACCAAGAAACGAATAATCTCATAAGCGAGCATTAAGCATAATTAACACCAAATAATGGACCACAAGTAGGATGTAATTTCATTGCATAACTATTGACTTTCATGCTTACATAGGGAATCACAAACCTTAACACCAATATTCTTACTAAAGCATAATTACTCATCAACATGACTCACATATCACATCATCATATCTCAAAACTATTACAAGGAATCAAGTTTATTTTGTCCAATGATCTCATGAAAGTTTTTATTATATCCTTCTTGGATATCTATCACTTTAGGACTAATTTTCATGTGTTGCTTTTGATAAGCTGAAACAAATATAAGTGAAGATCATGAGCATAATATTTCTTTCTCTCAAATTAATTTAAGTGAAGCAAGAGAGAATTTCTTAAAATTTTTACTAAATCTCAAATAAATCTAAGTGAAGCAAGAGAGCATTTCTTAAAAAATACTAAAGCACACCATGCTCAAAAAGATATAAGTGAAGCACTAGAGCAATTCTATAGCTCATAAAGATTTAAGTGAAGCATAGAGAGCAATTCTAACAAATCATGGCATAATTTTGGCTCTCTCACATAAGTGTGTCCAGCAAGGATTCAAGACTTAAAACAAAAAGCAAAACAAGCAAAGACTCATATCATACAAGACTCTCCAAGCAAAACTCATAGTATGTGACGAATAAAAATATAGCTTCGAGTGAAATACCGATGGTCGTTAGAAGAAAGAGGGGATGCCACTCGGGGCATCCCCAAGCTTAGTAGCTTGCTTCTCTTTGGATAATAGCTTGGTATGCCATGGGCATCCCCAAGCTTAGGCTCTTCTTACTCCTTATTCCTTCATCCATCGTAACATCACCCAAAACTTGAAAACTTCAATCACACAAAACTCAACAAAACCTTCGTGAGATCCGTTAGTATAAGAAAACAAATCACTACTATAAGTACTGTTGCAACCCATTCATATTTTATTCTTGCATTATATCTACTGTATTCCAACTTTTCTATGGCAAAAACTCATCAAAGAAAACCATAGAATCATCAAAACAAGCACACAACGCAAAGAAAACAGAATCTGTCAAAAACAGAACAGTCTGTAGCAATCTGGATATTTCGAATACTTCTGTACCTCAAAAAATTCTGAAAAATTAGGACAACCTGAGAAATTTGTATATCAATCTACTGTAAAAAATTCAGAATTTTTCGTCGCTTCGGTGATTTTTAACAATTGTTTTTCTCGACACAAAAGTTTCTGTTTTTCAGCAAGATCAAAACAACTATCACCCAAGAAGATCCTAAAGTCTTTGCTTGGCACAAACACTAATGAAAAGAAAAAAAAACACAATCATAACAGTAGCATAATTGTGCAAACACTCAAGAACAGAAAGCAAAAAGCAAAAATAAATTTTATTCATTGGGTTGCCTCCCAACAAGCGCTATTTTTTCACGCCCCTAGCTAGGCATAAAGCAAGGATCAAAGTTGTGTCATCCGTAGTTTTGGCAACTTTTGTAAGGGCTTTCTCAAACCCGGGAGGCTCTTTGCGCTTCCCTAAATTATCAGGAAAAGAAACCATCTTTAGATCTAAAATATCCAATCGCTTATTACAGAGAGTGATCAAGGTATTCATGCGATTGATACTACCATTAAGATGTTTGAGGGGTTCGTTATATTTTTGCAATTCAACCATATGGTTGTGCAAATCACCAAGTTTGTCCAACATTTGAACTCCCTCTGGGGTGAAAGAAAACCCCTTCTTTGGAGGCGGAACCCCCAAAATTCCTTCTAAGATTTCATAGGCAACATTAGCATCAAGCTCAATAAAATTCCCTTTAGCGGCAAAATCTAAGAGTTGTCTATGATGCAAAGCCAATCCTATGTAAAAATTACGAAGAAAAATCTTTGCGTCCCCCTTTAAGTTGCAAACACGATAGGATTCCATTAGCCTATACCAAGCATCTTTCAAATTTTCTCCTTGTCGTAGCTTGAAGTATAAAACTTCAAAATCTGGTGACAAAGGAGGAGTAGACACGCTAGCCATTATGACTAGAAATCAAGAACACAGATAGATCCGGCAAGAAAACAACGAACGAAAAAGAGGGCGAATAAAACGACAAATTTTTGTGAAGTGGGGGAGAGGAAAACGAGAGGCAAATGGCAAATAATGTAATTGCGAGGAGATGAGATTTGCGATTAGGAACCTGGTAGATGTTGATGATGTCTCCCCAGCAACAGCGCCAGAAATTTGCAAGTTGACGGGAGACTATCTTGACATGATCCTCCCCGGCAACGGTGCCAAAAATTCCTTTTGATGTCTGCTAGAACTACGTCGGTAAGAGGAAGGGATGATGCAGCACAACAACGGTAGGTATTTTCCTCAGTGATGAGACCAAGGTTATCGAACCAGTAGGAGAACCGAGCAACACTACGTAAATAGCACCTGCACACAAATAACAACCACTCGCAACCCGACGTGTTAAAGGGGTTGTCAATCCCTTTCGAGTAACGGCGCCAGAAATTGGCAAACAGACATGAGAAAGTTGTAATAATTTGATAGATCGAACGCCAAATAAAATAAAGTGCAGCAAGGTATTTTTGTATTTTTGGTTTAATGGATATAAAAATAAAAGCAAAGGAAAATAGATCGCAAAGGCAAATATAATAAAGAAGAGACCCTGGGGCCGTAGATTTCACTGGTGGCTTCTCTCGAGAAAAATAGCAAATGGTGGGTAAACAAATTACTGTTGGGCAATTGATAAAACTTCAAATAATCATGACGATATCCAGGCAATGATCATTATATAGGCATCACGTCCAAGATTAGTAGACCGACTCCTGCCTGCATCTACTACTATTACTCCACACATCGACCGCTATCCAGCATGCATCTAGTGTATTAAGTTCATGGAGAAATGGAGTAATGCAATAAGTACGATGACATGATGTAGACAAGATCTATTTATGTAGAAATAGACCCCATCTTGTTATCCTTAATAGCAACGATACATACATGTCGGTTCCCCTTCTGTCACTGGGATCAAGCACCGTAAGATCGAACCCATCACAAAGCACCTCTTCCCATTGCAAGATAAATAGATCAAGTTGGCCAAACAAAACCCAAATATCGGAGAAGAAATACGAGGCTATAAGCAATCATGCATATAAGAGATCAAAGAAGACTCAAATAACTTTCATGGATAAAAAGATAGATCTGATCATAAAGTCAAAGTTCATCAGATCCCAACAAACACACCGCAAAAAGAGTTACATCATATGGATCTCCAAGAGACCATTGTATTGAGAATCAAAAGAGAGAGAGGAAGCCATCTAGCTACTAACTACGGACCCGTAGGTCTACAAAGAACTACTCACGCATCATCAGAGAGGCACCAATGGACATGATGAACCCCTCCATGATGGTGTCTAGATTGGATCTGGTGATTCTGCAACTTGCGGCAGCTGGAATTGATTTTCGTCGACTCCCCCAGGGTTTCTGGAATATTGGGGTATTTATAGAGTAAAGAGGCGGTTTGGGAGGCACCCGAGGTGGGTACAACTCACCAGGGCGCGCCTGGGCCTCCAGGCGCTCCCTGGTGGGTTGTGCTCCCGTCGGAGCACCCCCCAGGTGCTTCGTCGACCCACTGGATGTCTTCTGGTCCATAAAAAATCCACAAAAAGTTTCACTGCGTTTGGACTCCGTTTGGTATTGATTTCCTGCAATGTAAAAAACATACAAAAAACAGCAACTGGCACTTGGCACTATGTCAATAGGTTAGTACCAAAAAATTATATAAATAGACTATCAAATGATTGTAAAACATGCAAGAATGATAATATAACAGCATGGAACAATCAAAAATTATAGATACATTGGAGACGTATCATCAACCTTTACAATCTATGTATATTGTGGGCATGTTATTTGACCCCTCATTTTGCCGCGCTACGACCAGTGTGAGTGTCTGCATGCAGTACAACATCCTCTAATTTGGTGGATGCCAAGCCGGCCCGTGAAGGAGCTATATCTTTTTTTCAAGTTGAAAAATGCTACCGATGAGGAGCCATAATTAAGCTGGAGGTGTCTCTCTTTTTCTTTCGAATGGGCAATAAGCTGGAGAGTGTCTCTAGTGGGCTACCTCTAGTGTTAAGGCCCTCCAGTACGAAATACACGGGCAGCCGACTAGGCCGATACAAAAGCCTATCCATCTTAAAGCCCATTTGTTTTTGTTTTTTGCATGGAAAAGCCCATTTTTCTTGAAGAGGGGGCGATCCCAGAAAAACCCTCCTTCCTCCTCGCTTCCACAGCTCGCTGGACTCTCCCGCTTCCGTCTCCCCCCAATTCCCCCCGCTCCCCATCTTCCTCACTCGTACAGAAAACCCCCGCTCACCTTTCTTCCTCACTCGTACAGAAAACGCCTGCTCCTCTTCTTCCTCGCTCCTACAGAAAACCCCAGCCCTCCTTCTTCCCACTCCCACTGCCACTAGGCTTGTCTCTTGCTACTTTGTTCAAACCCATGAGCTCGGCGTGACGCTCGCAAGGAAAATGGAGTCAGCTGGACCGAGCGCCAAGAAGATGAGGCTCCCGCCAGTGGCGACGCCGGTTGTAGATCCCGCACCCGACAGCGCGGGGAGAAGCGGCGAGCGCCCCCAACAGATCTGAGGAACCCATAGAATCTCGGGTGGACCGCATCAGCGATCTCCCGAATGACATCCTTGGGGAGATCATCTTGCTTCTCCCCACCAAGGATTGTTGCCGCACCCAAGTCCTCTCAACTCAGTGGTGCCCTCTATGGCGTGCCACGCCGCTTAATCTCGACTGTCGTTAGCTATCCGTCGTTCCTGATTTTGAACTCCTTAGAGCCATCATCTCCTCCCACCAGGGCTCCGTTCAACGCCTCTGCATCCCGACACACTACCTGCTGTCCATACCTTGCACGGTGGACGCTTAGCTGACATCCCCTGAATTCGAAAAACTCCAGCAGTTTGAGTTCTACCATTACCACAAAAATTACATACCACAAACCGAAGGCCAAGAATTTGTGCCCACACCACCGTTGTCCATCTCATGGTTTTCCTCCTCTCTCCACACCGCCTCCTTCACCCGGTGCCATCTACCAGACGATCTGGTACAAATGCTTCGACTCCCACTGCTAAAAAACCTTTCGCTTGTGGTGGTTTATCTGTCGGAGGCCTCACTGCACAACATCATCCACTCCAGTTGCCCTGCCCTGGAGTGCTTCCTGATTGTTTTGGGAATAGAAATCCCTATCAGTTGTCTCCAAATAAAGTCGCCTCACCTTAAAAGCATTGGAATTTGTTTTGAAGGACAACAGCTCATCATTGAAGATGCCCCTTCACTTCAAAGGTTGCTCCTTCATTATTGTTATATACCCTCGCAAATAACTATCGTCTCTACGCCTAAACTGGAGACCTTGGGTGTAATTCCTGATCCGTTTAATTATCACAAGTTGGTGTTTGACTCCACACTTATTCAGGTACCGTATATTATCATCTACACATTTGTAATCATAAGCTGCATTTTTCATTTGTGCGCATAAGCTTTATATGATCTTGGAGTACACTTTGGGTACTAATATTATTATGACTGTCAATGAAGAGTTCGTGCATGGATAGCCTATCATTGGTGCTGGAATCTGTCAAGATCTTATATATCGGAATGTTTAGTTATGATCTGAACACAATTATTGGCTTGCTGCGATGCTTTCCATGCCTGGAGAATTTGTATATAAAGGTGATGATTTCATGCACATTGAAAGCCCATATATATTGTACTAGAATTAACCGTTCAGCTATCGCTCTTTTGACATACTCTTTTTTTAGACCTTAACTGTTTTCAATCTTCATGTCTACTTAGGCACTAACACATGGAGAAAAACATATAACCAATCAGTGGCGTAATAAGCACCGGGATTTTCTCAGTTCTCATGACATTCGTTTGAGGACAATAACGATGGAAGGATATGCATCCAACCAGGCAAATAGAAGCTTTGTCACATTCTTCCTGTTGAATGCGAGGTTACTATTGTCCATGAGGCTTAAGTTTTTCAACAAGAAATTTCTCACGGATGGATATGTTGAACAGCAAAAAAAGAAGTTTCAGGTGGACAAATGGGCTTCTGAACGTGCTCGGCTTCTATTTACAACAACTTGTCGTCATGTTCCAGTAAATTTTTTCGCACAAGATGTTGATTTTATGGATCAGACCGATCCATTTGTTTGTGATTGCCAAAAACAGTGGTTTAGTTAGATGTTATCGCCATGTTCAATATGGGTTTTGTCTAAATTTGATGAACAATTAATCCTTTGGCTTTTGTACCATTTGTAAGCTTGAGTTAGATGTTGTTGCCCTTTTTAACTCGCCTGTGACTGTCATATTTTCATTGAAACAAGGCAAATGGCTTGCCATTTCCTTTATTAAAGAGAGAAATACTGTAACAACAGGGACCCAGCAGCTCGCCCATTAGTTTTATCAACTGCGCTGTGCGGGGGCTATGACCTGTTAGCCCAGGCTTTTATTTAAGCACATGATGAGCCCAGTTGATATCTTTTTTCTTTCTGAAAATGGCTAGCCCAGTTCTATTTTTTGGACAATACCCAACCCAGGCCTACTTGCTTTTCTCAGCCCTGCTGGGCTGCAAATCTTTAAAGACAAGGAAATGTATTCGGCTTCCCCAGAAAATGGGCTATAAGTAGTAAGAAATGGGCTGTAAATTTTAAAAACACAGAAAATCGGCAACTAGATACAAATTTCATTTTTTCAGGATTTCAAGATTTTAAATTTCATTGTTTTTTTTGCGGGAAAAATTTCATTGTATTTTAATTTGAAAAAAATTATTTTTATAATTATTTTTATGTGACTCAAAATTTCGTGATTAAAGAGTTCGGACCCCACCGGAATATGCAACATTTTGTTGAATTTTTTAGCAGTTGCCAGAACATGGTCTGTAATGCTAACAAAAAGAATATGGGCTTCAAAATATCCTTAAGAATTAGAAAATGGGCTGTAAGTTATTAAAAATAATGGCAAATGGGCTATATGCTATTTTCCACAGATTTGGAGGCTGACTTGTGGGCCTACTAGGTTGACGATGACGTTGTCCTAATTTTGTTTTTTGACGCGTACGCAAGGCTTTGTCAACTTAGTCAACACAGAGCAGTGACTGTTGGATGTCCATCCAACCGCCGTCGTGCTTCTTCAATCTCTGATCTTCCTGCTCTAGCCGCCCAAACCAGCGCTGGCGGGACTACCTGCTCCCTCCTTCTGTGGCCGGCTGTGCTGCCGCGCAGGCCTCACCGGCCCACCCTACTCCCACCGCTGGCCAGGCCATCCCTCTACCCACCCGCACCTCCTGTTATTTTCCGGCGACGGCAGCCTCACCCCGTAACCGACCAGTCAGCCCTCGTACTCCCCTCTGTGTGGGCATCCACTTCTGTGGCTTCGCCGGCTCTGGGTCATTCCCTTCCTGGGCCTCGCGATCGTCCACCGCATTTTTTTTGACATGGGTCGTCCACCGCGTTGGTGCTCTTGGCGCGGCGTGGTCAACATGGTCAAGAAACAACAGCCATCGGAAGAGGGATGTAAGTGGAGAGGCTGAAAGTAGGGACCCACATAAGCAAGTGCCTCCTTATTACACGAAAAAAATGATTGCTCCTGCTGACAGCTGGGACCCACCGGCAAAATCTTCGCACGGAAGGAAGTGCCTCCTTATTATGCAAAAAAATATTCCTCCCGATGACAGCTGGGACCCGGCAGATTTGGTGGCTGACTTGTGGGCCTACTAAGCTGACGCATATGTAGGGCTTTGTCAACTTAGTCAACAAATGATTCTAGCAGCTGGACCATTGGATGTTAATCCGATAGCTGTGCTGCTTCTTCAACCTCTGATTTTCATGCTCCAGCCGCCCAAACTAGCGCCGGCGGGACTGCCTGCTCCTGCCTCCCGTGGGCGGCAGTGCTGCCGCGCAGGCCTCACCGCCCCACCCTAATCCCATCGCCGGCCAGGGCTTCCCTCTACTCAGCCACACCCCATGTTATTCTCCGGCGATGGCAGCCTCACACCGCAGCGGAACCAGTGAACCCTCGTACTCCCCTCCGTGTGGGCATCCACTGCCTCATCTTCCTCGGCTCCGCATTGTTCCCTTAGCAGGCCTCGCCGTCGTCCACCGCCTTGGTGCTCTCGGCGCGGCGTGGTCAACGTTGTCAACGAACGATAGCCATCAGAAGACGACTGTACACGGTGAGGCTGACAGTTGGACCCACCACCTACATCTTCGCACACAAGGAAGTGCCTCCTTATTACATGCAAAAAAAATGATTCCTTCCCCTGATAGCTGGGACCCACCACATATATCTTCGCACGCAAGGGAGTGCCCCCTTATCCTCCCTGACGGCTGGGACCCACCCAGTCGAACCGTACATACTGGCCGATCGGTCTCTCTTTGCAACGATGAACCGTGGCCGAGCAAGCAGCGGCACGTGTAGTAGTAGAGCCCCCGACGTAGCAGTTCAGGCAGTCCCTTCTAAACTGTGTACACGTACGTATAGCCAGATCGCAAAAAATATGGCCACATACGTACATACGGGCGGGGTCTCAAACACCTACTCGCGCATACGTACGGCCAGGGCTCGTGTACATGGAGAGGCAGCGGACGGCAGCAACGGCGTCGTGTTCATCAGGAGCCAACTGGCTTGGACAGAACAGCCGAAACAAGGTCTGGCTTAGCGCAGAACGGAGGAAACGGCCTTTCTGTTCGACCGCGTACGATCGAAACGGGGTCCTGTTCATCGGGAAGGGTCTGGCGTACCGCAAAATGGAGGAAACGGGCTTCTATTCGAGTGCCTATGGTCGAAATGGGGTCCTGTTGATCAGGAGGGGTGTGGCGTACCGCAAAACAAAGGAAACAGACTTCTGTTGGAGCGCCTACGGTCGAAACAGGGTCCTGTTCATCTATCGTCTACTGCCTCGCTCCAGCCTCCATGGGTTACTGTTCATCCACCGTCGACTTCCTCCAGCCTCCACCTGATACTGTTCATCCATGGGCTACTGTTCATCCAGCCTCCATCGGCTACTGTTCATCCAGCCTCCACGGGGTCCTGTTCATCCACTCCCAACTGGCTGGGGTGCGGCGGCCTCCTCGGTGTCTTGTTCATCCAGCGGCAATGGCCTACTACCACGGGGTCTTGTTCATCCAACCCCCACCGGGAACTGTTCATCCACAGCCAACCAACCGGCTTGACTCACCATGTCTCGACTCGTTCTACGTACCGCGCGCACGATAGCAATGGTCACTATTCATCGAGAGGCAACCCGACACCGGCTGGCTATGTCTCGCACGGGGCTCGATCGGCTTCAGTAAGCAGTAGCAGTGATCGATCGCTCGTGTTCAGTTAGCAGCAGCAGCGAAGGAATCGCTCGGGTTCAGTCAGCAGTGAATGAATCAATCGGGTTTAATTAACAGCCAAGGATCGATCGCTCAGGTTCAGTAATGTACCTAGTGCGATCGCTCGGGTTCAGTTAGCCAATGCCTTGCACACAAGCGCGTACACGAGAGAAACGCGCAAACCATAGTGCATCGCTCGGCCCCGACCACCCACCGTAACCGGGAACTCCCCGATATTTTCCTCGCCCTTGCTTCTACCACAATTTTTTCCATCATGGACGGCCCAAAGAATGTCATGCAGGTGCGTCCCCGGCCCGCCCAGGACGAAAATCCCATTTTCTGTCATGATTTTTTGTCATAGAAGTAGGAGCCCACCACATCTATGATGATACGTGCTTTTGTCACAATTATCGTCGTAGAAGTGTCATAAGCATGACAGAAAATTTTTCGTTCGGCCCAAAATGTCACGGATGTGTCTTTTTTTTGTAGTGTTCCATTCAAGCCAAAGCCACCTTAAGCGCAACGTAGTAGCGAACTTCCCTAGTTCGAGGCTCCCAAACTCCTTAGGCTTGCAGACTAGCTCCCAATTGATTTTACACTAGCCACCAGACACCTTGTGCGATCCAGCCCAAAGATAGGCGCGCCGCAAGGAGTCAATCTTCCTAAGCACCTCCACCGGAAGGTCAGGCGATATAAGGTGGTAGATGGCCACAACAACGATGACCACTTAGAAGAGGGTCAACCCGCAATAGCAACATGCCTCCCCTTCCATGATGCAAGTTTCTCGGCAACTTTATCTTCTAAGTGTTGCAAGTCGACCCTCCTTAACCTTCTGATCGCAAGCGGTAAACTAAGATACATGATGGGGAAGGAAGAACGGCAGGCCGTGAAAGACTGCAAGACGTTGATACGTCTCCGTCGTATCTACTTTTTCAAACACTTTTGTTCTTGTTTTGGACTCTAATTTGCATGATTTGCATGAAACTAACCCGGACTAACGTTGTTTTCAGCAGAACTACCATGGTGTTGTTTTTGTGCAGAAATAAAAGTTCTTGGAATTGGACGAAACTTTTTGGAGAATTATCTTGGAATAAAATAAAAATACTGGAACCAAGACCCACTGGAGGGGGGGGGCAGCTGCCCACTAGGCACCAGGGCATGCCACCCCCTTCTGGTGCGCCCTGGTGCGTAGTGGGCCCCACGAGGCTCCGTTGACCCTAATCTCGGACCTATAAATTCCTATTTTCCGAGAAAAAAATGGGAGTGGAAGTTTCATCGTGTTTTACGATACGGAGCTGCCGCCACCTCCTGTTCTTCATCGGGAGACCAGATTTGGAGTCCGTTCGGGGCTCCGGAGAGGGGGATCTTCTGTCTTCGTTATCATCAACCGTCCTCCATCACCAATTTCATGTTGCTCACCACCGGGAGTGAGTAATCTCTTCATAGGCTTGCTGGACGGTGATGGGTTGGATGAGATTCATCATGTAATCGAGTTAGTTTTGTTAGGGCTTGATCCCTAGTATCCACTATGTCCTGAGATTGATGTTGCTATGACTTTGCTATGCTTAATGCATGTCACTAGGGCCCGAGTGCCATGATTTCAGATCTGAACCATTTATGTTTTCATGAATATATTTGTGTTCTTGATCATACCATGCAAGTTATATGCAGCTGCTACGTGTTATGATCCACATACTCCAAGGGGACAATAATTGGGATTCTATTCGGTGATTACCGTAGTTTGAGGAGTTCATGTATTCACTATGTGTTAATGCTTTGTTCCGGTTCTCTATTAAAAGGAGGCCTTAATATCCCTTAGTTTCCTTATGTACCTCTCTGCCACGGGAGGGTAGGACAAAAGATGTCATGCAAGTTCTTTTCCATAAGCACGTATGACTATTTACGAAATACATGCCTACATTATATTGATGAATTGGAGCTAGTTCTGTGTCACCCTAGGTTATGACTATTATATGATGAATATCATCCAACAATATCACCGATCCAATGCCTACAAGTTTTTCACATATTGTTCTTGCTAAGTTACTACTGTTACAATTAATGTAAAACTATTGCTACCACCGTTACCGTTACTGTTACTATCATTGCTACTACTATCAAATTACCATACTACTGTGCTATTGATCACTCTACTGCAGATATTTAGTCTCCAAGTGTGGTTGAATTGACAACTCAACTGCTAATAATTACAAATATTCTTTGGCTCCCATTCTGTCAAACCAATAAATTTGGGTTGAATACTCTACCCTCGAAAACTATTGCGATCCCCTATACTTGTGGGTTATCAAGACCTTTTTCTGGCGCCGTTGCCGGGGAGCATAGCTATATTTGTTGAGTCACTTGTGATTTATATCTGTTGATCACTATGAAGAATCTTAAGGATGTGTGGCACCCCGGCTCAGAGTAAACCAGAACGCCCCGTATTCCAGCCCAGGAACAAGTCCTCTAGAATACGGCACTGTTGGCATAGAACAAATCAGCTCTTTATTACAATGGATATGGTTACAAAGGGTACAAGGATTACATCGGCACGGCGACACTACGCCTGCCCGGGGTAGCTCTATGCTAACAGCGGACTAACTCTCTTGGCAGCGGAACAACGACGACGGTGATGGACTCCACTCCGCAGGGACTCTGGCTAGAACGCGTCTCCTAGGTCGCAAACTCAGGATCCTCGACAAGCAAGCAATCATGGCATGACCTGCAAACTGGCATGACACGCCAGGTGAGTACTTTGAATGTACTCGCAAGCTCACAACAAACATCAACATTAAGGCAAGACAACATCATAGCAGTCTAGATTAACAAGCAGGGTTATTCAGCAAGATATCTTCTGAAGTAAATGCAGTAAGGTGAAGCATATATAAATTTGTACTCCGAATAATCTCAGGATGCAATCCAAACCTGTGCCAAATCCCAATTCCCAAGCATGTGGTCATCCGACCACTCAACTCATAGCCATCCCATGGCTATCATATCATATACCTGATTCCATCTGCACAACAAGTCTGACAAACTTACTCTCTTCCGGGTTGTCTCACAACCCTCAGAATACTCACAATCCACCGAGTACTTCTGATCCTTCGACGAGTCCTTCCATCATTATCACTACTATGGTTGACCACCTAGTGAGGTCTGGACGGACTGTCCAATACCGTGGACACAACTATTCGAATAGATTTTACACTCTGCAGAGGTTGCGCACTTTACCCACACTATGGAGCATTGACCTCGTGATCCCATTCGGGTGGACCAGCGTTGCTCCAACGAAACCTGCCTGACCCGTGACTCTCCCATCGTACCACCGGCAATCATCCTCCCCCGGAGTCAAGCCCTGGGTGGCCCCTGTGTCACCTCGTGACACCTGCCACCGTCATGGCCAAACTGAACTGTCCCAAACGGGGACGCCGGCAAATAACTCAACTGGGCTCACAAGGTTATCGCCGCCTACCGGGCCAGGGCAGCACACACGCATAACCTTCCCTCTTTGGTGGTACCGATGAAAGAGCACGCGATCAGACCAATTCAAGGCCGTCCCATACCGGCAAATGTGGTTGCACGGATAAGTCCGGACAGGTGACTCAAGGTCAACCATGAAATATCTAATCCCCGAATAATATTTCTGTCATTATTGACACTCCGACAACCAGTATACTTAGGTCACTACTATTACTCATCTCCACGAACTACCGGATGAACTCCAGAATAATCATAGACAGTGATCTCAACATCACAGTATCAACAAGTGGGTAAGCTACTAGTAACTAATAATCTGGTACTGAACATGGTAGTCACCTAACCGAGAATTGCATAATCCAATTCATTTCACAAATAACTCATACTTGCTATTAAAGTAATTAGTTAAACTATGATATTGCAATGCAATGATGCAGATGAGAGTTGTGGCTTGCCTGAAGATGAAGGAACCATCAGGAAGGAGTGCGGAGAGTCCGCGGAAACGATTGCCAGAAACAGTTCTCTCTCGGAGGAGGCTGTTTACGGACAATGGCAAAATAGTCATTTTCACAGTGTGTAAACATTATGAAAATGACTCTATCGGAACGGGCTCGACGAGACGAAGACGTGGGCTTTGGAATCACCTCGATCGGAGTTCTGAGCAAAAAGTTATGAAGGTTTTTCTGTCAGGGACCTATCTGCAAATAGAATATTTCCAACGGGGTCCCTGGCAGCTCGGCGGGTCGCACACTTTCGCAGAATACGTTTTCCTTTGGAGCAAACGGAAACCGCAGAAGGCGTCTCCACTTATCCACGTGGACCCGTGGCTGGAGCCACTTCCAGGCGGGGCCCAGGGGCAGGGGAGGGGCACGGGCGCTCGTCCCCCTCCTCCCGCTGGCCCTGTTCTTCAGAGAGACAGAGAAGGAGCAGGGGAGGGAAGGCGGCGAGGGGGCCGGCCAGCTCCGGCCGTCTCCGATCACGGCGCGGCCACCGACGGGCGAGGGAAGACCAGCCGCACCCGTTCAGAGGCGAAGCGGGCGCCGGGAAGGAGTGGGGAGGCGGGGACGGGCAGCGCCAGGAGAGGTACAGGGAGCGGGCGGTGGTGGAGGGACTCAGTGGTGCAGCCAACTCCGGCGAGGGGAGATGGGGTGGGGCGGCTCGCCGGAAGGAGGGAAACACGATGGAGGGTTCGGGAGGAGGAGAGGGGCTCGGCTGAGCTCCAATTTAGGAGAAGGGCCGCGGCGGCCATGACGATGATGGTGGTCGGAGAGAGGTTCTCCGGCTCGGGGAAGAAGTGGGGCGGGGTCCTGGGAACTAGGGGAGGCCGATGGTGAGCTTGGGAGGGCTCGGGGCAGCCTATAAATAGGCGAGTGACGAGGAGGTCCGGGCACGGCCACGGTGCCACGTGCACCGGCGTCGGAATGCTTTGGGAGCTCGCCTGGAGGGGAGGAGAAGCATCAGCGAGCTTCACTGAGGGCGGAGAGGGTTCAAGCGCGGCCGGGGAGGTTCGGGAGGGCTCCATCGTCCGGTCTCGTCGGCGACAGGGGCGGCCATGTTACGGGCACGGCTATGCACTGCACAGGAAGAGACGGGAGAGGGGGGGAGAGGGGTCCAGAGTGAGGGCGACGACGAAACGAAGCCGCTGGACATGATGTGGTGTCGAACGAGCGAGGAAACGGACGAGGCCAAGGGTCCCATGCACAGAGCGCGCGATTTGGCAAGTCAAACACGTGGTCACCATGTGCATATGGCGCCACGGCCACGTCCTTGGCACAAAATCTTGTCTGGTGTGTAGTGCCTCCAAACTACATTGCACCTGAGGTGATAGATCGACTAGAAAAGCTCTGAGGTGAAGTGAGGATTCACTGAAACTTTGCTGTATCAGACTGAATCATGATACAGTGATCAACAGAGATGTGATTAGAGTCAAATAAGTTGTCTGGGATGTTTAGATGAGGAAGGACTATAATCCTGGGGGTTTTGGAAGGAGTTGGACCAATACACATCATAGTTGCTTTGCATCAGCACAATTGTTCCAGAATCAAGATCATGATGGTGCACTCGAATGAAGAAGCCACTTGAGCTGAAATTTGGCAAGGCAGGGTTATTTGGACATATGAAGATGCTGTAAAAATTTCATACCACATGGACATGCCAAAATGGTACTTGTTTCACAAACATTCTTACTGTCCAGAAACTTAGGAAAAATTCTAGAGAATTATTGGAAAGATAAAATGATCCCAAATTTTGTGGAGAGGTGTAAGATGATTAGGAGAATGTCCTGGTAAATTTTCAGCAATTATGGAGCAATATAAAATATAGTTGCTTCACAATGTGAAAATATGACCAGAAACAAAGATTTAATGCTGTGGTCACATAGATGATTTTATAGGGTTGAAACTTGGTGGAGAGTCATGATTCGAGCAAATAAAGATGCTTGCAAAATTTCAACTCTTTTGGATACTCCTGGCTGGTACTTGCTTCACAAAGTTTCCAGTTGACCAAAAACTTTGGAAATTAGCTAAGGGAGATTTATTATCCAAATAAAGCTGAATTTTGGCATGTGGCAATGATATGGACAAGAAAGAGTTCACAAAAAGTTTGAGAGCAAGCAAGCAAATATAAAGGGTACTTGCTTCTCAATCTGACAGATAGGGCAGAATCAGAAAAGGAATATTTAGGAAATAATTTTGAACATGGCAAGGAAGGATTTGACATATTTGTGGAATATCTGACCCAACCAATTTATGAGAATTATTTGCGAATTTTGGGAATGATAGAAATATGAGTTGCGTTACAACTCAGGGCAAACAGGGTTATTCCTTTAATAGAAAAAGGAATATTCCCAAGAAAAAGAATATTGGGAGTTGGTCCAAGATGGAAATGACATGGTCTTGGGATGGTTTTGAGGTTGGCAAGCCACTCGGGAAGAAGAATGAAGGGTGATCCCTCCAGGTTGCAAGACTACTAAGCCACAAAAAGCGAATCCGGACCAAAATCAAAAGAAAAAGAAAAAGGGCAAAATCCAGGGTGTTACAAACCTACCCCCCTTAAAGAAATCTCGTCCTCGAGATTTGGTTGCTCAGGGATTAGACATGAATATTTCCACTTGAGGAAACCGTTTCCAACTCGGACTTCCTTTTTACCTTTGTATAATGTTCCCACTGAATTTCATATGTCTGACTGCCTTGCTTCGGGGTGGGTTGCTTCACTGGATCCTTTTTCTGGCAAATCTAACCTCATATGCTACTCTGACTCCAATCCTTTTGTGTCTGCTGACCTATCTGGGGCAATAAATTATCCTGGCCAAACAATGTGCCATGCTCGTAAGTCCGAGGGTGATTCCTCATGGATGTGTCGTGACGAGGTCCAATATGAACGATTGTTCACTGAGTTGTGAACAGGTTCTCTTGGTGGACACGAAATCTTTTACTCATTTCAGTGGGTAACTTCAAATGGATGTATGTCCTCCAGGCTCAAAAATAGTATTGTAAATCGTACCATTCTCCTGGCGGAATCTGACTTCTCACACGGATTGCTGGGTCATCTTGGGTATCTTCACTGTCTTGGGTATAAGGCTCCTACCAAATATTTGACTGTCACCTGTCATGACCAGCATAGAGGTGTACGGTCTTATTGTGATATTATCCATGGACTTGACTGACAGGAGTCCTAGCAGCAGAATCTTGTTCACGGCAGGTTAGTCTTTAACTGATTCCTATCTGTGAGGACACATGCTTAAGAACTGTTGTTCATCTTCTGATTACTCAGTCTGTCGGTATCTCCATATGGATGGTAGGCCATGTAATGCTTTAACATGGTTGCTGAATTTGAACTGCTGAGTTAATCTTTCGGCTGGCCTGACCAGCTTGGTTGCCCTCTTCTGACAATTCTGTACATACCTGGTTGGTTGGGCGGGTTGTCTCGATATGAGGTCCTTGCAAATGAAATAAATTCCATGGGTGTGTACCCATGGTGACGGGTACCGAGCCAGACTGTCCGGATTACTTGTACCATTACCATACGGACAACCTTGCTTTTTCATTATAGTTCTCTGTGCCTGGATCCTTTGCTGAAAAAAAACTTGGCCTAATATGCCCTTGATTCTCCGGGTGACCGTAGGTGTTATCAGGTGCAATATTCCGGCATGCATATTACTTTACAAGTTGTAGCTGTAGGGTAACGATCGTCTGAACCCTTGGATAAAACCGGCAAATAAACCAGTAGCCACCAGAACGGTCTTTACAACTCAGATCTGGGACATTACTGGAATAACTCAACCCCGACTCAAGACGGCTGAAAAGCAGCTCAGAGCATGAGACGGTGTCGATAAGAAGAAAGTAGCAACTCCCTAAGACGGCTGAAAAACAGCTCAGAGCATAGGGTCATTGCTACGAAGAGAAATTCAACAACTGCCCGAGACGGCCGAAAAGCAGCTCAGAACACGGGCCAGTTGTTGACAAGAGAAATAAAAATCGGCATCCACTCCGGACGGCCGGAAACAGCTCAGAACATAGGCGTGGTGCCGTTACCAAAGGAAGACGGGCAAGGGTTCATCCGCGTCCCATACAGCTCACTATTATGCATACAGGTACGAGCATAATAATTTGATCATACTGGAATAACACAGAGCAATATATCAGATGGTCAGCTTGCTCCATAGGTTGTTGGTCATCACACTGAAGTGTATAACTGGCGTTCTCTTCTTCTTACATAGCTCATGCAATAGTCAGATCCTCACCGGGCTGGCATCATTGTATGAGTAACCCATATGACCTTGGCAGCATGTCCACCATATCTATGGAAACATGTGTAGCTGGCCACTTGATTCTCGAGAAAAGCTTGTGTCCTGACTGATTTTTGCCTTTGGACCAACTATTGCGGATCTGACCCTTAAGATGCATTGTCATATGCTTGCATAGGAAGATGCCCATGTGTCGTATCGAGGAAGACGCAAGCATCTTGCGTTGTAAGCTTCCCTGGTTACTTGTTGTATGCAACAGGGTATTTGGCTATCCTTCTTGCTGAACACTAAGTTCATAGCACATTCTGGCTTGCTTCCAGGACATAGCAGGTTCAAATTGTACTCATAGCAGACTCAAACCTTGCATATATGAATCATACCTTTGGCACGGAATGCACTGTGGATCATGTACACAATTTGCCTTTTTGCTGAGTTGATCATTGCTGCTGTGAAAGTTGCACTGATGTATACTTGGTGCTGATAACCAATCCAGTCAGGATATCATTTATATTCAGGCCCGATATTCCCGATATAACACAGTCTGGTGAAAACTTCATATTGCTGAGCTGAGCTTCCACATGACTGTCTCTTCGCTGACTCTTTGGGTTCAGGGTCGGTGAGCAACTTCCTTAAGGGGAAAATAAGGTAACACCAAGGGCCCAAAGAAAACAAAAGAAATGACTAAACAAAAGCACACAGAGCAGCAAGATCACACACACAAGCAATATTACATTCTATAGCTATTCACAGCAATAATATGCATTCCTACTTAGGCACACAAATCTCGCAAGAACTCCGGTATTACGGTCTAACATGCTGTGGCGATGTGCACGAAAGTGAATCAATGTGTGGAAGAAAATTGGTGTAAACAAGGCTACACCAAACACGGGCTTAACACGGATGGAACCGGTGGCGAGGACGAACCTGGTGATTGAGGGTCGGAACACGAGGGTCACGACAACATCATCATCAAGCGTACGGAGGAAAACCGTACATGTCCAAAGAATAGGTGGCGGAATGAGATAGTGGTGGAAAGAAAAGCTTGCAGGCATTGCCCTTTTCTGATAACAAGGATCAGTAAGGGTTACCGAAACGGCTAGTGGAATGGCACGATCCGGGATAGAACTTGTCTATCACCGAAACGATAGGGTGACTGAAGAGAATATATTGGTGTGGTACCGGTGCATCAATCTTGCTAGTGATTGCCACCCCTAAGCACCTTGGCATCACTCCGCCAGGACGAAGATGACACCGCACCAAGGAACAAATATGCAAACTGGAGAGCGCAGGTAGAGAATCGAAACCGATGCCACCTACACTCACCAGATTATCGTTAGTGATAAAATATCTAGTCTATATGCATGCTATGCACAAACAAATGCAACAAACAAGTGCAGCAAACCAACTGGATCCTATACTACCGGTTACTAACGCTCGCACCTAGATCGCGCGTCCTATAGCCAAACCTGCTTTGATACCAACTTCTGTGGCACCCCGACTCAGAGTAAACCGGAACGCCCCGTATTCCAGCCCAGGAACAAGTCCTCTAGAATACGGCACTGTTAGCATAGAACAAATCAGCTCTTTATTACAATGGATATGGTTACAAAGGGTACAAGGATTACATCGGCACGGCGACACTACGCCTGCCCGGGGTAGCTCTATGCTAACAGCGGACTAACTCTCTTGGCAGCGGAACAACGACGATGGTGATGGACTCCACTCCGCAGGGACTCTGGCTAGAACGTGTCTCCTAGGTCGCAAACTCAGGATCCTCGACAAGCAAGCAATCATGGCATGACCTGCAAACTGGCATGACACGCCAGGTGAGTACTTTGAATGTACTCGCAAGCTCACAACAAACATCAACATTAAGGCAAGACAACATCATAGCAGTCAAGATTAACAAGCAGGGTTATTCAGCAAGATATCTTCTGAAGTAAATGCAGTAAGGTGAAGCATATATAAATTTGTACTCCGAATAATCTCAGGATGCAATCCAAACCTGTGCCAAATCCCAATTCCCAAGCATGTGGTCATCCGACCACTCAACTCATAGCCATCCCATGGCTATCATATCATATACCTGATTCCATCTGCACAACAAGTCTGACAAACTTACTCTCTTCGGGGTTGTCTCACAACCCTCAGAATACTCACAATCCACCGAGTACTTCTGATCCTACGACAAGTCCTTCCATCATTATCACTACTATGGTTGACCACCTAGTGAGGTCTGGACGGACTATCCAATACCGTGGACACGGCTATTCGAATAGATTTTACACTCTGCAGAGGTTGCGCACTTTACCCACACTATGGAGCACTGACCTCGTGATCCCATTCGGGTGGACCAGCGTTGCTCCAACGAAACCTGCCTGACCCGTGACTCTCCCATCGTACCACCGGCAATCATCCTCCCCCGGAGTCAAGCCCTGGGTGGCCCCTGTGTCACCTCGTGACACCTGCCACCGTCGTGGCCAAACTGAACTGTCCCAAACGGGGACGCCGGCAAATAACTCAACTGGGCTCACAAGGTTATCGCCGCCTACCGGGCCAGGGCAGCACGCGCGCATAACCTTCCCTCTTTGGTGGTACCGATGAAAGAGCACGCGATCAGACCAAGTCAAGGCTGTCCCATACCGGCAAATGTGGTTGCACGGATAAGTCCGGACAGGTGACTCAAGGTAAACCATGAAATATCTAATCCCCGAATAATATTTCTGTCATTACTGACACTCCGACAACTAGTATACTTAGGCCACTGCTATTACTCATCTCCACGAACTATCGGATGAACTCCAGAATAATCATAGACAGTGATCTCAACATCACAGTATCAACAAGTGGGTAAGCTACTAGTAACTAATAATCTGGTACTCAACATGGTAGTCACCTAACCGAGAATTGCATAATCCAATTCATTTCACAAATAACTCATACTTGCTATTAAAGTAATTAGTTAAACTATGATATTGCAATGCAATGATGCAGATGAGAGTTGTGGCTTGCCTGAAGATGAAAGAACCATCGGGAAGGAGTGCGGAGAGTCCGCGGAAACGATCGCCGGAAACAGTTCTCTCTCGGAGGACGCTGTTTACGGACAAGGGCAAAATGGTCATTTTCATAGTGTGTAAACATTATGAAAATGACTCCATCGGAACGGGCTCGACGAGACGAAGACGTGGGCTTTGGAATCACCTCGATCGGAGTTCTGAGCAAAAAGTTATGAAGGTTTTTCTGTCAGGGACCTATCTGCAAATAGAATATTTCCAACGGGGTCCCTGGCAGCTCGGCGGGTCGCACACTTTCGCAGAATACGTTTTCCTTTGGAGCAAACGGAAACCGCAGAAGGCGTCTCCACTTATCCACGTGGACCCGTGGCTGGAGCCACTTCCAGGCGGGGCCCAGGGGCAGGGGAGGGGCATGGGCGCTCGTCCCCCTCCTCCCACTCGCCCTGTTCTTCAGAGAGACAGAGAAGGAGCAGGGAGGGAAGGCGGCGAGGGGGCCGGCCGGCTCCGGCCGTCTTCGACCACGGCGCGGCCACCGACGGGCGCGGGAGGACCAGCCGCACTCGTTCAGAGGCGAAGCGGGCACCGGGAAGGAGTGGGGAGGCGGGGACGGGCGGCGCCAGGAGAGGTACAAGGAGCGGGCGGTGGTGGAGGGACTCGGTGGTGCAGCCAACTCCGGCGAGGGGAGATGGGGTGGGGCGGCTCGCCGGAAGGAGGGAAACACGGTGGAGTGTTCGGGAGGAGGAGAGGGGCTCGGCTGAGCTCCAATTTAGGAGAAGGGCCGCGGCGGCCATGACGATGATGGTGGTCGAAGAGAGGTTCTCCGGCTCGGGGAAGAAGTGGGGCGGGGTCCTAGGAACTAGGGGAGGCCGATGGTGAGCTTGGGAGGGCTCGGGGCAGCCTATAAATAGGCGAGTGACGAGGAGGTCCGGGCACGGCCACGGTGCCACATGCACCGGCGTCCCGATGCTTCGGGAGCTCGCCTGGAGGGGAGGAGAAGCATAAGCGAGCTTCACAGAGGGCGGAGAGGGTTCAAGCGCGGCCGGGGAGGTTCGGGAGGGCTCCATCGTCCGGTCTCGTCGGCGACAGGGGCGGCCATGTTACGGACGCGGCTGTGCACTGCATAGGAAGAGACGGGAGAGGGGGGGAGAGGGGTCCAGAGCGAGGGCGACGACGAAACGAAGCCGCTGGACATGATGTGGTGTCGAACGAGCGAGGAAACGGACGAGGCCAAGGGTCCCATGCACAGAGCGCGCGATTTGGCAAGTCAAACACGTGGTCACCATGTGCATATGGCGCCACGGCCACGTCCTTGGCACGAAATCTTGTCTGGTGTGTAGTCCCTCCAAACTACATTGCACCTGAGGTGATAGATCGACTAGAAAAGCTCTGAGGTGAAGTGAGGATTCACTGAAACTTTGCTGTATCAGACTGAATCATGATACAGTGATCAACAGAGATGTGATTAGAGTCAAATAAGTTGTCTGGGATGTTTAGATGAGGAAGGACTATAATCCTGGGGGTTTTGGAAGGAATTGGACCAATACACATCATAGTTGCTTTGCAACAGCACAATTGGTCCAGAATCAAGATCATGATGGTGCACTCGAATGAAGAAGCCACTTGAGCTGAAATTTGGCAAGGCAGGGTTATTTGGACATATGAAGATGCTGTAAAAATTTCATACCACATGGACATGCCAAAATGGTACTTGTTTCACAAACATTCTTACTGTCCAGAAACTTAGGAAAAATTCTAGAGAATTATTGGAAAGATAAAATGAACCCAAATTTTGTGGAGAGGTGTAAGATGATTAGGCGAATGTCCTGGTAAATTTTCAGCAATTATGGAGCAATATAAAATATAGTTGCTTCACAATGTGAAAATATGACCAGAAACAAAGATTTAATGCTGTGGTCACATAGATGATTTTATAGGGTTGAAACTTGGTGGAGAGTCATGATTCGAGCATATAAAGATGCTTGCAAAATTTCAACTCATTTGGATACTCCTGGCTGGTACTTGCTTCACAAAGTTTCCAGTTTACCAGAAACTTTGGAAATTAGCTAAGGGAGATTTATTATCCAAATAAAGCTGAATTTTGGCATGTGGCAATGATATGGACAAGAAAGAGTTCACAAAAAGTTTGAGAGCAAGCAAGCAAATATAAAGGGTACTTGCTTCTCAATCTGACAGATAGGGCAGAATCAGAAAAGGAATATTTAGGAAATAATTTTGAACATGGCAAGGAAGGATTTGACATATTAGTGGAATATCTGACCCAACCAATTTATGAGAATTATTTGCGAATTTTTGGAATGATAGAAATATGAGTTGCTTTACAACTCAGGGCAAACAGGGTTATTCCTTTAATAGAAAAAGGAATATTCCCAAGAAAAAGAATATTGGGAGTTGGTCCAAGATGGAAATGACATGGTCTTGGGATGGTTTTGAGGTTGGCAAGCCACTCGGGAAGAAGAATGAAGGGTGATCCCTCCAGGTTGCAAGACTACTAAGCCACAAAAAGCGAATCCGGACCAAAATCAAAAGAAAAAGAAAATGGGCAAAATCCAGGGTGTTACAGGATGATAGAACCAAGATCGTTCCCTCTAAGACGAGGGGAGGTAAGGAACTGTTATCTAGCTCTACACTTGATTCACCTTCTATTTTGAGTAAGCTTGCAACACCACCACCTGCTATTGTTTCCGATATGTCACAAGTAATTGATGATGCCACTTCTACTATGCATGATGCTTATGATGATGCTAGTACTTTGCCTGATAATAGTTTGCCACTAGGTGAATTTCTTGATGAACAAGTTACTAAAGTCAAAGAAATTGAGAATGCTGAAACTGAAAACTATGATTCACCTATTGGAACTAGTGCTCCTAGATATGAATTGCCTAAGATACCTGAGGGTTATGTTATGGATGGAGAAGTAGCTAGATACTTTCTTGCTTATAAGGATAGAGATGATATTAAGAAATTGCTATGCAAGTTGAAAGAAAAATCTTTGAATGCTTGAATGAAATATGATTATAAGTTTGCTACTTCACCTATTTTTATTACTTTTTTTGCGAGGTACCTATTTTTATTAGTGGTAAGGATTATGAATTCTCTGTCGACCCAGAGTTAATTACTTTGGTTGAATCTGATCCTTTCCATGGCTATGAAACAAAAACTGTTGTGTCACATCTTACTTAATTAAATGATATAGCCACCCTATTTGCTCATGAGGAAAAAATTCGTTATTACTACATTCTCAAGTTATTTCCTTTCTCGTTAAAGGGTGATGCTAAGGTATGGTACAATACTCTCGGTCCTGGTTCTGTGCGTAGTCCCCAGGACATGATTTATTACTTCTCTGAAAAATATCTTCTTGCTCATAAGAAACAAGTTGCCTTACAGGAAATATTTAACTTTGTGAAAATTGAAGAAGAGAGTCTCCCACAAGCTTGGGGGAGGCTTCTCCAATTATTGAATGCTTTGCCTGATCATCCTCTTAAGAACAATGAAATACTTGATATCTTCTATAATGGACTAACCGATGCTTCTAGGAACTACCTAGATAGTTATGCTGGTTGTGTTTCCAGGGAACGAACTGTTGAACAAGCTGAGGAATTATTGAATAATATATCAAAGAATGATAATGATTGGACTCTTCCTGAACCACCGCCTAAACTCACTCCGAAGAACAGGGGTATTTTATTTCTCAGTCCTGAAGATATGCAAGAGGCAAAGAAATGTATGAAGGAAAAAGGTATTAAAGCTGAAGATGTTAAGAATTTACCACCTATTGAAGAAATACATGGTCTTGACACACCACCATAGGTGGTAGAGGTAAATTCTTTATAAAGTTTGACGAAGGTGTTATTCCTTATAATAAACCTCCTAGTCAATGCTTATATGAATTTGACAACTATATCATGAAGCAAGATCATTTCAATGCAAATGTTATGAAACAGTTGAAACGAAATGCTGACATGATTGAACGTTTGATTGATTTGCTGTTTAGAATTGTTAATGATGTCAAAGGTGTTAGTAAACATGCCTCTATGGTTCAAACTCAGTTAAAAAATGTTGTTAAATCTCAAAGTGAATTTCTCAATGAAATGAATAATAATATGAATGATCATGCTGTTATATTAATGACTAGAGGAGGTACAATGACTCAGGAGCCACTTTATCCTAAAGGTCACCCTAAAAGAATTGAACAAGACTCTCAAAGGATTAATGTAGATGCACCTAGTCGATCCAAAAAGAAAAAGAAAAAGAAAAATTATAGGACTTTGCATACTTCTAGTGAACCTATGATAGAAAAACCTTCCGAGGATAATAATGATGTCTCTATTTCTAATGCTGAAACAGAATCTGGTAATGAATATTCACCTAGTGATAATGAAAATGAAAATGACGATCTTCATGTAGATGCTCAGCTATGTGACGCCCCCGATTCAATCGTACACTAATCATACACGCAAACGTGTACGATCAAGATCAGGGACTCACGGGAAGATACCACAACACAACTCTAAACACAAATAAAAGTCATACAAGCTTCATATTACGAGCCAGGGGCCTCAAGGGCTTGAATACAAATGCTCGATCATAAACAAGTCAACGAAAGAAACAATATCTGAGTACAGACATAAGTTAAACAAGGCGCCATAAGATGGCTAGCACAAAAAGGGATACAGATCGAAGAGGCGCATGCCTCCTGCCTGGGATCCTTCTAAACTACTCCTGGTCGTCGGCGGCCTGCACGTAGTAGTAGGCACCCTCGGAGTTGTACAAGTCGGCGGCGGTGGCGTCTGGCTCCTGGGATCCGCCATCTGATCGCAGCAACCAGGTATAGGGGAAAGGGGGAAGCAAAGCAACCGTGAGTACTCATCCAAAGTACTCGCAAGACTGACATCAGGTCTATACTACATATGCATTGATATCAATGAAAGGGGTAGTATCTGTGGACTAAACTGCAGAATGCCAGAATAAGAGGGGTAGAAGCTAGTCCTATCAAAGACTACGCTTCTGGCAGCCTCCGTCTTGAAGCATATAGAAGAGACTAGCAAGTGTAGTATCAAGTAACATCGTATAGCATAATCCTACCTGGCGATCCTCTCTTCGTTGCCGTGTGAGAGAGCGATCACCGGGTTGTATCTGGCACTTGAGGGGGTGTGTTTTATTAAGTATCCAGTTTTAGTTGCAAGAGGTAGGAATGCAACTCCAAGTCGTCCTGTTATCATGGACACGACTATTCGAATAGATCAATCTTCCCTGTAGGGGTGCACCACATTACCCGACACGCTCGATCACTCTGGCCGGACACACTTTCCTGGGTCATGCCCGGCCTGGGAAGATCAACATGTCGCAGCCCAACCTAGGCCCAATAGAGAGGTCAGCACGACGGTCTACATCCTAAGCGCGTAGGGGTCTTGGGCCCATCGCCCGTTGCACTCCTGCACATTGCGAGGGCGGTCGGGATCAGTCCTGGCAACTTACACTACAAGGCAGTTGCTTTACGCAGACCACCCGGGCGCGTGCCGCTCAGCCGCTGACGTCTGGAAAGCTTCGGTTGATACTACGACGCCGGTTGCCCATATCTTGTCCCACGTGGAGGTTAGTGCGTATATGGCCAACGACCAACTCAGATCAAATATCCAAACTTGTTAGGCGCGTTATTATGAAATAACCATGGACAACGACTAGGGACCAGGCCCACCTCTCTCCTGGGTGGTCTCAACCTGCCCTGTCACTCCGCCACAAAGATCCAATCAGAGGGTCGTCGGGAAACACGTCCTTTCAGCCCCTACTCCGTGAATCACACGCGGGTACTCTACGAGCCGACCCGACTTTAGTCACAACATGTATCATCTATAATATGTATGTATGTATATACCCGTGATCAACACCCGACGTGATCACGACCCGATAGTATAGCATGGCAGACAGACAAGAATGTAGGGCCACTGATGGAATACTAGCATCCTATACTAAGCATTTAGGATTGCAGGTAAAGGTATCAACAGTAGTAATAAGGACAGGCTATGCAGCAGTATAGGATCAGACGGTAAGACTATAACAGCTACACTACTCTAATGCAAGCAGTAGAGAGAAGGAGTAGGCGGTATCAGGATGATCAAGGAGGTTTTGCTTGCCTGGAAGCTCTACGGAGAAGGATGGGTCATCGGTGACGTAGTCGATCATAGGGGCAGCGTCGGTCTCGGGGTCTACCCGAGAGAAGAGGGGGAAGAAACAGTAAATATAAAGCAAACAGATGCATCACTAAGCATGATATGACGAAATGCAGTGCTAGGGGTGATCTAACGCAGTACTACACATTGCAGACGGAGAAGGAAAACATCTGGGAATGTTTTCCCAGTGTTTGGCAATTTCTGGACAGATGAAAGAGAGGGGACGAGTCTATATTCAGCATGCCAGGGGCATGTGATAGATGAACGGATTGCATATTCGGATTCGTTGGATTTTTCTGAGCAATTTTCATGTATAAATTATTTTAATCTGACTTACGGTTTTATTTTATATGATTTTCAAAGTTTTAAATGACTTTATGAAATTCTGGAATTAAATTTAATTCGAAAATAAGTGCTTAAATGCTATGTGCACCCAGAAGTGCACACAGCAGAAAGCTTGTGAGGCTGACAGTGGGTCCCAAATGCTGAGTCAGCAGGTCAACTGTTGACCAGTTGACTGGTCAACTCGTTCAACATGGACCCACCTGTCATTGACTGAGATTGCCCAGTCAGCAGGTTTGACTGGTCAACAGAGTCAACTGGGCCAGTGGGACCCAGTTGTCATTGACTGAGATTTTAAACAGATTTTAGTTAATCTAATTAGCTAGGCGGGGCTAAGCTGTCAGTGGCTTATACTAATTAACACATTAGTTTAATTAACCTAATTAGCTACAATACGGGCCCATACGTCAGTGAGGGTTTAGTGGGGGTTAATGGTTAATCCCGTGGGGTCCTCCTGTCGGTGGCCCACATCGGAGTATAACACGGCGGCGGGCACGCCGTCGACCAGAACAGAGCCGGCGATCGCCGGAGTTCATCAGAAATGCGCGTACAGGGAGCCGTTCACTTCACGGGCGGGTCCGTTCGAATGCCCGCGCGATGGCGTATCGAATGGCGGCGGCGGCATGGTCGGGGGTGGCTGCTATCAGCGGGGGCGACGAGAGGAGGCGGCAGTGGCGACGAGAGGAGGCGGCGGCGGCGGCTTCGGGTGAGCTTGGTCTCTGCGAGGCAGAGGGCGGGGAGAAGAGCTAGCGGGGGCGTTGGGTGCGTGGGAGCCTCAGGAGCACGGTGCCGAGCTTGAAGGCGAGCTCGGAGGGCCGAGGCCGAGGCCGCGACGGCGGGCTCAGGCCTCGGCGAAGTAGCTAGGGGACGTCGGAGCTCCGAGGAATAGGGGGAGGAAGGAGGGCTCACAATGATCCCGAAGGGGTGCGCAGTGGGCTCGGCGGAGGCCCGGAGTAGACCAAGCGGCGGCGGCGATCTCGGACGGCCGAGGAACAAGATGATGATGTCGGCATCAATGTAGGGCTTCCGGCGATGTGTGGTTGACGTAGTCGACGAAGGGCGACGAAGCGGAGCCCTGGGACACGAAGAAAGGGCGAGAGGAGCACGGTGGGCGCGTCGGCACCGAACGGCGGCGACGGGCGTGCTCGGGGATGAGAGCGAGAGGGGAGCAGAGGACATGATGAGGTAAGGGAGAGAGTGAACGCATGTGGGGGGGCTAGGGTTCCGTCGAGGAGGGCTGCGGGGGAACTAGTAGACACCGGGGGCAGCGGATGGCTGCCCCGTGGCAATCAGCGCCATGTGCGGTAGACGGGCAGCCAGCTCGCCCCTGAGGAACAGGGGTAGAAGAAGGGGGCTAGTGGACTGAGCTGTGTACTAGGCCTGTGTACTATGCATTTAGGCCCAATGCATAGTGGGGTTTTTCTTTTCTTTTGCTTTTTCCATTTTCTTTCTGTTTTTCTTCTTTCTTTACATACTATTTTCCATTTCTTTTCAAATGAAATGAGTTTTATAATATACAACACTTGCACCTAAAATAGTACTATAAGTTAGGCCACTGCCACATTTAGTATGGTACCAAAGTAAAATAGTTTAATATTTTTATAATTTAAAAAAACACTTAAATAATTGTGTTAGCCACTGTTTTGATTACTTTAGGGCATTAAAATTACATTATAAAATATGGGTTCCAACATGACAAATATCCAGGGATTATTTGCCACACTTTGAACATTTTAGTTTTCATTGTTGAGAAATTTGAATTTTGACTTCAATTTGAATTTGAATTTGAGATTGAAATATTTCTTAATTATTTTTCTTAGAGCATAATGATGATGACTTGGCATCATTAGTGTGGAGTTACTGTAGCATGATTCTCGGGGTGTTACAAATCTCCTCCACTACAAGAAATCTCGTCCCGAGATTTAAGAGGGGGAGTAAAGGGGGAAGGTTCTGGTTACGAAATTCTAGCAAGGGTTCTCGTTCTTGGTTACTCTTCTCGAAGAGGTCGATCCATTACATTGATGTCTTCATTTCTGTGCTTCAGGTCATCATGATGAAGTCGTCATCTTTTCTTCGGAGTCTTCATCGTACGTAAGAAGGACAGGGGTAACTTCGGAAGAACGGACCGCTACAATGTTGCTTATCTGGTAGATAACATCAGAGAAGGTGGTGGAAAGTAACTCTCGAATTGAAACTTAATAAGATATCGAGAGTAAGGTAACGAGGTACCATGAGAATTTTGGAACGGGCAGGCAATCGTTCGATGCTTAATCAGAAGGTGAAAGGGTTTCAGAGCAATGAAAATAAAATTGCGTCTGATACCAGAATAGATCCCTAGGAAGGTGGCTCGTGATTTACATACGATGCCAAGCGTGAGGAATAACCTTGGAAACTGGGATATACAGAAGAGTCAGGTTTTGATCCTGTGGAACTGTGGGTTATGGGCTCACCATGTGGGTTAAAAGTAGGAAGGTCAGTGACATCTGGCGCGGTCATGGTAGCAAGGCATGTCAGAGGATAACTTGTCAGCTATGTCGGCAACCACGTCGGTACAAAGGGCGAGGGAAGAAGAGAACCATTTTCCTGCTCGTGAGGCGAGGCGGACAAATAGGCAAAGTTCTCGTCCATTAGTGGTTACCAGAATGTTATCAACAAGGGTCTTACTGACAGGGTCGTACACTAAGGTGTTTACATAAGCAGGAGAATATTACTGCTTGATCATATAGACCACAAGAAAAGTTAAACAAAACAATGGAAAGGAAAATGTGATTATCAGATTAAATAGAACGATGGAAAGGAAAATGTGTTTAAACACATACTTCAGGGGTATATCCTTCCCAAGGACAAGCAGAGCATGATATCCATGACAGGATATAAAGTAGAAAACCCATTAGGTAAGGGGAGAGAAATTTAATGACATTACCCATACAACGGTGTTCGGATAATTGATAAGGAAAATTTTAGTATTATGCTTCAAATGCTCTTATTGAAAATTGGAGTACCACAGACATGCTTCGAGATAGCATTGGCATGGTCTTCAAGCAAAGGTCAGACTTTGGATGCACAAAGGATCCATCAGGAACAACTCATAGAATAAGTCTTACAATTTCCTCATGGAAGAATGACTAACCTTGCTAAAAAGGAAACTATAACAATAGGTCCTCTGGCCAGGTGTGCTAGGCATGACATCACCTTACCGGGTCATATAAAGACCAACGTCATAACTCTTCGAAATATGTTCCAACCACCATATCTGACCGAGATTCAGATCTGATTGGTGTCAAGATACCTCAGACTTGGGATGCTTGAGAAGAAAAGGTGCAACACAAAATGACGAGATGACATCGCAAGATTCTCGGGAAATGAACTATGGAAGCGAGTTCCGAAACAAGAGTTCATCATTAAACCAAGAAGAGGATGAGGAGGTGGCTGATGGATTTGGCGACAACTCATCGAGATTTCCAAAAAGATGGATTTCCTCAATCATGTGAACAAGGAGATAACATTTGTCAGATCAAATGATATAATGATGTATGCCCGAGGAAAACATACGCAATTAAACATTGGTTGAAAGGTGCACCCAAAATATGGGCTTAGATAGCATGATAAATGTTAGAATGGTGGTTCAACAACCAATAGTCCAAGACCATTAAATTCAAAGCAATAGGGTTGCTAGAAGTACAGAATCCAAGCAACACCGTTCACTTGTTGGAATCCCGGTTAGAATCAACACGGGGACCAAGAAAGAATGGTGATGGTGAGAAGTATCACTATACCAAGAATTCTTAAGAGGTGGAGCAATCCTCACAACATCCATGACATAAAAGATAGTAATACTTCAAGGCAGAACATAATACAAGCTAGATAGCAAGTTGCATCCATAACACCAACAAGTTTGTGATGAAAGGAAGGTAAGGTTGTTGTCGATGGTAACTAAATTACCAAGGGATGAGTAAGGCACTTATGAAAGGATCGAGGAGGGGGGTCTAGAGGGGGGGGGGGTGATTAGACCCTCAACAAGTAAAAGTGGCAGTTTTTAAGTTCTTTAAGTTGAGGTGGAGTTTTAGCACAAGTTTAAACATTCACAATACATTTCAAGCAAGCATGATAAGAGTATGAGCAACAGAAAGAGTAAAGCATGCTAATTGCAAGAAAGTAAAGGCATGGGATTGGTGTGTGCAAACGCAATGAAGAAACGGAGATTTTTGGTGTGGTTCCGATAGGTGGTGCTATCGTACATCCACATTGATGGAGACTTCAACCCACGAAGGGTAACGGTTGCGCGAGTCCATGGAGGGCTCCACCCACGAAGGGTCCATGAAGAAGCAACCTTGTCTATCCCACCATGGCCATCGCCCACGAAGGACTTGGCTCACTCGGGTAGATCTTCACGAATTAGGCGATCTCCTTGCCCTTACAAACTTCTTGGTTCAACTCCACAATCTTGTCGGAGGCTCCCAAGTGACACCTAACCAATCTAGGAGACACCACTCTCCAAAAGGTAATAGATGTTGTGTTGATGATGAACTCCTTGCTCTTGTGCTTCAAATGATAGTCTCCCCAACACTCAACTCTTTGTCATAGATTTGGATATGGTGGAAAGATGATTTGAGTGGAAAGCAACTTGGGGAAGGCTAGAAATCAAGAATCTTGTGGTAGGAATGGAATATCTTGATCTCAACACATGAGTAGGTGGTTCTCTCTCAGAAAATGTAAGCTGACAGTGTAGGCACGTTCTGATGGCTCTCTCACATATGGAGAAGGGGATGGAGGGGTATATATAGCCTCCACACAAAATCCAACCGTTACACACATTTGACCCAACTCGGTCAGACCGAATAGAAGAACTCGGTGAGACCAATTCAGTTCAAAATGTGAACGTTAGGAATCTTGGTGGGACCGACTGGAACAACTCGGTGGGACCGATGTGCTAGGGCTAGGGTAGAACCCAACTCGGTCAGACCGAATAGAAGAACTCGGTGAGACCAATTCAGTTCAAAATGTGAACGTTAGGAATCTCGGTGGGACCGACTGGAACAACTTGGTGGGACCGATGTGCTAGGGCTAGGGCAGAACCTCAACTCGGTGGCGCCTATTGCGTGAACTCGGTGAGACCGATTTCAGCAAAGAGCAAACAGAGATTTGGTCAAGCAAACTCGGTGTGACCGATCGCTCATTTCAGTGAGACCGAAATGTTACAAAAGGGAAACAGAGAGTTTGCAGGGCCATCTCGGTGAGACTGAGATCCGTACCGGTGTGACTGAGGTGTTAGGGTTTCTGGTAGTGGCTATGTTAAATGAACTCGGTGGCGCCAGATAGGAAAATTTGGTGGGGCCGAGTTTGACTTTGGGTTTTGGACATATTTGGAATGAGAAAGTGGTTGAGGGCTTTGGACCAATATCACTAAGCATTTTGAGCAAGTAGACCATTAAGCAACACCTCATCCCCTTTTAATAGTATTGGCTTTCCTATGGACTCATTGTGATCTTGGATCACTAAAATAGAAATGAAGAGTCTTGAGCTTTTGCCAATATGTGTCCTTAGCATTTTGAAGAGGTTCCACATCCTCTTGTCCTTACCACGCCATTGTTGAACTTGTCTGAAATACACTAGATAAAAGCATTAGTCCAACAAGAGATATGTTGACATTAATTACCAAAATCACCCAGGGAGCACTTGTGCTTTCAATCTCCCCCTTTTTGGCAATTGATAACAACATACATCAAAGCTTTAGATAAATGATATGAAGGGTAGCAGGTAAAGCTTTGGAGAAACGTGTAACATGCATAAGCTCCCCCTACATATATGCAATCATGTGAAGATAGAATATAAGAACATGCGAATGCATAATTATGACAGAGCAAGCAAAGAGTTACATGTATCTTGGCTATATGCATTAGAGCAAATGATGTGGTTATAAGGAGTATACCTCCATGTTTATGAATCCTTCTTGCAAACAATATGTACATCAACAAGAGATCATTATGCACACGAGTGTGATGCATATACTTACCTTGTGGTCTTGAGCTGACTTTGGAAAGAGTGGGCTTGAGAAAACAGGGTCAGATAACACAAGAACACTCCAAGTAAGCAGTTTTAAGGAACCACAAGAGTACCAAGACTGGGATGACATGTAATGGGTGAGTACTAAGTACTTCATTTAGATATTGACATGTCCCCAAAGATCTAAAGATACGCAATGAATTCCAAAGATTTTTCTCCCCTTAGACAAGGACTCTTTCTCCCCCTGAATCTGATATTGGATAATGGGAGAAGGTAGGGTGAGAGAAAATCAGAGCAAGAAAGGGTTATATTAACCACAATCAGGGCAACAAGAATATTAGCAATAGCTAAGATCAAGCATATTGACATGTCTTTCCCCTCTCAAAGACATGTGACTTCTCTCCTCTTTTGATAACAAGCATCTGTAGAAGAGCCTTAGATGTGCTCATTTGATAAGCTTTGATGGTCTCTCTCCCCCTTTGATATCAATTTCCAAGAAGGGCACTTCTGGATTATGAGCCAAAAAGGTGTGGTCCTTGAGAGTCACTACAAAGCAGCAGGTAGTCTGAGATGCTGATAGAGGATAGAATCATTGAGTGGAGCTGAAGGAAATAGGCAATAATAAATGGCAAAAAAATTTCTCAGAGTTGAAATTGGTGACGCCGATTGTTTTCCGACGGTGATGCCGAGATACCAGATTCACAGACAGTCCCGATCGGTGAGACCGAATCAGTCCATGTCGGTTGTACCGATGAACTATTCACAAGAAGACCTTGTGTTTCGGTCGAGCCGATGGGTTTGGATCGGAGGGACCGAGTTCAACACAGAGTAAAGATTTTGTCAACTCAGCTCACTTGGCAAATGAAATCTCGCAAGGATTTGCAAGGAATTAACAGAAAGATTTGCAATGAATTAACAGCAAGGTCACAGAAGAAAATTAGAAAAAAGATCTAGATGAAGTTTTTTTTGTTTTTTGTTTTAGAGAGACATAAAAACAGGAAAAATCATGCAAATGAAAAATCAACTAAGCAACAGAACACTAGAGAACTTCATCTAAAAAGGGGTCGGCGACAAAGTCACCTATGTTAGAGTATATTGACTTAGAAGTCAAGTGAGATCACTTGATCATAGGTCATACTCATCGTTTAAGCTCAAAATGGGGTTACCATTTTTTGTTTAAGCATTTTGATGTATTCACATCTTGTTGAGTTGCTTTGACTCATGTCTTGGGTCAAAGCTTCTCTAAGATGGAATGACATACCTTTGGTTGTGGTGTTGATCTTGATCATGTAGTTGAACTTGTGTAGGATGCTCAAGGTTGATGTTGTCCACAAAGAGTTTGGAGCACCACTAGTAATTTGAGTTCATCTTCCTACATGGGTTAGTCTTGCAAGGAAGAGCACTTGTGTATGATAAACATGAAACTTGATACCCAAAGAAATTTGATATATAGAAATTGTCAAAGGATATGTTGAGTGAGTTCATGCTTCCTTGTATTCAACAACTATATAGTAGGGATTTGGTGATGTAGGGATTGCTCAAAATGTGAGTGACTTGCAATCTCATAGATGTGGGTTCATCCAAGTACCTACAAGGGTTATATAACATGCAAGGGTACAAGTGTAGATCCAAGACATATGATCATCATCATAAGAGAAATATCAAGGATTAGTCATAAAAGGCTCATGCCTTGCATGTATCCGAATGGAGCTTCTACTCCAAGTTTGAGGCATCAATGATATTCAATTCACCTCTCAAACAGCAAAATACTTTCTCATCAAGCGGTTTGGTGAATATATCCGCCAATTGCTTATCGATACGAACATGCTTAAGATTGATGTCTCCTTTAGCAACATGATCTCGAATGAATTGATGACGAACTTCAATATGCTTAGTTCGAGAATGTTGCATGGGATTGTGAGCAATCTTAATATCACTTTCATTGTCACAAAGCAATGGAACATGTTTCACATGTATCCCATAATCCTTAAGGGTTTGGGTCATCCAAAGTAATTGAGCACAACATGATCCGGCGGCAATGTATTCCGCTTCGCCAGTAGATAAGGATACCGAATTTTGTTTCTTAGAGGACCAAGACACAAGGGATCTACCAAGAAATTGACAAGTACCGAAGTGGACTTTCTATCAACCTTGTCACTGGCATAGTCCGAATCGGAGTAGCCAACAAGATCAAAAGATGACCTCTTAGGATACCAAATGCCAAAGTTTGGTGTATGAATTAAGTATCTCACTATCCTTTTCACAGCCTTAAGATGACATTCTTTAGGGGCCGCTTGATATCGTGCACACATGCACACACTTAGCATAATATCGGGACAAGAGGCACATAGATATAACAATGAACCAATCATAGAGCGGTAAACCTTTTGGTCAACCGGTTTGCCATCCTTAGTCAAGTCAAGATGTCCACTAGTAGGCATGGGTGTTTTCATACCTTTGCTTTCTTGCATGTTGAACTTCTTGAAAAGATCCTTGGTATACTTTGTTTGAGAAACAAAGGTACCTTCCTTAGTTTGCTTGATTTGCAAACCAAGGAAAAATTTGAGTTCACTCATCATAGACATCTCAAACTTCTCTAACATTAGCCTTCCAAACTTTTCACTAAAATGGGGGTTAGTAGAACCAAATATGATATCATCCACATAAATTTGGCACACAAATAGTTCACCATTAACCCTTTTAGTAAAAAGTGTAGAATCAATCTTCCCAATTTCAAAGCCTTTTTCAATGAGGAACTTGGTCAAGCATTTATACCATGCTCTAGGAGCTTGTTTAAGACCATAAAGAACTTTGTAAAGTTTGTAGACATGATTAGGTTTCTTAGGATTGACAAAGCCGGGAGGTTGTTTAACATACACTTCCTCCTCAATTTCTCCATTTAGGAAAGCACTTTTAATATCCATTTGGTATAAAGTGATGTCATGGTGATTGGCATAAGCAAGTAAGATGCGTATGGACTCAAGTCTAGCAACGGGGGCATATGGCTCACCATAGTCCATACCTTCGACTTGAGTGTAGCCTTGTGCGACGAGACGGGCCTTGTTGCGTACAACTTGTCCATCCTCATCTTGCTTATTCCGAAACACCCACTTGGTTCCAATGACATTGTGGTTGTCGTCGGGCTTTTCGACCAATGTCCACACTTGATTCCTCTCGAAATTGTGTAGCTCTTCATGCATAGCATTCACCCAATCCGGATCCTCAAGAGCTTCTTCAACCTTCATAGGTTCAATACTAGAAATGAATGAGTAGTGTTCGCAAAAGTTAGCTAAACGAGTTTTAGAGCGAGTAATTCTCCTGGTTTGAATATCATCAAAAATTTGTTCGATGGGATGGTCTCTTGTGACTCTTGCTCTAACTCGTGTGAGATTTTGTTTGGGTTGGGGTGGAACATCCTCTTCATTGTCTTCTTCTTCTTCTATCCTCCTTCATTGTTGTTAGCGTTGTCATTCTCTTGTGGAGGTGGAGAGGGAGGTCGACGTGGTTCATCTTGTTGTACTTCTTCATTTCCTCCATCTTGACGTGTTCCACTTGTGGATGCCTCCAAATCAACTTGTGGTTCACCTTGATGTGATGTTGAGGCTTCCACTTGAACAGACGAGGTACTCTCCTTCACCTCCGTTGGGCGAATCTTGCCAATGGACAAATCTTGGATTGCTTCTGAAGGATCTTTGTCTCCTACATCAATTGGCAATTGCTCTACTTGCGAGCCGTTAGATTCATCAAACTTCACATCTACCGTCTCTTCAACCTTTCGGGTGAAATTGTTGTAGACACGGTAAGTGTGAGAGTTTGAGCCATAACCGAGTAGGAAACCTTCATGAGATTTAGGAGCAAATTTCAAACGACATGCTTATCAAGAATGTAGCACTTTGAGACAAATACTCGAAAGTATCCAACTTGGGGTTTGTTACCGGTGAGAAGCTCGTAAGCCGTCTTGACGAGAAGCTTGTGAAGATATAGTCGATTCGTAGCATGACAAGCTGTCTCAACGGCTTCCACCCAGAAGTGTCTTGGCGTCTTGTATTCATCAAGCATCATTCTTGCCATCTCAATAAGTGTCCGGTTCTTCCTCTCAACAACTCCATTTTGTTGAGGTGTGTATGTAGCCGAGAACTCATGTGAAATCCCTTCTTCGTCAAGAAAGGTATCCACATTGGCGTTCTTGAACTCTATTCCATTGTCGCTTCGAACCTTCTTGATATTCACTTCAAATTGGTTTTGGGCCTTCCTAGCGAAGTTCTTGAAGATCTTTTGAACCTGCGATTTATCATAAAGAAAGAACACCCACGTAAATCTTGAAAAGTCGTCAACAATGACCAAACCGAACGAGTTACCACCGAGACTCTTGTAGGTGTTGGGACCGAAAAGATCCATATGAAGTAGCTCAAGCAGTCTTCTCGTGGTCATGATGTTCTTCACGGGATGAATTCCTCCAACCTGTTTTCCTGCTTGACAAGCACTGCAAAGTCTATCCTTGTCAAATATGACATCTTTAACACCAAGGATATGATCACCTTTAATAAGCTTCTCAAGATTTCGCATACCCACGTGACCTAACCTTCTATGCCACAACCACCCCTTAGAAGATTTAGCAATTAAGCAAGTACGAGGTTGAGCTCTCTTAGTGAAGTCAACAATGTATAGGTCACCTCTACGAATACCGGTAAAGACCATATTATGATTATCTCTTCGAAACACTTGGCAATCTACTTCAGTAAATAGAACATTGAAACCGAAGTCAGCTAGTCTAGATATGGAAAGCAGATTATAACCGAGAGATTCACGAGCATAACGTTTTGGATAGAGCTATCATGGGAGATGGCCACCTTACCAAGGCCAACTACCTTACCCTTGGAGTTGTCACCAAAAGTGACATACTTGCGGGGACCGTCGTTCTCAGCAAGCTCACGAAACATGTCCTTATCTACGGTCATATGATCAGTACATCCACTATCAAGAACCCATTCCTTTCCTCCATCCATGTAACCATGTAGGTTAGCCATGAGACCAAAGTGCCTCATCGACTCATCGAGATCAAAGTCACTATCATCATCCTCATCATAGTAACCATGGTCAACATCATCATGTGAATGGTCGTCACCTAGAGAGAGTGATTCATTAGATGTATGACCATGACAATGTGCATGTTTATGAATTCTAATGACTTGCGAAATGATGCTACTAATGACTCCAACATCTCCTTTGGCACGCATAAGGTCACGGAGCTCAAATAGACAATCATCAAATTTAGGATCACTAGTATCCATATTTTGAAAAGCGATGGACTTTTGAAGAATCTCATCTAGATTTTTCAAGGAATAGTTTGGAAAACGCTCCTCAAGATATTTCCATATAGTATAAGCACATTCAAATGTAGGCAAGCACGCAAGCAAATTTCTAGGCAATCCTCTCATGGTAAGATCAATAGTTCTAAGATTGCGGGTCATGTCAAGATACTCATCGGGGATAGGATGCAAGGGATCAATGGGGGGCGCATAAGGGCTAGTAATATACTTGTTCAAATTATATTCATTGAAAATCTCAAGCATCTCATTCTTCCAAGAACTATAGAACTCTCCATCAAGCATAGGCACTCTACGTCTAATACTCCCAATCGTAGACTCATCCATCTTCCTCCAATGGTGATTAAACCAAAGCAATGGTGTCAAAGGTGTTAGTAAACATGCCTCGATGGTTCAAACTCAGTTAAAACAATTTGTTAAATCTCAAAGTGAATTTCTCAATGAAATGAATAATAATATGAATGATCATGCTGTTAGATTAATGACTAGAGGAGGTACAATGACTCAGTAGCCACTTTATCCTGAAGGTCACCCTAAAAGAATTGAACAAGACTCTCGAAGGATTAATGAAGATGCACCTAGTCGATCCAAAAAGAAAAAGAAAAATGATATGACTTTGCATACTTCTAGTGAACCTAAGATAGAAAAACCTTCTGAGGATAATAATGATGTCTCTATTTCTGATGCTGAAACACAATCTGGTAATGAACTTTCACCTAGTGATAATGAAAATGAAAATGACGATCTTCATATAGATGCTCAGCTATGTGATGCCCCCGATTCAATCGTACACTAATCATACATGCAAACGTGTACGATCAAGATCAGGGACTCACGGGAAGATACCACAACACAACTCTAAACACAAATAAAAGTCATACAAGCTTCATATTACAAGCCAGGGGCCTCGAGGGCTCGGATACAAATGCTCGATCATAAATGAGTCAGCAGAAGCAACAATATCTGAGTACAGACATAAGTTAAACAAGGCGCCATAAGATGGCTAGCACAAACAGGGATACAGATCGAAGAGGCGCATGCCTCCTGCTTGGGATCCTTCTAAACTACTCCTGGTCGTCGGCGGCCTGCACGTAGTAGTAGGCACCCTCGGAGTTGTAGGAGTCGTCGGCGGCGGCGTCTGGCTCCTGGGATCCGCCATCTGATCGCAACAACCGGGTATAGGGGAAAGGGGGGAAGCAAAGCAACCGTGAGTACTCATCCAAAGTACTCGCAAGACTGACATCAGGTCTATACTACATATGCATTGGTATCAATGAAAGGGGTAGTATCTGTGGACTAAACTGCAGAATGCCAGAATAAGAGGGGGAGAAGCTAGTCCTATCGAAGACTACGCTTCTGGCAGCCTCCGTCTTGAAGCATATAGAAGAGAGTAGCAAGTGTAGTATCAAGTAACATCGTATAGCATAATCCTACCCGGCGATCCTCTCCCCGTCGCCATGTGAGAGAGCGATCACCGGGTTGTATCTGGCACTTGAGGGGGTGTGTTTTATTAAGTATCCGGTTTTAGTTGCAAGAGGTAGGAATACACCTCCAAGTCGTCCCGTTACTGTGGACACAGCTATTCGAATAGATCAATCTTCCCTATAGGGGTGCACCACATTACCCGACATGCTCGATCACTCTGGCCGGACACACTTTCCTGGGTCATCCCCGGCCTGGGAAGATCAACATGTCGCAGTCCAACCTAGGCCCAACAGAGAGGTCAGCACGCCGGTCTACATCCTAAGCGCGTAGGGGTCTTGGGCCCATTGCCCGTCGCACTCCTGCACGTTGCGAGGGCGGACGGGATCAGTCCTGGCAACTTACACTACAAGGTAGTTGTTTTACGCAGACCACCCGGGCGCGCGCCGCTCAGCCGCTGACGTCTGGAAAGCTTCGGCTGATACTACGACGCCGGTTGCCCATAGCTTGTCCCATGTGGCGGTTAGTGCGTATATGGCCAACGACCAACTCAGATCAAATATCCAAACTCGTTAGGCATGTTATTATGAAATAACCGTGGACAATGACCAGGGACCAGGCCCACCTCTCTCCTGGGTGGTCTCAACCTGCCCTGTCACTCCGCCACAAAGATCCACTCAGAGGGCCGTCGGGAAACACGTCCTTTCAGCTCCTAGTCTGTGAATCACACGTGGGTACTCTACGAGCCGACCTGACTTTAGTCACAACATGTATCATGATATGTATGTATGTATGTATATACCCGTGATCAACACCCGACGTGATCACGACCCGATAGTATAACATGGCAGATGGACAAGAATGTAGGGCCACTGATGGAATACCACTACTGCAGGATGGTCCAAACGCGACACTACGATCAGAGACCCTTTGACGAAACTGTGTGCGATGCCGTAGTCGCAAACGGTGGTGTAAAAAACTGTCAAAAAAGGTGCAAAACATTTGCGATGACGGATGCATCAAACACGGTTCAGATTTTAGTTCCGTGTGCGATGCAGGGCATACGGTTTAGTTTAATTAACTGTTTGCGATGAGGAGGAACAAAAGAAACGGGCAGCCAGATGAAGGTGTGTGCGATATACAACATATGGTTCACTAGGATGAACTGTGTGTGATTAGGCAACACAATGGAAACGGTTCAACTGAACAAGATGTGTGTGATACGCGGCAAACAGGTCCATAATCAGAAATGTGTGCGAAGACCAATAATAACACAGATGATTGCTGCTAATAAGCTGTGTGATTTGCTCTTTCTACAGAAGAATAACATGTATATATATAACTGAAATAAACATCCAATTACATAAGTGACTATACAGATCATTCGCACACACCTCAATAAACAATTGCATGCATTCTAAAGTAGGAGAAACGATCATCTAGTCATCTACTTCTTGTGACGCTCCCGCCACTGCTCTGTGGCTCGATCCCTCGCCTGGGGCAGGAAGAAGACACTTCCTCATGTCAACGATCCGCCTGTACATCTCATAGCTTGTGTACACGTCCTTGGCCGCGTACTTGACATGTTGTTCATCCAGTCTCTCATGCCACACACTGTGCCAGGCGTTCTTGTCCTTCTTGCTCTCATTCTTCATCTTCATGTAGTAGGGGTCAATGATGGCTGAGGCGAGGTCAACCAGGGAGTTCAGTTTGTTATTGTCGCTGCCCCAGACCTTGTAGTGGTGCTGGATGTTGACAAGATTCGGGCATTTCAAGCCCGAAACCTTGACCGCTTTTAGATCGTTGGTGGTGTCCACCGTAGCGAAACTGTAGTCGGAGCTGTTGATAAACCTGGAGAAACGCTCGCAAGGCCTTGTGGCCAGGTGGTAGTGGTAGACGAGGACGTCATGTTGCACGCACAACTGGGCGACGGCAACCTTCTGATCGTGCCCGGCACGACCGATGGTGTACTCAAGGTCGAAGCCGACCACTTGGTACTTGTCCTCGGCAAGGAACTACTCCATAGTTTGGATGGAGCTCTCCACCGAGACCGGATCGTTTGTGTACACCACCGAGAGGGCCTTCCCCCTCACGTGGGTGTCCACTACGTGATGCGTGGTGAACTGCCCGCCGTTGTCATCGTCGGCCGCTGGGAGCGCCATTGGAGCCACGGGGATCGCCATTGGAACCGCTGGATGTCCTCTCTGTATGTGTCGTCGTGGGTGTGCTTATTGTGTCGTGTGACGCGAGAGATGAAGGTAAATGGCCGCAGGAATAAATGGGAGCCGGGCGGCCTGGATTCTCTGCGCGTCCGCATGGCAGTTTTTGCAGCGGGTAACTGCAATGTCGCGCCGCGCCCGGCGCAACCGCATGCACACGAACGTGCGTGATCGTGCGCCGGCCCCAAACACTGGCAGCGCGCGTGGAGGGACGAGGGCAGAGCACCCGGAGGGATGCGAGAGCAGAGAGCGCGCGGCGGGATGCGAGCAGAGCGCGCCACGGCCGCCTGAACCGCAAGCAACCACACGCATAGAGCAGTTGAACACGCAGGAAATGGTCGCCTACAAGCCGGCCGACAGTTGCGTCGCTGCGTAGAGAGTGGTCGTGTGCTACTACCTCCGTCTTGGTCTATAGTCCCCTTTATATTCTGTGCCATACTTTGCCCTCAAACTTAACCAACAAAATGTTAATGCATGTTATAAAAATTATATAATTGGAAACTATGTTCAAATACGAATCCAAGTATATAATCTTTGGCGACATGCATTCGTATTTTATTAGTTAAATCATACTTATAAACCAGGACGGGGGTATAGTAGGTAATTAAATCACAAACATTTTTTTATTAACCGTATGTGTACGTGGCCTTTCGTCCTCCTCTCGCACGTCTTGTCACCCCGCTGCCGCAGACGGCTTACAGCGCAAGCTTTCGCAGCGCTGGGGCATTCTTTTGGCCAAACGGTGGCGCCAATGAATCTTCGGTGAGCCCTTTCCCGCGCAACCTCGCAGGTTCCCGCGCAAGCTTCCCGCCCGACTCGGTGAAATCCCCCAAAATCCCAATGCTTACCAGCCTGCTATATAAACCCTCACGGCCGGCAAGTCCTGCGTCGCATTTTCCCCTCCCTCCCTGTAGCTTATCTCGTCTGCTTCTCCCACAATCGCCAATGGCACCGGTTCGTCGTCGTCGCTCAGCCACTCCTCTGTCATCAGAGGACAGCTCCAGCTGGGAGGCTACACCGTGGCGGCGGCTCAGTCCCCGGTGTAGTGTAGTGCGCGTGGCGTCCCTGTTGGGTGTGCGTGGAACACCCACCACACGCTCCGTCGCCGCTGCCCATTGGCAGCTGTTGCTGGCCGCCGTTGCCGCCACACCACCATGGAAAGCCAGGGCCATCGCCCGCTCCGCCGCCGTGGCCCGTAGGCGGGAGGTGGCCGTCGTGGCCGCCACCCCACTGCCGGCCACCGTGGCCATCACCCGCTCCGCCACCGCAGCCCGAAGGCGGGAGGTGGTGGTCGTGGCCGCCACCCCATCGTCGGCCGCCATGGCCGCCAGCCCACCATCGATCGTCGAGGTCATCACCCGCTCCGCCACCGCCGCCTGAAGGCGGGAGGTGGAGGTGGATGCCCACACGTGCGTCAGCGACCTTGCACGCTACACCAAGTTCCCGCGGGAGGAGGAGGAGCGCCTCGTCGAGCACGCAAAGAGCCTTACCGCCGCCGTGGCCGCGGCACACGCCGCCTCAAAGGCGAGGAATCAGGAGATCTATGAGGAGAACCACCGCTTCGAGAGGGGTTGTCTGGAGCGGCAGAGGGCGTTCGAGGTGAGCGTCGCTGAAGCTGCAGCAGCTGCAGGCACCATATTGCAGTTGTCCAGCTCGTCGGTAGGCTCCTCCTCCTCTGCCTCTTATTGAGCGCGCTCGGCAGAGGAGAGGCAGCCGGAAGTAGTACAAAGCCCCTCCGTAGTAGTAGTAGTATTTAGGGGCTATTTTGTTCAGTTCATCTGACTATAGATGTGGTGGAACTGTACAACGTACTTAAAATTAGCTAGTATATATAGTTGAACTAGCTATTTCAGTACGTGGTTGGCAACAATTGGGGAAAAGTTTGGTCGGTTCAGCTGTCGAGTTGAACTGTTTGTATAAAGAACGACTGCTTAATCTATGAATGAAATCTATGCTTAATTACTGAATTTTAGTTGCAAAAATTAGATACTGCTAGTGATTTTTAGCTTCATATACAAATCGCAATGTTACAAGGTTGACAAATGGCAATGTTACTAGATCAACAAATGTCAATCTTTCCAGTTTGATAAATGGCAACATACCCAATATGACAGATGCAAATCTTACCAAATTGTTTGTAAGTGGTTGCACACGGGTCATCCAAAAGAACCGTTTGCGTTGAAGAGATGCACAAATCCTGCTCTCACTTTGCATACGGGTGTTCTATCTAAAACGTTTGTGATCAAGAGCTGCAAAAATCCTGCTCGGCACATTTTCCCTTGGCTTCCTGGGGAAGCTGTCGGTTTGCATACGGGTGTTCTAACTAAAACGTTTGCGATGAGTGTTTTATATTTAAAAACCATTGACTTTTTTTTCAAAAGAAAATCGTTTCATAAGTCTGTACATTAAGAGAGAAAAATGCAAGTTCGCTAAAACCATATCTTTCATTCAGTCATACTGTGAATTTATATTCATATGATCGAGATACAGTATTAAACCCAAGAAAAAAAACTATTTCCGGCGGCGGCGGAGGCGGCGTGCCACGCCGTCGTTGTCGTTGTTGTCCTCCGGGACGCCGTTGTTGAAGTCTTCAATGCAGCACTGAATGTTCTTCACATGTAAATCAAACATCATGTCGTCACGCGATCGATGGGCGGGGCGTGGGAGGAAGGTAGCTGGCGGCGCTGAGAGGTAGCGGTCGACGGCAGCGTCCCATGCCGCTGAGGGGGGCGCGCGCACGGGCTCGGGCGCGGCGGGTGCAGCCAAACACACGGGGACCGGCGCCGCGGTGGGTGGAGGGGCGCGCACGGGCACGGGCACGGGCGCTGGCGCTGGCATGTACACGAGCTCGCGCGGGTCCGCGGAGACCTCACTGACGCCCGCGGCTTCCAGCTCTGCAATAGTGCTCGGCGACCAGCCCATCAATGCTACGGGGATGGTCGCTGGAGTGGGTGCGGGGATGGGAGCTGGGACGGGAGCGGGGGTAGCAACCGTCGTGGCCAGCTCATTCTGGGCCATGTCCATGAGGCCCCATTCCTCCTTATTTTCTATCTCCTCCGGCTCATAGTCGACTTCACCAAACTTGAAGATAGTGGCAGATGATCCTTCTGCGCCATGGCGTTGGTGGAGGTCTGCGGGAGGGAGGGGAATGGGAGGTCAACAGTAAGGCCGCCCGTATTAAGCAGCGGCTCGGGCGCCATTAATGGAGAGGAAGGCGGGCGGCCATGGAAGTCAAAGGGCTCGCTTCCCAGAGAGCCTGCACAGCGTACAACTCGCACGCTTCCCGGTGAGCCTGCGCATTGGAGGACAGCTTGCACGCCTCTCGGTCAGCCTGTGCACCGGACTGCGCTCGCACGCCTCCCATTCAGTCAAGCAGCTGTCCGCACGGCACATCCTATAGCCATTAAAACCAAGACACGTGGCGTCACGTGAATGGTTAACAGAACACACATGGTTTGAATTATACAAACGTTTGAGATATTAAAGTGGCAGCTATTTTTTCAAAATGCCTTTGTTGGCTGTTATTCGAGTGCGCCTTCTCTCAAAATGGACACAAAAAATACCACAGCATGTCGGGTGCCATTCCATGATAGCATGCCAAGTTTCATGAATTTCAGACGAGTTTTGGATTTACTAGAATTTAAAAACAAAGTATCTCAACGTTTTGCCGGCAATCAACGGTGCCCTGGTGTTTGAAATTCATTCCCAGTTCTTGCATGGGACCTAAGCATGCACCCAAGGACAAAGATTTGATTTTTAAACCAATTTATATGCACTAGAGCATGTGCATGTAGTTCAAATTTGAATTATGCACATAAATGCATTGAAAACTCAATTAATGCATAAAAATGTCCAAACGAACCCCGAAAAATCCCAAAAATTGACACAACACTCCTGTTGTTCTATGTTGACACGAGAAATTTTTTGAAAGCAATAAGAGGCAATGGATATCGTTTCGTCCCCAAAGGTGGGACGTTCCCTACCGAAACCATCATGCTTGTTGTGAGAAGCTCTGGTTTGTGAGAAACATATACCCAAACCTGCCCCAAATGGGACAAAAAATTTACCATGACATGTTGATGCCGCTCCATGATAGCACGCCAAGTTTCATGAATTTCAGACGAGTTTTGGATTTACTAGAATTTAAAAAAACCAGGTATCTCAATGTTTGCGGACGAGTGACGGTGGCAAGGTGTTTGACATTCATTCCCATTTCTTGCATGGGACCTAAGCATGCAACCAAGGACACATATTTGAATTTTCAACCAATTTATATGCATTAAAGCATGTGCATGTAGTTCAAATTTGAATTATGCACATGAATGCATTGAAAACTCAGTTAATGCATAAAAATGTCCAAACGAATCCCGAAAAATCCAAAAAATTGACACAACACTCCTGTTGTTCTATGCTGACACGAGAAAAAATTTGAAAGCAATAAGAGGCAATGGATATCATTTCGTCCCCAAAGGTGGGACGTTCCCTACCGAAACCATCATGCTTGTTGTGAGAAGCTCTGGTTTGTGAGAAGCATATACCCAAACCTGCCCCAAGTGGGACAAATTTTTTACCACGGCATGTTGATGACGCTCCATGATAGCACGCCAAGTTTCATGAATTTCAGACCAGTTTTGGATTTACTAGAATTTAAAAACCAGGTATCTCAATGTTTGCGGCCGAGTGATGATGGCAGGGTGTTTGACATTCATTCCCATTTCTTGCATGGGACCTAAGCATGCAACCAAGGACACAGATTTGAATTTTCAACCAATTTATATGCATTAGAGCATGTGCATGTAGTTCAAATTTGAATTATGCACATGAATGCATTGAAAACTTAGTTAATGCATAAAAATGCCCAAACGAACCCCGAAAAATCCCAAAAATTGACACAACACTTCTGTTGTTCTATGTTGACACGAGAACAATTTTGAAAGCAATAAGAGGCAATGGATATCGTTTCGTCCCCAAAGGTGGGACGTTCCCTACCGAACCATCATGTTGGTTGTGAGAAGCTCTGGTTTGTGAGAAGCATATACCCAAACCTGCCCCAAATGGGACAAAAAATTTACCACGACATGTTGATGCCGCTCCATGATAGCACGCCAAGTTTCATGAATTTCAGACGAGTTTTGGATTTACTAGAATTTGAAAACCAGGTATCTCAATGTTTGCGGCCGAGTGACGGTGGCAGGGTGTTTGACATTCATTCCCATTTCTTGCATGGGACCTAAGCATGCAACCAAGGACACATATTTGAATTTTCAACCAATTTATATGCATTAGAGCATGTGCATGTAGTTCAAATTTGAATTATGCACATGAATGCATTGAAAACTCAGTTAATGCATAAAAATGTCCAAATGAACCACGAAAAATCCCAAAAATTGACACAACACTCCTGTTGTTCTATGTTGACATGAGAAAAAATTTGAAAGCAATAAGAGGCAATGGATATCGTTTCGTCCCCAAAGGTGGGACGTTCCCTACCGAAAAAACCTTCATGCTTGTTGTGAGAAGCTCTGGTTTGTGAGAAGCATATACCCAAACCTGCCCCAAATGGGACAAAAATTTTACCATGGCATGTTCATGACGCTCCATGATAGCACGCCAAGTTTCATGAATTTCAGACGAGTTTTGGATTTACTAGAATTTAAAAACCAGGTATCTCAATGTTTGCGGCCGAGTGACGGTGGCAGGATGTTTGACATTCATTCCCATTTCTTGCATGGGACCTAAGCATGCAACCAAGGACACAAATTTGAATTTTCAACCAATTTATATGCATTAGAGCATGTGCATGTAGTTCAAATTTGAATTATGCACATGAATGCATAGAAAACTCAGTTAATGTATAAAAATGTCCAAGTGAACCCCGAAAAATCCCAAAAATTGACACAACACTCCTGTTGTTCTATGTTGACACTAGGAAAAAATTTGAAATCGAGAAGAGGCAACGGATATCGTTTCGTCCAGAAAGGTGAAACGTTCCCTACCGAAACCATCACACTTGTTGTGAGAAGCTCTGGTTTATGAGAAGCTTATACCCAAACCTGCCCCAAATGGGACAAAATTTTTATCACGGCATGTTGATGCCGCTCCATGATATCATGCCAAGTTTCATGAATTTCGGGCGACTTTCGGATTTACTAGAATTACAAAAGCAAGTACGTCGACGTTTGCCGGAGAGCCACGGTGCCGTGGTGTTCAAAATTCATCCCCATTTCTTGCATGGGACATAAGCATAAACCCATGGACACATATATGATTTTACAACCCATGTTGGTGCACCGGAGCATGTGTATGTAGTTTAATTTTGAATTGTGCACCTGAAATGGCCAGAAAACCAATTTAATGTATAAAATGTCCAAACGAACCCTGAATAATTCTAATTCTTTTACGACACACATATAGTTGCATGTTCACTGCAGATAAAAGGTCTAGCAATACAAACACCGTCCATTGCCGCTGTGACCCCATTATGTAATTCAAATCAAGATGAAAAATCAAGTAGATCCCACATAGTTTATTATCACCAACCATGTGAGATGCAGCACAAAATATCCTGGAGCACCGTCGGTGTATAGTACGCCTATGGCTTACGTGAGAAGGTGCGTCGGCTATAGTCCACAGCCGACGTGTCAAGCACACTAGCTCGCTCCCCAAATATCATTTCACTGTTCAATCATCGCCGGTGAAAGATGGGGACGTGGACCCGCATCGTGAGGGCAACTTCAGCAGCCCACTCCAGCGAGAGCGCGGCGGCAGCCGCCATGCGCGTGCTAACAAGGTGCATGAGCGCGGATGCAATCTGTGACCGGGCAGCCAAGGCAGCCCAAACGGCCGCCGTTGCTCCTCAGGTGGCGGCAACAACATCTGCCTCAGGGATAGCAACTGGCGAGAGCGGCACAGCAGCTGTCCGTTCCGCAGCGGCGGCCTTAGCCCTGATGGAGGCCGCCCACGACCATGTCGAGGCCGCCCACGCCCAGCTCGTGGCGGTCACCGCACAAATCGAACGAAGCTTCTCCGACAATGGTCGGCAACCCATGGCCAAAGAGTTGGCAATCGCTGAGAGCGTTCGAGCAGCCGTCCGTTCCTCCGCCGCATACCTTGCGACGACGGAGCCCGTCCAAGCCCAGATCATGGCCGCCCACGCCCAGCTCGTGGCGGCCTTTTCCAAAGAGATGGCGGATGCGGAGGGCGAGATGCTTGCCGAGTATGGTGCGATGGATGCCATGGAGCCCCTTCCCCAGGAGACCGTCGGGCGCGAGCTGGACATGGAGGCGGCGGCAGAGATCGACGAGCACCAGCCGTAGTAGTACTCTTTGTTTTGTTTAATTAAGAGCACCGGTCTTTAATTTGTTAGAGTAATGTTTAGGTCAGCTAGCTCTGTTTAATTGCTGAACTTGCTCGATTAAGAAGTGTGGGTGTGCGGTAGTCTCCTTTGTGTACCCAAATTATGCAATGACGTGGATGACCACTGTAACCAGGGAAATTCGAACCAAAATTTTTGACGTTCAAACTCATCACACACGGGTTAAGCTATCTGAATCGTTTGTGATGTTCACATATCATACATAGTTCTGAATAAGGGACCGTGTCTGATGACACTTTGCGCGCCAGTTTTTTCGCTGAAGCGATTCCAAATTTTTGGCTTCCGCGGAAATATCTACCTTCCCGCCCCCTCCCCCTTACCAAAAGCCACATTTCTCCTGTTTCCGCCTTCCTTTCCAAGTTGAAACCTTCACTCCTTGCTTGCAGCGCCGCCTCCTCGTCGGCGACCCTCCTTCACGCTGCTCGGCCTCGTCTATCCAGGCAGGTAATCCACACCCGACCCCCCTCCTCCTCCTCCTTCCACATCCCACATGCCCCGACCGCCGGCGTGACACCTTCCACCCAAATCACCGACCCCTCCACCAAATAAGCGCCGCCCTAAGCCATGGTGCATGTAGTATAGCTAGGAGCTCAAGGAGCATTTGGCAGCGGAGAAGCAAATCGCAGCCGCACGTGCGGATGAGGTCGCGATGGCTGCCATTCGTGCCGACCCCCAGATCTTGGAGGAGCACCTTGCCATTTGCTAGCTACGCCGGTTAAGCATGCTCGGTTTACCCGTTGCGTGTGCTGCTCCTGCCTTTCCTTCACAAATTCTAGTGAATTGTGCTATCTAATTTTACCATGCAATCTGTTGCTCTAGTGTATATGTTCTATATGTCGTGCAGTGTGGTGCTCACTTATTAACTGTTTGGTTAATTAGTTGTCGTCTTCAGTTAACTGTTTGGTTCAATTCTGCAAATGTGATGTTCAACTCTTCAGGCTACAATTTTGTATTGTCTTCCATGTGAGAAATAAATCGAATTTATCTTTACAAAATACATGAGAAATGAATACAATTGCTATATTTCCAAGTTGTCAAGCATGCTTGGTTTGGTTATACATTGAGCAATGTGGTGCTCAGTTAACGTTTGGTTCATTTGTGTTGTGGTGTTTAGTTAACTGTTTGGTTCAATTCTGCAATGCGATGTTCAATAGTTGTGGGTGCATTCTGTTATTGTATACCATGTGACGACTAAATTTAATTTGGCTGTAGTAAAAACATGAGAAACAAATACAATTGCTATATTTCCAAGTTGTTAAGCATGCTTGGTTTGGTTAACTGTCTGATCTTCTATTAGGAGTATGTTATATTGTGCAATGTGGTGCTCAGTTAATGTTTGGTTCATTTGTTGTGGTGTTTAGTTAACAGCTTGGTTCAATTCTGCAATGCGATGTCCAATTGTCGTGGGTAGAATTTTGTATTGTTGTGCATGTGAGGAATAAATTGAATTTGGCTGCACTTAATACATGAGAAACATATACAAGTGCTATATTTCCTAGTTCTTAATCATGCTTGGTTTGGATAAATGGGTTTTCCATGTGGCTTGAATTAATCTGATGAATATGCAATGTGCTTATTTTTCATCAACATATTTTACTGATAGCATGCGAACCCTTACTTAACCTGATGAGTAACTACCTTATATGTGTTACAGGGAAACAATGGGAAGCACTGAGGTTTACAATCGAGGTTAGCACATGCATGGTCCATTGTCTAATAGCACATTATTGTGCAATTGCAGGAACCATTCTAATATTTAGGTTTTTAACAATTTGGTCTTGCACATGTAGGTCCTGCTGTCAGAGGTTTTGACCCACTGTTCGACCCTTTTTGCATATGGGGAAATGAGTTGTCCATGAATATCAATCAAGTCAAGAAACTCAGAAAGATTGTTAGGATAAAGAAATTAGCGACAAAAAACAACAAGATCTTTGTCTGCACAATGAAGAAGACATCAGTTCACTACAAGATGGTACTAACTATTATACCTTGCCTTTTTTTATTCCTTTGCCCCATTTCCAATATAGAGGAGATATTTATGCACATCCTTGTTTTCAGGCCTTTCCAAATCAGTTCACTGATGATTACCTCTCAAACCACCTCTATGGTCAGGAGGCGAGGAAGGTTTTCATACAACACCCACGGTTCAATATTGAAGTGTTCCTGAAGAGGACAAAGGACGGACGGTCAATCATCCATAGGCACTGGCCTAAAGTTGCAAAGACCTTCAACATGAATGAAGGCTCAATATTCGCCTTCCTCTTCAGCAGTTTTCCAGATGAGATGCATATGTCTATATACCGTCTATGATGCTAATTTCGAAAGGTTCTACATGTTGCATGCGAAACTTGGTGCTGGTGCAGTTGTGTAATGGGGTAGCTGAGTGCTGAAGCTATATCATGTTGTACTCTGATGTATTTCAATTATGAAATCCTGCTTCCTTAATATGAAAATGAAATATATTATGTGCTTAATATGAATGTCAATTAGATTAATAAATGGATTATTAATAATAGGGCAATTAGCCTGCTAATGGCGAATTAGCCTGCTAATTGGGTTTTGCTATTGCAAACGGTTATTGAGAAAATACCGTGGGTGATGACCTCAGGCAAGGCACACAGTTTCTAGGAATAAACCGTGTTGGATCAATGAACAATCACACACGACCTTCTCTTGAAAACTATTTGCGTTAGGCCACCTTGCGCAAACGTTTACCACATAAAAACTGTGTGTGATGGACAGCCTTTGCCACACAGTTTCTTCTACGCACCGTGTGTGATGCATTCAATAACGCAAATGATAAAATTGTTAATATCGTGTGCAATGGCAACGCTATCACAAACGATTTAACGGGGAAAATTGTGTGTGATGTACCTGTGAACGGAAACGTTTTCCTTGGAGCGACTGTGTGGGATGTACATATGAACGGAAACGTTTAGCGGGGACTTACTGTGTGGGATGTACTTGCGACCGGAAACAATTTTGCCTGTATAATTGTATTTTTTTAGCTCTACTGTACGTATTACCGTATTTGAGCGCTCGCCGGTCGCACACGACCTCATTTTGCCGAGTGTGTGTGCCAGGAGGGCATATCCCCGACGGTTTCTGGGTCGTGTGGGAAGGACCCCCCTATCACCGTCACTCACTAGGCGACAGTTCCAAATGCCATCGCGGAAAGGGGTTAAAAACCGTTTGGATAGCACCGACGCGTACCAGTGTACTAGCATCCTATACTAAGCATTTAGGATTGCAGGTAAAGGTATCAACAGTAGTAACAAGGACAGGCTATGCAGCAGTATAGGATCAAACCGAAAGACTATAATAGCTACACTACTCTAATGCATGCAGTAGAGAAAAGGAGTAGGCGGTATCAGGATGATCAAGGAGGTTTTGCTTGCCTGGAAGCTCTGCGGAGAAGGACGGGTCATCGGTGATGTAGTCGATCATAGGGGTAGCGTCGGTCTCGAGGTCTACTCAAGAGAAGAGGGGGAAGAAACAGTAAATATAAAGCAAACAGATGCATCACTAAGCATGCCACGACGAAATGCAGTGCTAGGGGTGATCTAACGCAGTACTACACGTTGCAGACGGAGAAGGAAAACATCTGGGAATGTTTTCCCAGTGTTTGGCAATTTCCGACCCACCTGTCATTGACTGAGATTGCCCAGTCAGCAGGTTTGACTGGTCAACAGAGTCAACTAGGCCCAGTGGGACCCAGTTGTCATTGAATGAGATTTTAAACAGATTTTAGTTAATCTAATTAGCTAGACGGGGCTAAGCTGTCAGTGGCTTATACTAATTAACACATTAGTTTAATTAACCTAATTAGCTACAATACGGGCCCATACATCAGTGAGGGTTTAGTGGGGGTTAGTGGTTAATCCCGTGGGGTCCTCCTGTCAGTGGCCCACACCGGAGTATAACACGGCGGCGGGCACGCCGTCGACTAGAACAGAGCCGGCGATCGCCGGAGTTCATCGGAAATGCGCGTACAGGGAGCCGTTCACTGAACGGGCGGGTCCGTTTGAATGCCCGCACGATGGCGCATCGAATGGAGGCGGCACGGCCGGGGGTGGCTGCATTCGGCGGCGGCGATGAGAGGAGGCGACGGCGACGACGAGAGGAGGCGGCGGCGGCTTCGGGCGAGCTTGGTCTCGGCGAGGCAGAGGACGGGGAGAAGAGCTAGCGGGGGCGTTGGGTGCGTGGGAGCCTCAGGAGCACGGTGCCGAGCTCGACGGTGAGCTCGGAGGGCCGAGGCCGAGGCCGCGACGGTGGGCTCGGGCCTTGGCGAAGTAGCTAGGGGACGTCGGAGCTCCGGATAAGAGGGGGGGAGGAAGGAGGGCTCACAAAGATCCCGTAGGGGTGCGCGGTGGGCTCGGGGGAGGCCCACAGTAGACCAAGTGGCGATGGCGATCTCAGACGGCCGAGGAAGAAGATGATGATGCGGGCATCGATGCAGTGCTTCCGGCCACGTATGGTTGACGTAGTCGATGAAGGGCGACGAAGCGGAGCCTTGGGACATAGAGAAAGGGCGAGAGGAGCACGGTGGGCACGTCAGCACCGAACAGCGGCGACGGGCGTGCTCGGGGATGAGAGCGAGAGGGGAGCAGAGGACATGATGAGGTAGGGGAGAGAGTGAACGCGTGTGGGGGGCTAGGGTTCCGTCGAGGAGGGCGGCGGGGGAACTAGTAGACGCCGGGGGCACCGGATGGCTGCTCCGTGGCCATCAGCGCCATGTGCGGCAGACAGGCAGCCAGCTCGCCCCTGATGAATAGGGGTAGAAGAAGGGGGCTAGTGGGCTGAGCTGTGCACTAGGCCTGTGCACTATGCATTTAGGCCTAGTGCATAGTGCGGTTTTCTTTTATTTTCCTTTTTCCCTTTTCTTTCTGTTTTTCTTCTTTCCTTACATACTGTTTTCCATTTCTTTTCAAATGAAATGAGTTTTATAATATACAACACTTGCACCTAAAATAGTACTATAAGTTAGGCCACTGCCACATTTAGTATGGTACCAAAGTAAAATAGTTTAATATTTTTATAATTTTAAAAAAGCATTTAAATAATTGTGTTAGCCACTATTTTTATTACTTTAGGGCATTAAAATTACTTTATAAAATATGGGTTCCAACATGACAAATATCCAGGGATTATATGCCACACTTTGGTAATTTTAGTTTTCATTGTTGGGAAATTTGAATTTTGACTTCAATTTGAATTTGAATTTGAGATTGAAACATTTCTTAATTATTTTTCTTAGAGCATAATGATGATGACTTGGCATCATTAGTGTGGAGTTACTGTAGCATGATTCTCGGGGTGTTACAAATCTCCTCCACTACAAGAAATCTCATCCCGAGATTTAAGAGGGGGAGTAAAGGGGGAAGGTTCTGGTTACGAAATTCTAGCGAGGGTTCTCGCTCTTGGTTACTCTTCTCAAAGAGTTTGATCCATTACATTGATGTCTTCATTTCTGTGCTTCGGGTCATCATGATGAAGTCGTCATCTTTTCTTCGGAGTCTTCATCGTAAGTAAGAAGGACATGGGTAACTTCGGAAGAACGGACCGCTACAATGTTGCTTATCTGGTAGATAACATCAGGGAAGGTGGCGGAAAGTAACTCTCGAATTGAAACTTAATAAGATATCGAGAGTAAGGTAACGAGGTACCATGAGAATTTTTGAACGGGCAGGTAATCGTTCGATGCCTACTCAGAAGGTGAAAGGGTTTCAGAGCAACGAAAATAAAATTGTGTTTGATACCAGAATAGATCCCCAGGAAGGTGGCTCATGATTTACATACGATGCCAAGCATGAGGAATAACCTTGGAAACAGGGATATACAGAAGAGTCAGGTTTCGATCCTGTGGAACTGTGGGTTATGGGCCCACCATGTGGGTTAAAAGTAGGAAGGTCGGTGAAATCTGGTGCAGTCATGGTAGCAAGGCATGTCAGAGGATAACTTGTCAGCTATGTCGGCAACCACATTGGTACCAAGGGCGAGGGACAAAGAGAACCATTTTCCTGCTCGTGAGGCGAGGCGGACCAATAGGCAAAGTTCTCGTCCATCGGTGGTTACCAGAATGTTATCAACAAGGGTCTTACTGACAAGGTCGTGCACTAAGGTGTTTACATAAGCAGGAGAATATTACTGCTTGATCATATAGACCACGAGAAATGTTAAACAAAACAATGGAAAGGAAAATGTGATTATCAGATTAGATAGAACAATGGAAAGGAAAATGTGTTTAAACACATACTTCAGGGGTATATCCTTCCCAAGGACAAGCAGAGCATGATTCCATGACAGGATATTGTAACACCCCAAAAATATTTCTTTTGGATTTTCAAAATCTTTTCCTTAAAATAAAATACTTTGAATTATTTTTGGTCTTATTCTCTTCCTAGTTCCTCTGTTCTGAAAATTATTTTAATTTTCAACTGGGTTTCAATTTTTTTGAATGGTTCTGTTTTGGGTGAATTATTGATTGGGTAATTACTTTTGAGGGATCAAAAATAATTTTCTTTTAGAAAAGTTTTGAAGAATTAAAATTATTTCAAGAAATGGCCTTTTTTTCTCTCCAGCACTTCCAAAATTCATCCAATAATTTTTCTACCACCCCTCAATTATCCCACAAGTTATTCACACCTTCTAGGACAGTATCCAACCCCTTTCCACCCCACAAAAATATTTCTCATATTTTAGATAATTCCAAAATTGGAATTTGTTATATTCATGGTTTCTTTAATTTATAAAGGAACTAAATTTTCTACAGCTTTTCTGCCGCCACCAAAATTATCCTAGAAACTAGATGGTACCCACAACCCATTTCATCAAAAAAATTGGTTGCCACAGTTCAAATTTTCAAAATTCAGTCAATTCAAATTTGGACCAGATTCAGTTTTGTTGATCAAAACCTATTTTTGATTACTCCAAAATTTCTGAAACTTTGCAAACCCCTCTTATTTGCATCAACACTTTACCACAAAAATCCACACAAATTCCTAAAATGCCTAGCAGTCTCTGTCATATGATCATATAGGGGTATGTGCACTGTTCATGACTGACAGAGATTCAGTTAACTAAATTTCTTCAGTCGACAAAGGAGAGACGGCGCCGTGCTCCACACTTCAATCCATTCCCTTCTCCTCCACGCCTCCCCTCGCCATAAATGAACCTCCAAGGACCCCTCTAGTCAGTGGCTCGCCGCCGACGGCACAGTTGCCGGCCGGTGCAGCTACCACCAAGCCCATCCGCGGCGGCCGAGCGGATCGCCACGGCGCCACCCCCCCTTAACTGCTGCTACTGCTCCCCTCACCTACTTCCCCTCCACGCGGCGTCTCCTCCGCACCATCTCCACGCCGACCACGCCGCCCAGGGCCCGCCTGGCAGTCGCCGGAGCTGGCGCCGCCGCCGCTCCCGTACGGTGGCCACACCGTGGATAAGGCCGGAGAGCTCGAGCTCATCCGTGCCGACCTCTCCGGAGCCCTCCACTGCCCTCATTAATCCCACGCCTCCCATGACCACCGCCCTAACCTACCTCACCGGCCAAATTTACTCCGGCGTCGCCCGCAAGCCTCTGACCACCTCGGGATCGCCTATATAAAGGGCCCCGAGCTTCGTGCATTCACCTCACCGCTCACCCTTACCTCTAATCGCTCCCCCGCACACTCACCCGACCCCGTGAGGCTCTTCTTCTACCTCTCCGATCACCGTCCCGCCGCCACATTCCCCGATCGGCTCGACGCCGTTACTCCACCACCACCGTTAAAACTCCGCCAAAAGCACTCTCTTGCATCCACTCGTCGAACCCGCACTCCAATTTCACCTCCCGAGCCTTCTCCGGCAAGCTCCCAACTCCACCGAACAGCCGTCCGCCGCCACCAACCTCGCCGTCGCTCCGGTGCTCGCCGGCGACCAACTCCACCACCCACCAACGCGGGATCCCACCCCGAGCACATTCCGATCATCGCCGCCCCTTGGAACGCTGGCGATCGTCGCCGGCGAATGCCGCACCTCCTCTGTACACGCACGCGAGCGCGTTTGTATTTGAACCTGACGGGTGGACCCCACCCGTCAGTGTTTTCTTTTTTTCTGCGTTCAAAACGAAAGCGTATTTGGCGCTTTACGCTTTCTGTACTGGAAGGCGTACTTTTGCCCGGGGCATTTTCTTTTATTGCAGCAAGGACCCGATAGTAGTTATTTTAATTACAAAAAGGTCCCTGGTTTTAAAACCTTTATAACTTTTTAACCACAAGTCCAAAAGACTTGATTCTTTTTTTGAAATTCTTATTTTTCTCTCTAGTTTTTTAGTATTTATTTAAAAATATTTTAAGACAAGTTTTTGTACCATGATGGATTTTTTTTATTTGATTTCAAATTTTTCGTTTTTCAGAAAAAGAAGAGGGGAACTTTGCCGGGAATTTCGAAGGGTTTTCTCCTAACTACTTTGGACAAGGCAAGCATCCTGAACACTTGATATGGTGGATTGCATAGTTAATATTTGCATCATGATTATGTTAAGTTCATATAAAGTTGGCATATTGATAATTATGCATGCATGACCCCATGAAATATTTTACCTTCATTTAGGCATGAAGTGAGAGTAAGCATGGCTATTTTTCTTATGTCACATATGCCTGTGCCGGTCCGGACTAATCTGCAAGAAGAAATCAGTCACGAGAAAAGTGACCGTGAGACTGAAAACTCGTTGTGACGAGAATGATCAGTGTGGGCATGTTGGAGCATGCAAGGGTTGTAGCCCTGTTGGGGTGCTACTATTGAAAGAATACTTTGTTGAGCTAACCACTGCAGGAAAACTTGAACCTCCTGAGTCGACCGTAGATCGAGTCTTGTTCCGGTAACCCCCATACTTGATTCATGCTGCCACTTGTCCCTGCCACAGGTGGGGTATGGTTTAGTAAGTTGTTAACCCCTTTCCGTGCACACACCACATAGAGGGCTACGATGAGGGATTCCATGGCCATGGACTAAATCCTGTCGTCGGGTCAGGGGGCATGGGTGTTTCCAGTTGTGACTGAGAGGGGGGCACCCCTTGGAATCCGCGCGTATTAATAGTGATCCCATGCAGGACATTGGTCTCTCCGTCTCAGAGTTTTTCTTGAACGATGCTTTGGGTGATTCCTGGCATCCGGAAAGTTAATCTGGTGTGTGCTGGTCAGGTGTGTTTTCAACGCAAAGACCATAATGGGAATTAGTCAGTGTCATGGTACTGACTAAAGAAATCCTTTACTTGTGGGTAAAGAGTACACCCTCTGTAGAGTTTAAACCTATTCGAATAGCCGTGTCCGCAATTAAGGGCTACAGTCTGGGTTGGTCAAGTGTCGGTCTCCGGAGGAAAATAATTAAATTGAGCATGAACTATTTTGCAGGATATTGTTGTCATCACTAACACGGTCGTGGTTATTTTGAATACTATTGTTGTGAATATTTTTATGGTTATGCATATTATTGAGGACTAACCCGTTCCTCTTATTTTATATTTCCTGAGTGTCTCAGGGGCCGGCTAGACTACCCCGGGCACTCAATTTTGTTTTCAAGACCTTTCGTGGCGTCCCTCGAGTTTACAGGCGGTCCCGCCACTACTCTTGTGGACACCCGATTGGCATTTCTCTTCAAGTCCGACCGTGGCGTCACTTGACACCCGACTAACATTTCTCTTCAAGACCTCTCGTGGCGTCTCTCAAGTTTACAGGCGGTCCCGCCACTACTCTTGTAGACACCCGATTGGCATTTATTTTACTTTGTTGAATGTCACTTGGGCTGGCTAGACTACCCGTGGCATTCATTTGCTTTATTTCTAATAAAGTTTTATCATAACTAACATGCTATGTTCACATCATTTTATTGTCATGATTTAAATTCCAGTCAGCATGAGCATATGCGTACAGTTTGGCTCATCATGATCATACATTTTTATCTGCTGCATTCGGTATATCTTCTGTTCATGATGTTTGCGAGTACATTCAAACGTACTCACAGGCTTGTCCCTAGCTATTTACTTGGCCATGTCAGGAGTCCTACGAGGAGTACCACAGCGACGTCCGTGCGGAGCCTAGGATGACAGCCACGCGGATAGGAATTATCCAGGTCAGCCATTCCTGTGGGAATGGAGCCCCATCGATGTTGGTGAACCACAAGTTGCTTCCGTCACCAGATATCACTGTTGTATCATTAGACCTTTATGGTCTTGTATCCAATTCTTGTAATTGCTTGGTAATCTATAACAAGGACGTGTCCACCAGTAACGGTAATCCTGGGCTGGTGGTAACACGAGGGGTTAAATTTCTGGGATATTTTGTGTCCCCGAAATCCGGCCTCGACAGATATAAAGTAGAAAACCCTTTAGGTAAGGGGAGAGAAATTTCATGGCATTACCCATACAACGGTGTTTGGATCGTTGATAAGGAAAATTTTAGTATTGTGCTTCAAATGCTCTTATTGAAAATCGGAGTACCACAGACATGCTTCGAGATAGCATTGGCATGGTCTTCAAGCAATGGTCAGACTTTGGATGCACAAAGGATCCATCAGGAACAACTCATAGAATAAGTCCTACAATTTCCTCATGGAAGAATGACTAACCTTGCTAAAAGGAAACTATAACAATAGGTCCTCCGGCCAGGTGTGCTAGGCATGACATCACCTTACCGGGTCATATAAAGACCAATGTCACAACTCTTCGAAATATGTTCCAACCACCATATCTGACCGAGATTCAGATCCGATTGGTGTCAGGATACCTCAGACTTGGGATGCTTGAGAAGAAAAGGTGCAACACAAATTGACAAGATGACATTGCAAGATTCTCGGGAAATGAACTATGGAAGCGAGTTCCAAAACAAGAGTTCATCATTAAACCAAGGAGAGGATGAGGAGGTGGCTGATGGATTTGGCGACAACTCATCGAGATTTCCAAAAAGATGGATTTCCTCAATCATGTGAACAAGGAGATAACATTTGTCAGATCAAATGATATAATGATGTATGCCCGAGGAAAACATACGCAATTAAACATTGGTTGAAAGGTGCACCTGAAATATGGGCTTAGATAGCATGATAAATGTTAGAATGGTGGTTCAACAACCAATAGTCTAAGAATGAACTGTTGACCATTAAATTCAAAGCAATAGGGTTGCTAGAAGTACAGAATCCAAGCAGCACCGTTCACTTGTTGGAATCCCAGTTAGAATCAACACGGGGACCAAGAAAGAATGGTGATGGTGAGAAGTATCACTATACCTAGAATTCTTAATAGGTGGAGCAATCCTCACAACATCCTTGACATAAAAGATAGTAATACTTCAAGGTAGAACATAATACAACCTGGATAGCAAGTTGCATCCATAACACGAACAAGTTTGTGATGAAAGGAAGGTAAGGATGTTGTCGATGGTAAATAAATTACCAAGGGACGAGGAAGGCACTTATGAAAGGATCGAGGAGGGGGGTCTAGAGAGGGGGTGATTAGACCCTCAACAAGTAAAAGTGGCAGTTTTTAAGTTCTTTAAGTTGAGGTGGAGTTTTAGCACAATTTTAAACATTCACAATACATTTCAAGCAAGCATGACAAGAGTATGAGCAGCGGAAAGAGTAAAGCATGCTGATTGCAAGAAAGTAAAGGGATGGGATTAGAGTGTGTAAACGCAATGAAGACATGGAGATTTTTGCCGTGGTTCCAATAGGTGGTGCTATCGTACATCCACGTTGATGGAGACTTCAACCCACAAAGGGTAACGGCTGCGCGAGTCCATGGAGGGATCCACCCACGAAGGGTCCACGAAGAAGCAACCTTGTCTATCCCACCATGGCCATCGCCCATGAAGGACTTGCCTCACTCGGGTAGATCTTCACGAAGTAGGCGATCTCCTTGCCCTTACAAACTTCTTGGTTCAACTCCACAATCTTGTCGGAGGCTCCCAAGCGACACCTAACCAATCTAGGAGACACCACTCTCCAAAAGGTAATAGATGTTGTGTTGATGATGAACTCCTTGGTCTTGTGCTTCAAATGATAGTCTCCCCAACACTCAACTCTCTGTCACAGATTTGGATATGGTGGAAAGATGATTTGAGTGGAAAGCAACTTGGGGAAGGCTAGAAATCAAGAATCTTGTGGTAGGAATGGAATATCTTGATCTCAACACATGAGTAGGTGGTTCTCTCTCAGAAAATGTAAGCTGGAAGTGTAGGCACATTCTGATGGCTCTCTCACATATGGAGAAGGGGGTGGAGGGGTATATATCGCCTCCACACAAAATCCAACCGTTACACACATTTGACCCAACTCGGTCAGACCGAATAGAAGAACTCGGTGAGACCGATTCAATTGAAAATGTGAACGTTAGGGATCTTGGTGGGACCGACTGGAACAACTCGGTGGGACCGATGTGCTAGGACTAGGGCAGAACAGAACCTCATCTCGGTGGCGCCGATTGCGTGAACTCGGTGAGACCGATTTCAGCAAAGAGCAAACAGAGAGTTGGTCAAGCAAACTCGGTGTGACCAATCGCTCATTTTGGTGAGACCGAAATGTTACAAAAGGGAAGCAGAGAGTTTGCAGGGCCATCTCGGTGAGACCGAGATCTATATCGGTGTGAATGAGTTGTTAGGGTTTCTGGCACTGGCTATGTCAAATGAACTCGGTGGCGCCGGATAGGAAAATTCGGTGGGGTCGAGTTTGACTTTGGGTTTTGGACATATTTGGAATGAGAAAGTGGTTGAGGGCTTTGGAGCAATATCACTAAGCATTTTGAGCAAGTAGACCATTAAGCATCACCACATCCCCTTTTAATAGTATTGGCTTTCCTATGAACTCAATGTGATCTTGGATCACTAAAATAGAAATGAAGAGTCTTGAGCTTTTGCCAATATGTGTCCTTAGCATTTTGAAGAGGTTCCATATCATCTTGTCCTTACCACACCATTGTTGAACTCTTCTGAAATACACTAGATAAAAGCATTAGTCCAACAAGAGATATGTTGACATTAATTACCAAAATCACCCATGGAGCACTTGTGCTTTCAACTTATTATCATGAAGTCGATTGATATTCTGGAAGGAGTAAAAATATTGATGATGATCACGACAAATTTTGTCAAGAGGTTCCACGAATAAGTAATCGAACAACGACTGCATGAAGCAAAAGGACTGATGCGACAAAAGATTATTGGATCCACAGATAAGACACCAACTCGGAATCAAGCTTGCTGTTCGAGGTGGAATGATAAGATGAGGAAATCGACGTAAGCTTAGCTCATCGTCGAAAGTTGTGCTCCAGGAATAAGGACCAGGTAGCATAGTTAAAATCAACACAATAATGATATAACCAATCAGGCTAGGAACGGTGTGATCGGGTACAAACTCGGAAGTAAACATGATTATTAAGATTTGTTTAATCACGGTGCGGACTCGATTCAGTTATCGGTGTCCTTGAGTGTCTAACAACTCAGAACCCAGGGGGGATCTGAAATCGGTGAGAAGCAATACTAGATGAAGACTCATAGGAAGCAACACAGTTCTTTGATATTCTCGAGATACCGGAGGGTAATACTCGAAGGAAGATCAAAATAGAGGTTGCGGAGATGTATTGATCTGTAGAATACAAGCACTTTAACCTGAACGAGAAAAGGAATCAAAGAATATCATTATGGCCGGGACCACGGTTGCAAAAGACCAGATCCCAGATATAAGATGAACTTATACCAAGGGAATAATTAATTTAAGAGAAGCTTCCATGATAAGATCTACATCATGTCCATGGGCATGAACACAAGGTTCAAGGTCGACTCCCACTTCTCCAATGTATGACCATTCATTCACTGCTCTATTAAAATGAGTTGAGTCTAAAAACCTACCTGGTGAATTACCAGAGGAGTATGACCCATGAAAACTTTTGGGCTTACACAGATTAAGGAAGGCATAGGTTCAACCCATCGGGGCATCTTAGAAACATATACCACAACCTTCAAGAGTAAATATCACCAGCTCGAAAGCAGAGCATGGTTGGCCAAATCAGGGAATAGGATTTACCAATGGCATTATGTATCAGGGAAAGAACTTCTCGAGGTTTTTGTATTCGAAGGACACTGTCGGATGATAATTCAACAAAGGATTTGACGATCCACAAAGGAGTTGAGGTAGTATGGTAATAAACTAGAAGAGGAAAGAATGCAAATGCATCGAATTATAGAAACAACTGACTAATTCAAAGCTCAATTGCAAAGGAATTATGATTTCCAATTCAAGGGATCAGGAGAAAAGGCTCTGTTTAAGGAGGGATAAGTTGAGTAGGCTTAGGGGTACAATCGATGGCAATTTGATTGGTCGAGATCCAGCTCATGTTTAAAATGACGACCGAGTCAGAAGGATGAATTCTAGGATCCGATTGAGGATCGCGAGCATTCGCAACTTATTGAATCAATGGACTGAAAATGATAGTGACCAAGGATGCCAATAATAAGATTACTATACTTATGGGATTAACCATAATGCAACCAAGCAAGAATTTCAAGAGCAATAAGCTGCTAAGGATTTTTGGAAGATCGAATAGTATTTAGAAGACCTTTGTGAAACACATGAACAACTGGGGATGAGCGGATACTCGGTAAGTGCAAGGAATTATCCATCGGGGTATTCATGTGATAAAGAACTGCAAGGCAGTAGGCACAAAGTATTCTTGGAACAATAGAGAGAATTTCGGGGTATCTTGTAATAACAAGATCAACGAGGAATGATTGTATGAATGGCAAGTGTACGCGGTTATCCATAGGGGTTTATCGATGGAAGGGAATTGCAAAAGTGGTGGCACAAAGTCTCGAGAGAACATCGTAGAGTATCTTCGGAATCTTCTGGTGCAGCAGGCGATCATTTGTAATAAGGGGCTCTCCGAGAGGAAGTAGTTACGAGAACCTAGAGTCAGAGTTAGTAAAATCATTTAACCTGAATAGAAGAGAGATCAGAGTCCCAGAGTATAGACGAGGAATAAAAGATCCTAATACCACCCAATGGCGACGTGGGCCCGTAAGCCACACAGCCATGTTAGTAAAAGTTTTGCAATGACTAGACTCAACTTCGGCCAAGGAGTTGGAAGGGGGATTCCTACAGGAAGTCAGCTCTGATACCAACTTGTGACACCCCTGATTCAATCGCACACTAATCATACACACAAACATGTACGATCAAGATCAGGGACTCACGGGAGGATATCATAACACAACTCTAAACACAAATAAAAGTTATATTACAAGCCAAGGGCCTCGAGGGCTCGAATACAAATGCTCAATCATAAATGAGTTAGCGCAAGCAACAATATCTGAGTACAGACATAAGTTAAACAAGGTGCCATAATATGGCTAGCACAAACAGGCATACAGATCAAAGAGACGCAGGCCTCTTGCCTGGGATCCTCCTAAACTACTCCTGGTCGTCGTCGGCCTGCACGTAGTAGTAGGAACCCTTGGGGTTGTAGGAGTCGGCGGCAGCGGCGGTGGGCTCCTGGGATCCACCATCTGATCGCAGCAACCGGGTATAGAGGAAAGGGGGGAAGCAAAGCAACCGTGAGTACTCATCCAAATTACTCGCAAGACTGGCATAATATCTATACTACATATGCATTGGTATCAATGAAAGGGGTAGTATCTGTGGACTAAACTGCAGAATGCCAGAATAAGAGGGGGAGAAGCTAGTCCTATCAAAGACTACGCTTCTGGCAGCCTCCGTCTTGAAGCATATAGAAGAGAGTAGCAAGTGTAGTATCAAGTAACATCGTATAACATAATCCTACCTGGCGATCCTCTCCTCATCACCGTGTGAGAGAGCGATCATCGGGTTGTATCTGGCACTTGAGGGGGGTGTTTTATTAAGTATCCGGTTATAGTTGTAAGAGGTCAGAATACAACTCCAAGTCGTCTTGTTACAGTGGACACGACTATTCGAATAGATAAATCTTCTATGCAGGGGTGCACCACATTACCCGACATGCTCGATCACTCTGGCCGGACACACTTTCCTGGGTCATGCCCGGCCTTGGAAGATCAACAAGTTGCAGCCCTACCTAGTCCCAACAGAGAGGTCAGGACGCTGGTCTACATCCTAAGCGCGTAGGGGTCTTGGGACCATCACCCGTTGCACTCCTGCATGTTGTGAGGGCGGCCGGGATCAGTCCTGGCAATTTACACTACAAGGAAGTTGCTTTACGCGGACCACCCGGGCGTGCGCCACTCAGTCGCTGACGTCTGGAAAGCTTCGGCTGATACTACGACGCCAATTGCCCATATCTTGTCCCACATGGCGGTTAGTGCGTATATGGCCAACGACCAACTCATATCAAATATCCAAAGTTGTTAGGCGTATTATTATGAAATAACCGCGGACAACGACCAGGGACTAGGCCCACCTCTCTCCTGGGTGGTCTCAACCTTCCATGTCACTCCGCCACAAAGATCCACTCAGAGGGTCGTTGGGAAACACGTCCTTTCAGCCCCCAGTCCGTGAATCACTCGTGGGTACTCTACGAGCCGACCCGACTTTAGTCACAACATGCATCATGTATAATATGTATGTATGTATATACCCGTGATCAACACTCTATGTGATCACGACTAGATAGTATAGCATGGCAGACGAACAAGAATAAAGGGCCACTGATGGAATACTAGCATCCTATACGAAGCATTTAGGATTGCAGGTAAAGGTATCAACAGTAGTAATAAGGATGGGCCATGCAGCAGTATAGGATCAAACCGAAAGACTGTAACAGCTACACTACTCTAAGGAAAGCAGTAGAGATAAGGAGTAGGCGGTATCGGGATGATCAAGGAGGTTTTTGCTTGCCTGGAAGCTCTGCGGAGGACGGGTCGTCGGTGACGTAGTCGATCACAGGGGCAGCGTCGGTCTCGGGGTCTACCGGAGAGAAGAGGGGAAAGAAACAGTCAATACAAAGCAAACAGATGCATAACTAAGCATGAAACGACGAAATGCAGTGCTAGGGGTGATCTAACGCAGTACTACACATTGCAGACGGTGAAGGAAAACATCTAGGAATGTTTTCCCAGTGTTTGGCAATTTCCGGACAGATGAAAGAGAGGGGACGGTTCCATGTTCAGCATGCCAGGGGCATGTGACAGATGAACGGATTGCATATTCGGATTCGTTGGATATTTCTGAACAATTTTCGTATATAAATTATTTTCACCCGACTTATGGTTTATTTTATATGTTTTTTCAAAGTTTTAAATGATTTTCTAAAATTCTGGAATTAAATTTGATTCGAAAATAAATGCTTAAATGCTATGTGCACCCAGAAGTGCACATAGTAGAAAGCTTGTGATGCTGACAGTGGGTCCCAGCTGATGAGTCAGCAGGTCAACTGTTGACCAGTTGACTTGTCAGCTGGGTCAACAGGGACCCACCTGTCATTGACTGAGATTGCCCAGTCAGCAGGTTTGACTGGTCAACAGAGTCAAATGGGCCCATTGGGACCCAGTTGTCATTGACTGAGATTTTAAATAGATTTTAGTTAATCTAATTAGCTAGGTGGTGCTAAGCTGTCAGTGGATTATATGAATTAACACATTAGTTTAATTAACCTAATTAGCTACAGTGCGGGCCCATACGTTAGTGAGGGTTTAGTGGGGGTTAGTGGTTAATCCTGTGGGGTCCTCCTGTCGGTGGCCCACGCTGGAGTATAACACGGCGGTGGGCACGCCGTCGACAAGAACAGAGCCGGTGATTGCCGGAGTTCGTCGGAAATGCGCGTACAGGGAGCCGTTCGCTGCACGGGCGGGTCCGTTCGAACGCCCGCGCGATGGCGCATCGAATGGCGGCGGCACGGTCGGGGGTGGCTGCAATCGGCGCCAGCGACGAGAGGAGGCGGCGACGGCTTCGAGCGAGCTTGGTCTCGGCGAGGAAGGGGAAGGGGAGAAGAGCTAGCGGGGGCATTGGGTGCGTGGGAGCCTTAGGAGCACGGTGCCGAGCTCGAAGGCGAGCTCGGAGGGTCGAGGCCGCGACGGCGAGCGGTGGCGGTGGGCTCGGGCCTCGGCGATGGAGTGGCTAGGGGACATCGGAGCTCCGGGGAAGAGGGGGGAGGAGGAGGAAGGAGGGCTCACAGCGATCCCATAGGTGTGCACAGTGGGCTCGGGGGAGGCCCGGAGTAGACCAAGCGAAGGCGGCGATCTCAGACGGCCGAGGAAGAAGATGATGATTGCTAATTCTTGAGCTTGCGTTGATTTTTCCCTTGAAGAGGAAAGGGTGCTGCAGCAAAGTAGAGATAAGTATTTCCCTCAGTTAAGAACCAAGGTATCAATCCAGTAGGAGGCACAAGCAAGTTTCCAATCTATGCACCTGCACAAACTAACAAACACTTGCACTCAACGCGAAAAAGGGGTTGTCAATCCCTTCACGGTCTCGAACAAGAGTGAGATCTAATAGAGATAGGTAAAAAAGATAAATAAAAGAGCAAACTAAACTAAATCTAAATAAATTGCAGCAAGGTATTTTTGGGTTTTTTGGTTTATAGATCTGAAAATATATGATGGAAAATAGACCCGGGGGCCATAGGTTTCACTAGAGGCTTCTCTCTTGAAAGAAAACATACGGTGGGTGAACAAATTACTGCCGAGCAATTGATAGAAAAGCGCAAACTTATGATGATATCCAAGGCAATGATTATGAATATAGGCATCACGTCCGTGTCAAGTAGACCGACTCCTGGCTGCATCTACTACTATTACTCCACACATCGACCGCTATCCAGCATGCATCTAGAGTATTAAGTTCATAAGAACGGAGTAACGCCTTAAGTAAGATGACATGATGTAGAGGGATAAACTCAAGCAATATGATGAAAATTCCATCTTTTTACCCTTGATGGGAACAATACAATAGTGCCTTGCTACCCCTACTTTGTCACTGGGTGAGGACACCGCAAGATTGAACCCAAAACTAAGCACCTCTCCCATTGCAAGAAGAACCAATCTAGTTGGCCAAACCAAACCTATAATTCGAAGAGAAATACAAAGATACTTAATCATGCATAAAAGTGTTCAGAAAAGACTCAAATAATATTCATAGATAATCTGATCATAAATCCACAATTCATCGGATCTCGACAAACACATCGCAAAAGAATATTACATCTGATAGAACTCCAAGAACATCGAGGAGAACATTGTATTGAAGATCAAAGAGAGAGAAGAAGCCATCTAGCTACTAGCTATGGACCCATAGGTCTGTGGTAAACTACTCATGCTTCATCGGAAGGGCAACAAGGTTGATGTAGATGCCCCCCGTGATCGAATCCCCCTCCGACAGGGTGCCGGAAAAGGCCCCAAGATGAGAGCTCACGGGAACAGAGGCTTGCGGCGACGGAAAAGTATTTTGGTGGACGCTTCTGTTGGTTTGGGAATATTTTGGAATTTATAGAGCAAGAATTAGGGTTGGAGGACTCCCGAGGTGCCCACAAGCCAGGGAGGCGCGCCCCCCTAGGGCGCGTCCTGAGAGCTTGTGGGCCCCTTGGGACTCTTATGGCCCCCTCTCCAAGCTCCGTGGATGTCTTCTGGTCCAAGAAAAATCATCGTAAAGTTTTATTCCATCTGGACTCCGTTTGATATTCCTTTTCTGTAAAACTCAAAAACAAGGAAAAAACAGAAACTGGCACTGGGCTTGGTTAATAGGTTAGTCCCAAAAATAATAGAAAATAGCATATTAATGCATATAAAACACCAAAAACAGATAATATAATAGCATGGAACAATCAAAAATTATAGATACGTTGGAGACGTATCAAGCATCCCCAAGCTTAATTCCTACTCGTCCTCGAGTAGGTAAATGATAAAAACAGAATTTTTGATGTGGAATGCTACCTAACATATTTATCCATGTAATCTTCTTTATTTTGGCATGAATATTCAGATCCATAAGATTCAAAACAAAATTTTAGTATTGACATAAAAATATTAATACTTCAAGCATACTAATAAAGCAATCATGTCTTCTCAAAATAACATGGCCAAAGAAAGTTATCCCTACAAAATCATATAGTCTGGCTATGCTCCATCTTCATCACACAAAGTATTTTATCATGCACAACCCCGATGACAAGCCAAGCAATTGTTTCATACTTTTGGTGTTCTCAAACATTTTCAACTTTCAAGCAATACATGAGCGTGAGCCATGGATATAGCACTATAGGTGGAATAGAATATGGTGGTTGTGGAGAAGACAAAAATAAGGAGAAAGTCTCACATCAACTAGGCGTATTAACAGGCTATGGAGATGCCCAACAATAGATATCAATGTGAGTGAGTAGGGATTGCCATGCAACGGATGCACTATAGCTATAAGTGTATGAAATCTCAAAAAGAAACTAAGTGGGTGTGCATCCAACTCACTTACTCGCGAAGACCTAGGGCAATTTGAGGAAGCCCATCATTGGAATATACAAGCCAAGTTCTATAATGAAAAATTCCCACTAGTACATGAAAGTGAGAAAATAGTAGACTCTCTATGATGAAGATCATGGTGCTACTTCGAAGCACAAGTGTGGAAAAAGGATAGTAACATTGTCCCTTCTCTCTTTTCTCTCATTTTTTTGTTTTTTTTGTTTCGGCTTCTTTTGGCCTCTTTTATTTTTTTTAAGTCCGAAGACTCATCCCAACTTGTGAGGGAATCATAGCTTCCATCATCCTTTCCTCACATGGGACAATGCTCTAATAATGATGATCATCACACTTTTATTTACTTACAACTCAAGAATTACAACTCGATACTAGAACAAAATATGACTCTATATGAATGCCTCCGGCGGTGTACAGGGATGTGCAATGATCAAGAGTGACATGTATAAAAAATATGAACGGTAGCCTTGCCACAAATACTATGCCAACTACATGATCATGCAAAGCAATATGACAATGATGATGCGTGTCATAATAGACAGAATGGTAGAAGTTGCATGGCAATATATCTCGGATTGGCTATGGAAATGCCATAATAGGTAGGTATGGTGGCTGTTTTGAGGAAGGTAAATGGTGGGTTTAATGCACCAGCGAGAATTGCGCGGTAATAGAGAGGCTAGCAATGGTGGAAGGGTGAGAGTGCATATAATCCACGGACTCAACATTAGTCATAAAGAACTCACATACTTATTGCAAAAAATTATTAGCTATAGAAACAAAGTACTACACACATGCTCCTGGGGGGATAAATTGGTAGGAAAAGACCATCGCTCATCCCCGACCGCCACTCATAAGGAAGACAATCAAAGAATAAATCATGCTCCGACTTCATCACATAATGGTTCATCATACGTGCATGCTACAGGAATCACACACTTTAACACAAGTATTTCTACCAATCCACAATTACTGACTAGCATGACTCTAATATCACCATCTTTATATCTCAAAACAAATGTAAGGAATCAAACTTCTCATCTATTCAATGCTCTTTATATGAAAGTTTTTATTGTATCCCTCTTGGATGCCCATCATATTATGACTAAATTAATAACCTAAGCAAATTACCATGCTCTTTAGAGACTCTCAAAATAATATAAGTGAAGCATGAGAGTTCAACAATTTCTATAAAATAAAGCCACCGCCGTGCTCTAAAAAGATATGAGTGAAGACCTAGAGCAAACTGCCTAGCTCAAAAGATATAAGTGAAGCACATAGAGTATTCTAATAAATTCATGATTCATGCGTGTCCCTCTCAAAAGATGTGTACAGCAAGGATGATTGTGGCAAACTAAAAAGCAAAGACTCATATCATGCAAGACGCTCCAAGCAAAACACATATCATGTGGTGAATAAAAATATAGCCTCAAGTAAATTTATCGATGTATTGAAGACGAAAGAGGGGATGCCATCCGGGGCATCCCCAAGCTTAGATGCTTGGTTTTCCTTGAATATTACCTTGGGGTGCCTCGGGCATCCCCAAGCTTAGGCTCTTGCCACTCCTTATTCCATAGTCCATCAAATCTCTACCCAAAACTTGAAAACTTCACAACACAAAACTCAACAGAAAGCTCATGAGATCCGTTAGTATAATAAAATAAATCACCACTTTCCGTACTGTTGTGAACTCATTATTTATTTATATTGGTGTAATATCTACTATATTCCAACTTCTCCATGGTTCATAACCCCCGATACTACCCATAGATTCATCAAAATAAGCAAACAACACATAGAAAACAAAATCTGTCAAAAACAGAATAGTCTGTAGTAATCTGTAAACTTCGTATACTTATGTAACTCCAATAATTCTGAAAAATTAGGAAAACAGAGGAAATTCATATATTAATCTTTTGTAAGAAATTCAGATAAAAATAACGTTTCTGTGATTTTATAAAATTCTTCCAATGAGCGCAAAAGTTTCTGTTTTTCAGCAAGATCAAATCAACGATATACCAAAGTATCCCAAAGGTTTTACTTGGCTCAAACACTAATTAAAAACACCAAAACACAATTACTACAGAGGTAATAATGTGTATTTTATTGAATAACAGAACCAAAAAACATAAAAATAAAATTGGGTTGCCTCCCAACAAGCGCTATTATTTAACGCCCCTAGCTAGGCATGAAACATAGATCTAGGTGTTGTCATCTTTGGTATGCTATCCATAAGTAGCCCTCATAACAGATTCATATGGAAACTTAATTTTCTTTCTTGGAAAGTGTTCCATGCCCTTCCTTAACGTAAATTTAAATCTAATGTTTCCTTCTTTCATATCAATAATTGCACCAATCGTTCTAAGGAAAGGTCTACCAAGAATAATAGGACATGTAGGATTGCAATCTATATCAAGCACAATGAAATCTATGGGCACATAATTCCTATTTGCAACAATAAGAACATCTTTAATCCTTCCCATAGGTTTCTTAATAGTGGAATCCGCTAGATGCAAATTCAAAGGGCAATCATCAAATTCAGGGAAACCTAGCACATCACATAAAGTTTTTGGAATCGTGGAGACACTAGCACCCAAATCACACAAAGCATGGTACTCATAATCTTTAATTTTAATCTTAATAGTAGGTTCCCACTCATTATAAAGCTTTCCAGGGATTGAAACTTCCAACTCAAGTTTTTCTTCAAAAGATTTCATCATATATAGCATCAACGATATGTTTAGTAAAAGCTTTATTTTTATTATAAGCATGAGGAGAATTCAACATGGATTGCAACAAGGAAATACAATCTATCAAAGAACAATTATCATAATTAAAGTCCTTGAAATCCAAAAGAGTGGGTTCATCGCTACTTAAAGTTTTGACCTCTCCAATCCCACTTTTATCATTTTTTGCATTAAGATCTTTAAACTCCGAATCATTGGGATGCCTTCTAGCTAAAGTTGACTCATCTCCTATGGCACCCCAGCTCAGAGGAACCGGAACACCCCGTATTCCAGCCCAGCGACAAGTCTTCTGGAATACGGCACTGCTGGCATAGAACAAATTAGCTCTTTATTACAAATATACGGGGATACAAGGGTTCCGATATAATAGGAAATTACATCGGCACAACGGCACTATGCCTGCCAAGGTTGCCCTATGCTAGCAGCAGAACAACTCGTAGCAACGGAATAACTCCTAGCAGCGGAACAACGCCGACGACGATGGACTCCACTCCGCAGGGACTCTGGCTGGAACGCTTATCCTAGCTCGCCAACAAGGGATCCACGGCAAACAAGTAAGCAGACAAAGCATGACCTGCAAACTGGCATTACACGCCAGGTCAGTACATTGAATGTACTTGCAAGCTCACAACAACCAAAGCAATCCAGACAAGCAATAACATGGCATTTACAGGTTAAACAAGCATGAGCATGATACCACTAGAACAACATAAGCATGGCATGAACATATTACTCGAGACATGAACAATGATGGTACTAGCATGCAACATGCTACAAATATCACTTACTCTGTTCGGGGTTACCTCGTAACCACGAAATATATGCCACTCTTACTTACCATCATGGTCACGGGATCACTTCAATCATTATCAAGAATACCATCGGGATCTTCACAGGATCACCTTATGAATATCAAGAATACCATCGTGATCCTTACAAGATCACCCCATCAATATCAAGAATACCCTCGTGATCCTCCCGTGACCACATAAAGATCAACTAACTTCTTCCCTCATCTAACTGGGGTTGTTTATTAGTCAGGTTTTTATTACTGTTGACCCATAGTGTGACCTACTACGAACTGGGCCCTTATCCATGGGCATGGCTATCGATAGATTAAACACACTCTGCAGAGGTTAGTACATTGTACCCACACCACGGAACCCAAGGCCGCGTGCTCCCATTCGGGTGGACCAACGACGTTCCGACAAAACCGATCTATTGCCATGACACTCTCCCGACCACTTTGACAAACTCCCCTTTGGGCTAAGTCATGGGTGGCCCCGATGTCACCTCATGACATCCAACGGCCACTGTCATGGCAAAACAAAACGGTCCCAAACGGGGACATGAGCTCAATACCAACATGGGCACACAAGGCTTATGTCCGCCTACCTGATCAGGGTAGCACGCTCCCATAACCTTCCCTAGTTGGAGGCACCGGCGAGAGGCACGACAATAGACCCAGTTAGGACCCCACCATAAAGGCAAGTGTGGCTGCACTGGTCAGTTCGATTTTGATGGCACTATGACTCAGCCAACAGATGTTCAAGTTCGATTAATGTCCGGTTTAACTTGAATGTAATGAGCTGAGTCATAAAAACATGATGAAATAACAATGCATATGAGCATGATATCAACATGAGCATGGATGAACCACATCACTATTTAACATATTAGCAACAACAAATCATTTACCCTATTGGATGCACCTGAGCATGGCATAGCAATGAATAACACAATAACAACACTACATAAGAACATAGCATGACCACTAGCATCAGTAAATAATAGCATAATAAAACATGATAATAACATCAGCAGGTAATCATTTAACTAATAGGTGCAAAGAACATAAAGATAAGCATGGATTCACAAGCATATATAAAGCATTCACAAAATATTAACCGGCACACAATATTTAAATATTAAAGTTGAAAACCATGGCTACTGCATGGCCATCATGCAAGTGGCTGTCGTGGCTTGCCTGGGGATGAAGAATACTCTGGGAAGAAGTGCGGTGAAGTCGCGGAATGATTCACCGGAATGCTTCTCTCTCGGAGGGCTCTAGATAAGGGAAAGGGTATAAAGGTCATTTTCAAAGTGGGACCACCTAGTGAAAATGATACTAATAGATAGAGCTCGACGAGACGAAGAAGTGGGCTTTGGATTCACCTTAAACTGAGTTACGGTTGCGGAGATACGAGAGTTGGAAGATCAGGGACCAATCTCTAAATATTCCTCCACAAACAAGTCCCTGGGCTGAAAAATAGAAAATGTATTTCAGAGAAATACGCTTTCAGAATAGAGAAGCGTACTTTGGGCTGAAGTAGAAGGAAAGTGCGCTTTCCGAATGTGAAAACGTACTTCGGGAAAAGGCGCTTCCACTTGCCACGTCGGCTGACCGGGGTCAACTCCCCATGTCACTGACTGGTGGGGTCCGCGTGGGTGGGACCTGCCTGGCCTTCGTCTCCTCCTTCAACCTCCCGCTTGCCCGATGCAGAGGAGGGGCATGCGCTCGCCGGCGCCTCCCCAGCGCCTCAGACCACCTCCGGCCGAGCTCCGGCCATTGGTGAGCTCGTGGCGACGAGGCGCACCCGCCTGGGGTGATAAAACGCGCCGGGGAGCACGGGAGAAGGGCGTCCCTATGGCCGCGGTGGACGGCGGCTGCGGCTGATGATGGCTCCGGCGATGTGGTGGTGGAACGGAGGGGCTGAGGGTCGGGGCGGTCTTGCGGGGGTCAAGGAGGAGTTCTGGAGTGGAAAGGAGGAGGGAAGGAGCTTCACACTCCGTGAATTGGAGAGGGCAGTGGCGGCGGCCATGGCGGCCAACCGAGGCAAGTAGAGGTGCTGGAGGCAAACGGAGAGCTCGAGGAGGCTGATGGGAAGGTGGAGAAGAGGCTGGCCAGGTCGAGGGGACGCGGGGTGGGCTATATATAGCCGGGGCGACGCGGTGCCGCCGCGGACGCGTGGCCGGGGCTCGGGCATGCCCGCGTATGCGTGTGCACGCCTGCACGATGGACGGAAGGCGACGGGGAGGAGCAGAGGGCAGTCTCACGTGGCAGAAGAGGTCGTGGAGCACGTGGAAGAAACGACCAGAGGAGGAAGACGACGACCGGCTATAGCTCATCCGTGGGCGTGCGGCGACAAGCGCCAGCGAGCGAGCTGCAGGAGGGGGAGAGGGGTCCAGGGAGAAGAGGACGACGAGGCAGAGCTGCTAGACACACCCGTGTACGCTGAGACGCCGAGCAGGGGAGGGCCCGAAGCAAAACGATGCTCTGGGCGCGTCTACTACATGCCAAAACGGTGGTCACCGCGCGACATGGCACGTAGAGGACGCAATGGCCTAGCAAACCTTGTCTGTGGTGTTGTCTCTGCATCAGTGGGGCTGTGGAAAGTGAAATATCGAGAGGAGAGGCTCTGTAGCGAAGGGAGACATTGATGAAAGTTTGCTGTAGCAAACTTGGTTGCGCACTAGTGATCAACAGGGAAGAGGAAAGAGCCAAACTCCATGTCTGGTGTGTTTAGGTTAAGAAGGACTATCATCCTATTAATTTGGAGGAGAAATGGGCTAATATTAAACATGGTTGTTTTGCAACAGCATAATTGGTCCAGAAACTTGATCATGAAGAGGCACTCACATAGTGTAGCCACTTGAGCTGAAATTTGTCATGGGATGATGATTTGGACATATAAAGATTCTGTAAAAATTTCATACCATTTGGACTTGCCAAAATGGTACTTCCTTCACAGACATCCTCTCTATCCAGAAACTTGAGAAATTAATAGAGGAATATTGGCTAGATGAAATGATCCAAAATTTGGTGGAGAGAAGTTATATGGCTAGGGTAATGCCCTGGTAAATTTTCAGCAAAAATGAATCAATATCAAATATAGTTGCTTCACAACCTGAAAATCTGACCAGAAACCAAGATTTGATGCTGAGCTCACATAGAGTGATAACCTGAGCCCAAATTTGTAGGAGAGTGATGATTTGATCATATGAAGGACCTTGCAAAATTTCAACTCATTTGGATTATCCTAGCTAGTACTTCCTTCACAAAGACTTCCCCCAGACAGGAACTTTGGAAATTTGCTGAGGAAGGTTCACTAGGAAAATTAAGTTGAATTTTGTCATGGGGCAATGATATGGGCAAGCAATAGTGTCCAAAAAGTTTGGAGTCAATCAAGCAAAGATAAATGACACTTCCTTCTCAAAAAGCCACTTAGGGCAGAATGAGAAAAGGAATATTTGTGAATTATCTTTGATGATGCCAAGGAAGGGTTTTGACATATTTGAGGAAGATATGACCCAAACAATTTATGAGAATTTTTTGGGAATTTTGGGAGTGACAGAAATATAGGTTGTTTCACAACCTAGGGCAAAAAGGATTATTCCTTTAATAGAAAAAGGAATATTCCAAATAAAAGAATATTGGGATTGGGCTAAGATGAAAATGACAAGGTCATGAGTTGGTTTTTAGGATGACAAGCCACTTGGGAGCCTGAGAAGAGATGATCTTCCCAGGTTTCAGGACCACAGAGCCACGGAAAAGCAATTCAATTCAAAAATCCAAAGAAAAAGAAAGGGCCAAAAATCAGGGTGTCACAAACCTTTCCCCCTTAAAGAAATCTCGTCCTCGAGATTTGGTTGCTCAGGGAACAAATATGAATATACCTGACTTAAGGAAACCGTTTCCAACTCGGGTATCCTTTTCCTTATATGATTGTTCCTACTAAAATTTATATGACTTGACTGCCTGTCTCTGGGGTGGTTTGCTTCACCATATCCGACAATCTCACAGATCTTTCCTCATATGTTCATGCTTATACTTGGTCCAATTTCTTTCATATCTGCTGACTTAACTGGGGTGCGATGGATTATCGTGAGTGAGATATATGCCCTTTTCACAAGTCCGTGAGAGGTTTCCGATGGATGTATCATCCAGTACTGACAACAGTCCATGGGGTCGCGAACCAATTTTCTCGGTGGGCACGAATTCTTTTCATCCTGGCATTGGGTTGCTTTCTTAGATGTATGTCCTCCGTGTTTAACACAGTGTCGTGAATCATAATTGTTCTTCTGGCAAAATCCAACTTCTCGCAGGAGTTTCTGAATCATCTTGACTGGATCCACTATCTTGAGTATCCAATCCGTTCCAAATATTTGACTGTTGCCTGTCATGAACAGCATAAAGGAGGTACGACCTTATAATGATAGTATCCACCGACTTGACTGATGGTAGTTCTGGCAGAGGAATCTTGTCCTGACAGGCTGTATTGTCGATCTTGCTCCTTCATTATTGGCTTCTTTGTCTGGATCCTTTGCGGGAAAGAGCTTGGCCATATATATCTATTCTTTGTGTGACCATCGGTACTATCGGGTGCAATATTCTGACATTCGTAACTTACCCTTGTTCACGTGTCGGGTCATCGAATATATACCCGGTTCACGTGCCTTGTACGGAGTCCATTGTAACCATACAAGACAGTGACAAAGGTTAACGATATCACCTTGCCGGGTGTGAGAAAGTTGACCTTGATAAGCACGGCCAAAATTGTGTCCTATGTTGTCTTTCTTCAAAGCTTGTCGGTTCTTGCATCACCCGCTGAGGTGTATAACTGGTTTTCTTCCTCTTGCATAACTGGTGAGGTTGTCGGGTTCGTACCTTGACTTCATCATCATACAAGTGACTTGCAAGGACTTGGCAGCATGCTTATAGTATAAGTATTTGATTTCCCGAGGTAGACATTTGTGTTCTGACTGATTCTTGTTTCTGAACAAACTGTTGCGGATCTGATTCTTGGGATGCACTGCCATATGATGTCAACTCACTGTGTAATACCTTGTACCAGTGTCATACTGAGGAAGATTGGACAGCTTGTGTTGGAAACCATCGAAAGTATCATGCTGAGGAAGACTGGGTACCATACTTCAGAAGCTTCCTCCCTTAAAGACTTGCTGGGGAAGACTCAGTACCTTGTGCCGGAAGCTTTTGCGGTGGCATACCGAAGAAGGCAGAGTATCTTACCCAGGAAGTCATCCACCTATCGTGCTCGAGAAGATAGAGGGATCTTGCATTGGAACTTCTCGGGTAGCTTGCGAGGGAAGACTGTGTTGCTTACACCAGAAGCTTTGTACTGTGGTATGCTGACTGAATGCCATAGATATACCCTTTAATATTTCTGCTGCCGATTACTCATATGAAAAAGGTTGTTCGGCTATCCTTCTTGTGGAACACTGAATTCATAGTACATTCTGACTTGCTTCCGGGGTATAGCATATTTCAAATCTTACTCATAACAGAATCACCCTTGTATATAAACCATACCTTTGACTGATAATATACTGTTGGTCTTGCACCCAAAGCTGTCTTCCGGCTGATTCCGTCATTACTGCTGTGAAGATTGCACACTGATGTATACTTGATGCTGATAATCAAGCCAAGATATCTTTTGCAGTCAGACCATATATTTCCAATATAATGCAGTCGGCTAAGAATTCCATAATGTTTAGCTGAGCTTCCAAATATTCGAACTCATTGCTGATTCTTCGGGTCCGGTGTCGGTGGACGAGCAACTTTAATAAGGGAAAAATAATTCAACACCAAGGGCCCAAAGAAATAAGCAAAATAAACGACTAAAACAAAAGCACACAAAGCATACAAACAATATCATATTTAAGCAACACCACATATTACTGCTACTCACAACAATAATATGCATGCATACCTAAGCACAAAAATCTCGCGGAAACTCCAGTATTGCGATATATTATGCTGTGGTGGTGTGCACGAAAGTGAATTCTCGTGTGGAAGGAGTTGGTGTAAACAAGGTTACACCAATCGCTGGCTTAACACCGGTCGCATCTGGGCGGACACGGAGGTCACGATCACACCATCATCAAGTGTACGGTTGGAACCGTACATGTCCAAAGAATGGGGTGACAGGGTAGGGTAGAGGTGAAAAATAAGGCCTGTTGACATTGCCCTTTTCTGATAGCAGAGATCAGTAAGGGTTGCCAACACGGCGAGATGAATGGCATGATTCGGGATAGAAACATGGCTATCACCGAAAAGGTAGGGGTGACTGGTGGAAGGATAAGGATGCGATACCTGCAAATGGTGTCTGGAACACTTGGTACCTCGGCATCACTCCACTGGGACAGAGATGACGCCGAACACCGAAGAGCAGGTATGCAAAGAAGGAGGGTGCGGGTAGTGGATCGAAACCGATGCTACCTACACTCACAAGATCAATCGTTAGCGACAAAATAATAAGTATATATGCATGCTATGCAGCAAACAAATGCAATAATCAAATGCAGCAGACTGACAAGACTCTATACTATCGTTTTCTAACGCTCGCGTCGACTAGGGCGTCCTACAGCCAGACCTACTCTGATACCAACCATTGTGGCACCCCGGCTCAGAGGAAATCGGAACGCCCCGTATTCCGGCCCAGAGACAAGTCTTCTAGAATACGACACTACTAGCATAGAACAAATCAGCTCTTTATTACAAATATACGGGGATACAAGGGTTCCAATATAATAGGAAATTACATCGGCACGGCGGCACTACGCCTGCCAAGGTTGCTCTATGCTAGCAGTAGAACAACTCGTAGCAATGGAATAACTCCTAGCAGCAGAACAACGCCGACGACGATGGACTCCACTCCGCAGGGACTCTGGCTGTAACGCTTATCCTAGCTCGCCAACAAGGGATCCATGGCAAACAGGTAAACAGACAAAGCATGACCTACAAACTGGCATGACACGCCAGGTCGGTACATTGAATGTACTTGCAAGCTCACAACAACCAAAGCAATCTAGACAAGCAATAACACGGCATTTACAGGTTAAACAAGCATGAGCATGATACCACTAGAACAACATAAGCATGGCATGAACATATTACTCGAGACATGAACAATGATGGTACTAGCATGCAACATGCTACAAATATCACTTACTCTGTTCGGTGTTACCTCGTAACCACCAAATATATGCCACTCTTACTTACCATCGTGCTCACGGGATCACTTCAATCATTATCAAGAATACCATCGGGATCTTCACAGGATCACCTTATCAATATCAAGAATACCATCGTGATCCTTACAAGATCACCTCATCAATATCAAGAATACCATCGTGATCCTCCCGTGACCACATAAAGATCAACCAACTTCTTTCCTCATCAAACCGAGGTTGTTTATTAGTCAGGTTTTTATTACTGTTGACCCATAGTGTGACCTACTACACTACAAAAATAGACACATCCGTGACATTTTGGGCCGAACGAATTTTTCTTCTGTCATGCTTATGACACTTCTATGACAATAATTGTGACAAAACGCGGTATCATCATAGATGTGGTGGGCTCCTACTTCTATGACAAAAAATCATGACAGAAAATGGGCTTTTCGTCCTGGGCGGGCCGGAGACGCACCTGCATGACATTCTTTGGGCCGTTCATGACGAAAAAAATTGTGGTAGAAGCGAGGGCGAGGAAAATATTGGGGAGTTCTCGGTTACGGTGGGTGGTCGGGGCCGAGCGATGCACGGAGGTTTGCGCGTTTCTCTCGTACACGTACGCGCGTGTGTGCGAGGCGTTGCGCTCTAACTGAACCCGAGCGAGGCATTGGGCTCTAACTGAACCCGAGCGATTGCACTAGCTACGTTACTGAACCCCGATCGATCCCTTGCTGTTAACTGAACCCGAGTGATTCCTTCGCTACTGCTGCTAACTGAAGCCGATCGAAGCTGCCTCTTGATGAACAGTTCCCGGTGGGGGTTGGATGAACAGTTCCCGGTGGGGGGTGGATGAACAGTTCCCGGTGTGGGTTGGATGAACAGTCCCGGTGGGGGTTGGATGAACTGGATCCCGTGGTAGTAGAGGTCGTTGCCGCTGGATGAACAGGACCCCGATCGAGGAGGCGTGGGGGTGGATGAACAGTAGCCGGTGGAGGGACCCCGTACGTGGAGGGCTGGTTGAACAGGACCCCGTGGAGGGCTAGTTGAACAGTAGCCGGTGGAGGGCTGGATGAACAGGACGACCCCGTGGAGGGCTGGTTGAACAGTATCCGGTGGAGGGCTGGATGAATAGTAGCCCGTGGAGGGGTGTTTGAACAGGACCCCGTGGAAAGGGCTGGATGAACAGTAGCCGGTGGAGGAGCGGTGGAGGCTGGATGAATAGGAGCCCGTGGATGAACAGTCATAGGTGGAGACTGGAGGAGGTCGATGGTGGATGAACAGTAGCCCGTGGAGGCTGGAGGAGGTCGACGGTGGAGATGAACAGTAGCCCGTGGAGTCCCGTTTTGCGGTACGCCACACCCCTCCCGATCAACAGGACCTCATTTCGACTGTAGGCACTCCAACACTAGTCCGTTTCCTCCGTTTTGCGTACGCCACACCCCTCCCGATCAACAGGACCCCGTTTTGACCGTACGCGGTCGAACACAAGTCCGTTTCCTCGGTTTTGTGGTATGCCAGACCCTTCCAGATGAATAGGACCCCGTTTCGACTGTACGCGGTCGAACAGAAGGCCCGTTTCCTCCGTTCTGCGGGACGCCAGACCTCGTTTCAGCTGTTCCGTCCAAGCCGGTTGGCTCCCGATGAACACGGCGTATTCCGTTGCCTCCCGATGAACACGACGCATTCCGTTGCCTCCCCATGAACACGACGCAGTTTCTCCATTCCGACCCAGCCGGTTGGCTTCCGATGAACAGGATTAGTCGCTGTACGCGTTAGAGACCCCGCCCGTATGTACGTACGTAGCCGTATTTACTATCTTGCAGCGTGGCCATACGTACGTGTACACGATATAGACGGGACTGCATGACATGCTACATCGGCGCCTCTACTTCAACACGTGCCGCTCCTTACTCGGCCACGGTACGTCACTGCAGAGACACCGATCGACCGCTATTTACGTACACGTTCGCGGCCGGACAGATAACGCTACCTTCGCTTCAACCTGGTGGGTCCCAGCTGTCAGGGGGTAAGAAGGCAGTTCCTTCCGTGCGAAGATAAAGCCGGTGGGTCCCAGCTGTCAGGGGGGAACATTTTTTTCGTGAAATATAGAGGCCCTTCCGGTAGGTCCAAGGTGTCAGGTGGAGGAATCATTATTTTGCACGTAATAAGGAGGCACTTCCTTGCGTGCGGCCATGGACCCAGCTGTCAGCCTCTCCACTTGCAGTCCTCTTCTGATGGATGTCGTTCGTTGACCGCGTTGACGACGCCGTACCGCCCGAGAGCACCAAGGTGGTGGACGACGATGCGACCTAGGAAGGGAACGACCCGGAGCCGGGGAATACGCAGAAGTGGATGCCCACGCGGAGGGGAGTACGATGGTTGACTGCTTCGGCTGCAGTTTGAGGCTGCCGTCTCCGGAGAATAACATGGGGTGTGGGTGAGTAGAGGGAAGGCCTGGCCAGTAGTAGTATGGTCGGGCGGTGAGGCCTGCGCGGCAGCACAGCCGGCCACGGGAGGCTGAGCAGGCGGTACGGCGGGCGCAGGTTTGGGCGGCTGGAGCAACAAGACCAGAGGTTGAAGACGCAGCTTAGCCGTTGGATTAACATCGAACGGTCAGTGCAGCTAGAATCGTTTATTGACTAAGTTGACAAAGCCCTGTGTACGCGTTAACTTAGTAGGCCCACAAGTCAGCCTCCAAATCTGGTGGGTCCCAGCTAGCAGGGGGAATCAATTTTTTTTCGCGTAATAAGGTGGCACTTCCTTGTGTGCGAAGATGTTTTCTGGGTTTTTTTATTTCTTCTTTTTCGAGTTAGAATAAAAAGAAAACAATTTAGCATCTTCGGTACAATCTTTATTTTCACGAAAAGGATCATAATAAAGCTGGTGGGTCCTAGCTGTCAGGGAGAGGAAACTTTTTATTTCCGCATAATAAAGGAAGCACTTTCTTGCGGGCGAAGATGTAGCTGGTGGGTCAAACCTGTCAGGGGGAGAAATTATTTGTTTTCGCATAATACGGGGGCACTTGCTGCGTGTGGCCACGGGCCATGTGGGTCCCTACTGTTAGCCAATCCACGTACATGCCTCATCCGATGGCTGTCGTTTGTTGACAAAGTTGACCACGCCGCGCCGAGAGAACCGACGCAGTGAACAATGGCGAGTATTATGAAGGGAACGACCCGGAGCCGGCGAAGACACAGCAGTGGATGCCCACGCGGAGGGGAGTACAAGGGTTCACTGGTTCGGCTGCGGTGTGATGCTGCCGTTGCCGGTGAAGAACAGGAGGTGTTGGTGAGTAGAGGAATGGCCTGGACGGCATTTGGGAGTAGAGTGGGCCGGTGAAGCCTGCGCGGCAGCACAACCGGCCACGGGAGGCGGTAGCAGGCGGTACCGCCGGGGGTGGTTTGGGCGGCTAAAGTAAGAATATCCGAGATTGAAGAAGCACTACAGCCGTTGGATGGACATCCAACGGCCACTGCTGCTAGAATCGTGTCTTGACTATAAGTTTACAAAGCCTTCCGTACGCCTTAGTAGGCCCACAAGCCTTCCGTACGCATCACTGACTATAATTCTCAAAAAAAATAGTAGGCCCACAAGTGAGCATCACATCTGTGGCAGAGAATATATAGCCCATTTGTGATTTGTAATAGTGTATAGCCCATTTTTGAATTCTAATGGAATTTACTACAACCCATTTATAGTCTGTTAAAATTACAGCTCATTTTCTAGCCAGGACAATGATTAATAATTTCAACCAACCTCTCAAAACAGAATTCAACCAAAAATCCCACATTTTGATGGGATCCGAAAAAAAATTATCCCGAAATTTTGAGTTAGATTAAATATAATTTCAAAATGAATTTGTATTAGGTAAAAATCTAAAGAAATACTGCGCGCGCAATAAGTAATGAAATTAAAATTTCCAAATTCAAAAATAATATTTTTGAAACTAATTACCTGTTTGGTGTGTTTTTATATATTTACATCTCAGTTTTTATAATTACATCCCATTTATTATTTCTTAAAGCCCATTTTCTTGTTAGGCCTAATGCATCCCTCATAGGAAAGATTTACAGCCCAGCGGGGCGGAGAATAACAAGTTGACCTGGGTTGGGTATTCCGCAAAAAAAGTATAGCTGGGCTAGCCATTTTCACCTTAAAAAAATAATATCTAGGCTGGATATTTGGTCGACATAAAATAACAGCCTGGGCTAGACGGGCCACAGCCCGCCCAGTTGATACCCTGCTCCTCTGAACAACAACAAAAACATCGCTCAAGAAAAACTCCGCTTACACCTAAAAAAACAAATACTGCTCGAGTTGCTGGGTCCCAACTGTCGGCCGCTCCTTGTGCAATTCTCTCATTTATTGACTATATAGGTTGATGATGGTGTGGGACCGTGATGTCAGGAAACCAGGAGGAAGCAAAAAAAATTATAGTTGTATATAATAAGGAGGAACTTGCGTACGTACGGCTATGGCTCTAGTGGGTCCCTACTATCATTCTGTCCAAATAAAGTCATCTCCTGATTTCTCATGTTCGTTGACCATGTTGACAATGCTCGGTGCCATGGCGAGCACAACAACTCAAAGGATGACGGAGAGGGCCTCGCGGGCCCTACGGATAGTCTGATACAGCGCCCGCTGCTCATTCAGGAAGCCAGGATCATCGGACACCTATGAGCACCTTCGAGAGACTGAGACGGCTTGAAACGGTAAGGCCGCGCTTGGGAGCTCTGGATTGTTTCACACCTGTATTAAGAAACAAGTGTAATTTACTCGTCATCGGAAACAACGCGTAAAATACAGGCGTAATGAAACCGAGGGCCTGAGGTCTGTAACGAAAACCGGCGAGTTACGCGTGTAATTTGAGAGACCAGTGTATATTTTACTAGTCGAAATCGACCAACCAAGCGCTTCGCCCATGACCATCTGCTTTTATTTACAAGTGTCAGTTTTACAAGCGGTTTTGGTTGGAAAACGACGATCCAATCATGGCCTAAGATGATTAGTTGGTCGGAAGATCATATGGTTTCACCTCTAACCTACCCGAGTTGTCGTATAGGCTATGAATGAAACATAAGACAATGAACTTCTTAAGCACAGAAACAACAGAAAAGGATGATCTTCTTAACATGCAAATCACAGGCATTAGATCAACATGCAAAATAATATGAAGCATTATTCTCAGGAGGCACCGTGAACAGCTCGTGATGCCGCATGCCACAGCATTCCAAGCTCAACTTTGTGATCAAACTGACAGGGCCTGGCATTACATAGACAACATTCAGAACAAACTCTTAAAATACCTTACATAAGTCAACATTCATGTGACTATGCATCTCAGCAGAGTAAATATTTACTTCTGAACTGAAGACAGGAATAGGAAAAAATGATTGACGTTGCTCACAGCAAAGGGCGTCCCACTCAAAAATATCAAATGCATGTCTTTTGGCTAACATCAATGAGCAAAATTTGACAAGGTTTCCAATTCCAATATATTAAACTAATGTCTTCTTGCTAACATCAATGATTAAACTTTGACAAGCTTTTCCCATCCAAATATGTAATGCCTATGATTGTGGAATGGGCAGGGTTTGTCATCAATTTGTCATCTGATAGTCCGGTGGCTCAAGGTGACGACGAATGATTAGAGAACCATTCGATATATTGTGCATGATGAAGTATTATGGAGGACATAAACCATCTAAACATTTTGTGCAGTTCCACTAAAATCAAGCTGAGCATCCCTGTGGATTTTGTATTTATATGCTGCAAGAAAACAAAGACACATCAGCACACACATGAATATTGGCCCCAGTGTCAACCCACCAATCGGTGGACTGACAAACTGAAAGTACGGTAAACAGATTACCATACCCAGATGCCCCATCATTGTTGCTTAGAGTGACATTGACAGACTTGGAGTCCTGTCTTGACTTCTTGTACTTGTTTGGGCACTTGTTTGCCCAGTGTTCCTCCGAACCATAAGTAAAGCAGCCATCTCTCTTTTTGTCTTTCTTCTTACCCTTCTTAAAGGTAGTATTCTGCCTTGAAGACGTTGGTAGCTCCATTCAGACGGGCATGGAGCCGAATTAACCGGCGTATCTTTTTGTGCAGATTCCACTGAAATCAAACAATGTCTTGAGTAGCATGGTGGATTTCGTATTTATATGTTGCAAGGCATTGAACACATTGGCAGCTCCATTCAAACAGATAGTCTAGTGGCTCAAGGTGACGACGAATGATTAAAGAACCATTCGATGTATTGTGCATGATGAAGTATTATGGAGGACACGAACCATCTGAACATTTTGTGCAATTCCACTAAAATCAAGCTGAGCATCCCTGTCTGCATAAATACAGAAAAAACGTGATGAATATAATAGTGGTACTAGTTGATTAAACATACGCTTACAACTATAATCATCTTCATTATCTTAACAGGAAAAGATAGTAATACAATAGCTTGAATTAAACATTTATTCAAAACAATACAACAATATAAGTAGCACAACATAACAAAGCACAATCATGTATATGAAGGCCAATACTGACCTTGTTTGTTACAGATGCATCGGCAACTGACTTGGTCATACCTTTCCTTGTGGAGTGAATTTTACACTCCACGTGTTGTTGAGTTGCCCATGCTCTCTGCAGACTACTCATGTCACCAACGTCTACTAATACTCTGTAAAGCTTCTTGATCATTCCTTGTGTAATGTAGCACAAACAGTGACTGCTTCTTTCTGCAAAGTGGTAAGACCAACTGGACCCACTAATGCAGCAGTTTGCCTTAGACACATTGGCTCCTTTTGTGCAGTTCAACTAAAATCAAAGTCGAAATAAAACCGAACAGAAATTTTGATATCCCTGTATGCAACAATAGGTATAAGGGAAACAATTACTGAGAAATAACGGTTGATGACTTATACTCCCAGAAGAAAAACATCTACTGATCTACCTTATCTTAATGGGAAACAAAGCAGGAGAGTAGCAATTCTCAATCAGTGTGATTCATTCATATTAACTGAGACATTATCTTAACAATGCCTTGTTTCAACATGTATAAAGAACGACAAAGCAGAAAGGTACCATTCCTAAAACAATGCGACTGATTCATATTAAGAGAGACATTATCTTAACAATACCTTGGTTAAACATGTAGAAAGAACTACAAAGCAGGATAGTACCATTTGTAAAACACTGTAACTGATATATAATAACAGAGACATTATCTCAACAATACATTTCTTAAACATGTACTCCGGTCGATCCCTAACAGAAATGGTACTCCCGCCGATCCCTAACAAGTGTTGTAGTTTTGAACTAAGATTCAGTAGTTAATTCTGAGAGTGGCATTGCTTAATTTTACCAGCGGCATTAGATTAACAAAAAGCATAAACAGTTCCAGGGGAGAGTGGGCGCAACAACACCATGTGCTTCCATCTACTTATAAAGGGGGTGATGCGGAGTTTTGTTGTAACAAAGAAACAAGCATCATGTCTGGGATGGAACAATTTTTGCTTACTTAATGGTAAAAGACAGCAGTTCAATAGCTTCAATTCAACATTTATCCAAAACAGTACCAATACAAGTAGCACAACATCTCAAAGCACACTGCAACATCATGTGGATGAAAGTCGGTACTGACCATTCTTGACCAAGATTTGAAACAACTCGCGAGGTGGACTTGAAAGAAATCTCAACACATATATGGAAATCCGATCTCCTTTTGTGCAGTTCCACCAAAATTAAGCAAAGTCGCCGGTGTGACATTCAAGTTGACTGCACAAAACACTCTTAAAACAAAAGTGTTTCGCGTAGCGAAGCAAAATGTTGCAATAGCAACAGGTTGAATAGATATCCCTGTTTTAACAGAGGCAAAAAAGGAGTTTACCGTTTTCGCTGATTCGTCGGGTGCGGGTGCGGCCGTGTGGCGCCGTGGGAAGAGGAACGTTGGAGAGTGGGGCATGGCACGAAGGGTGATGTGGCGCGGATGTGGCCCGCGTGGGTTGGACAGGATGAACTTGATCAATTTGATGACTTTTGGATAAACTTGATCAATCTGATGACTTTTGGATAAAGTATATGCATGTTTAATAGTACGTATGAATTGGTCGACTGGATGAACTGTATCTATATTTGTAGTTGATTTGTTGCATAAGGTTCATTTGAATCATTCAAATGATTGATGAAATCTCGTGCAGTTGTTGAAATGTGTGTCATAATACGCCCGTGCGTTGCAACGGGAGAAAGAATATCCCGGCACGACGACACCCTTCTAATTAAAGAATACGCTCGAGGATCGGGCTATAGAAATATGGTAGGCATAAAGGAAAATATTGAACATATGTGAGAATGAGATATGTACTTTTAAAAGGCCATTCAGAAAATAATAAATTTGAAGGTCTAATTTCCTAAGAACATTCACGTTGTTGTTATTTTTTGTCTAAAGTTGCTTCTAAGCTACATGTTCTAACTCCTAGACAAATTGACACGAAAGATTGACATTGGAATGACATACCAATGACCGCGGCAAGGTGATGCCGAAATTGCCAACATCTGGTTCACGTCCACAGGTGGCACGGATCATGTGACACAACTAACAACAACAATAGGAAAAGGAACAATGTCTAGGAGATTGGCGACATCTAGGTGAATATATGGGTGCTAAAAAACATCACCGATCACAACGTAGGATTGTAGTAGTCGATGTAGATTAAATGGCAAAATTTGTCCTTGAAGATGCACTCTTTGAGATTTTCTTCATTTGAATAGATTTTCCTTGCCGATGCAATCCTGGTGGCATGTGGATTCGACCGAGGAAGCTCTGATGCGTTGCTGATGATAACAACGGCTAGATGCTCTGAGATGACGACGGCGGCATCAGGTTCCTGTGGCGGCTGAGGGCAATGGCTATATGCCTGAGAAAGAAGTATAGGAGGAATACAGGGAAGCAAACGATCGATTGATCACACATGGAGGCCCGTGCACGCGGACGATCGTTGAGCCGTTTGGCCGAGTCTTCCTCAATGGTCACGTCTGTTCCTATTCGGCGCGTAGGTCGCTGTCTAGCAACGTAGCTAGTGCTTGCCCTCCAGCGCGCATGTCAACAGTATAGACCGGCCCAGTCTGGTTTTTCCCCACCCCGTTTTGGAAGGTTCTAGAATGCTTCCATGAACTGGTTTTCTTCTTATTTTTCTTTGTTATTTTTTCTGATTTTTCATTGTTTCTATATTTCTTATTTTTTTTTCCTTTAACCCTTTTTTATTTTCACATTTTGCTCCATTTACCTATTTTTCATTTTCTTTTTTCAAGTTCATTTTTTATTTATTTATATTTTTTTCTTTTAAATTTTTGCGAACATCTTTTTCCAATTCAAGAACTTTTTTCAGATCCTGAACATTTTTTAAAACTTTGAACATATTTTGAATTCATGAATATTATTTATGAAACCATGAACATTTTTAAATTCGTGAACATTTTTTCAATTATCGCGAACATTGTTATTGAAACTTCTGAACATTGTTATGAATCGCCGAACATTTTTTGAGTCAATGAAGATTTTTTGAATGGATGCAATTTTTATAAAACTTGTGAAAATTTTATTTAAATCGGCAAATATTCTTAGAATAGCTGAACAATTTTTGAAACGATTAACATTTTTTGAAATTCATGAATAGTTTTTGTTTGATGAATTTTTTTGAAATGCGTGAACGTTTTTAATTCACAATAATTTTATTTCTGTGAATATTGTTTTAAAAATTCATGAACATGCTTTGAATTCTTGATTTTTTTTCAAATTCACGAACATTTTTTCATTATCATGAAAATTATTTTTAATCCACGAACATTTTTTCATTATCATGAAAATTATTTTTAATCCATGAACATTTTTTTTCTATAACAATTTTCAAAATTCACATTTTCTTTGGAAATTTGATTTTTTCTAAATTATTTTAAAGATGAAAAACAAAAACAGAAAAAAGCCCGAGAAAGAAAAAAATAGGGGGCGTCCTTCCCCGCTTATGGGCTGGCCCAATAGGCGCGCGGGTGGGACGGACTCAATATCACGAAGTTCTACTATTGTGCAACAATTGTATCGTAGGTCAGTTGGTTGTTGTGGTGTGTCTCCAGCCAATAGACCGAGCATCGATTCCTAGTAGCTTGAACGGCCTAAAACTAACAAACGACGTACGAAAAAGAATAATTGGACGAATTTTTTTGTCAGGCTTGAACAGACTAAAACTGACAAACGACGTACGAAAAAGAATAATTTGACGAAAAAAGATGGAGAAACAATCCGTCCTTTAATATTAGGTAGAGATGTGTGTCATAAAGGATGGACAAATTAGTCAGAGAAAACAAGGAATTAAATACAGAGGCTAGGCTAGGTATTTTTAACTTCTCATATTTGAGGAGTTAAAATTTAATGTCATTGCAAGATTCAGCCATCCCAAAATATGCATATCAAATTCATGTCTCCTGATCGGCCATGGCTTTAAGAACGACGATGGCATCCTTCTTGTGTCCTTTAAACTATCTAGGACATGTTGGTAGGGCAATTCTTTCACTTCCAGTGCATGCAATCAATTGCCAAGCATACCTGGAAACTCACGTGCTTTGTTCATCTTCAAAAGTCGTTGAGTGTCCTATACATTGGGTTCTCTCAAATACTCCGCCTCGAACACTTCAATCACCACCTTTGCAAATTTCTTGATACAAAAGATTAAGGTCCTCTCCCATTGCCAAGTTATCATCAAAGAAATCTGTTGGAATACCATATGTCATCATGCATAATGCCGCTATCACCTTTTGGATAGTGCTATGTCCAAGATCTCCGGAGCAATTACTCCTCTGCTCAAATAACCGATCATGCTACTTCACGTAGTTGGCAATGTGAAGGAACAAATCCGGAGACATCCTAAACCGACATCAAAAGTATCGCTCTGGATACACCAGATTGTGACCGAAATAGTTGAGCACCAATCTGTTGTGCCCATCTTTCCTCAACCTACGGATCACCTCTCTGCCAACAACAGAACCACCATGCCTAGTCTCTTGTTCTTATGCATGTACATCATCATAATCAAAGCAAAGTCCTCGTCTTCGTCCATCTCATATTCTTCTTCAGAGAGGAATCATCCCACGGAAAGGATATGAACGAACTCATCTACAACACAATACTTTCAATTACAACCTACTCCTATATTGCAAAAAAAACGAGTAACACATTTCTTTTACCCGAGGATTTTTGTCAAACACCTAGTGCGCAAGCAGGAGAAATCCGACCGGCTGCTCGCCAGGCCAGTTGGTCGTCATGTCGGCTACAAGTGGCCTCGGGGTGGTCTTCTCGGCGTCTCCACCCTCGCAGCGTCGTATGAAAGCAAAAAACTCCAAAGGAAAAGCGGTTCGGCTCAGTTGTGGTGGTGCCATGGCGGTAAGGGTGGCGGAATGCTACGGACCTCACAGCAAATCCTCGCGTCACGCAGAGGATTGGGTACAGATTCCACAGGGGATCTGAGAGAGAGAGGGAGTGTTTGGGGAAGAAGGAGGTAAGGGATAGGAGATACACGAACAGTGCATAATGTTTATCCAGCTTGCCCCTTCACACGCGCAGGTGCTGGGCACAAGTACTCCACGGCCACGAGACGTACACGGACGACTGGCTGATGGGCCTACCCACACACACGAGCTGAGCCCAACCCAGTAGCACCAAGGTCCATCACTCACACGAGGCAGCAGTGGAGATCGTTGCATGTCCTCCCCCTCGAAAGCCAGCTTGTCCCCAAGCTGGGACATGTCGGAAGCGACGATGAAGTGCATTGGCGTCTTCCCAGGATGCTAGCTCCAGCGGTAGTCCCCTCCAGGCCATCTTCAGCTGTTGTATTGCCGCCGGCCCACGCTTGACCAAGCGAGAGTCCAAGACTCGAAATGGAGCAACATGGAAGCATGAATCAGTAATCACATTCAGAGGAAGGAGAGGTGCCGCGGTCTGACCTGACGGAATGGCTTGCTTCAGCATCGATACATGGAGCACTGGATGAATTTGGCTATTCTCCGGCAGTTGCAAGCGGTAGGCAACCTCGCCGATCCGAGCAAGCACTTTGTAGGGCCCGAAGTACTTGAACGCCAGCTTGTGGTTAGCCCGTCGCCCCAGCAACAATTGAACATATGGTTGCATCTTCAGATACACCCAATCGCCGACCTGGAACACCCTCTCTGTTCTATTTTTGTCTTCCTGATGTTTCATACGTTGTTGGGCGCGAAGCAGATGGTGTTTGATCAATTATGTAGCTGCTGCCTGCTGTTGCATCCACCCAGCCAAATCCTGGTTGTGCGCCGCGGCCAATGAATCAACTCCCAAGTGTCGAGGATGATAGCCATAGAGAGCAAAGAAAGGAATTGTGTTGATGACAGAGTGGTGAGTAGTGTTATACCAATATTCTGCCAATGATAGCCATTCAGAGCACTTCTTTGGACAGGAATGTACCATGCACCGGAGAAAGGTTTCCATGCATTGGTTGAGCTTTTCACTTTGTCCATCAGTTTGGGGGTGTCATGCCGAGCTCATATTCATCTTGGTGTCGGATAGACGCCAGAGTTCCTGCCATAACGCACTGGTGAACACAGGGTTACGATCCGAAACAATTACCTCAGGCATGCCATGCAACCGATAAGATGTGCTGAATGTATGCTTGCGCCACTGACAAGGCTGTGTAGGGGTGAGATAAGGGAAGAAAGTGCCCATATTTCGTGAATTTGTCGATGACGACCAATATAGTGTCGAAATTTTTACTCTTGGGCAACCCATCGACAAAATCCATGCTGATAGTGTGCCACGCCTGCGGCGGTCGAGGAATTGGGCTAAGCAAACCGGGGTTCTTGACACGCTCTGCTTTTGCCTGCTGACAGATTGAGCAGCACTTCACATACTGACGCACATGTTCTTTCATCCGTGGCCAGGAGAAGAGAGATTTGATCCTTTGATAGGTGGCATAAAACCCCGAGTGCCCTCTGATGCCACTGTCATGGAGGGACAGCAAGATCGCCTTGTGTGCCTCCTCATTGTTTCCTATCCACACGCGCCCTTTCTGTCTGATGATTCCATCATGGAGGGTGTAGCCGGCACTGTTGCTTTTGGTGATTGCCAATTCGGATAGTAGGTCTTTGGCTCGATCATCGAGCAAATACCCTTCCTGGATCACATCCAGCCATTTAGGAGAAGCTGTAGAAATGGAGAAGAGGGCAGGAGAATCCTCAACTCGAGACAATGCATCAGCAGCCGTGTTATCACTACCTTTCTTGTACACCAGTTTGTACTGCAAGCCAAGCAATTTGATGAATGCTTTATGCTGAATATCAGTGGATAGTTTTTTGTCATTCAAGTGGATCAGGCTACGGTGGTCTGTGACGATCGTAAATTCAGCATGGTGAAGATAGGAGCGCCACTTATCCACTGCATGAAGGAGGGCAAGGCATTCCTTTTCATAGGTTGAATATCCTTGAGCTTTTGGTCCCAGTGACTTGCTGAGATAAGCAATGGGGTGCCCTTGCTGCATGAGTACTGCCCCAATGCCAGTCTTGCTTGCATCAGTCTCAATGGTGAATTTTTCTGTGAAATTCGGTAGTGCCAAGACTGGAGCTTGCGTGAGTGCCTTTTTGAGAGCTTGAAAAGCATCGTCTTCAGTCTTGGTCCAAGACCATACTCTATCCTTTTTTAGCAGATCAGACAATGAACGGCTGATGATGCCGTAGTGTTGGATGAATTTTCGGTAGTATCCCGTCAGTCCTAAGAAGCCCCTGATTTGCTTGACATTTACAGGGACCGGCCAATTCTGGACAGCAAGCACTTTGGCTGGGTCCGTACTCACACCCTGGGCGCTGATTATGTGGCCAAGGTACTCAAGTTGCGTCTGCGCAAATGAACACTTGCTCTGCTTCAGAAATAGCTGGTGTTGCTGCAGGATGGCAAACACAATCGCCAGGTGCTGGAGATGTTCTTCTTTGGTACGGCTGTAGATCAAAATGTCATCTACAAAAACCAGCACAAACTTCCGAATGTATTGGGCAAAGATCGCATTCATGGCTGCTTGGAAAGTGCTTGGGGCATTGGTGAGTCCGAAAGGCATCACCCGGAACTCGTACAAGCCGAGATGTGCTCTGAAGGCAGTCTTTGGCTCCTCCCCAGGTACCATGCGGATCTGGTGGTATCCAGAGTGCAAGTCCAGTTTCGTGAAGAGAGTTGCTCCAGCTAGTTCATCCAGTAATTCATCCATGATTGGCATAGGGTATTTGTGCTTGACAGTGATCGTGTTGAGATGCCTGTAATCAACGCAAAAACGCCATGTACCATCTTTTTTCTTGACCAAGAGTACTGGGCTGGCAAAAGGACTAGAGCTTGCTTGAATCAGCCCCTTCTCGAGCATGATGGCAATCTGTTTTTCAATCTCTGTTTTTTGCATTGGATTGTACCGATATGGCTTGATGTTGATTGGCTTCAATCCAGGCAGCAGAGGAATCCGATGATCAAATTGTCGATGCGGTGGTAATTGTGATGGCTCCTGGAACAGGTGATTGTAATTATCAATCAGAGTTTGCACGTCCTCCGATACAGGAGACACTGAACTCCCAGCTGAATCATTTATGAGGTTGAGTTCAATCATGTGTGACACAGCCCCATTGCGTAGCAGTCCCTTGAGTTGCTTGCCAACAATTGCAGAGCATGTGGTTGTGTTATCAGTTATCCCTCTCAGTGTAATACGTTTACCCTGGTGCTTAAATCTCATCGTCTTCTTTTTCCAGTTCACCCACATATCTCCAAGAAGCTCAAGCCAGTCCATCCCAAGGATCAGATCATAGGACTTGAGAGGCAGCACCTTGACATCAGCCGAGAATGTGTGATGCTGAGATAACCATTGAAGGGCTGGAATAATCTGTTCACACACTAACGTGCCACCCCCTGCCACTGTAACCTTAGCTGGAGTGATTTGTTGTGTGGGCAACTTGAGTTGTTCAACCAAGTCAGAGTTGATGAAGCAGCTGTTGCTACCCGAGTCCACAAGAATAAGTATCTCAGACTTGCCAATCAACCCCGTGATGCGAAAACTTTTCTTGCTGGTGGTGCCCGAGACTGCCTTGACAAGAATAAGTATCTCAGAGTTGATGAAGCTTCATTGTCGCTGTTAGAGCTGGTGTCGTTGTTCTGTGCAGTGTCTTCAGTGGACAGATCTTCAGATAGTTGCAGGGCTTCAAGAAGTTCTTCTACCACATGCAACTGAATCTGTTTAGGGCATTTATGCCCTGGGCCAAATTTCTCGCTGCACTTGAAACATTCCCCGCGAGCTCTGCGCTGTTCCCGAGGAGATACCACCTTATCATTGAACTTGGGGATATTCTCAGGAGGCTTGTGTGCAGGGGCAGCACCCAACAGACGATGATGTTGATAGGGGCGCTGGAGTTTCCCATTAAATCCCACTCGCTGTTCATATTTCTTCGGAGGTGAGGGAACATCCTCCACCAACAAAGCTTCCTGCGTTTGAGCCAGGGAGAAAACCAGATCAACAGTTCCAGGCTGCTGCAATTTAATAGCTCTACGAATGTCTGGTTTCAAACCCTCTAAAAATCTACTGACAAAAAATGTTTCATCATAGGATGGATTGTATAACAGGACCTTATGCATGAATTCCTCAAATCTATGGGCATACTCATCCACTGATGCAAGCTGTTTGATGCTGAAGAATGTGTCTATTGTTTTGGTGTACTTGTTTCGATTGAACTTTGCAAAGACAGCTACACATAGGGCAGCCCAAGAATCAATAGTGTGCATGGCTTGGAAAATCTGCAGCCAGAGAGCGGCATTTCCTCTAAAATGCATAGTTGAAAAATCTACCCATAAATTGTCCTGAACATGATACATCCTAAAATACTTTTCACACTGATCTTTCCACCATTTAGGATTTTCACCATCAAAAGTAGGAAAATCAGATTTAGGTAATCTTGGCCCGTTGTGATGAGCATATCTGTCAGAGTCATCATGTTCATCTTCAGTGTGAAAGAAAGCGGGATCAGAGGCTCTGGAATGCTCACCCCTGACCAGGGCGTGCCTAGAGGTTCGAACCTCTCTGGGGACAGCACCCTGGTTACTTGGTGAAGAACGGTGCCCATCGGGCCGGCATACATCCGTATGCTGGTGAGGCTGCGCCGGAGTTGTCGAAGGTGGTGGCATCGTCTCCAGGGTGGTGACGCGCTGCACGAGCCCTTCGATCGACGATCCCAGATCGTCGACCTTCTGGTTGGTGTCCTCGGTGAACTTGATGATGGGGGCCATGGTGGAGTCCATGCTTGAGGTACGCTCCTGGAGGTTGGTGGTAGTGGTGGTGAGCGCTTTCAGATTCGTGGTGATCTCGGCGAGTTGCGTCGCCGTGTCCTTGAGGATGCCCGTGATGTCGGAGAGCTCGCCCTCCGTCCTCGCCATTCGATCCGTCAGGGTCGGGTGCTTGCTGGATTTCCCCGTTGCGGCTACTCCAAATCTGTGCCTACCAAGCTCAGGTACACCTTGCGGTGTTTTGCGCGATCCACAGAGTGAACCACACCTTTTGCCCGGGTTTACAGCTCAAATCGAGAGGACACTGGCGCAACAATGGAGAAAAAATTTGGGGAACACAAACTGTTGAACAGGTGGTGGGCAGTATGTTTAGTGGGCGATTTTTGCAAGAGTTGAGTAGGATCCGAAGGACCGAAGGCTCTGATAACCAAGTGTTACGAACCTCACAGCAAATCCTCGCGTCACGCAGAGGATTGGGTACAGATTCCACAGGGGGTCTGAGAGAGAGAGAGAGAGGGAGTGTTTGGGGAAGAAGGAGGCAAGGGATAGGAGAGATACACGAACAGTGCATAATGTTTATCCAGCTTGCCCCTTCACACGCGCAGGTGCTGGGCACAAGTACTCCACGACCACGAGACGTACACGGACAACTGGCTGATGGGCCTACCCACACACACGAGCTGAGCCCAACCCAGTAGCACCAAGGTCCATCACTCACACGAGGCAGCAGTGGAGATCGTTGCACGGAAGGGCTACGAATGGCTGGAGTCAACGCAATTCAAAGCGAACAGCGGATCCTAAATAGGAGTCGGTTGCGGCCATCTAGTGGGATTTGACGGCTAGGCCAGTGAAGGACATCGGGCACGCAGAGATGGCGTCGAACGGCGAGATCTCGCCGGCGACGATGGCGGGGGAGAGGCGGCAAGAAACTTCCAGGTGGCAGTTGGGTTGCGCACGGCAGCCAGCCGGTTGGACTGCTGCAAATATGCAGCACTTGAGGGCAAAAATATGGAGCTGCACTAAAATTTTGCATTGCGATTCAGCTATTCTGGGTCCATACGCCCTAAAAAACAGTTATTTGGGCACTTGCCTTATACAGCATGCATCTGTTAAATAGATGCTCTAATGAGATGGACGCATACCGCTAGCGCATGCTCTAACCAGAGAATGGTTCGTGCTTTCATAAACAGGCCATAAAAATCCAAAAACATTTGGACCTCGTAAGTCATACCACAATGCTACGCAAATCATCAACTGAGGGGCACACAGCATTGCAGCAAGTTGCAACCTTCAAATTTGAGACTCGTGAAAGGGTTACACCAACAGTGGATGCTGCCAATAACATCCAACAAATATACCATTTCCCATGCCGAATTACAGCAGATTCCACGGGGAATAACAACACACACAGACAACGTTGACCAGCAAGTTGCAACCTTCGAATTTGAGAGTCGTGAAAGGGTTAGACCAACAGTGGATGCTGCCAATAACATCCAACAAATATACCATTTCCCATGCCGAATTACAGCAGATTCCACGGGGAATAACAACACACACAGACAACGTTGACAACATTCTGGACCAGTACCAGTACACTCACCGGGAAAAAGAGAACTCTTCCACACACACAAAAATTTCAAACCAAAATAGACAGATTCTCCACAAAGTTCATGTTTCTACTATATGATTTGATTTGGCGACCTTCTCTTTCCCATCCCACCATCAACCTACACATGGACGAACCAGGAACCAGCTTCATGGACACATGACACCAAGAGACTCATCATCCTCTGACAAAAAACCCTGGGAACCAAGCATTCCTTAGAACAACGCCATTTGGCTCCTGAAATTTGGTTTTTACAGAGAATGAAAGTTAGAGAACCAAAAACTATGTTTGCATGTAAAACCAAACAATCAAATCACATGTCCACAACACAAGCGGATATAAACAATTCAAACGGGAACTGTTCTGGAGCAAATGACACATCAGGTTATTCCAAGCAAGGCACCGCAAACAAGAGATGCTTGGAACAAATAAGTGATCAACAAACTAGATAAAATCATAACATTCAACAGCTTTTTGACGTTCCAAGTTCCAGCCAAACCATATCCCCCCAACCATGCTTATGTGTAGCCAAAATTACAACATATTTTCTGCTATAAAAGAATTGGTATTATGCAGTCTGGGGCCTTCTGTAAGCTTGAAAAACAGACGCATTACACCTTTACAAATTTCGAGGTTGCTTCTGACTAAGCTGTAGGTTTTTCTGTTGCTCTAGCGTAGCAAAAGGAATGATATTATGTTCTACCCTACAGGTTTCTGTTGTTCTAGCCTAGAAATGGAACGATAGTATGTTCTACCCAAGTTTCTCTTGTTCTAGCCTAACAAAAGGAATGATATGATTCTACCCAACAGGTTTCTGTTGTTCTAGCCAAGCAAAAGGACTGATCTTATGTTCTTCTAACCTACAGGTTTCTGTTGTCAACAAAGCAACTTGGAGCAAACACATCTTTGCGTATACAAAAGCTAATAGAAAGTAAACAGAGCAAAAGCCAACAAGCATAAGCAGCTAGTCAAGTAGAGATTAGATGGAACATATCAACCAGAGCATAAATCACCATATCGAAATATACAAGTTTAAACCATTTACTGTGCATAATTCTATAGGTAATGAATGGGCTCAACAAGGAAAGACTGTATTCTTCACGTACTCTGCAAGATTTTAGCCAAGGAAAAGAACAAGCAAGCTTGGCAAGGTAAAGAAGACAGCAGAGAGCATATCAGGACAACAAGAAAGGCAAATATGCAAAGCTTCCATGGTCCAATTCCAACTCTGAAATGTACCATAGTCTGGCTTTTGGCTATGCTGGTCACGGGAGGGTGTTGCAAGAGCCGATTTTTTACCAACCAGTATTGGGAAATAAGTTTCTAAGAAGTCATGGTAAGAAAAGTACTCCATTTTTACTATGGCAGCTGAAGAAAGATGAACACCTATTGTAGAAAATTTCTTCCAGCAAGCAATTGGATTGCTCTTCCTAATTAAGCAATAACTGCAGCATTCTTTTCATGAAAGCGAGGTGTTTTTGAAGATCTTATCAGATAGTAATTCAGAAACTAGGGCGTGTCTATTGTTGGTGTAGCATGAATTGATGAAGCATGTATAAGTTAAATAGTCAACAGCTCAATACCCATCCAAAACCCTTCTCAGGAAAAGTTTTGCATACTCCTCCTGATCCCTTAAAATCTATCCTTAGCATCACCACACATGGAGATTCTACTTAACACCAATACTTATTACCACAAATAGTCAGACAGAACTATCTGACACATGAATCTATCTATCTGATATCTCATCTGGAGATTGCATTACATTACTACTTTTCAGTCCCCAAAAAATGAAATGAATAACATGAACTAAAGGCATGCATCTGAACACATTTTTGTTTGTTTGGAAAGAAGCATCTGAACACATATATGAATATATGAACGAATGATTCTTATCTTACTGCAGGAAATCCAGTTAGACCATGCATTGTTGTGTTCAAGCTAGCTTAAAGAGCAAGTAGTAAAAGGCACTATATACCGCTCTGCTCCTATCTGGTAGGATGTTTGAGTCTGAATGGAGTGAAAAATCTAATGTGCAGCTTCTAGCTATAGACTGTTGAGGACAGAAGTTTCACTGGAAACTAAAACACAGAACAATGAAGTTAGAAAAATAATCTCTTTATATCACCATGACTATCTGATGAGGACATCACTTCTACGGATACGACCACAACTCCATAACTACTTTCCTACAAATATCTTGTAGCTTGATATTTCTAGTTCCTTGCACTTTAAGTAACTAGGTCAAGCCACTTTTGTTGACTGTCCACATTCATGGAACAGCCTCCATTTCAATAGTAATGTTATCTAGTTGTTGCCAGCTGAACTGTAGCAGCGCGGCACTGTAGCAAACCGACCTAGTAGCAGCCATTTTGGCTATAAAAGGAGGGGTACCTCCATATGTAAAACTTGGGTTATTTTTAGTTCAGTTTAGTGTTCCTTGTGAAACTACTGCCTTGATCTTCTCTTGTGTCGGCTAGACCAACAGATTGATCTCTACTTGTAACCCCAAACAATCCTACATCTATATATATGCAATTTTGAGATTGCTTGTTACCTTGTTCTTGCTGGATTCTTCCATTTCTTGCAGGAACAGACCCTAGTGGTCAGGTCAGCTTGGTTTTGGCAAAGCTGATAACATCTCAGGGGTTGGTTCAGCGGTTGCTTGGCTATTCGGTCCTCTTGGACAGTAGCCTGGATCGTGAGGGTCACCTCCACAAATCGAAGGTATCTATCTCATCGAAAGGTCGGGCCACTCTAGTGGTGTATCACTATCATGATACCTCCAATTTCCAGGTCAAGTGCACTCAAAATTAAAACACCGAACACAGAAGTTTGAAAACAGAATATGTTTTATCATGCTACAAGCGCTGGTACACTGAATTGAAGGAATTGGGCATGCAGCAGGTGTATTTTTGACCTGAATGTTTAACCACAGGTGCAAGCTAGTGTATTTTTTTCCATAAACACAAGTGCTTAAACCAAACCGTACAAGGGTATTTAAACCGCAAGCTCGTATAAATTTTCTTCATGAATACAAGTGCTTGAACCAAACCATACAAGAGAAGATCAACAATTTTATCCATAATTGCTCAGCGAATGGCATGTTTTAAATGACAGGGAGGGAACACAGCAAACAAGCTTGTACCAATGAATGACTTTCATCTTCCAGATTTTGACGACATGTATGAAAATGTAGTACTATCTCAAGGAAAAAAAGAACGGAAAGGAACAAGTTATTTACCTAGACAATGTTGGCATTATAGGCAGCACAAAGCTGAAGAAGAGCACTTTTGTTTGCTGGGTCCACATGCTGCTCAATGACAGGACCAAACCTTCCAGGAGACTGTGCAGAAAGTGAGGCCAAGGATGTCACCAGAAACTGCTTTGGATCATTTATGTCTTTCAACAGATCATCTTCACTCTTCCCAGCATATTGAAGGCGTACAAATGAGACAGAATAACCTGATGTCTTCTGATTATCCACCGCATCAGCTCCGTCATTTTGCTCTTGTTGTACTCCATCTTGCTCCGTTCTAGACAACAGTGTGACAATGCTATCAAGCAATTTACCCCACGTTTGGGCTGCAGCAGCATCCAGCAGCACCGTGGACTCACAAAGCAACTTTGTTGAGGCAACTGCTGTAAGCTTGATTTCAAGAGAACCTTTGATCAACTTGAGATTGGGAATCCAAAAACGCTGAAGAATTGTGGTGAAGAGATTCGGCTGAATCGTATCAACAGAACTGACAAGAACACCTGGCCCATACTTGACTGACACCAAGGACATGACCACAACAAGAGAATTCACGAACTTCACTGCTTGCCTAGTCTGTAAGCGAGTAAAGAGAGCACTCCATATCTCACTTATGTGTGGATTGATAATGTCCAAACCAACATTTTCCACTAGCGTGTTAAGCATGTAGAATGCAGAATCTTCCGTGCTGCTGCGTGAAACTAGACTACGGAATATCACTAAGATATTTGGCAGCCTACCTTCTTGGTTAAGCTCATTTGGAATTTTCCGAAGGAATGCTCGCAGCAAGCGAACCAAGGCAGGAACACATGGTGGTCGATCCCAAGTAGCATTGCTGAGCAAGACACCAAACAGCTGCATGTAATTCTGCGAGAGAGGTGGTCGGCTCAAATTGACAAGCTGTGCGAATATCTGAAAAGAATATGGCCAGAACTCTGAGATGTCCTCAACTAATATCCTCTGGAGTGCTGGGAAGAGGCTTGCCTCAAACAAAGGTACCAATGCTGGGTCTTGTTCACCAGCCTTGCCAATCACTGCTGCCAGAGCTTCAAACAAGTAATGATTAAAGTCAGGGTTCTTGGGGTTATTGCACACTTCCATCAGAATGCCCACAAGAAGAGCGGTTATCTCATGAACAACTTGGCCAGCGATAGTTGCAGTCCCAAGCACTCTCATCAGGCACTTCATCAGATAGGGGTTCTCATAAGAATCAGGATAACCTACCGCCTTGGACAGGCTCTGAATAATCTGCTGGGCAAAAGAGTTGATATCAGCAGCCACATAGCGTGAAGCTCTTGTCACCACATTGACCCCTGGTACCTGGACAACATCCTTGATGATCAGCAGGTTCTCGATAAAGATCGCAGCATAGGAATGGACAACATTGGACTCGTGCGTCAGGAACCTTGTCACACTTGGAAGCAGAGCTAGTGCAGTGGCTTTGGGTATCTGATCCTTGAACTCCTTCAAGAACCTGAGGACTGTTGCCTTCAGCATTGGCTCAGATTCCCAATCAGGGGCCTGCAGCTCGGGCACAATCACAGATGCAAAGAAGCTCTCCATGTCAACAACAGGTGTCCCACCACCTGTGGCACCAGGCTTCTGCATAAGAGCAATAACAAGATATATCGCAGCGTCCTTCTCCTTCCAGTTGTTTGCCCTGTCAGCCGCATATGCAGCCAACATCTGCTGGACCTGCGCTGATACAAGTACAGCCACCTGTTCCCGGTAATTCGCGGCTAGCCCACGCAGCAAGCGGCATGCAGCACGCCTCAGTGTATCCGTATCACTTCCCTCTGCATCACGCCTGACATATTCCACCCAGTTCCCCTCAAACAACTCCTCATCCTCGTCCCGCAGTCGCAGGTTAGGCACAACAACGCTGTCACATATCTGTTTCATTGCATCAGGAGTCCCGAACAAAGCATGGTGAACACTCTCGGCAACTGTTGTCAAGAACCTTATCGCAGTCACGGCAAGCTGACCACGGGACGGCGAGACTGTCGGCGCCATGAGGAGCCCCCACACGGCCTCAACAAACTCCTTCAAATATGCCCTGAACTCTTCCTCATACTTCTCCATGTACAGCTGCAGGTTATCACACACAGCAGCTCGGAGCGCATCTGGAGCACCATCTGCCTCGACAGGCGGAGGGTAGGAGGTGGTGAGGAATGCTCGGAACTCTGTCATCCACTCGCGCATGTGATCCTCGAAGAACTCGGGCAGGTCCACAGAGTTGAGCGAGTAGAAGATCTCGCAGCACAGGCGAAGGCACTCAAATACGGGGCGGAGTTCAAGTGGGCTTGCGGCGGCTGCAGAGGCCTGAAGGCGGCGAGAGGTGGAGAGGAAGACCTCGAGGAGGGGCGCCGCAAAAGTGTCTAGGCAGTACTTGAGGTCGATGCGGAGGGTGTTGCTGTCGAAGACGTTGCGGAAGCGGGAGAAGAGGGAGACCGCAGCGGCGATGAGGGAGTTGGTGGCGGGGACGTCCCCCGCAGAGAGGGCGTTACCGAGCGAGGAGACGATGGACGGGAGGAGCGACTCCCATCTGGCAGGGAAGTCGGAGGCCGCGGCGGCGGCGAGGGCTTCGGAGAGCTGCGACTGGATGAGGGGCGGGGCGGTGAGTAGGAGCTGGAGGATGTGCGTCTTGATGATGACGCAGTCGTTGGGCGGGAGGTGGTCGGCGTCGTCGGCGTCGTCGGCGGGCTTGGGCCAGCGGCGGCGGAGGAGGTTCTTGAAGTGGACGGAGGCGGCGAGGCGGGCCTGGAGGTCGTGGCGCGGGGAGGAGGCGAGGCCGAGCAGCGCGAGCGCGAAGCCCGGGGTGGCGGCCGCGGCGGCGAGGCTCTGCTCGGCGGCGCGGCGGGCGGCGGCGTCGGGGGAGAGCGTCTGCGCGAACCAGCCCGCCAGGGTGTCGAGCATCTCCGGCGGCACCTCCATTATCGCCGCGATCTGGGGCGGCTAGGGTTTTGGGTGGGGGGGATCGGGGGGACGGGGGTGGAGCGGCGAGGTAGGGTTTTTGAAAATCTCTCTCGTGGGGAAGAGGGGAAGGGGGTCGGTCGGGGAGAGAGAAGGAGGGATTGAGATCCAGTGCCAGCAAGGCACCGATGAACAGTACGGTGCCTTGCCCCCTCTCCCCACCGTTCGATTCAGAATCGATGGCCAGATCTGCGTGAACAGTACCCCCCACAGCGTTTTGCTACAGTGCCCCGTCAACAGTGTTTTGCTACAGTGCCCCCGCCAACAGCATTTCGCTACAGCATTTAATCTGAACCGCCCCCCCCTGATCCAACGGCTGGCTGGCTGGCAGTCACGTCGTGCCTTGCTGTGGGCAAGGCACTGGATCCCAGTCCGAGAAGGAGAGGGGCGCAGGCAATGTACTTTTTTATTAGGGTGAGAATGAGTGCTGGCTCGATCGATGCAAGGAAAAAATGGAAGGGAAGGGGGTCGACGAGAGAGGGTCGGTGTTGATTTTGGGCCGTGAGGAGATAGGGCCTGTTAGCCTGGTTTATCTAAGAAAAAAAGGAGAGCTGAGGTAGTCCGGCAAAATATTGGCCCAGATGGCTAGAGAAAAGGATTGGCCCAGAATAATGGCTGAACCAGAGCGTCGGGGAACGCTGAGCGTCGCCATGGGAGCATCTTCTTCGGTCCAAAAACACTAATGTTATCACCCCTAAAAAAAAGTAATGTTATAAGAGGAAAATGTTATCTCCAAAGCTGAGATTTACCAACATTTGAATGTTGCAACCCAAACCCTTTCTGATGAATATTTAGGTCTTCCCGCAATGGTTGGGGCAGACCGTAGTGACTGTTTAAGCCATTTTTGGGGGCAGAATCATGCAACATTTAAAGGGTTAGATCCCCTCGAGCCCAGATAACCTTGAACCGAAAAAGTTAATGAGGATCATCGAATGTTAATGAGGATCAATGATACATTATCCCCTCGAGCCAGAGGTTATACTCACTCCGTCCGAAAAAGCTTGTCCCAAACTTGTCTCTCAAATGGATGTACAAGCTTTTTCGGACGGAGGAAGTATTTGCTAGTGGAAATAAAAAAGTTAACATTTGGTCTAATCCTTGGATCCTCTTGAGCCCAATAGGAAGGTAATTACTCCACGGGGTAAAGCATTTTTGACAAAAGTAATTGAGCTCATTGATCCGGTTTTTGCACTGTTGGGATGCACAGCTCATATTAGATGTGTTTAATTCAGTTGATATCCAGAGAATATTGCAAATACCACTGAACTTTGATGCTTTTGTTATTTTATTGCATGGCACTTAAACAGAAATGGTACATTTTCTATTCGTACTGCCTACCAAGCTGAATGGATACACAAATTTGGGAGCCATGCAAATGTGGAGCAAGACCGGGGAGCTCGGCTTCGCCATCAACCTAGAGAATGGTTTGGAAACTTTAGGTCCCACGTAAAGTTCAGATCTTCTGTTGGCGTATACTACATGGAATTATCCCTTTTCGGTCGATACTAGCCAATGAACACATCTCGGTTAGTGGAGTATGCCCTATATGCCATCTTGCCGCAGAGGACATATGGCGCATCTTCTTTGAGTGTACTACGTCCAGAGAACTTTGGAGGAGTTTGGGTCTTCTGGATATGATATATATCCTCTGTGCTAACTGATCATTCCGGGTCAATGTTTATGAAGTCGTTGCTTAACCTACCAACTAGTAATCTACATATCATGGCGACTTTGAATCCTAAAGATGTGCTGGTTGTAGGCTGTTGGTACCTCTGGTGGGTAAGATGCCAAACAACACATAATGAAGCATGTCCACTGAGCTATAGATGTTGGGGAACGTTGCATGGAAAACAAAAAATTTCTACGCACACGCAAGATCTATCTATGGAGATGCATAGCTACGAGAGGGAGAGAGCATCTACATACCATTATAGATCGCTAAGCGGAAGCGTTTATCAACGCGGTTGATGTAGTCGTACACCTTCATGATCCGTCCCAATTAAGTACCGAATGTACGGCACCTCCGCGTTCAGCACATGTTCAGCTCGATGACGTCCTCGCCTTCTCGATTCAGCAAGAGAGGCAAAGTAGTAGATGAGTTCCGGCAGCATGACGGCGTGGTGATGGTGGTGGTGAAACTATCCGCAGGGCTTCGCCAAGCACAACGGACATGGACGGAGGAGGAACTAGAACTAGAGGGAGACGGGGCGCCGCACACGGCTTGGGGATCGTGGTATGTGTTGCCCCTCTCCCTCCTCTCATATATATAGGTGGGAAGGAGGGGAGGCAGCCTAGGGCGCCCCCAAGAGGGTCGGCGGCCGCCCTGGGCTCCTGCCCTGGCTGCCCCCCCTTCCTGTTGGGAAACGTAGCATGTAATTTCAAAAAAAATCCTACGCTCACGCAAGATCTATCTAGGAGATGCATAGCAACGAGGGGGAGAGTATGTCTACGTACCCTCGTAGACCGAAAGTGGAAGCGTTTGACAACGCGGTTGATGTAGTCGAACTTCTTCTAGCTCCGACCGATCAAGCACCGAACGTACGGCACCTCCGAGTTATGCACACTTCAGCTCGATGACGTCCCTCGCCTTCTTGATCCAGCAAGGTGTCGAGGTAGTAGATGAGTTCCGTCAGCACGACGGCGTGGTGATGGTGATGGTGATGGTGAAGTGATCATGCGCAGGGCTTCGTCTAAGCACCGCGAGAATATGACCGGGGTTGTAAACTGTGGAGGGGGCGCCGCACACGGCTAACAATTGATGTTGTGTGTTCTAGGCGTCCCCTCCCCACATATATATAGGTGGGAGGGGAGGAGAGGCAGCCAGGGGGCGCCCCAAGTAGGCCGAATCCTACTTGGGGTTCCTCCCCAATTCGGCCCCCCTACCATATTTGCCGGAAGGGAAAAGGAAGAGAGGGGAGAGGAAAGGAAGGGGGAGGCCGACTCCCCCCCTTTCCTTCTCCCACTTGACCGGTGGCCTAGGAGGGGTGCGCCAGCCCCTTGTGGGCTGGTGTGCCCCTTTCCCTTTGGCCCATGTGGCCCATTAACCTCCCGGGGTGTCCGGTAACCCCTCCAGTACTCCGATAAATACCCGATACACTCTGGAACACTTCCGGTGTCCGAATACTATCATCCTATATATCAATCTTTACCTCTCGACCATTTCGAAACTCCTTGTCATGTCCGTGATCTCATCCAGGGCTCCGAACAATATTCGGTCACCAAATCACATAACTCATATAATACTAAATCGTCATCGAACGTTAAGCGTGCGGACCCTACGGGTTTGAGAACTATGTAGACATGACCGAGACACCTCCCCGGTCAATAACCAATAGCGGAACATGGATGCTCATATTGGCTCCTACATATTCTACGAAGATCTTTATCGGTCGAACCGTAATGACAACATACACAATTCCCTTTGTCCATCGGTATGTTACTTGCCCGAGATTCGATCGTCGGTATTTTCATACCTAGTTCAATCTCGTTACCGGCAAGTCTCTTTACTCGTTCCGTAAAACATCACCTCGTGACCAACTCCTTAGTCGTTTGCTTGCAAGCTTATGATGTGTATTACCGAGAGGGCCCAGAGATACCTCTCCGATACTCGGAGTGACAAATCCTAATCTCGATCTATGCCAACTTAACAAACACCTTCGGAGATACCTGTAGAGCATCTTTATAATCACCCAGTTACGTTGTGACGTTTGATAGCACACAAGGCATTCCTCCGGTATCCGGGAGTTGCATAATCTCATAGTCGAAGGAATATGTATTTGACATGAAGAAAGCAATAGCAATAAAACTGAACGATCATTATGCTAAGCTAACGGATGGGTCTTGCCCATCACATCATTCTTATAATGATGTGAACCCGTTATCAAATGACAACTCATGTCCATGGTTAGGAAACCTTAACCATCTTTGATCAACGAGCTAGTCAAGTAGAGGCTCACTAGGGACACAGTGTTTGTCTATGTATTCACACATGTATGTGGGTTTCCGATCAATACAATTATAGCATGAATAATAAACATTTATCATGAATAAGGAAATATAAAATAAAAACTTTATTATTGCCTCTAGGGCATATTTCCTTCAGTCTCCCACTTGCACTAGAGTCAATAATCTAGATTACATTGTAATGATTCTAACACCCATGGAGTCTTGGTGCTGATCATGTTTTGCTCGTGGAAGAGGCTTAGTCAACAGGTTTGCTACATTCAGATCCGTATGTATTTTGCAAATCTCTATGTCTCCCTCCTTGACTTGATCACGGATGGAGTTGAAGCGTCTCTTGATGTGTTTGGTTCTTTTGTGAAATCTGGATTCCTTTGCTAAGGCAATTGCTCCAGTATTATCACAAAAGATTTTTATTGGACCCATGCACTAGGTATTACACCTAGATCGGATATGAACTCCTTCATCCAGACTCCTTCATTTGCTGCTTCCAAAGCAGCTATGTACTCCGCTTCACACATAGATCCCGCCACAACGCTCTGCTTGGAACTGCACCAACTGACAGCTCCACCATTCAATATAAATATGTATCTGGTTTGTGACTTAGAGTCATCCGGATCAGTGTCAAAACTAGCATCGACGTAACCATTTACGACGAGCTCGGTGTCGGGGGCTACCGAGAGAGAAGAGGGGGAGGAAACAGTATAAATACACAGCAAACATGAGCAACACAAAGTACGACATGACAATGTGTAGTGCCGGATGTGTCCTAACGTATGGTTGCACGTCCCCGAGGAAGAGGGAATCCATCCGGGAATGTTTTCCCGGTTCTGGACATTTGTCAGACAGATGGCCGGAGGGGAACGGTTGCATGTTCGGGTAGTTAGGGATGTGTGACGGACGAACGGATCGCGTATTCGGATTCGTCTCGTCGTTCTGAGCGACTTTCATGTACAAAGTTTTTCCATCAGAGTTACGGATTATTTAATATGATTTTCTAAAGTTTTTATTAATTTCTGGAATTTATTTAATTATTTAAATTAATATTATCCGAAACAGTGTTTGCTTACGTCAGCATGACGTCAGGACCAGTGGGTCCCACCTGTCATACTCTGTTATGTTTAATTAGGGTTTAGTTAACTTAATTACTGTTTAACTAAACTAACTAACTAATTAGACTAATTAATCAGAGTTAATTAACTTAATTAATTAATTAACTAATTAATTAATTATTTGTTAATTATATATTTTATTTTTATTTACTTATTTATTATTATTATTTTTAATTTTAAAAATGTTTCGGGGCCGTGGGCCCCATGTGTCATTGGGCCAGGGGGTCGGGCCCAGCGGTCAGTGGCACAGGGGCCGACCGGGGTGGGTTTGCGGGTTTGTGGGCGCGGGCGCGTGGACGCCCGACGGGCTCGTGCGGGGCGATGCCCGCCCGGGCGTAGGGGATGGCCGCGGGGCGCAGGGCGGTGGCGAGCCAGGCGGCGCGATGGGGTGGTGCGGGGAAGCGGCGCGGGGCGGCGGTGGAGCAGCAGCACAGGGGCAGCGGGAGCGCGACGGGAGCGGGCCACGGGCGCGTGGCGGCGCGGCCAGAAGGCCACGGGCGCGCACGGGGGTGAGCGGGGCCGCGGCGGAGGCGCACGCGTGGGGCGAGCGGGGCTGCGGCGTCGGGCAGCAGCAGAGGCCGCTGCAGGCGCGAGCGAGGTAGAGGCGGGCGCGAGCGCACAGCGGCGACAGAGAAAAGGGGGAAGGGGGGGCGAGCTCACGGGCGGCGTCGATGCACGGGGGCGGCGAGGCTCGGGGTCGGCCGGTGGGGAGGAGGACGAGGAGGCGGCGTGGCGCGGTGGCGACCGTGGGAGGGGAGGGGATGAGGACAAGGCGACGTGGGGTGGCTCCGGCGAGCGGCGTCGAGGTGGCGGGGGGGCGCGGTCGTCGGGGCGGTGGAGGACGAGGCGGCAACGGGCGGTGGGGCCGGGAGCGGCGTCGGGGACGGGATCGGGCTCCTCCCCGATCCAATCCAGCGAGAGAGAGAGGGAAAGGGGAAGAGGAGCAAGGGGATAGGGTTAGGGTTCGGTGGGGGGGGTATAAGGGGAGAGCGGGCGGGCCGGCCTGCTGGGCTGTAGCCCAGTTGGGCCAGGGGGGGTTTCTCTTTTTCCTTTTCTTTTTTCTGTTTTGTTTTTCTTTTATTTAATCATATATCTCTGTTTAGTAAATAGTTAGGCCTCATATTGAATTTTGTAAAACATGGCAAATGTTCCAATAAATACTAGGCATTACCTACCACTACCAAAAATTAGTTTGGAGTTAAATGGATCTCACACAATTTTTATAATAAATAAAATGCATTAATCCTTACTGTTTTGATAATGTTTGAGCCACCTAATTATTTTATTAATTGTAGGTTTCAATTTTAGAATTGTCTCTGCAATATTTGTTATTTACTGAACATTTTAGTTTTTATGCTGGACAACTTTTATTTTCCACTTTCATTTAAATTTGGATTTTGACTTAGGAGTTGAAATGCAATATAATGCTAATGATGATCATGCACTGTTAAACACGATGACATGGCATAATCAAAATGGGATTACTGTAATTAACCACTGGGGGTGTTACATCGACCCTGAGGGGTACCCGCGTGTGATGTGAAGACGGGTTGCCTGGATGGTGCCCGAGTGATGAATACGAGGCGTGGCCGGGCATTCTTGGCCCTTGCCGCAAGTCCTCGAGACGGGGCGACGGGGTCACATCGATCGTGAGTCTCTGCTCGTTACCACACTGCCAACACACTAAGATTTGGATATTTGATCTGAGTGGGCCTCTGGCCCGATAGCACTAACCATCACGCGGGAAAATTTATGGGCACTCCGCATCATGGCATCAGCCGAAAGCTCTGTCAGACGTCCAGTTCAGCATTGCGGCCAGGACGGACCGGCGCCCCCCTGGTGCCTGGCTTCACCCTGCTCGCAACGACTCGGAGTGCACAGGGCGATGGCCCAAGACCTCTGAGCGCTTAGGATGTAGACCGACGGGGACCTCTCTGCTGAGCTGTAGGTAGGGTTGCGGTGTGTCGTTTGGCCGAGGCCGGGCATGACCCGGAAAAGTGTGTCCGGCCGGAGTTAATCGAGCGTGGTGGGTAAGTTGGTGCACCCCTGCAGGGAAGAACTAATCTATGCATAGCCGGATCCTCGGTAACGGACACTCGGAGTTGTATCCCGATCGATACAACTAGAATTGGAAACTATGGCTCTGGGATTGCTTCTCGCAGGGAGTCGAGAAGGGATCTCAGGACGAGGTTGATGACTGTATGGCTCTAGGATTGCTTTCTCGCAGGGAGTCGAGAAAGGATCTCTGGGTGAGGTTGATGACACTACTACTACATTATACTGTGTTGATCTACTCTCTTCTAATGCTGCAAGACCACTGAAGATGCTAGTCTTCGATAGGACTAGGCCTTCTCTCTATTCTGGCATTTCTGCAGCCCAGTCCACATATACAGCCTCCCCTTGATAATGTTGCATATGTAGTGTAGATCCTTGCTTGCTGAGTACTTCGGATGAGTACTCATGGTTGCTTTGCTTTCTTTTCCCCCATATCCTTTTGATGTAACCAGATGACGGAGCCCCGGATACAGCTGCCCACGCCGACGATCACTACTACTACCCCGAGGGTGGATACTACTACGAGTTGGCTGACGACCAGGAGTAGGATCGGAGGGTCCCAGGCAGGAGGCCTGCGCCTTTCGATCGTAGTGTTTTCCTTTGCCCCACCTTCTAAGGGCCTTTCTGTGTTTTCTTTTATATCTGTACTCAGATATCTAATGCTTCCGCTAACGCTTGAATGCGAGCTTATGTATTCGAGCCCTCGAGGCCCCTGGCTTGTAATATAAAGCTTGTATGACTTTATTTATGTTTTAGAGTTGTGTTGTGATATCTTCCCGTGAGTCCTTAGGCTTGATCATGTGCATTTGCGTGTATGATTAGTGCACGATTGAGCCGGGGGCGTCACACACACCCTGGCCACAAGGGTGGGGGGCGCGCCCTCCGTCCTTGTGGGACCCCTGGCCACAAGTTGAAACCACTCAGGGTAGCACCCCGCACGCTAGTAAATTGAGGGCACACTTCTTCCGCGTGAAGGATGCACTCGCGCACACTTCACCACTGCGCGGCGGCATGCACAGAAGGACACACTCGCGCACACCCAACACACAATACACACCAGCTCACGTGTACACCAGCGTCGCCGCCGGCTGAGATGGACGGCGAGGCAGCCAACAAGCGGAGGTGGCTCGAGCCAAAACCGCATCCGGCGAGCCTGGACTTCATCAGCAGCCTCCCCAACGACATGCTACTCGTCATCATCGGCCTCCTCCCCACCAAATCTGCCGTGCGGACCACCTTGCTCTCCCGGCGGTGGCGCCCCCTCTGGCACCACGTCCCCCTCAACCTCACCGTCGACAGCTGCCTCTGCGACGGGGATTGCAGACGCATGGCCGCAGTCTCCAAGATCCTTTCATCGCACCCTGGGCCAGCCAGACGCCTTGACATCTGCATGTTCAGTACCAACTGCAAGGTCCAAGCCAAGCTCGATGAGTGGTTCTTATCCCCCACCCTAGATCAGCTCGAGGAGCTCAGCTTTGAAGCTGGACGATGTCGCTCTCTGCTGCCGTCCGCGCTCCGCCTCATGCCAACGCTGTGCCGCGCCAGCTTCAGCTCCTGCTATCTTCCCTAGATTAATGCCACGCCCGCCCTTCTTCTCCCTCAACTCAAGCAGCTCGACCTCTTCGACGTTGGCATCTCGAAGAAGGCTATGGAGCACCTGCTCTGCAGCTGTACTGCGCTCGAGTACCTTTGTCTTCAGCAGATCCACGGGTTCATTAGCCTCCACATCGCGTCGACGAATCTCCGATGGATTTATGTGTCTTGTTGGCCCCGTAACAAGACATCAATTGGGAAGAGATCACTCCAGCTATTCCACGTTATGGTCATTGAGAATGCGCCTTTCCTTGAGAGATTGCTTGTATCTGATCTAGAAGGTCCAACAAAAATCAGGGTCATTGACGCGCCGAAATTGACAGCGTTGGTGTACTCGTCTGCCAAATTCGTCGAATTCTTTATTAGATCCGTAATCGTTCAGGTACAACACTCATCTTCTTCTTCGTCTTCTTGAAATTCACATTTTTAAATTTCTTCTTGATGTATTTACGACTGTCATCCAGAAAATGATTCCCACAAGCTTGACCCAGTCTATGCGCACAGTGAAGATCTTGGCAATAAAATCTATCGGCCCCAATCTGGATCAAGTTGCTGGATTCCTTACATGCTTTCCGTGCACGGAGAAGCTACTCATCGAGGTGAAACTTCTTTCCTATTAGTAAACGGTAATCACAACGTAGCTCAATTTTTTCGTAATTTTCCCAAATTACGATGACAAGTGTAGTGTCCAAAACTGCATCTATGCACTGCACCGAAAGAAATGTTTTTAGTATTTTTTCTCACGTGATCACCTGCATCGTTTTTTTGTTGTACTACTAGTAGCCTAGGCTAGTCATAGTGGCAAGTAACTTAGACTAGTAACTCTATGGTTACCCTAAGAGCAAGTACTACCTCCGTCCTGGTTTACTCTTCCTATTTTGTAGTATCAAAATTTGACCATAGATTTAACTGACAAAATGTTAATGCATGTCACTAAAAATTATATCATTGGATTCGTATTTGAACATAATTTCAAATGGTATAATTTTTGGTGACATGCATTGGCATTTTCTTAGGTAAATCTATGGTCAAAATTTTACACTAAATACGAGGTAGTACAAAAGTGGGCTATAACGACCCTCCACTATGTAGGCCAAAACACGTGCCAAATTCACTTGTGATGCATTTGGCATCGATGCCCCTCCATTGCTCACCTGGTGCCCCAATCTGGATCACCTACTTTGCTCCGGTGCCAAATTAACTCACACAATGAAAAAACACTTTCGTGGGAGAGGGAGAGGACTAAGGCAATAAAAAAACACTTGTTTGGGAGAGTGAGAGGCTGGTGTAGTTGGTTTGATTGATTTTTTTATACATGTGGGTCTGTGTGCACAGTGGTGCCAACTCTCTCACATCGCTAGAGCGGTGCCAAAATCTTTTGATTTGACATCGATGCGTATTATGTGGCATACTTTTGAGAAATATGGCATAGGCCACATAGTGGAAGGCAACAAATGCCCAAGCTCTTCACGTGCTCCTAGGTAAATGAGAGGAAAGAGAAAGAGAGAGAGAGAGAGTGAAAAAATATCACTAGCCAGCCAACCCTATCGTATGAGCGAATGATATTGGTACCTCTTGATGACACGGCAATCTTATATAGCCAGCTGCTCTAATATGTTCTCTTCTTTTGCAGATAAAAAAGACCCGAAAGTGAAAAATGTGCTGCACTATAACAATCTCATCGAATGCCTTGATCTCCATCTTACAAAAATTGATTTGATCGACTACCGAGGCAGCACATCTGAGATTAAATTGGCCAGGTTCTTTGTTCTGGAGGCAAGTGTGCTCAAGGTAATGAGGTTTGGCGTTCTCTGGCGCAACAATGAATGGCGTGCTGATCACCGCAAGCGTCTAAGCCTAAATGACAGTGTCTCCGCAGAAGCTGAATTTGTTTTTGAAACATCAAGTTGCCAGAGACTCGAAAATTTATTTGCCCATTAGTGACTTGTCAAGGCGGTGGATTTTAGTTTGTACGATAATGCTGCATCCACCTAAAGTAACGAAAGTTCTTACGTAAACTTCCTAGTAATTCCCTCTTCGTAGGTGCAGCATTACTCCTAACATTTGTAATATCAGTTTGAAACTTGTAATATTGCCGTGTCCTATTCCTGCGTTTTCAAAATCTTGCGAATCAAAGAGGTCCTGAGTTGGTGATGATGGTGTGCCTGCCATCTTTCACCAATAGCCGTCGAATCTTGATCTGACGCATACAAAGCAAACTTCTGCAGTTTTGTAAAAAGATGCCCGCACTTGTTCCCTATTTACAAACAACTCCTTGTCTCTCACAATCAGTCTTATCTCGTCCCCACCACATCTAGAAGGCCATGGAAAAATCTGGCGCGATGGCCGCTGCCGGCGCCGTCCACCCCCAATCTTGGTGTTCCGTGCAATGCACGGGCATCTTACTCGTACTCCGTGTAAGAAAAGAGTGTAGATACTCGTGGCAATGCACGGGAAATTATGTCGAACACGGCTAGTTGTAAGCAGGCTAGCTCTACAGCCATGATGATAGTGACTGCAGACGGTGAGGCTGACTTTGGTATGCCGAACACGACGCCTACACTCAGGTGTCATCTCCGGCGCAGGGTCTTGTCACTTCACTGTGAGGAGCAGCACGTAATAATTTGACCAACGGGTAGTATAGTACTACTACATTGGTAGTACTACTACTAGTACTAGCACCACCGTCTGGATTTAGTAGTACTACCACGTCTGTTTGGATTTAGTATTTGACTAGCAATATCTAGTAACGCATGTCACAAAAAATATACTACTCCCTCTGTAAATAAATACATGGTGTATTGTTTTATTCATTTTTGAACGTAGTTCCCGATGATATTATATACTCTCCCTTCCGGTAGATGGCTCAAATCTGAAGTCTCATCAATCAGACTACTATTGTACTCACCGAGCGCTCAGCTTGGTAAGCTACCAACAAAAAATTGCAATCAAAGACTACTATTGTACTCCCTCCGCACTGGTGCATTAGTCACGTTACGAAAACCAAACAATCCCAAAACTTTTAGGCGCGGTGCATTAACTACCCACCTCGTTCCCTGTTTTTTGCCACGATAAAAGAAATCACCCAATAGGAGACGTGGGGTGCGTATGCATTCAATGACTTGAGACTACTTAGCACAACATGTTTGGTTACATGCATTAACATTTTATTAGTTAGATCAAAGGTCAAAACTTGGCGCAAAATGCAAAGGGGACCAATAAACCAGTAAACATCAAAGTTCTCTTGTTTTGCCCCAACTAGAGGTCCGGTGAGATGACTATACTGCACCGGCATGGAGGGGGACGCAGCTTCATTGACTTACTGCACCTGCCTTTGGGTGTATGACAGGTGGGCCCAATAGGTGGCTGGCCCACCTGTCATACAGCCAAAGGCAGGTGCAGTTAAGGCATCGGAGCTCAGTCCCACAGAGGGAGGGCCGAGGAGTAGATGGCCAACACACACGTGAATGCAACGCAATCTGCACTTCTCATATAAAGGCTCCCCGCCAGTCCAATCTATGAAATCCTATGCACCTTAACCAAGGGCAAGAGTGATCACTCCAATCGCAATATCAGTTGACTAGAAGCTAGACCCATGGAGGCGATGAGCGCGAGCATCAGCCGGTTGTGCCAGATGGTCCACGACGCCGGCCTGCGGCCCAGCACCGAGGAACGTCTCCAGGTCGTGCTTGAGGCCGCCAGGGCGAGAGGCCGCTTGGACGACAACTTCATCTCCTTGTTCGACGAGGTCCTCGTCAGCTTCCTCGACAAGTTCACTGTCGTCAAGAAGCTCACGGACGACCTTGACGTACGCCTCCAGCCCATGCACCCAGGCTCTGTGATGCCCACCACCCTCAACGGCCTCTATGGTGACAACCTCTTCGACGCACTGGTGGCCCTGCAACTGCCCGACGTCGCGCCGGAGAATGTCCACCTCGAGGTCTCGCTCACCGCGCAGCGGTTGGCTCAGCAAGACACCATCGACATAATCACCCACGTCTATGCGCAAATCGTCCCCAAGGACTACTACGTGCAAGAGGAGGACGATAGGACGCTAGCCTTCTTGGACCGCAGGGCAACCTTGGACGGCATTGTTCAGAAGCACGTTGAGCTTGCCGCCAACGCCGCTGCTCCTCACACGTCGGTTGGTGACTGAAAACCCACAAGTATAGGGGATCACAACAGTTTTCGAGGGTAGAGTATTCAACCCAAATTTATAGATTCGACACAAGGGGAGCCAAAGAATATTTGAAGGTATTAGCAGCTGAGTTGTCAATTCAACCACACCTGGAGATTAATTATCTGCAGCAGAGTGATCAGTAGCAAAGTAATATGATAGTTTTGATAATAGTGGTAGCAGCAATAGTAACGGTAAAAGTGATAGCAGTAGTTTTGTAGCAAGTGCAACAGTAACGATAGCAGTAGTAACTTAGCAAGAACAATATAAGATAAATTCGTAGGCATTGGATCGGTGACTTGTTGGATGATATTCATCATGAGACAATTATAACCTAGGGCGAGACGGCACTAGCTCCAGTTCATCAATATAATGTAGGCATGTATTCCGTAAATAGTCATCCGTGCTTATGGAAAGAACTTGCATGACATCTTTTGTCCTACCCTCCCGTGGCAGCGGGGTCCAATTGGAAACTAAGGGATATTAAGGCCTCCTTTTAATAGAGTACCGGAACAAAGCATTAACACACGGTGAATACATGAACTCCTCAAACTACGATCATCACCGGGAGTGGTCCCGACTATTGTCACTCCGGGGTTGCCGGATCATAACACGTAGTAGATGACTATAACTTGCAAGATCGGATCTAGATCATGGATATAATGGTGATAACATAAACGGTTCAGATCTGAAATCATGGCACCCAGGCCCAAAGTGACAAGCATTAAGCATGGCAAAGTCATAGCAACATCAATCTTAGACCATAGTGGATACTAGGGATCAAGCCCTAACAAAACTAACTCGATTATGTGATGAATCTCATCCAACTCCTCACCGACCAGCGAGCCTACGAAGGAATTACTCACTCCCGGTGGGGAGCATCATGGAATTGGAGATGGAGAAGGGTTGGTGATGACAAAGAACGAAGATTCCCCTCTCCGGAGCCCCAAACGGGCTCCAGATCTGGCCTCCCGATGAAGAATGGGAGGTGACGGCGGCTCCGTCTCGTGGATCGCGATAATTCTTTCTCCCTGATTTTTTTCTCCTAATATGTGGTTTTATAGTATCAGGGTTGAGGTCTGCGGGGCCACCAGGTGGGGACAACCCACCTGGGCGCGCCGGGGGGGGGGGGCAGGCGCGCCCTGGTGGGTTGTGCCCACCCAGGTGCCCCCCTCAGGTGACTCTCGGCTCCAGAAATTCTCTTTTATTGTATAAAAAATCCTCACAAAGTTTCGTTCCATTCCGAGAACTTTTATTTCTGCACAAAAACAACACCATGGTAGTTCTGCTGAAAACAACGTCAGTCCGGGGTTAGTTTCATTCAAATCATGCAAATTAGAGTCCAAAACAAGAGGAAAAGCGTTAGGAAAAGTAGATACGTTGGAGACGTATCTACTCCCCCAAGCTTAAACCTTTGCTTGTCCTCAAGCAATTCAGTTGATAAACTGAAAGTGAAAAAGAAAAACTTTTACGAACTCTTTTGCTCTTGTTTGCATAAATAAGCTTAAACAACACCCAGGTTTTCAGCCAACATTATAACTAACCATGCCGACAATAACTCTTAAAAATTATATTAACTCATATCAATAACATAATCAACTAGCAAGCAATAATAAGACATCTCAAACAGCAACACGTTGTCAAAACAACCATGATATAATATGACAATAGTGGTATCTCGCTAGCCCTTTCTGAGACCGCAAAACATAAATGTAGAGCACCTCCAAAGTTCAAGCAGCGACTAAACATTGTAATTCATGGTAGAAAAGATCCAGTCATGATGCACCCAACATTAGCTACACACAATGCATCAGCATGATAGCAGTGCTCTCAAGTTCTGGCGCTTATTTTAGAAGGTGATGACACAACATAAAAGTAAATAGATAGTCCCTTCGCAGAGGGAAGCAGTGATTTGCAGAGGTGCCAGAGCTCAAGCTTTTAAAACAGAGGTAAATGATATTTTGAGACATGCACCTTTCTCATTTACTTCACGACTATCAGTTATCAATATCTTCCATGCTAAGCACGCTAGTGGCGGTTCCCAGGCGATAAAAGTAAAGGTTTTGACTCCCTTGGGAGTTTTTGTTTGATTATTTGTAAGCTTTTTTTGTTTGCAGTTTGGGACTGGGCATCGCTATTACCGCCCTTTTCTCGTGCGATGGCGAGTGAATAAACACTCGACCTGAGAATAACCCGCTTAGCATGGAAGATACAACCACCTCCTGTCGTTCCATGAATGATCCAGGCACACAAAAAGGATAATTATTAGAAGTTTTTAGAGGTGGCACATGCAAATTTACTTAGGACGGCAGGGTAATACCGCATATAGGTAGGTATGGTGGACTCATCTGGAATAACTTTGGTTTCAAGGTTTTTGATGTACAAGCAGAATTCCCACTTAGTACAGGCGAAGGCTAGCAAATAGGTTGAGAAGTGGCCAGCTAGAGAGCAACAACGGTCATGAACATGCATTATGCATAAGTAACATTGGACACTAGCATGAGTAGGATATGAACACCATGAACATAAATATCATAGAGGCTATGTTGGTTTTGATTCAACTACATGCATGAACATGTGCCAAGTCAAGCCACTCGAACATTCAGAGGAGGATACCATATCATCATACTACATAACAATCATTTTAACGCAATGTTGATATCCAAGATAAATCATTATCCACTCCTAGCTACTTATGCATGGAATGAGAAACTATAATCTCTAATTGTCATTGCAAACATGTTTAATCATAATGGGCTGAATCATGGATACTAGGTTAAACATATTTACACACACAGAGCAAGTCGAGTTCATACCCGTTTCTCTCTGCCATGGCCAGTTCATCGAATATCGTCATTATTGCCTTTCACTTGCACGACTGAACGATGTGAAAATAATAATAGTGCAAGAGTGCCGTGGACTAAGCTGGAATCTGCAAACATTTTATTCAACAGGAGAAGACAAGGTAAAATGGGCTCTTTATTAGATCAACAATTATTCATATGAGGGCCACTCAACATTTTCATCGTGGTCTTCTCCTTGATACGACTCAAATAAAAAGAAAAGAAAATCAGAGAAACACACTGAAATATTTTTGGAGTTTTTGGCTTTCTTAAACAAGCAAATAAAAGGGAAAAGCAAAAACGAGAAAAACTATTTACACGGGAAAGCTCCCAACAAGCAAAAGAAGAACAAGGAAATCTTTTTGGGTTTTCTTTTTAGTGCTACAGCTAAGCATGCATAGAAAGTAAACTCACTACAAGTATTTTTTTTTGGTTTTTCTAAGGTTTTTCAAACACACAAGAACAAAGCGAGAAAATAAATCTAACATGGATAATACAATGAAAAAGTGTGGACACCGACAACTGGAATGAAATGTGTGAACATGAATGTAATGTCGGTGGGAATACGTACTCCCCCAAGCTTAGGCTTTTGGCCTAACTTGGTAGTAGATCAGTAGCCTGGATAGTAGTTGGGGTGGTAGCTCACGGAGGCTCTCGGTGCGGATGCCTTGGCCTGCCGTGCTACCTCAACCGCCGCGTTGTGGGCTCGGGCCTCGCTCTCAAGAACAAAATATCTTCCCATGCTGTGATAATCAAAGAGAGCAGGCGCAGGCAAATATGTGTGCACAACAGATGCTTGGTTAAACAATAATTTATAAGTGAAAATATGAATGTCTCCTTTAAGGATCTTATGATTTTTCATAGCATCAAAATCTAAATACTGAGTGGGTAGGAAAGGGTCAAAGGGCAAAGGTGAAACACCCAGCTCTCTTGCTAAACGTGTGGCATAAATTCCACCATAGAAACAGCCACTATTAGTGTTATGTTGTAACCTGCGTGCAACAATCGCCCCAAGATTATAACTCCTATCACCGGTGAGAGTGGTGCGTATGAGGCTCAAGTCTGGAGCACAAAGAGTACTACAATCTTGCTTGCCTATGATACATTTCCCATTAAATAATGCAAAGTACTGAATTGCGGGAAAATGAATGCTCTTTATTCTACCTTGTGTCACTCCCCTCGTCTCACCGTAGCAAAGACTAGTCAAGAATGATTGGTACTCAGCCCTTGGCGGTTCGTCAAGCGAACCCCAGAATGGGAGTTTGCAGTGGTGAGCAAATCTCTCTAGTGGTATGGTAAATGGATTTTCATACAGTTTAAATGACACCCTAGACTCACGTGGATGGAATTTAAATCCTTTAACAAATGATTCGGTGAGAGTGTGGTGTTGATCACACTTATCTGAAATGTAGGGACCGAGACCGGCATTGTGAACATATTGCTCAAATTCCTCCTTAATGCCCACACGCACCATATATCGCATGGCCATAGGCATGTTTTGGTGGCGGCATCTCGAATGGAACTTTCACTTGGTTCAACATAAGACCGACGAGCGGAGTCGTCACTAGAAGATGCCCCCGAGGACCTCCTCCTTGAAGAACTCCTTCCAAATAGGTTCATCATGTTCGCGTACAATTTTCTGAAAATTTTTGGGTGACAAAAATTTATCAACAAAGCTTTATAAGATTGATAACAACTACTCATAGGGATACATAGAGGCCATAGCAAGCATTCAAACTACTTAGAACTCTAAGAATTCAACATGCAAGCTCATCTACAGCAGCACCAATAGTAGCTAATTATTCAAAATATAAACCACTAAAACAAAAACTAATTGGTCAAACGGTGGAGTCACATACCAAGCAACAATTCCCCAAAACAGTTTCGGAAACGGAGCTTCGAGCAAAGAGATCGAAATCCACGGGTTTGAGAGCAAGAATACGGGAGAGAGAGCAAGGGTGAATTTTTTCTGGAGGTAGGTGATGATGTGGTGTGAAGAGATAAGTGAGGGGGCCCACGTGGGGACCACAACCCACCAGGGCACGCCTGGGGGTCCTGGCGTGCCCAGGTGGGTTGTGCCCACCTGGTGCACCTCCCTCTGATATTATTTGCACCAGAAATTCTTAAATATTCAGAAAAAAATCGTATAAAATTTTCACAGCATTATGAGAACTTTTATTTTTGGGTCATTTTTTTATTGCACGAGAAATTCAGAAAACAGACAAAACATGGCATTTTATTTTATTTAACTAATAAAAACAGGAAATAAAATGTAGGGACGGAAGGTAGTGCTTACTAAATTCATCAACTTCATACCTCTCAAAAATGATCCATTAATAAGGTTGATCAAGTCTTATTAACAACCACTTTCGATTAGCATGAAACCAAGGAACTTTCATAAATCACTAAGTTACCTCAATGGGGATATGCATGTCCCCAACAATAAGCATTTCATATTTCTTTTTAACAGTAGGTAGAGGTAATTGAAAACTTCCAATAGTGATTGTCGAAGATTTTTCAATAACATTAATACCATTCACTTGGAATTGTTTCTTTGTAAAGTGCACCGTATGCTCATTACCATTAATATGAAAAGTGATCTTGCTTTTATTGCAATCAATAACAGCCCCTGCAGTATTCAAGAAGGGTCTACCAAGGATAATCGACATGTTGTCATCCTCGGGCATCTCAAGTATAACAAAGTCAGTCAAAATAGTAACATTAGCAACAACAACGGGCACATCCTCACAGATACCGATAGGTATGGCAGTTGATTTGTCAGCCATTTGCAAAGATATTTCAGTAGGTGTGAGCTTATTCAAATCAAGTCTTTTATATAAAGAGAAAGGCATACCACTAACACCAACTCCTAAATCACATAAAGCAGTTTTCACATAATTCTTTTTGATAGAGCAAGGTATAGTTGGTATTCCCAGATCTCCAAGTTTTTTAGGCACTCCATCTTTAAAAGTATAATTAGCAAGCATAGTGGAGATTTCAGCTTTCGGTGTTTTTCTCTTATTTGTGATGATGTCTTTCATATACTTTGCATAAGGAGGCATTTTAAGGATATCAGTCAAGCGAGTACGCAAAAAGACTGGCCTTAGCATTTCAGCAAAGCATTCAAATTCTTCATCATCTTTCTTTTTAGTTGACTTAGGTGGAAAAGTCATAGGTTTTTGAACCCACGGTTCTCTTTCTTTACCGTGTTTTCTAGCAATGAAGTCTCTTTTATCATATCCTGTATTCTTGGGTTGTGGGTTATCAAGATCAACCGGTGGTTCTATCTCAACATCATTGTCTGGTTCTTTATTATCCTTTTCATTATTAGAAGGTGAGTGTTCATTACCAGATTGAGTTTCAGCATCAGAGATAGAAACTTCATTACCATTATCAGGAGGTTTCTCTATTTCAGATTCACTAGAAGCATGCAAAGTCCTATCATTTTTCTTCTTCTTTTTCTTTTTAGAAGGACTAGGTGCACTAGTATTAGCTCTTTGTGAGTCTTGTTCAATTCTTTTTGGGTGTCCCTCAGGATAAAGTGGTTCCTGAGTCATTTTACCTCCTCTAGTTGCTACTCTAACAGCAAAGTCATGTATGTTATTGTTCATTTCATCAAGCAACTCTCTTTGAGATTTAGCAACTTGTTCTAGCTGAGTTTGAACCATAGAAGCATGATTTCCAACACCTCTAACATCATTTGAGATTCTACATAACATGTCACTTAAGCGAGCAATCATATCAGAAATATATTTCAGTTGTTTCATAACATTTGCATTGAAGTGATATTGCTTTCTAATATAATTTTCAAACTCATAGAGACATTGGCTAGGATGCATATTGTGAGGATTGTCATTATCATTAAACTTCATTAGAGAATTTACCTCTACCACCTTAGGTAGTGTTGGTGTATTAAGCCCATGTATTTCTTCAATAGGAGGTAAATTTTTAACATCCTCAGCTTTAATACCTTTTTCCTTCATAGATTTCTTTGCCTCTTGCATATCTTCAGGACTGAGATATAATATACCCCTCTTCTTCGGAGTGGGTTTAACCGGTGGTTCAGGAAGAGTCCAATCATCATAATTTTTCAATATGTTATTCAATAATTCTTCAGCTTGCCCAACAGTTCGTTCCCTGAAAACACAACCAGCACAACTATCTAGGAAATCCCTAGAAGCATCGGTTAGTCCATTATAGAAGATATCAAGTATTTCATTTTTCTTAAGAGGATGATCAGGCAAAGCATTAAGTAATTGGCAAAGCCTCTCCCAAGCTTGTGGGAGACTCTCTTCTTTAACTTGCACAAAGTTAAATATTTCCTGTAAAGCAGCTTGTTTCTTATGAGCAGGGAAATATTTTTCAGAGAAGTAATAAATCATATCTTGGGGACTACGCACACAACCAGGAGCAAGAGTATTGTACCAAGCTTTAGCATCATCCTTTAATGAGAACAGAAATAATTTGAGAATATAGTAATAGCGAGTTTTCTCATCATGAGTAAAAAGGGTGGCTATGTCATTCAACTTAGTAAGATGTGCCACAACAGTTTCAGTTTCATAACCATGGAAAGGATCCGATTCAACCAAAGTAATTAACTCTGGGTCGACAGAGAATTCATAATCCTTATCATCAATAAAGATAGGTGAAGTAGCAAACTTAGGATCATATTGCATTCTAGCATTCAGAGATTTTTCTTTACACTTGCATAATAATTTCTCTAGATCATCTCTATCCTTACAAGCAAGAATATCTCTAGTTGTCTCTTCATTCATAACATAGCCTTCCAGTACCTTAGGCAATTCATATCTAGGAGGGCTAGTTCTAGTAGGTGTTTCAAGATTTTCAGTTTCAATCTCATCATCAGTTTCAACAACATCATGTTGAATTACAATAGCAATTTGTTCATCAAGAAAATCACCAAGTGGCACATCATCATCATCAAGCAAGGTACTAGCATCATCATAAGCATTATCCATAGCAGAAGTAGCATCATCAATAACTTGCGACATATCAGAATTGATAGCATGTGGTGGTGTTGCAAGTTTACTTATAACAGAAGGTGAATCTAAAGCAGAACTGGATGGCAGTTCCTTACCTCCCCTCGTCTTAGAGGGATAAATCTTAGTCTTAGCATCCTTCAGATTCTTCATAGTGATAAATTGATAATAATCCCAAGTGACTCAACAAATATAGCTATGCTCCCCGGCAACGGTGCCAGAAAAAGGTCTTGATAACCCACAAGTATAGGGGATCGCAACAGTTTTCGAGGGTAGAGTATTCAACCCAAATTTATAGATTCGACACAAGGGGAGCCAAAGAATATTTGAAGGTATTAGCAGCTGAGTTGTCAATTCAACCACACCTGGAGATTAATTATCTGTAGCAGAGTGATCAGTAGCAAAGTAATATGATAGTTTTGATAATAGTGGCAGCAGCAATAGTAACGATAAAAGTGGTAGCAGTAGTTTTGTAGCAAGTGCAACAGTAACGATAGCAGTAGTAACTTAGCAAGAACAGTATAAGATAAATTCGTAGGCATTGGATCGGTGACTTGTTGGATGATATTCATCATGAGACAATTATAACCTAGGGCGATACGGCACTAGCTCCAGTTCATCAATATAATGTAGGCATGTATTCCGTAAATAGTCATACGTGCTTATGGAAAGAACTTGCATGACATCTTTTGCCTACCCTCCCGTGGCAGCGGGGTCCAATTGGAAACTAAGGGATATTAAGGCCTCCTTTTAATAGAGTACCGGAACAAAGCATTAACACATGGTGAATACATGAACTCCTCAAACTATGGTCATCACCGAGAGTGGTCCCGACTATTGTCACTCCGGGGTTGCCGGATCATAACACGTAGTAGGTGACTATAACTTGCAAGATCGGATCTAGAACATGGATATAATGGTGATAACATAAATGGTTCAGATCTGAAATCATGGCACCCGGGCCCAAAGTGACAAGCATTAAGCATGGCAAAGTCATAGCAACATCAATCTTAGAACATAGTGGATACTAGGGATCAAGCCCTAACAAAACTAACTCGATTACATGATGAATTTCATCCAACTCCTCACCGACCAGCAAGCCTACGAAGGAATTACTCACTCCCGGTGGGGAGCATCATGGAATTGGCGATGGAGAAGGGTTGGTGATGACGAAGAACGAAGATTCCCCTCTCCGGAGCCCCAAACGGGCTCCAAATCTGGCCTCCCGATGAAGAACAGGAGGTGACGGCGGCTCCGTCTCGTGGATCACAATAATTCTTTCTCCCTGAGTTTTTTCTCCGAATATGTGATTTTATAGTATCAGGGTTGAGGTCTGCGGGGCCACCAGGTGGGGACAACCCACCTGGGCGCGCCGGGGGGGGGGGGGCGGGGGCAGGCGCGCCCTGGTGGGTTGTGCCCACCCAGGTGCCCCCCTCAGGTGACTCTCAGCTCCAGAAATTCTCTTTTATTGTATAAAAAAATCCTCGCAAAGTTTCGTTCCATTCCGAGAACTTTTATTTCTGCACAAAAACAACACCATGGTAGTTCTGCTGAAAACAGCGTCAGTTTGGGGTTAGTTTCATTCAAATCATGCAAATTAGAGTCCAAAACAAGAGGAAAAGCGTTAGGAAAAGTAGATACGTTGGAGACGTATCAGTGACCCGGCGCACTAGGGCGTGAGGATGTCGTTGATGGATCCGTATGTATCTTTATCTTTCCGTCAAATCCATGTAGTAGTATATGGTACTACTAGTAATTATCTTACCTTTCGCATCAACTTCATAATTTTCGTACGTACTCCATGCATGAACCGCGCCAGAACCAAACTTCTCATTACTCTAGGGAAAATCGTTATTTCTATCTATCGGTCGCGCCATGGAGCAGAACCAAATTTTACAAGTTAAGTTCAAAAGGAAAAGCCTGCCGTGTTCGCGTCGCACCCCCACACGGTTGGTCCGGCACGCCGCTCAAGGGGGAATGTGTGCTGTGTTGCATTTTCACTTACAAGTGGGACCGCAGTTGAGCAAACCGACTATTGGCAAACCCCCACCCCGCCCACCGCGCGATGGCTGAGAAAACAGGAGGGAGAAGAGATGGTTGTAGCACGGACTCCAAGAAAATTGGTGTCAGATGGGACTCGTGTGGGTGGCGTGTGCCGTACTGCTAGACGTGAATGCTAGTTATGTCCCATGCCACCCCACTATATCGAGGTGCTGGTTACGCAGAGCGAACACATTATCTCTCTAGGAGTACGGTACACCACTAGTACTACTCACATTGTCGCGAAATTTCCTGGAGTCCGTGCTCAGCCCTCCTCTCTCTCTTCTCAGCCAGCCAGCAGACGCGCGGAGCCCATCGTCTGTTTGCTCACATGCGGTCCCACATGTCAGTGAAAATGCAAGAGGACCCATTGAACCTGCACATCTTTCACCTCGATGTGCTGGTGATGAAAAACAAATCCAATAAAGATCTTCAGTGGCCACTTTTGGAGTTACTCAAGACTAAGATTCTATTTACAGTTTAACCCAAGATGCACATCACGTGGCTTCAACTATCACTCCATTTTCTTGCATGACACGACCTGGATGCTGGATATCCCACGTGTCGGCAAAAGGAGGAAGAACTCGACCAAATCTTCTCCACATTTAGACCGGAGGAGTAGGAAACACGGCAAGCCCTGTGCCTACATCATACTACGTACAAGCCCACCTCACGCAGTCATGCTATCACCATATTTCTCGGCCTCCGTGCGACACCTAGCTCTAGTTGATCTAACTAGAACTAACTATTGTGCTAGCATACTCCAATATTAGGTTGGATCTATGTGATGTGGCAACTTCATATAACCGGATGCTGGCTATACTACTACGGTACTCACACTCCAAGAAGTGAGTCGAAAACCATTCATACTAGTAAGTTGCACGTTCTTTGCACGCTAACCTATAAAGCACGCGCTTGACTGATGGATTATCCATGGAGCACATTGGAGAGTTTTATATGTTCGCATTTGGAAGCTCACCTCCAATGCTTGCTACTCCACTGTCTCGGCTTCCAATACCCATTTTCTTGGTTTGCCTTCATCTTTGATCAAGCTCACAGTTTGGAAAGCTTGGGCACCTTCGAAGTGCAATTTTTTTGCTTGGCAAATGATAAATTGTAAAAAAGAGGATAGCCTAATTGTAGCTTTTGCCATCTTTGCAAATGTCACATGGAGACCTTGGGACACATCCCATTCCAATGCCAATATACACAAAGAATTTGGTGCATGATTAAAGATTGGCTTGGAAAAAAGGACCTCGACCCCCGAAATTGGCATCATTCAACTCCACCCACCTTTGGTGGACCAAAGCGGTCGACTCAAATGAGCAACCAAACGATGCCATGGCTTATCTTCTTAAGCGCGTGTCATGGGAGATTTTGAATGAGGAATGCTCGAGTTTTTCGCAATTTTGCATCTTTGCCTACGTATGTATTTGGCAATATCAAGAGAGAGGCTAGGTTGTGGTATATCACCGGGGTGAAACACTTAGGGGCAATCATTCCTGGAGAGTGGTTTTTTTTTTGCGAATTTCCTGGAGAGTAATCTGTTTGCTCCTTTTTTGAATACGACCTTGTACATGCTCTTTACTCCTTGCTCATTTAATGAAAAGGCAAAGCTTTAGCCTTGCTTAATAAAACCTTTACCATCTAAAATACTTCATCCGTTCCTAAATATAAGTCTTTTTAGAGATTTCAATGTGGACTACATACGGAGCAAAATGAGTGATTGTACACTCTACAATATTTCTATATACATCCGTATGTAGTTTTTATTGGAATCTCTAAAAAGACTTATATTTAGGAGCGGAGGAAGTATGAGATGGTGAGCATATTAGAATAATGTGAAGCATCTGTTTAGTTTCTTCTATGTTTATGGATTGGTAGAAATCTCACTCTTTGCTTAGAAAAATGTGACTTGTACACGCTAGCTAGATTAATTGCCCGCATACCCCTTTTCTACGGCAGGTGAATCGTAGTACTCCTTTTTTTGACATCAAAATCGTAGTACTCCTAGTGATGTGATAAGTTAGGTACCGGCTCGGTCAAGCTAACAAAATCCATCCATTGGGACCGGCCAGACCGCTGATGGGTAAGTTTCTGGAACAGCCTTCTAGCTTCTATATTTTTTTAAGGGAAATATCGTATAGCTTCTAGGTGGTTCCCGCAGTTGGGTCAGTGTGGACCTGCGACTCACGGCAGGAGAGGCGAATCCGGCACATGCTAGCCATTGGATACGTAGCGCTGACGATTGATGAATGGTAGATGTCAACGTAATGTGGGAAATCAACGGCTCCAAGCACCTCAAAAGTGTTTTGGCGGGAAGCTGGGAGGGAAGTGGTAAATCCAAATTCAAAACTACTACACTATAGTAGTAGAGATAGAGAAATTGAGTTTATGACATGCATATTCAAATGTACCATTCATTACATACAACAAGTCATCAACACACAACGACAACGAGGATACATGTTGGATTATAGATTAGTTCCAACAAAACATTCTAGTAAATACTAAAGTTTTCATCACACAACAAATAACAAGCAATGAAATGAACTTCAGCTCAACCAATCCTCCGCGATGGAAAAGCTTGCTTTGAACCATAGGTAAGCCTGTGGGAAGGGCCAGCTATTGTCAATCTCGAGACCAACGCAGGACTGATCATCCAGGCTGAAGCGGCCTATATCAGGACGCATATTGTGATAGCCACGGTAGGGAACCATAGCAATGTCCAAGGTATAGATTTGCTTCTCATAAATGGTAGTAACATTGTGTCAACAGCAGCTGGATCGCCTTTCACCATCATTGGATAGTTTTGTCCAAGGAAGAGCGAGTTTCCTCCAAGACTATCAATACTGAACCAGGGAGAAGGTGTTGGCGCTAGCACACTAGTATCCATCCCGAATACCCTGCAACGGATGTTGGAATAGGTCCGGAGAGTGCGACCATGGGAGACAACACCTGCTTCTTTAGTAACATCAGAAGTGCCCTATATACAGACAAGAAGAGGTGATCCATCGGAATAAGTTGCCAGGCGCCACTGAGTATATGGGTCCTGCTCGTCCTCATGCTCGTGATCATCATCATCGTCATCTCCCCCTTGGTTATAAATTTTTTCAAGTATAGGTGGTGGAATGTTTACAGGACCTTGGAAACACAAGAAGGTTAATTAGTAAAGGGAAACTAGCTAACCCGCATGCATGTGGATGAAAGAATTATATTTACGGTGGAAGACAAACGTACCGAAAGCATCAGGATTCCATGCAAAAATAGTGCCACGAGTGGTGGCAGAAAACACAAGACCCTCATATTGAATTCCATCACAGTACACATCCGTGTACAAAAACTAAATTTTGAGCAATATTCATGGATGCGTGGAAGTAAGGACGGCAACAAGCTTGTCGAAGATAGCAACAACTTGATAGTTTGTGTAATCCCAAGAGCGGTTGGGAACTCGACAAATTGCCATCTTCTGTAGACGACAGTCTCCATGATCGTACTTGAACGTACGTAGACCATCTGTGTGCTCAACCTTTGGGCAGTCTGAGATTTCTGGAAGTGGAACCCGGTGACGAGTGTACACATTCACAAGTTCCCACTCGCAGTTGTGCCCAATATAAACAACCCAATCTCCATTTGCGCCTGCCCAGGCCTTATCCTTAAGCGATGGCATCTTAACATCACACGTATCATTATCAAGCGGCATCAACTTGCACAAGGCGAGGCTTCCGTCGTCCGGGCGCCAGCGAGCAGGGTCATGGCGAAGAAGATAGGGGAGATCAAACCGCTCTCGGACCCTTGGGTTCTTTGTAATGATGTTATTAGTTGAGTCGAGAATGTTCTTGAACGAACCTGCCATGCTAGCCGAGGTGATGACGTCGCACCGATCAATGAGTTGCTCCACCACGTCATCTTTCAGATCGGGGCAAGAATAACGGGGTCGTTTCCGGCCTGATCCCTCCATGGAGAAGATGATTGAACAATGGCAGAAGGAAGGGTGAAGGCAAATGGAGGAGGGAGGAAGAGCGTGCGACAACAGTTCCAAATCAAGAGGGAAAGGCGAAGAGGCGGTGGACGGTTGCCACGGTACACGAAGAGGCACCCGGCCTACATAGACGTCCGTTCGGAAATTGTACAAAAGGACTCGCCGTCGTCTCACTGACATGTTGGAACGGGACCACATGTCAACGAAGAGGCTCGTGGGGAGCGGACGGTTGCCAAAGAGGTCACACACTGATGACAAGGCCGTCCTGTTAGACCTAGCGCCCGCGCGGGATGGCTTCCGTCCCCCACACGAGCGAAGCCACTTCGCATCCCCACACGGTTGGTCCACCACGCCGCTAGGGAAACACGTGCTGTCTTGCATGGCCAACTCCAGCGCGTGCAGCTCGGACGCGCGCTCACCCAACCCCCTTTCCCTCGACGCCCCCGAGCTACCCAACCACGGCTACCTGTTTTGCCCACCCGGCTGCCGGATTTGGAGTGGATCCGGTTAGGCTTGAGCTTGCCCGTCTGTGGGAGGCCGCGCCGGCCATGGACTGGCCGGGCACCGGGCCGGAAGGCCCTGGCAAGGCCGCAAGGCCGCATGCAGGTACTGACTCCTCCTCTAGCCGCTCGGATCTACACCGTCGGCGGTCCGCCGGCAGATACATGAATGGCGGTCGGCCGGGCTCGGTGCTGGCCCAAAAGCTCGTCGGCGCACCGTTGCCACTCATTACGTGCGACAACTGCCCAAAGAAGGTCTTGCGCCGCGTGTCTACAACGCCGGAACATCCCGGATGGGTGTTCATCAAGTGCTCAACCGATGGGGTATGTGCTACTTTAACTTCGGTTGTGCTCTCGGATTTGACTAGTTGTGCTAACTTATAATTTTATTATCTAGAATGGATGCAAGTTTTGGTATTGGGAAGAGGAGTACATCGATATATTAATAGATCACAATTTAGTAGATGTTCGTGCACTTTTAGCTAGCATAGAGGCTAGAGATGAGACTAGTGCACTTGTTGCTAGAATAGAGGCTAGACATGAGACTAGATGCGAGGAAGCAACGTCTACTTCTTTACACTCGAAGAAGAAAGAAGCACGCAAGATCGAGCCTCCGCAGATCAACAATGAATGCATCGAGAAGGCACTAATCCAACTTACAGGAGCAGTTATGGAAGTTGGATATCTTCTAAAATGTATTCTTGTTGTTCTTGTTTTCTTTGGTCTTGCTTTTCTAGTCAAAATTTGGTGATGTATTTCCATGTACCAAAAATCAATGATGAAAAGAAGATATGTGTTTGCAAAGAAAAATGTACGCGGCCGGGATGCGTCCGCGCTTGGGCGCACGGCCACCGCATCCGAGAAATGGCCCGGACACGACCCCATTGCCCTACCCAAACGGACAGAATTCAGGCAAAACGGATGTCCGTTTGGGGTCATGCGCTGGAGTTGGCCTTACAAGTGGGACCGCAGTTGAGGAAACCGACTATCGACAAACCCCCACCTCGCCCGCCACGCGATGGCTGAGTTAGAGAAACGAGGAGGTTGAAGAGATAGCTGTAGCACGGACTCCAAGAAATATGGTGTCAGATGGAAGTCATGCTGGTGGCGTGTGCCGTACTCCTGGACGTGAATGCTTGTTTTGGCCCATGCCACCCTACTATATATCAAGGATTTGAGGTGTTGGTTACGTACAGCGAACACATTAACATATGGCCCACCTCACACTGTGGCCAAATTTCTTGGAGTCTGTGCTAGGTTAAAAAGTGTTCTTTGTGAGGGTGGATGGCTGGTCTCAAGTTTAAAACTTGTTGTATTACGTATACGTAGACGTAGAGATAGTGCAGCAGTTTTGAAAGTTTTAACCCAAAGATCAGAATGCAATTTCTACAGTTGATTGGATTAATCCGAGGACCTAGGATGATGGGATTCGCAGCTACAGTAAAAGCACCTGCCCGACGCGCGAAGCATGTGAAGCTAGTACAAATAGTAGTACTATTGTTGATTGGACTCATCCGATAACCTGTTGCAATGCACGTACAATTATGTATTCGGAAAATATTTTTTTGCCTCGTCGCAGCACCCACTCTGAGAAGCGACTCGAAAGCCATTCATAAATTTAGTAAGTTTATCACAGGCATATCATTTAGCATTACATACAATAGGTCATCAACCCACAACGACAACGAGGATACATTATAAATACTAATGTTTTCATCACACAACAAATAACAAGCAATGAAATGAACTTTAGCTCAACCAATCCTCGGTGTTGGAAATGGTTGCTTTGAACCAGAAGTGACTCTCTGGGAAGGGCCAGCTATTGTCAAACTCGAGACCAACGCAGGACTGATCATCCAGGCTGAAGCGGCCTATATGAGGACCCATATTGTGATAGCCACGGTAGGGAAGCATAGCAATGTCTGAGGTATAGATACAGTTGCTTCTCATAAATGGTAGTAACATTGTGTTAACAGCAGCTGGATCGCCTTTCACCATCATTGGATAGTTTCGTCCAAGGAAGAGCGAGTTTCCTCCAAGACTATCAATACTGAACCAGGGAGAAGGTGTTGGCGCTAGCACACTAGTATCCATCCCGAATACCCTGCAACGGATGTTGGAATAGGCCCGGAGAGTGCGACCATGCGAGACAACACCTGCTTCCTTAGTAACATCAGCAGTGCCCTGTATACAGACAAGAAGAGGTGATCCATCGGAATAAGTTGACAGGCGCCACTGAGTATATGGGTCCTGCTCATCCTCATGCTCGTGATCATCACCATCGTCATCTCCCCCTTGGTTATAAAATTTTTCAAGTATAGGTGGTGGAATGTTCACAGGACCATGGAAACACAAGAAGGTTAATTAGTAAAGGGAAACTAGCTAACCCGCATGCATGTGGATGAAACAATTATATTTACGGTGGAAGACAAACGTACCGAAAGCATCAGGATTCCATGTGAAAACAGTGCCACGAGTGGTGGCAGCAAACACAAGACCCTCGGATTGAATTGCATCACAGTACACATCCGTGTATAGAAACTGATTTTTGAGCAATATCCATCGAGTCGAATTATGAAGGATGGCAACAAGCTTGTCGAAGATAGCAACAACTTGATAGTTCGTGTAATCCCAAGAGCGGTTGGGAACTCGACAAATTGCTATCTTCTATAGACGATAATCACCATGATCGTAGTTGAACGTACGTAGAATACCGGTGTGCTCAACCTCTGGGCATTCTGAGATTTTTGGAAGTGGAACCCGGTGACAAGTGTACACATTCACAAGTTCCCACTCGCAGTTGTACCCAATATAAACAACCCAATCTCCATTTGCGCCTGCCCAAGCCTTACCCTCAAGCAATGGCATCTTAACATCACATGTATCATTATCAAGCGGCATCAACTTGCACAAGGCGAGGCTTCTGTCGTCCGCACGCCAGTCGTCAGGGTCACGGCGAAGAAGATAGGGGAGATCAAAGCGCTCCTGGACCCTTGGGTTCTTTGTAGTGATGTTATTAGTTGAGTCGAGAATGGTCTTGAACGAACCTGCCATGCTAGCCGAGGTGATGATGTCGCACCGATCAATGAGTTCCTCCACCACGTCATCTTTCAGATCGGGGCAAGAATAACGGGGTCGTTTCCGGCCTATTCCCTCCATGGAGAAGACGATTGAACAATGGCAGAAGGAAGGGTGAAGGCAAATGGAGGAGGGAGGAAGAGCGTGCGACAGCAGTTCCAAATCGAGAGGGAAAGGCGAAGAGGCGGTGGACGGTTGCCACGGTACACGAAGAGGCGCCCCGGCCTACATAGACGTCCATTCGGAAATTGTACAAAACGACTCGCCGTCGTCTCACTGACATGTTGGAACGGGACCACATGTCAACGAAACATGGAGTGTCATTTCTCGTGCAAAATGCGATCTCGCCGCGTTGGCCCGAGGTGTCGCATTATTTCTCGACTTCATTTGTTTTAATGGCGTGCCGTTCAGTTTTGAAGAACGACTAACTGGTACTGTATGCAGAGAAAATATAAACTACTCTACCACTACTCCACCTCTAGTACTACTAGTATCAAAAAAGATATATAGGCTGGAGCTTCAGCGCTTTCTTGCTAAGGGCTGCCCACTTGCTTCTCACACTATCACACTCTCTCCAGATCTAAAAAAGACGCCCTCTCTCTCCCTCTTGTCGGGGCCGAATTTTCGGGACATAAACTCCCAGCAAACAACCCTAATGTCATCACCAGCCCCAGGATTACTGTTGCTGGTGGACATTTCCTTGATACAGAATTCCAAGCAATTACAAGAATTTGAGTACAAGACCATAAAGGTCCAATGAATACAACGAGGATTTGTAGTGGTGGATGATGGAAGCGACTCATGGATCTCCGACGTTGATGGGACTCCATTCCCACAGGAACAGCTGACCTGGATAAATCCTGTCTCGCGTGGCTGCTATCCTCGAATCCTAGGTCACGGGGTGTCTTTGTAGTACTCCTCTCCGAATCATGATCTGGCCAAGACAATAGCCAGGGACAAGCCAGTGAGTACATTTGAATGTACTCGCAAACATGATGAACAAAAGATATATCGAATGCATATGCTCATAATGAATCAAATTATATGCATGAGCAGACTCAAAACTAAAGCATGGCATGATAAGTACTCATACGGTGCGGAAGGATAAATAAACCATACTAGCAGTAAATCAAGGAAATGAAATGGAACATTGGGCGTTGGACCGCCAAAAGAATTCCAAGAAAAATGCCAAGCGGGTGTCTAAAGAGAATCGGGCGAGACAGGACCGCCCGAGAACTCAAGCGATGCCACGAGAGTCCTTGAAAAGAAATGCCAAACGAGTGTCTAAAAGCGACGCCTCGAGAGGTCTTGAAAATAAATGCCACGATCGGGTGTCTGAAGCGACGCCTCATAAAGGGCTTATAAGAAAATAACATGAGTATCCAGGCGGACTAGCCATCCCAAGTGATACTCAGAAAAGAAAACAAAACGAGTATCCCGGGTAGTCTAGCCATCCCAAGAGATACTCAAGATTTCACATAAGAGGAAAAGGTTAGTCCATAATAATACTCAGGTCAACAACAATATACATCATAGCACTAGTAGTGACAATGAACATCCTGCAAATGGATCATGATCAATTTAATTATTTCCTCCGGAGACTGACACCAAGATCGACACTTAACCAACCCAAACCGTAGTCCTTAACCATGGACACGGCTATGCGAATAGATATAACTCTACAGAGGGTGTACTCTTTACCCACAAGTAAAGGATTTCTTTAGCTAGCACCGAGACGCTGACTAATTACCATTACGATCTTTGAGTTGAAAACACACCTGACCAGCACACACCAGTTTTAACTCACCGAAGCCAGGAATCACCCAAGGCAATGATAGAGTAAGACTCTAAGTGGGAAGGCCTCATTCAACGGCCTCCAATAGCACGGGATCAAAATACTTATACCGCGCGCAACTAGGGGTGCTACCCCTCTTCAGCTTCAACTGAAGACACCCATGCTCCCGGACCAAGTGACATGCCTACCATGGGCCAATGGTATCTTTCACTATGGCCTCTCTGTACGGTGTGTGCATGGAAAGGGGTTAACAACTTACTGAACCGTACCCTACCCGTGGCAGGGACAAATGGCAGCACGATTCAAGTATGGGGGTTACCGAAACAAGACTCGATCTACGGTCAACTCAGGAGGTTTATAATTTCCTGCAATGGTTAGCACAATATAATTCCTTGGCAGTACCCAACAGGGTCACCACCTGGTATGTCCCAACATACCCTCACTGATCATTCTCGTCACAACGAGATTTCAGTCTCACGGTCACTTTTCTCGTTACTGATTCTTCCTACAAATTAACCTGGACTGACACAGGCATATATGGCACGTGAAAATAACCATACTCACATATACCTCATGTCCAAATGAAGATAAAATACCATCAAGGGGGTCATGCATGTATGACTAGCAATATGCAAATACTATATGAAATCAAAACATATTCATAATTCAATTATACTTGCAAACAAACCATTATGCATTCACCATATCATGTGTTCAAGATGCTTGCCTTGAGCATGCAGAAAGATTGGGTGCATTTCCAAACTTTGAAAATTATATCTCCCCTCCATTTCCTATTTTCAAAAAAAAAATTATAATTACCACATAAATCCAAAACAGTGCTAAAAGGTTGTTTGGAAATTTTTGAAATAAATACTAAAATAAACTAGATGAAATTTGAGAAATAACATAAAAAGAATCAAGTCATTTGGAGTTCATATGATTTTCCTATGGATTTGCTAAGCTGGAATAATCAAGGAAATGGACTATTTAGTAGATCCAGCAAAAACCTGGCCTAGGAAAAATGTTCACCCTATCTGGATAAATAGAGCATGATTTTACGAGTAGGTAGAAATTTGAATCATCAAATTTGGATGTGAAATGGCTGCTGTGGAATTATTTGAAATCTACTGGAAAAGAAAAAGGAAATAGATATTACTGTGATGGGCTGAGCAGAAACGCGCCCTGGGCGGGACTTAGTCGTCTGGCGCTACTGGGCCAAGCCCAATCAATTGGCCGTGCGCGAGGGTTGCGACATCGAAGGCGTATTCCGCGGAAGACGTCTTTCCCATGGGAAAACAACTTCCACGGCACCCGTCTCCACTTATCCACGCGGCAGGGTTACGGGTCACTGACCGTGGGCCCGCCTGGCCCACTGGTCAGGTTTGACTGGTCGCCGCATGCGCCATCTCCTTCGGCCGAATAGAGGCGGCGCTCCGGCGATGCTCGTCGGCGAACAGCGGCACCCCACGGTGAGCTGAGCACATGGGTGTATTCAGGAGGTCAAGGCGAACCCGTGGGTACCCTCCTTGGTCGTCGGAGTGGACGGAGTCGCCGGCGGCGAGCTTCCCGGTGGACGGCGGCGTCGGGTGAGATGGATCTTTCGCCTAAGGCAGCTCCTAAGCAAAATTGAGCGTGCGGATGGATCCGTGGGTGCTCCAGGGTGCTGTTGGTGAAGAGAGTGGAGAGGGGGAGGCCCTAATGGCGTCGGAACCAACGCGGCAGTGGCAGCGGCCGTAGGTGCCGGAGAAGAGGAAGAAGATCTTCCCAGTCGTTTGGCTGCTCTTGGTGGCTTACAGAAGGGAAAGGTAGTGTGGTGAGGATCGTAGAGAGCTCGGGGTGAGCTTTTATAGCACGAGGGGGTCGGCTCCGCGGTGCCCAGAGGATAAGCACGGCGGCGGCAACCATTACAGCGGCAGGTGAGGCCGTTGAGGTCGGCAGGGTGGTCGGTGAGGACAGTGGCCGCCCGCAGTTACTCCTGGGAGGAGCTGGGCTGCTCGGGACGCGCCACGCGGGTTGGGCAGAGACGTGGCCGTGCGGGACTCGTCGGGCGGCGGTCTTGGTCGTCGTGGACGACGGTGGACGGGGCTAGGGGCCAAGCGAGGGTGTCGGCGAGGCTCCAGCTGGTCGGGCTGATCCAGGGGAGGATCAGGTTGAGAGCGGGAGGCAGCAGAGTGGTGGTAGCAGCTCGGTGCTGACACGTGCAAAACGCGCGCTCTGGACACGCTCTGGACGTGCACGTAGCATGCTCGACAAAATGTCTCAGTTGTCTAAAGTGCTCTAATGGAGTTGATTTTTGACTGGATGATGATTCCCACTGTGTCAAGAGTGATGGACATGTTAGTTTGGCCAAATGACCAAGTGTCCAGTGCAATATAGGAAGTGGCAATATTTCTTGCATGCACACAAAGTGTTTGACAAAATGCTAGGGCTAGCTAGGTGATTCTGTTGATGATGAAATTTGGCAAGATGAGGTCTCTTTAGATGATAGAGATGGTGGTGGAGTTAGTTTGGCAAGATGAGAAACTTGCTAGTGCAAGTTTTACCAGAATTCAGTTCTGGACAGAAACTTCAGTGGCATGTTTGGTGGAGTTAAAAGATGCAAATAGAACTAATCTCCTAGGGTTAAGGTTTTGGTTGGAAGGACTACAAGATGGCAAAGTTTCAGATTTATTGGAGCTAGGAAAAAGAGGGTTGTAGTTGTAACTCAGAAATGGGACAGAAATGAAAAGAGGGTGTTTCACTCAAAATTTTGAAAAGACCTAGTTAGGTTTTTGCATAAAAGAGATTTATAGGCATCACCTGACCTCTCATAATTTTTGTGGGATTTTAAAACAATTATTTAAAAGGGTCTTAGTGCAACAGAAGCATTTTAAAGATTGAAAATGCTAGTAAAATAATTATTTTGTGGCAAATTTTATTATGAAAATATTTCCTACTGTTGTTTATAATACAAATGGAAAGGCTTATAAATCAACCACAGACCACAACATTTTACAAAAATAATCTTCTATGGAGGGAAGAATTTTGTAAAACAGAAAACAGAAAAGGCTCTAAATTAATAAATGACCTAATAAAATTCAAAATTTTATTTATGGCCAAATTTTACTTAATAAAATTATGGTTAAATTCTTGGGGTGTTACAAACTCTACCCCCCTTAAGAAAAATCTCGTCCTCGAGATTTGTTAAGGGCAGCAGAACTGAATGCATAACAAATGATCATATGCAGAATGCAAACATGGCAACGCACTTATGACATACGCCCTATAATACAATACAAAGGTTGCATCATGTAAACAGGTGTTTAGACATGGCAACAACCACACTCATGACCGTCTACGGTCCGAAGGTGAGAGCTACAGGGTCTTGTGGAAGGGTTCCTGGTGCTGGAGCACATTCTTCTCCTTCCGGGGAAAGTGAATGAAGTAAACGAAGAACACGCCCTCTCGGGTTTGGCCAGGGTGGTCCACCAATGGCGATGTGGGGATTCAGGATAGCAAGATAATGGAGGTAATCCATTAGTTGCTGGGTTAGATGCTACTGGGCCATCACATACTGAATGAGGTTGGCCAGAGCTGGATCTCTCTCTATACGTTCACAACGGAACGTGGCTTCTGCTCCAGAAGCTGCGCGGCTCGGGAAATAGTAGTATTTCCTTTCACTGGCAGCGGGTACCGTGAATCGGAGACGGGTAACTGCTTCATAAGCAGCAGCCTCAATAGCCATGCCTGAGGTTGGCATGGATCTCCCGACGAAGACAATGTATGGAGGGCCTTGATTTAGATCCTCTGGTGGGATGTGCACAACTGCCCAGTATTTTGAGGAATCTGGGGTGATCCTCATTTTGAACAGCTCGTACTGGGGTGGGTGGCTGGAACCAAGGGTATTGCGGGTCAGATCCCACAAAACCTTAACGAAACTACCAGGGCTTGAGTCTGGAGTTCTTAGGTAGGCTCCGGGGTGAGACATGGAAGGATGAATGGAAAAGAGAGGTGTTCAAGTGTGGTGGTGGCTGGTGTAGTGTATGGATACGACCCCTTATAAGGTGCCTGGGTTAGGAGACATGTTGCGGTGCCGGTACGACTTGTGCATCGGCTCTGACATAGGGTTGTCCAAGTCAAATTCTTGGACACAACTTCCCAAAAGGAGTGTGACGTATTACTGTGCGTGTCGGTTAGGGTGTTCGGCAGTCACGTCTAGCATTTACTCTGTCGCCATACGCCAACAATTTACACTAGATCACACATAGTACCATCAAAACAATGGTACACGGGTAATTTTACAAGCTTACTACACCATGCGATGGCTACCTTGAAACGACAAGACAACAGGACTACTAAGATTTGACAACACTCCTGGTGGACTCAGTCCACCTCGTTGACATCTAGCCGGGCGTGTCTTGTAGATGTTGAAGCTTCTCCGTGAGCTTCAGTGTCGGAGCTGATCGGGGTAGGATGAGGAGCGATTGGGCTAGGATAGCGGTGATGCCCCTCGTGGGGTGTTGTGGTCACAATCCCGTTGGAGTAGGTCTCCAAGAGACGATGGAGTTCTCCTGGGGAGGCAAAGGCATTGCCTGGATAGACAACAGGAGCAGACCTTGGGGGCTCAACTGGCCTCCCAAGCAGCATTATCGGGGTGTCGGTGTTGGTTGCAGCTTCACTCCTCACCGGTGTCAGGAGTGCAAGCGCCCTGCGGGGCGCAATCAGATCATTAGTGACCTGATCGAATAGTGCCTCTTTCGCCCTCAGGTAGCGCACCAGATGCACTAGAGCAGGATCCGACTCATGGTCTCCGTTGGCGACCTGGGTCGGGCTACCATAGCCTTCACGACTAGGGTAGTGGAAGAAAGGGCGGGTGTTAACCCTCGGCGACAAATGCCGGAGATGAACTATACCCTCTCGGGCTGCAAGTTGGATGGCTTGGGGCTCGTCCGAGGTCATCCTCCCGGTGAACCGGTAGGGACGTTCTGATGTGGTGCCCCTACCGTAGATGTGCACCGTCGCCCAGAAGTGGTGGATGGCATCACTTGTGTGTTCCTGGTACACAACATATTCTAGGGGTTCGTCTATGCCAAAAGCACGATGAGTGAGACTGGCGAGGATGGCTACGAAGTCTCCAAGCTCAGATGCAGTGGTCTCGTTGCGAACAATGGGACCAGGCATCTTGGTGGTTTGGAAATCAGGTTGCGAGTGAAGGCCGTGATGTGCTGAGTTGGGGCAAGGCTTCCTTTATAAACCAGCGGAGTCTTCCATCGCACGCTTGCGGATGGGACAACTCAGGTGTCGGCCACAGGCACACAGCCTATGGGCTAGGATGATAGGTTGGGCACCGACTGTCAAAAGGTGTCGGCTGGCCACTGTGCGATTATCGGATAGGATGAGCTTGACTGTGGATAGGCAAGGATGTGGACGGTGTGGAAACCTAGGGATAGTGACCAGGCTAAGATAGGATTAGCCGGTGGTCAGCCTGGCTCTGATACCAAGGTTGTCGGGGCCGAATTTCCGGGACATAAACTCCCAGCAAACGACCCTTATGTCATCACCAGCCCCAGGATTACTGTTGCTGGTGGACATTTCCTTGATACAGAATTCCAAGCAATTACAAGAATTTGAGTACAAGACCGTAAAGGTCCAATGAACACAATGAGGATTTCTAGTGGTGGATGACGGAAGCAACTCGTGGATCTCCGATGTTGATGGGACTCCATTCCCACAGGAATAGCTGACCCGGATAAATCCTGTCTCACGTGGCTGCTATCCTTGAATCCTAGGTCGCGGGGTGTCTTCGTAGTACTCCTCTCCGAATCATGATCTGGCCAAGACAATAGCCAGGGACAAGCCAGTGAGTACGTTTGAATGTACTCGCAAACATGATGAACAAAAGATATATCGAATGCATATGCTCATAATGAATCAAATTATATGCATGAGCAGACTGAAAACTAAAGCATGGCATGATAAGTACTCATACGGTGTGGAAGGATAAATAAACCATACTAGCAGTAAATCAAGGAAATGAAATGGAACATCGGGCGTTGGACCGCCAAAAGAATTCCAAGAAAAATGCCAAGCGGGTGTCTAAAGAGAATCGGGCGAGACAGGACCGCCTGAGAACTCAAGCGATGCCACGAGAGGCCTTGAAAAGAAATGCCAAACTTGTGTCTAAAAGTGACGCCTCGAGAGGTCTTGAAAATAAATGCCACAGTCGGGTGTCTGAAGCGACGCCTCATAAAGGGCTTATAAGAAAATAACATGAGTATCCAGGTGGACTAGCCATCCCAAGTGATACTCAGAAAGAAAACAAAACGAGTATCCCGGGTAGTCTAGCCATCCCAAGAGATACTCAAGATTTCACATAAGAGGAAAAGGTTAGTCCATAATAATACTCAGGTCAACAATAATATACATCATAGCACTAGTAGTGACAATGAACATCCTGCAAATGGATCATGATCAATTTAATTATTTCCTCCGGAGACTGACACCAAGACCGACACTTGACCAACCCAAACTGTAGTCCTTAACCATGGACACGGCTATTCGAATAGATATAACTCTGCAGAGGGTGTACTCTTTACCCACAAGTAAAGGATTTTTTAGCTAGCACCGAGACGCTGACTAATTCCCATTACGGTCTTTGAGTTGAAAACACACCTGACCAGCACACACCAGTTTTAACTCACCGAAGCCAGGAATCACCCAAGGCAATGATAGAGTAAGACTCTAAGTGGGAAGGCCTCATTAAACGGCCTCCAATATCACGGGATCAAAATACTTATACCGCGCGCAACTAGGGGTGCTACCCCTCTTCAGCTTCAACTGAAGACACCCATGCTCCCGGACCAAGTGACATGCCTACCATGGGCCAATGGTATCTTTCACTATGGCCTCTCTGTACGGTGTGTGCACGGAAAGGGGTTAACAACTTACTGAACCGTACCCTACCCGTGGCAGGGACAAATGGCAGCACGATTCAAGTATGGGGGTTACCGGAACAAGACTCGATCTACGGTTAACTCAGGAGGTTTATAATTTCCTGCAATGGTTAGCACAATATAATTCCTTGGCAGTACCCAACAGGGTCACCACCTGGTATGTCCCAACATACCCTCACTGATCATTCTCATCACAACGAGATTTCAGTCTCATGGTCACTTTTCTCGTTACTGATTCTTCCTACAAATTAACCTGGACTGACACAGGCATATATGGCACGTGAAAATAACCATACTCACATATACCTCATGTCCAAATGAATATAAAATACCATCAAGGGGGTCATGCATGTATGACTAGCAATATGCAAATACTATATGAAATCAAAACATATTCATAATTCAATTATACTTGAAAACAAACCATTATGCATTCACCATATCATGTGTTCAAGATGCTTGCCTTGAGCATGCAGAAAGATTGGGTGCATTTCCAAACTTTGAAAATTATATCTCCCCTCCATTTCCTATTTTCAAAAAATTTATTATAATTACCACATAAATCCAAAACAGTGCTAAAAGGTTGTTTGGAAATTTTTGAAAGAAATAGTAAAATAAACTAGATGAAATTTGAGATATAACATAAAAAGAATCAAGTCATTTGGAGTTCATATGATTTTCCTATGGATTTGCTAAGCTGGAATAATCAAGGAAATGGACTATTTAGTAGATCCAGCAAAAACCTGGCCTAGGAAAAATGTTCACCCTATCTGGATAAATAGAGCATGATTTTACGAGTAGGTAAAAATTTGAATTATCAAATTTGGATGTGAAATGGCTGCTGTGGAATTATTTGAAATCTACTGGAAAAGAAAAAGGAAATAGATATTACTATGATGGGCTGAGCAGAAACGCGCCCTGGGCGGGACTTAGTCATCTGGTGCTACTGGGCCAAGCCCAATCAATTGGCCGTGCGCGAGGGTTGCAACGTCGAAGGCGTATTCCGCGGAAGCCGTCCTTCCCACGGGAAAACAACTTCCACGGCACCCGTCTCCACTTATCCACACGGCGGGGTTTCGGGTCACTGACCGTGGGCCCGCTTGGCCCACTGGTCAGGTTTGACTGGTCGCCGCACGCGCCGTCTCCTTCGACCGAACTGAGGCAACGCTCCGGCGATGCTCGCCGGCGAACGGCGGCACCCCACGGTGAGCTGAGCACATGGGTGTGTTCAGGAGGTCGAGTCGAACCCGTGGGTACCCTCCTTGGTCGCCGGAGTGGACGGAGTCGCCGGCGGCGAGCTTCCCGGTGGACGGTGGCGTCGGGTGAGATGGAGCTTTTGCCTACGGCAACTCCTAAGCAAAATTGAGCGCGCGGATGGATCCATGGTTGCTCCAGGGTGCTGTTGGTGAAGAGAGTGGAGAGGGGGAGGCCCAAATGGCGTCGGAACCAATGCGGCAGTGGGTGCCGGAGAAGAGGAAGAAGATCTTCCCCGGTCGTTTGGCTGCTCCTGGTGGCTTACAGAAGGGAAAGGGAGTGTGGTGAGGATCGTAGAGAGCTCGGGGTGAGCTTTTATAGCACGAGGGGGTCGGCTCCACGGTGCCCAGTGGATAAGCACGGCGACGGTGACCATTACGGCGGCAGGTGAGGCCATTGAGGTCGGCAGGGTGGTCAGTGAGGACGGTGGACGCCCGCAGTTACTCCTGGGAGGAGCTGGGCTGCTCGGGACGCGCCACGCGGGTTGGGCAGAGATGTGGCCGTGCGGGACTCATCAGGCGGCGGTCTTGGTCATCATGGACGGCGGTGGACAGCACTAGGGGCCAAGCGAGGGTGTCGGCGAGGCTCCAGTTGGTCGGGCTGATCCAGGGGAGGATCAGGTTGAGAGGGGGAGGCAGCAGAGCGGTGGCAGCAGCTCGGTGGCGACGCGTGCAAAACACGCGCTCTGGACACGCTCTGGACGTGCACGTAGTGTGCTCGACAAAATGTCTCGGTGGTCTACAGTGCTCTAATGGAGTTGATTTTTGACAGGATGATGATTCCCAGTGTGCCAAGAGTGATGGACATGTTAGTTTGGCCAAATGACCAAGTGTCCAGTGCAATATAGGAAGTGGCAATATTTCTTGCATGCACACAAAGTGTTTGACAAAATGCTAGGGCTAGCTAGGAGATTCTGTTGATGATGAAATTTGGCAAGATGAGGTCTCTTTAGATGATAGAGATGGTGGTGGAGTTAGTTTGGCAAGATGATAAACTTGCTAGTGCAAGTTTTACCAGAATTCAGTTCTGGACAGAAACTTCAGTGGCATGTTTGGTGGACTTAAAATATGCAAATAGAGCTGATCTCCTGGGGTTAAGGTTTTGGTTGGAAGGACTACAAGATGGCAAAGTTTCAGAATTATTGGAGCTAGGAAAAAGAGGGTTGTAGTTGTAACTCAGAAATGGGACAAAAATGAAAAGAGGGTGTTTCACTCAAAAATTTTAAAAGACCTATTTAGGTTTTTGCATAAAAGTGATTTATAGGCATCACCTGACCTCTCATAATTTTTGTGGGATTTTAAAACAATTATTTAAAAGGGTCTTAGTGCAACAAAAGCATTTCAAAGATTGAAAATGCTAGTAAAAGAATTATTTTGTGGCAAATTTATTATGAAAATATTTCCTACTGTTGTTTATAATACAAATGGAAAGGTTTATAAATCAACCACATACCACAACATTTTACAAAAATAATCTTCTATGGAGGGAAGAATTTTGTAAAACAGAAAACAGAAAAGGCTCTAAATTAATAAATGACCTAATATAATTCAAAATTTTATTTCTGGCCAAATTTTACTTAATAAAATTATGGTTAAATTCTTGGGGTGTTACACCTCCTCACCGGTGGTCACAGATCCGCCGGGGAAGAAAAGGACGTGCAGCGTTGAGGCACTCGTCGTCGGCGAGCGAGGTCACGCACTGACGACAAGGCCGTCCTCTCAGACCTAGCGCCCGCGCGGGATGGCCTCCATCCCCAAGCTCGCTACCGTAGTGTGTGCGGAGGACGACAACCACGAGCGAAGCCACTTCCTGCCGACCCTCAGGTATGCTACCTCTTTTCGAACCATACCCTTGTTCTATTGCCCCATCTGCCACGTCGCTGTATGTGGATCTTTTTCCACTCCACCATCTTCCCAATTTGCTATACTCTGCTCTGCTGGTCACGCAGACGAAAACCTTAATTTGCACTATTAAAGGAAACCCTACTTCATGCAGACTAATCCATGTCTGGGTTGAATAAGGAAAGGAAGGGAGAAAGTACTGTCCAAGAGACTAGGCATCGAACCCGCATCTAGGTTGAAAAGGGGAAAATCAGTAGCTAAGGAACGAGTCTCGTGTCTCTTGGTTGAAAAAGGGTGAAAAAGGGTAGAAAGGCATGACAACGCAATAGAGAATGACCAGGTCGATCGGTTTGTTGTCCTCACATAGGAAAAAGGTGGCTAAAGAGAACAAAAATGGGATGTAATCCACATATGCTGCCTGGATATTTGTTGCTCTGGGCAACCATACCTCCCTCACCACTCTATGCATCCGTGGAGGTACATCGTACTGGTGCGCCCACTGTCCGAATGGGCCTCCCATGCTCTTATTGCCACTTTTTTGCTGTTAGTATAACGCCAGCGGTAAAGTCAAGCAATGCTACTGCTAAAGTGATGCCACATTTAACTAATGCCGCACTCAGTCTAATGCCACCGATAAATTTAAGCAATGCCATTTAATGTCACTGGATTATTTCAGGGTTAGCTGTTGATTGTGGATGTATTAAAGATTTTTCAGCTAAGGCATTCTAATGCTGTTGCACAGCCAGTATACCAACGATGAAACTTGTTACCACCTTCAGATTTTTGCACTGTTAATGCTTATAGATTACATACCTCACTTTCATGAGATAAGTCAATTTTTTTGTACAGTGTCACCAAAATGCCAAGGCGCTGATGTCACTTTATTTTGGTTAAACTGCACAAAAAATTATGAAGAGAAGAGGAAAGGTCAAGAGTGGGAACCTCCTCCTCCGGCTGTTCTCTTGATCCGTTCGATCAAGTTTTTATGTTTGATCGATTATCAAGATTGGGATAGCAATTTTTCATCCCCTCGAGTTCGAAATGATATTTACCTTGAAGGTACATGGTTTGCAATTTTTTTATACTGTCATTAGTTAATAATGCTAGTTAACTTCAGACTTTTGTATTTGGTTTAATGCTCTTGCAAAGCTAGTATACCAATGCTGAAACTTGTTACCTTTACATTTTGTATTTTTAATGCTTATAGAAATCTTCTAGTGCTAGCTTATGGAATCTGTTCAGTAAAACCATTGTACTGTACCCCGTAATAAAAAATTACTCTACTGTTGCACTAGCCACTGGATTAGTGTATATTTGTACTATTCGAATGGTGTTGCATTAGCGTATGGACATATATAAAGTGTGGCAAACTTCCCCAGATATGTGCTCAAGAAAACTACTACCTGTTTTTCTAAATACTTGATGTTTGGGTACTTTAAATTGAACTGCGAAAACATCTTATATTAAGGAACAGAGGGTGTAGAGTTCACTCAAATTATCCCGGTAAAGCTAGTCACACCTTTGTTAAAATTAATGTTCATTATGTTATCGGAGGAGGTCTGTATGTTTGTCTCTAATGCGTGTCGATTACATACCTGACATCATAATGTAATGTTAAGTCATTTCTTTTTGTACATTGTCACTAAATTGTCAAGGCGGTGATGGCATTTTATTTTAGTTGAACTGCACAAAATATGCTTAAAAGAAGAGGAAAGGTCAGGAATGGTTCAGTTTTTAAGAAAATACTATGTATGCCTTCCTGACATCATCCGCTGCTGCCTTATTTATTCCTTCAAATAGGTGGTTAGAAACAGTCTTGCTACCTTTTCCCATTAAGAAATTGGAATGCTTATATTTGTGAGTCTATGTTTCAACTAGTGCCACTTTATAGTAATCACACTTTCATTATCTATGCAAACAGGGATACTCGATTTTAGTGGAACTGCACAAAAAAGTCCAAATGGTTCAACATTAGGAGCATGTTTTCTTCCAAACCTTTATATCCAATTGGTGGCACCATGAGCTGTTCATTACGAAGGTACATGGTTTGCTACTATCTTGCTACTCTTTTTGTACTGTCATTAGAGAGTAATATTAGTGGTTTGCATGTGAATTTATTGGCAGGGTGGACCTACATTGGAGGTGCAGGACATGATTCAATGATTGGATGCTCAATTTCGGTTGTATCGATTTCACCTCTTCCATCACTGCGAACATGGATATCCTTGGTCTGATGAAGAATAGGCGCTATATTTCTGCTCTGAACCAGCAAATCAATTCAGTATGAAATTGTCCTGTAGCGACCCGACCCGGATGGATCGAAGTCTCTGTGCTTAAGTGTCATCCCTGGATCGGTATGCTGACACACACAATACTCGAGGATTTATAACAGAGGTAAATCACATGTATAAAATAACGTAAATACTATTACCTCAAATAATATAGTGGAAGTAACAACAAAGTTGTGGAGTCCCAACAACACCAACGGCAAAGTTGAGTGTAGTCATCGCAACCCTAACGTATCACTTACTCGTCGAATAATTCCTACAACATGAGACGTTGCAGCCGTGTAGGTCAGTACGTTGAATGTACTGGCAAATTCACACCACAGAATAATGATGAACAATATCTATCACTACATGCATATTTAGCTGGTGGAGGCTCTAAGTTTAATTTTGCATAAAGCTAATTTTTTCCCTACAACAAAGGAATAAATTTTATTTACTACCAAGTTTATGCCATTATTGAGAAGGTTCCTCCAACTCAGTCCCAAAATTACCAAGTAATAATAATAACCCAATTCATTAATTAAATAGAGTGATGAGATCAACCAATAATTCAAATACCAGATACTCAAGATGTCCATAACCGGGGACACGGCTAATCATGATTAGTTTATACACTCTGCAGAGGTTTGCGCACTTTTCCCCACAAGACTCGATCTCCTCCGTTGGATTTCTCACACTACACGGTGTTTGAGAAATGGATGACCGAGACACAGTCTTTCCGAAGCGTTAACTCTTTACTCTGGGTAGACCGTACCACCTACTTTCCCCTACATCTGCTAGTCTACCACTGAAAGAGGTCACACAGCATACTCAACTATGCTAGAGCCCATAATGGCTTGTGGCTGCACACGGAAGTTTCTAGCATGAATAATCTTATGATCCCTTTGAGCCTGGGTGGCATTCCATAGGATGATCACACGGGTACTCCGGGAGATCCTAGGACAACACTGGATTCTCCAGGTGCCCGCAACCAATCCACCCAGATGTGTATTAATGTAGCCGCCTTAAGTTTCCCTTAGTTAACATCTCTCACAACTTGCATGATTCTCACATACCAATCCCCATCTACGAGCATGGCTAAGCAATAAGTAACCAAGCGTATAATCCCGGGGTGATAAAAAGGTAATAGGTTCCTACCTCATGAACTACATAGCAAGGCCACATGTTCCCAATCCTACTCATGCAATCTTTGAGGGTGAAACTAATGCATAGTAAAAAAACTGGGTATTGAAAAGTATGATCAAAGTGTGAACTTGCCTTGTATTGTTGATGAAGATCCTTCGCACTCAAAATTCCTGATAGTTCTACTCGTCACACTCCGATCAATCTATCGTAAGCAAGCAATTATAACCACACTTAAGCAATCACTCAAAAGATCCAAAAGAACGCAGAAAACACTTCGGAAAACTTCAAAACCATCAAATAAAGCTTTTAGACCGAAACATATTTTTAACAACAGCAAAAATTATGTGATTTTGATCTTAACAGAAGGTACATGTGAAGAGCCTTGATTTGCAAAAAGAATCAATCAAATCGGAGTTATAAAACTTAAGCTATAGCCAAAACAAGTTTGAATTTGAATCTAATCTAATTCAAAATTTAAAATTTCAAAAGTTTGATTTAATAAGTTCTCTGGATAGATGAGATCACGATGAAGAAGTTGGCGTTGGTTTCGTTGGATTTGGATAAACGAGTAAAAAGTTGTGAGGATTTAAAGATCAGGGACTAATCTGCAAAGAAAAATAATTACGTACGGGTCCCTGGCCGAAAACTAAAATAAAAAGAAAGTACTACCGAACGGATGTTCGCTACAGAACCTAATCCGATGAATCTGTTTACTACTGAACCTAATCTGATGAACGTTCACTAATTAAACTAAACAAAAAAAAATAAACCGGGTTTTAAAAGAAAAACCGAAAACTAAAAAAAAACCAGATCGGACCGGGGTGGCGGTTTTACCGGTCCACGGTGGTTCGATGACGGCGGCGGGTCTCCGGCGACAGCGGGGCGTGGCGAGGCGGCTCCGGCGACGACGACTTGCAGCGACGGTGGCTACGGCGGCAGCGGCAACCACGCGGGGCGGCGGAGTGCGGAGCAGCGGCGGCGACGGCGAAGTCGGCGGGCGGTGGCTGCGGGGCGAGGCAAGGAGGAGAGAGGGGGGTCGGGGTGAGAGTATTTATAGGAGGGAGAGGCGGCCTCGGGTGGCGTGGAGGAGGGGGCAAGGCTGGGCGGAGTCGGAGGCGGACACGGCAGCGGCGGCGGCGTCATGCGGGAGCCGTACTCCGGCTGGAGCTCGGGGACGGGCGGAGCGCTGGGCTGGCCGCGGCCTGGCTGGCTAGCTGGGCCGGCCCAGTTCGGCGGGGAGAGTTTTTTTTTAAACAGACAACAAAAATAAAATAAAACGACAAATAATAGAAATGATATATAGCATATAATATATCAAAAAATTTAGAAAAAGATTTTCTATAACAGGAACATATTTTTATCGGCAAATAAATTCCACAAAAATTTAAATAAAGCAAAGAGTGCTGCTGGTTCGTTTAAAACCCAAATAAAAATAGTTTAAAATACCAAAATGATTTCAAATTCATTTCTCTCCATTTTTCTTCTGTAGGGAATCATTTTACCCTATTTTCCATATATTTTATTTTTGGAAAAAATAATTTTGAATAAGAACCAAATCACTCCAAATTGAAAGTGGGTTTCAAAATAACTACAAAAGGACTTTCAATTTGATTCTTTGAAACTTCCAACTCTCTTTCTTAGCATTTGAAGAAGTCATTTTATCTTCTCTCATGAAACTCATTGAGTTGCATAAAGTTTCCGAATTTGGAATATTTCCAAATGGAATTCAAATCTTTTCAAAACCCTTTTCATTTATTTAAATGGAAGAAGTCATATCATCTTCACTCTAAGGTTTTGTGATGAAATGAATTTTAATTCATGAAGATCATAAATGCAAGGTGAAAGTTTTGGGAAAGTCATTTCATTCCCTCTCATTCAACTTTCAAAAAGTTTCAAATTTCACTCAATTTCACACAAGCAACCACACCACAATCAAACAAACAATCAAAACTATTTATTTAATATATAACATTCCAAAATTTTGAATTTTGGGATGTTACATGTCCAGGGCAAAACATGACATTATCAAATTGTCCAGTGCAAAACATGTCAGATGCTAAGCGGAAGAGACGTGTTTAAACTGAAAATACAAGGTGGGGTATATGTTTACTAGCTACTTGATATTTGTGCAGACAGATGTCTGCCCGTTGCTATTTGGCAAACAAACAAAGTGACCGCAATTTTGGTTGAACTGCACAAGAGAATAGTATAGTCACTGCATGCAGTGCCATTTGAAAATAGACACAGAAAGATTGGATAGTCACTTCATGGACTGCACAAAAGTAGTACTGTACTATTTATTGGCCAACACTAGGTGCTTCATTGCTTTGGTCTGATTATACAATGGGCATCATTTTGCCTAAGTTAAAGTTTGTATTCCGAAAATAGTCTCGCCGTGTGATCGAGAGAAGACCAAATCATATTGCAGTGGATGTTCCTCCATCATGTGTGGTTCATTCTCATGGTTCCAGCTGTTGGTGAAACCACTTACGTTTGCAAGAGGAATTGTAGACTTCACAAACAAATTTGTCTTTCACTCTATACTAAATGTTGGCCAAGAGAAGCATCCATGTTAGTAGGAAGAACAGATGTTTTTTCTAGATCTTTGCTTTTGGAGCTACATATTTGTATATGATCTGTGAATCATTGAGATGCATTAACATGTTGATTTTATGTATGGGAATCATACTAGTTGGTTGTGAATTTGGGCTACTAATGTGAACATATTACAATGCCAGGCCTGTGAGTCTCGTGTGAACATTTCGAACAGATCGGCTCTTACTACTGTGCACAGCATGATCCTTATTTCTGTGTTCTCAGTGTTTACAAGTTACTAACAGTTCCTTATTTCGCTCAGTGTTTACAAGTTACTGATCGATCACTAACTAGCCTACTAATGCGCTCCTGGCAGTTTTAGTTGCGACGCAAGATCCAAAGTGGTAGTTTTTTGAATAAAAATGCCTACCTCTGAAGAAACTGACATGCTATTCTGAAGAAAATGCCATGCGAATCTGAAGAAACTGCCAGCAAAAACGTTCGCAAATGCCTTATCTCCCAGCGAATGTTCATCCGCTATTGCGATCCTACACATACACTATCCGACCGACTCGATCCTACGCGAATAACCAGTGGATCACGCACGTACCTCATCTGGATGAATCGAGCGCATTCGTTTGACCGTCATGCCGACGTGCGACCCAGCACGGACGGGACGCACCACTGACGGGACGGGACGGGACGGCACAGTCATAATTTCAGTTTTTCTAGTTTTCCACGGCAAGCTGGTGCGCTAAGCCATGCCTGCTTATGCATTGAATTCCGATGACCGCGATGACCATCGCGTTTCCCGTGACACACTGGTTCGCCTACCTTCCGCCTATAATTACTGTTTCTCGGCATTCTTCGGTGGCACCATCACCCAACTCGCCCTATCCTCATAAGCCCCCACCGGTCCGACGTCGCTCGCCACTTATCCTCACTCTCGCCACGTCCGCCATGCCCCCGCCCATCCGCAATAGGCGACGTCGGAGGCGGTCACCACCGGAACTAGTGTTCGGTTTTTCACCGGAAGGCAGACGGAGGGAGGAGGCATTCTATCGGTCTTTAGATGGCAATGCGGAGTATGAGGAGTTGTTGGAGCGCGACCGCTGGCGGAGGAGCAGCGTATCGCCGATTTGCGCCGCCAGCGGGGCATGGAGCAGCAGCGCACCGATGCTCTGAGTCGCGAGCGGAGCGCCCGCAACTGGGCCGACTAGTTAGCTAAGAGTAAGTTAGTACTTGTACACTACTAGAGTATTAGTGGGAGTAGATAGTTAACTTGGCTATGATGGTTGTCAACGTGGAAGTTCAGTACTCTATATCTGGATCAGACCTGTTACTTTGCTCCGAATGAACTTTCCGTTTGAGCGTATGGAATGGGCTGTTATTTTTTTAAATGGGTTGTATTTGTCTGCCACGGGTTTAGAGGCTGACTTGTGGGCCTACCAGGTTGACGTGTACACAATCAGGAGATGATTGTACGTGGAGAGGATGACAGCAGGGACCCACCAAGGTCATGGCAGTACGCAAGCAAGTGCCTCCTTATTTCAAGCCAAAAAAAAAGGTTCCTCCTAATGGATTTCTGACATCTGGGTCCCATGCCAGTGTCAACGTAGTCAATAAACGAGAGAATTGCACAACGAGCAGCTGACACCAGGGACCCAGCAGCTCGCCCAGTTATTTTTGTTTTTGAGACAGAAGCAGGGTGTCAACTGGGCTGTGCGGGGCACTCTGGCCTGTCTAGACAACCTTTTCCTTTATGTTTACTACAAGACCAGCCCAGTAGTTTTTCTTCTTTCTGAAAATGGCTAGCCCAGTTTTTTTGTGCTTTGTCAAGTAGGTCGCTTTGTCAGCCCTGTTGGGCTGCAAATCTTTCAAGACGAGGAGAGCTTCATTCGGCTGGCCCAGAAATGGGCTATCAGTAATGAGAAATGGGCTGTACATTTTTAAAACACATCAAACCGGCAATTAGTTTCAATTTTTTTTTCATTTTGAGATTTTAAATTCCATTGATTTTTATGCGTGGACGATTTGTTGGATTTTATATTGATATACATTTATTTTTAAAATTAGTTTGCATGCGACTCGAAATTTCGGGATTAAAAACAGTTTGAACCGCACCGAAATATGCAAAATTTCGTATAATTTTTTAACTGTGGCCACAATATGGGTTGTAATGCTAACAAAAAGAATATGGGCTCCAAAAAAACCTTAAGAATTAGCAAATGGGCTGTAAATTATTAGAAATAATGGCAGATGGGCTGTATGCTGTTTTCCACAGATTTGAGGCTGACTTGTGCGCCTACTATAGGTTGACGCGTACGCTTTCCTAAAAAAAGGTTGATGCACACGCAACGCCGTGTCAACTTAGTCAACACACGAGAGCAGTGACTGTTGGATGTCCATCCAACGGCCGTCGTGCTTTTTCAATCTCTGCTCTTCCTGCTCCAGCTGCTCAAACAAGCGCCGGCGGGACTGCCTGCTCCCTCCTCCCGTGGCCGGCTGTGCTGCCGCGCAGGCCTCACCGCCCTACCCTACTCCCATCTCTGGCCTAGCCATCCCTCTACTCACCCACACCTGCTATTATTCTCCAGCGATGGCAGACGAACCAGTAAACCCTCGTACTCCCCTCCGCGTGGGAAACAACTGCCGAGTCTTCCCTGGCTCTGTGTCGTTCCCTTCCGAGGCCTCGCCGTCGTCCACCGCCCTGGTGCTCTCGGCGCGGCATGGTCAACGTGGTCAACGAAGGACATCCATCAGAAGAGGATTGTACGTGGAGAGGCTGACAGCTGGGCCCACGGCCGCACATAAGGAAATGCCTCCTTATTACGCGCAAAATAATGATTCCTCCACCTGACAGCTGGGAACCACCGGAAGGGCCTCTGTATTTTGCGAAAAAAATGTTCCTCCCGCTGACAGGTCGGACCCACCAGCTATATCTTCGCACGCAAGGAAGTGCCTCCATATTACGCACAAAAAAATGAATACTCCCCCTGCTAGCTGGGACCCATCGTAGTTGGAGGCTGACTTGTGGGCCTACTGACGCGGATGGAGGGCTTTGTCAACTTAGTCAATATGAACGATTCTAGCTCCAGTGACCGTATGATGTCCATCCAACGACCGTAGTGCTTCTTCAACCTCTGGTCTTCTTGCTCCAGCCGCCCAAACCAGCGCCGGTCGTGCCGCCTGCTCCTGCCTCCCATGGCCGGCTGTGCTGCCGCGGAGGCCTCACCGCCCCTACTACTCCCATCGCTGGCCAGGCCATCCCTCTACTCACCCAAACCCCCTGTTATTCTGCGGCGACGGTAGCCTCACACCGCAGCCAAACCAGTGAACCCTCATACTCCTCTCCACGTGGGCATCCACTACCGCGTCTTCCCCGGCTCCGTGTCGTCCCCTTCCTAGGCCTCACCGTCATCCACCGCCTTGGTGCTCTCGGCGCGGCGTGGTCAATGTGGTCAAGGAATGACTTCCATCGGAAGAGTACTGTACGTGGAGAGGCTGACAGCTGGGTCCATGGCCGCCGCAAGGAAGTGCCTCCTTATTACGCGCAAAATAATGATTCCTCCACCTGACAGCAGGGACCCACCAGATGGGCCACTGTATTTCGCGAAAAAAACGTTTCCCCCCTGACTGCTGGGACCCACCAGCTACATCTTCGCACGCAAGGAAGTGCCTCCTTATACTCCCTGACAGTCGGGACCCACCTGGTCGAAGCGTACGTAGCGTTGTCATTCTGGTCGCGAATGTGTACGTACATACGATCGGTCTGTCTGCAGGCTACAGCGATGAACCGTGGCCGAGTAAGGTAGGGCACGTGTTGTAGTAGAGGCGCGCACGTAACAGGTCACGCAGTCCCGTCAATATCGTGTATATGTACGTACAGCCAGGGTGCAAGAAAGTAAATACGACCACGTACGTACATACGGGCGGGTCACGAAAGCCTACTCGCGCATACGTACGGCCAGGGCTCGTGTACATGGAGAGGCAGCGACGGCGTCCTGTTCATTGACAGCCAACCGGCTGGGTCGAAACGGAGAAACTGCGTCGTCATGTTCATCGGGAGGCAACGGAATGCGTCGTGTTCATCGGGAGCCAACCGGCTTGGACGGAACAGCCGAAACGAGGCCTGGCGTACCGCAGAACGGAGGAAACGGCCTTGTGTTTGAGCTCCTATGGTCAAAACGGGATCCTGTTCACCGGGAGGGGTGTGGCGTACCAGAAAACGGAGGAAACAGACTTCTCTTCGACCTCCTACGGTCGAAACGGGGTCCTGTTGATCGGGAGGGGTGTGGCGTACCGCAAAACGGAGGAAACGGACTTGTGTTGGAGCGCTACGTTCGAAACGGGGGTCCTGTTCATCGGGTGGGGTGTGGCGTACCGCAAAACGAGACTCCACAGGCTACTGTTCATCCACCGTCTACTGCCTCCACGGGCTACTGTTCATGCACCGTCGACCTCCTCCAGCCTCCACCTGTGACTGATCATCCACGGCGTCTCCCTCCTGCCTCCACCAACTACTATTCATCCATGGGCTCCTGTTCATCCAGCCTCCACCGCTCCCCACCGGCTACTGTTCAACCAACCCTCTCCACGGGGTCGTGTTCAACCACCCCTCCACGGGCTACTGTTCATCCAGCCCTCCACCGGCTACTGTTCAACCAGCCCTCCACGGGGTCCTGTTCATCCAGCCCCCCACGGGGTCCTGTTCATCCACCCACAACCGGCTCGATCGGGGTCCTGTTCATCCAGCGGCAATGACCTCTACTACCACGGGGTCCTGTTCATCCAACCCCCACCGGGAACTATTCATCCAACCCCCACCGAGAACTATTCATCCAACCCCCCAACAATGCTCACTGTTCATCAAGAGGCAGCAGGTTCGATAGGTTTCAGTTAGCAGCAGTAGTGAAGGAATTGCTCGATCGGGTTCAGTTAATAGCAAGATCGATCGATCGCTCGGGTTCAGTAACGCGTAGCCTGCAGTGCAATTGCTCGGGTTCAGTAGGCGAACGCCTCGCTCGGGTTCAGTTAGAGCCCAACGCCTCGCACCCACCCGCGTACGTGTACGAGAGAAACGCGCATCACTCGGCCACGACCACCCATCGTAACCGGGAACTCCCCGATATTTTTCTCGCCCTCGCTTCTACCACGATTTTTTCCGTCATGGACGGCCCAAAGAATGTCATGCAGCTACGTCTCCGGCCCGCCCAGGACGAAAAGCCCATTTTCTGTCATGATTTTTTGTCATAGAAGTAGAAGCCCACCACATCTATGATGATACTGGGTTTTGTCACAATTATCGTCATAGAAGTGTCATAAGCATGACAGAATTTTTTTTCGTTCGGCCCAAAATGTCACGGATGTGTCTTTTTTTTTGTAGTGAGTTCTGTGTCACCCTATGTTATAACTGTTGCATGATGAATGCCATCCAACATAATTATCCATCATTGATCCATTGCCTACGAGCTCATTTCATATTGATCTTTGCTAAGTTACTTCTCCGTTGCCACTGTTCCGATTGCTACAAAACTGCTACTGTTACTTTTACTACTGTTACCGTTACTTCCATACTACTTTGCTACTAAATATTTTGCTGCAGATATTAAGTCTTTCAGGTGTGGTTGAATTGACAACTCAGCTACTAATACTTGGGAATATTCTTTGGCTCCCCTTGTGTCGAATCAATAAATTTGGGTTGAATACTCTACCCTCGAAAACTGTTGCGATCCCCTATACTTGTGGGTTATCAAGACCTTTTTCTGGCGCCGTTGCCGGGGAGCATAGCTCTATTCTCTGAGTCACTTGGGATTTATATCTGTTGATCACTATGAGGAATTTGAAAGATCAAAGGACCAAGATTTTTCCCTCAACTACGAGGGGAGGTAAGGAACTGCCATCTAGCTCTGCACTTGATTCTCCTTCTGTTTTGAGTAAACTTGCGACACCTACACCTGCTATTGATTCTGATATGTCGCATGTTATTGATGATGCCACTTCTACTATGAATGATGCTTATGATGATACTACTTCTTTGCTTGATAATACTGTGCCACTAGGTGAATTTCTTGATGAAGAACTTGCTAGGGTTAGAGATAATGAAAGTACTGAAACTGATGATATTATTGAAACTGAAGATTATGATTCTCCCCCTAGATATGAATTGCCTGTTGTTCCTGAGGGTTATGTTATGGATGAAGAAATTGCTAGAGACTTTCTTGCTTGCAATGATAGAGAAGATCTTAAGAAACTGTTAGCTAAGCTGAAAGAAAAATCTTTGAATGCTAGAATGAAATATGATCCCAATTTTGCTACTTCACCTATCTTTGTTACTGATAAGGATTATGAATTCTTTGTCGATCCTAAGTTAATTACTTTGGTTGAATCTGATCCTTTCTATGGTTATGAATCTGAAACTGTTGTGGCACATCTTACTAAATTGAATGATATAGCCACCCTATTTGCTCATGAGGAAATTTTTTGCTATTACTATATTCTTAAGTTGTTTCCTTTCTCGTTAAAGGGTGATGCTAAGTTATGGTTTAATTCTCTTGCTCCTGGTTGTGTGCGTAGTCCCCAGGATATGATTTACTACTTCTCTGCAAAATATTTCCCTGCTCATAAGAAACAAGCTGCCTTACGGGAAATATTTAACTTGGTACAATTTGAAGAAGAGAGTCTCCCACAAGCTTGGGGGAGGATTCTCCAATTACTTAATGCTTTGCCTGATCACCCTCTCAAGAAAAATGAAATACTTGATATCTTTTATAATGGACTAACCGATGCTTCCAGAGACCACCTGGATAGTTGTGCTGGTTGTGTTTCCAGGGAAAGAACTTTTGAGCAAGCTGAATTGCTATTGAATAATATATTGAGTAATGATAATGATTGGACACTTCCTGAACCAACTCCTAAGCCAACTCCAAAGAAAAGGGGTATTCTATTTCTCAGTCCTAAAGATATGCAAGAGGCAAAGAAATCTATGAAAGAAAAAGGTATTAAAGCTGAAGATGTTAAGAATCTACCGCCTATTAAAGAAATACATGGTCTTGATAACCCGACACGGGTAGTAGAGGTAAACTCTCTCCATAGATTCGATGAAGGTGATATTCCTCATAATAAGTCTGCTAGTCAATGCTTAGATGAGTTTGATAATTTTATTGTTAAACAAGAAAATTTTAATGCTTATGTTAGTAGACAATTGAAACGTAATGCTTACATGCTTGACCACTTGGGTGATTATATGAGTAGAACTGTTAATGATCTTAAGCTTATTAGTAAACATGCTTCCATGGTTACAACTCAAGTAGAACAAGTACTTAAGGCACAGGATGATTTGCTTAATGAGTTGAATAGTAAGAATAATGATAATGCTGTTAGGGTTATGACTAGAGGTGGTAAAATGACCCTGTTATAGACACACCTGAGAATCCAAATGATATTTCTATTTCTGATGCTGAGACACAATCTGGTGATGAACATGAACCTAGTGATAATGTTAATGATGATGTTCATGTTAATGCTCAACCTAGTGATGATAATGATGTAGAGATTTAACCTGTTGTTGATCTTGATAACCCACAATCAAAGAATCAACGTTATGATAAGAGAGACTTTATTGCTAGAAAACATGGTAGAGAAAGAGAACCATGGGTTCAGAAACCCATGCCCTTTCCTCCTAAGACATCCAAGAAAAAGGATGATGAGGATTTTGAGCGCTTTGCTGAAATGATTAGACCTATCTTTTTGCGTATGCGTTTGACTGATATGCTTAAAATGCCTCCTTATGCTAAGTATATGAAAGATATTGTTACTAATAAAAGAAAGATACCGGAAGCTGAAATTTCCACCATGCTTGCTAATTATACTTTTAAGGGTGGAATACCAAAGAAACTAGGAGATCCAGGAGTACCATCTATACCATGCTCCATTAAAAGAAACTATGTTAAAACTGCTTTATGTGATCTGGGAGCCGGTGTTAGTGTTATGCCTTTCTCTTTGTATCGTAGACTTGAATTGAATAAGTTGACACCTACTGAAATTTCTTTGCAAATGGCTGATAAATCAACTGCTATACCCATCGGTATTTGTGAGGATGTGCCTGTTGTGGTTGCAAATGTTACTATTTTAACGGACTTTGTTATTCTTGATATTCCCGAGGACGATAGTATGTCGATCATCCTTGGTAGACCTTTTTTGAATATTGCAGGGGCTATTATTGATTGCAACAAAGGCAATGTCACTTTTCATGTTAATGGTAATGAGCATACGGTACACTTTCCGAAGAAACAACCTCAAGTTCATAGTATCAATTCTATTGGAAAAATTTCAACTATTACTATTGGAGGTTTTGAATTCCTTCTTCCTACTGCCAAAAAGAAATACGATATTCCTATTGTTGGGGACATGCATATCCCCGTTGAGGTAACCTAGTGCTATTCGAAAATTCTCTGGTTCCATGTCATTCGGAAGAAGTTTGTTAATAAGACTTGATCAACCTTGTTAATGGATTCCTTTTGATGGGCATGAGATGGATGAATTTAGAAGGCACAACTCTCTGTACCCACCTTTTACTTTCTGTTTTTAGATTAAATAAAGCAAAATTAGTATTTTCTATGTATTTTCTGAATTATCCATGCAATAAAAAATGCCCCGAAAATAAAAGTTCTCCAAATGCCCTGAAAATTTAGTATGATTTTTTTATAGAATATTTGAGAATTTCTGGCACTAAGAACACACCAGGGGGACCCACCACCTGTCCACAAGGGTGGAGGGCATGCCCTACCCCCTGGGCGCGCCCCCGACCTTGTGGGTCCCACATGGCCCCCCTCCACTTATTCCAGCACCCATCCACTTCGTCTTCCTCCGGAAAAAATCATCCCATAGCTCAAACTCGTGTTCTTGCTCATTTTGCTGCCATTTTTGATCTCCTTGCTCAAAGCTCCATTAGCAAAACTACTTTGGGGGATTGTTCTTCGGTATGTGACTCCTCCAATGGTCCAATTAGTTTTTGTTCTAGTGCTTTATTTATTGCAAATTTTTGCTACTGTGGTGACCTTGTTCTTGAGCTTGCATGTCAAATTTATATGGTCCAAAGTAGTTTTAATGCATGATTTAGCCTCTAGGCACTTGTAGGAGTAGTTGCTATCAATTTTGTTGAGTTTGGTTCACTTTTATTTTGAGTCACTAAAAATTTCAGAAATTTTTCAGAGGAAGAAAAATGTCTAGGAAAATGTACCAAGGTGGTTCTTCGAGGAAGCAAGCACCGAGGCTCGTGATATGTGAGCCGGACCTTGAACCACCAAGGGAAGCTCAAGTGCGGCCTTGTGAATGGCTGTCGGATGAATTCATGGTTCGTGCAGGTTTCAAGGATGAATTTTATGCATACGTACAACATGCCGGACTTGAGGACTTCATGTTAGATAAGTGCCGACAATACTATCACCTCACTGATTCATTCATGCGAAGATTTAAATTTACATCCCAGCACAATGCTCATACTGTCCTGTTTGATCTTTATGATAAATCTTATACCATGGACCTAGAAGATTTTAGTGATGCATGCAAAATTCCACAATGGGGTATTCTTAGTGAGCCTCGCAAGGCTGAATACAATGATTTTCTTGATAGCATCACCGTGGGAGAAACTAGAAATATCACACAAGCTACCATAGGGAGCATTCATTTTCCTGCCATACATTATTTTGCTCTCTTTATAGGTAGATGCATTAACGGTAAGCATGAGCATAACCACCTTTGCGTTCTAGATCTTAGTATCCTCAAGTGTGCGGTGTTAGGTGATAAGCGATATAACTTGGGGGCCATTGTTGCGAGGTGGTTACATCTTAATGCTAAAGATGGAGATTTATTTGGTGGGATTTATGCAACTCGTTTAGCTAATTATTTGGGTGTACCCATAAGAGGGTATGATATTGAGTTGCCACCTGCTTTTCTAGATTATGATGCTATGGTACGCTACCAGTTTCTTGAGAGGAACGAACAGTCCCTCCAGTACCGACTAATCTTTGATAGACGGCGTGCCATCCATATTACCCTTCTGTGGCGCCCCCGGCTCAATCGTACACTAATCATACACGCAAACGTGTACGATCAAGCACAGGGACTCACGGGAAGATATCACAACACAACTCTAACACAATTTAAACGGAGGTCCACAATATTACAGACCAGGGATCCGAAGATCCGAATACATAAGTCAGTCATACAAATATTATCTGAGTACAGACATAGTTAGACAAGTTTTGCCTTAAGAAGGCTAGCACAAACAGCGACACTAGATCGAAAGGCGTTGGCCTCCTGCCTGGGAGCCTCCGATCCTACTCCTGGTCATCTGGCTCGATCCAGTAGTAAGTACCCTCTGGACCCTCCTGGTAGTAGGCTCCGGTGGTGGCATGTGGCTCCAGGACTCCATCGTCTGATGTATCATCAATGTGGGGTATATGGGGAAAAGAGAAAGTAAAGCAACCGTGAGTACTCATCCGAAGTACTCAGCAAGCAAGGATCTATACTACATATGCAACATTATCAATGGAGAAAGGCTGTATATGTGGACTGGGCTGCAGAAATGCCAGAATAGAGAGAAGGCCTAGTCCTATCGAAGAATAGCATCTTCAAACATCTTCACAGGGCCATCATCTTGCAGCAGTAGAAGAGAGTAGAATAGCATTTTAATTAGCAAACATGTTGAAGTACAGCTTAAAGATCCTTCCTCGACTCCCAAGCGAGAAAGCGATCCTGAAGCTTCAATTAAGTAACAAGTATCCAGTTTAAGTAGTAGATCGGGATACACAAACTGAGCGTCCTTTACCGTAGGACCGGCTATCGATAGAAGATTCATCCCTGCAGGGGTGCACTACTGTTACCCAACACGCTCGATCAACTCTGGCCGGACACACTTGCTGGGTAATGCCCGTCCTCGGAAGATCAACACAAAGCAGCGTTCTACCTAGGCTTGGCAGAGAGGTCAGCACGCCGGACTAACCTATGCACCCAGAGGTCTCGGGCCATCGCCCTGGGCACCCTGCGCGTTGCGAGACTGGCCGGGGTGCAGGCGCGACACTGAACTCGTCAGTGAAGTATCCAGCCCAATCCCGACAATCAGCCCGCACGGTGAATCGTGACGTCAGACGAGCTTTCGGAGAAACGTACTTCGCAGAGGGTCCCATAACCATTATCCCGCGTGGTGGTAGTGCGTATAGGGCACGTCGACCCACTCAGATCACACACCCAAATCCAATAGGCTCAATTAGTATCACGTGGAGACAATCAGAGTCTCTGATGCTCCGCCACAATGTCACACTCGAGTGCCCTTCCGGCACCCGAAATCATAGATCCCCAGCGGGTACCCTCCAGGGTGGACCCGCCTGTAACAAGGGTCAAAGTAATCGTGTGGTCATAACATCAAGGGGGAAACCCGAGGAATCACCCTCGAAGGATTCCACTCGACGAAAACATCAGGGTGAACGTATGAGGTATCACCCTCGAGGTTCACACTGAGGGTTGCACGACAAAGTCGTATCGGAAGTGGAGAAGGTGGAATCACCCTCGATGACCATGACCGAACAGGTACACTGCAGAGTATTCATCGGGAGTGCGTTACGAGGTATCACCCTCGGCACTCGATAGTTACTACGCAGAGTCGTACAACTAAGGGGGTGTGAAGTGAGGTGTCGATCTCTGGTCGACGATCATGTTGATCGGGTCGTCGATGATCAAGCAGGGGCAACAAAGGTAAGGTGGTGGGGTCATTGATGGTTCATTCCAACCTAAACTAAACAGTTTATCATAGGCAGGTAAGGTAGCAATGAACAGGTTACAACAGCAGGCTATGCATCAGAATAGGAGCATACATTAACAGTAGCAAAATCTAATGCAAGCAGGAGAATAGAATGGGCGATATCTGGAATGCTCAAGGGGGGGGGGGCTTGCCTGGTTGCTCTGGCAAGAGAGAGGGGTCGTCAACGGGCTGCTCGTCGGTAGAGTAGTCGTATCCAGGTGCAGCGCCGTCACTCTCGGCGTCTATCGAGAGAGAGAAGGAGGGGGAGAGAAACAATAAATTCACGGCAATAATGCAAACAATATGTATGAGATGCCTAAATGATATGCCGGGGTGTTCTACTGCCTAACTAAATGATTTAGTTAATTTAGGAATTTATTCGGATTTATTTAATTAAAGTTGGGCACTATTCATTTACTGAAAACGGTCTAAAAGTTCAATGTTCTTATAGCTGCGGGCGTCTGACGGGAATACGGAGGGCGTATTCGGGTTTGTATCGGAATTCTGAGCAAGTTTCATGTATAAAGTATTTTCATCGGAGTTACGGATTATTTAATATGATTTTCTAAAGTTTTTATTAATTTCTGGAATTTATTTAATTATTTAATTCAACATTATCCGAAACAGTGCTGCGATGACATCAGCATGACATCATGCTGATGTCAGCAAGGTTAATTAAGTTAATTACTAATTACTGTTTAATTAACACTAACTAGTTAATTAGATTAACCTAATTAGGATTAATTAACTAATTAATTAATTATTTTATTTAATTTTTTATTATTTTTACAGAGGGCGTGGGGCCCATTTGTCATTGGCCCAGAGGGGAACTGGCCCACTGGCCAGTGGCACAGGGGCGGCGGGGCCCCACCCGTCAGTGGCACGAGGCCACTGACGCGGGCGCGGCGCGCGTGCGCGGCGCGTGCGCGTGTGCGTGTGCGTGTGGCGGCAGGGGCGCGGCGAGGGCGCGGCAGCGCGGGCGCGTGCGGGCCGGCGGGCAGCAGGAGCGGGGGTGGGCGCGGCGATTGCGAGCAGCAGCGCGGCGCGGGGCGCGTGCAGGGGCAGGCGCGGGCAGCGGGGCAGAGCGCGGCGAGCGCGCGCGAGGAAACGGCCACAGGCGCGCGAACGCGAGCGGCGGGCGGGCGAGCGCGCGTGCGGCAGAGCGAGGCGATGGACGCGGTGAGCGCGGGAGCGGGCGACGCGGGCGTGGCCAGGGTGCGGCAGCAGCGCGGCGGTGTCCGAGGGGAAGGGAGGAGGCCGGAGCCTCACCGCGGTTCGTAGGGACGGGGCAGCGGGGGTCGGGGTGGTCGACGGGGACGACGGCGGAGAGGAAGCAGGCCGGTGGGGAGGAGGAGGCAGGCCGGCGAGGTGGCGCGGGCTCCGGGTGGCGGCGCGGTCCAGCGGCGTCGAGGGCGAGCGCGCGGTCGGCGCGGTCAGGGGCGAGCGCGCGCAGGCACGGGGCGCGGTGGGCGCGGGGCTGGCCCGATCCGGTTCTGGATCGGGTGGGGGGGAGTGAGCGATGGGTGGGGGGATATGTCGTGTGGGGGGGGGGTGGGGGGATTAGGGTTTGGCCTCTTGGGGGAGGCCATATAGGGAAGAGGTGGGCCGGTGGCCCAGTTGGGCCATGGGGGGGGGGAGGGGGGTTTTCCTTTTTCTTCTTTTTCCGTTTTCTTTTACCTTTTTCTTTTATTTATTTTCTTTTCTCAGTTTAGTAAATAGTTAGGCCACATATTGAATTTTGTAAAATATAGGAACTGCTCCAACAAATACTAGGCACTACCTAACACTACCAAAAATTAGTTTGGAGTCAATAGGAGCTCCCACAAATTTTATAATAATTAATATGCATTAATCCTAGTTGTTTTAATTATGTTAGTGCCACCTAATTATTTTATTATTTGTTGGTTACAATTTTAGACTAGCCTCTGCAATATTTGTTATTTATCGAACATTTTAGTTTCTATGTTGGACAACTTTTATATTTCACTTTCATTTAAATTTGAATTTGACTTAGGAGTTGAAATGCAATATGATGCTAATGATGATTATGCACTGTTAATCTCGCTGACATGTCATTATCAAAAGTGATTACTGCAGCTAATCATCGGGGGTGTTACAATTCTCCTCATCTATTAAGAATTCTCGTCCCGAGAATTAAGAGGAAGACTGAAAGAAAGAGGGGTATTCTTCGCGAAGACGATCCTCGCGTTCCCAAGTGGCCTCATCTTCAGAATGATTTAACCACTGAACCTTGAGGAATTTGATTGACTTTTGACGAGTCCGACGTTCAGCTTCATCAAGAATACGGATGGGATATTCTGGATAAGACAGATCTTCCCGTAATTCAAGCACTTCGTGATCCACAGCTCGAATAGGATCCTTGAAGCAGCGACGGAGTTGGGATACTTGAAAGACATCATGTACTTGAGAAAGATTTGGCGGCAATTGCAATTGATATGCCACTTCTCCTCGACAGGCAATAATATGGAACGGGCCAATGTAGCGAGGAGCTAACTTGCCTTTGATTCCGAACCTATGAGTGCCTTTCAACGGAGTGACGCGGAGGTAAGCTTGCTCGCCAGGTTGATAGACTATTTCCTGGTGCTTTCGGTCATAGTTGCTCTTCTGACGAGACTGAGCAGTTTTCAAATGTTCACGGACAATGCGGACTTGATCTTCTGCTTGCTGAATAATGTCCGGACCAACGAATGAGCGTTCCCCAGTTTTTGACCAATTTAGAGGGGTTCGACACTTACGACCGTAAAGAACTTCAAACGGTGCCATCTTCAGACTAGCTTGATAGCTATTGTTGTAAGAGAATTCGGCATACGGGAGAGATTCCTCCCATTTCTTACCGAAGGAGATGACGCAAGCTCGAAGCATTTCTTCGAGCACTTGATTAACTCGTTCAACTTGACCCTGAGACTGAGGGTGAAAAGCGGTATTGAACGACAGATGTGTTCCCATAGCTTCTTGGAAACTATTCCAGAATCTGGAGGTGAAGAGGCTGCCACGATCAGAACTGATCTCCAACGGAACACCGTGGAGTGACACAATTCGGGAAACATACAAGTCTGCTAACTGGCTAGCAGTGATTGTCTCTTTAACTGGTAGAAAGTGAGCAACCTTAGAGAATCGGTCAATGACGACAAATATAGCATCATTACCCTTCTGGGATTTGGGAAAACCAGTAATGAAATCCATTTGGACCTTGTCCCATTTCCATTCAGGAATTGCAAGGGGTTGCAGAGTTCCTGCGGGCCTTTGATGTTGAGCTTTAACGCGGCGGCAAACATCACACCCAGAAACATAACGAGCAATATCTCGCTTCATATTAGGCCACCAGTATCTCTGACAAATGTCACGGTACATCTTTGTGCTACCAGGATGAATTGACAGAGGAAAGTCATGAGCTTCCATCATAACGTGTTCTCTCTTATCTTTGAACTTAGGTACGAAGAGACGATGTTGGAAAAATAGGATCCCATCATTATCAAGATGGAACTCCGACAGTTTTCCTTTTTCAAGGTATCGCTTGATCCTTTCAACTTCAGAGTCATACCGTTGCATAGTTTTGATGCTGTGTTCTAAATCTGGTTCGACAACGAGGGTATTGAGATAACCCTGTGGAACAATATGGAGGTTCAATTTACGAAACTCTTCATAAAGAAGAGGTTGTGATTCCTGAACCATATGGTTGCTGCAATAAGCCTTACGGCTCAAGGCATCGGCCATTACATTTGCCTTGCCAGGGGTGTATGAGATATTCATATCATAATCGGCAATTGTCTCGAGCCATCTTTGTTGACGAAGGTTCAGATCCGGTTGAGTATATAAATACTTCAAACTTTGATGATCCGTATATATCTCGCAACGGTTACCGAGAAGGTAATGTCGCCATAGCTTCAGGGCATAAATAACCGCAGAAAGTTCGAGATCATGCACTGGGTAATTTTCTTCGTGAGGACGCAATTGTCGGGAGGCATAAGCAATCACTTTGCGTTCTTGCATTAGGACACAGCCTAATCCTTGACGGGAGGCATCGTAGTATATCACGAAATCCTTTTGGGAATCCGGGGGTGCTAATACTGGGGCAGATGTCAATTTATCTTTTAGTGTTTGAAAGCTTTCTTGACATTTTTCTGTCCACTCAAATTTAACACCTTTGTGAAGCAGATTTGTCAATGGTTTTGCAATCTTGGAAAAGTTCTCAACGAATCGACGGCAATAACTAGCAAGTCCGAGAAAACTTCTAACTTGCTTAACATTCTTCGGGGGAGTCCAGTCAAGAATAGCCTGAACTCGTTCGGGGTTAACAGCAATTCCATCCTTGGAAATCACATGTCCAAGGTAAGTTACTTCAGAAAGCCAAAATTCACATTTGGAATACTTGGCATACAACTGGTGTTCTCGGAGCCTTTCTAGTACCAAACGGAGGTGTTCAGCATGTTCTTCTTTATTCTTAGAATAAATCAGGATATCATCCAAATATACCACGATGAATTTGTCGAGGTAATCCATGAATATATAGTTCATCAGACGGGAGAAAGTTGCTGGAGCATTCGTTAGGCCAAATGACATGACGGTGTATTCATAGGAGCCATAACGAGTGACGAATGCAGTCTTGAGAATATCCTCTTCACGGACACGGATCTGGTGATAACCCAACCTCAGGTCGAGTTTAGAAAACACCGATGATCGATCAACTTGCTGGATCCTACTCTCCGTGTGCACTCTGATGCAGAAGCCGGTCTCGAGCTGTAAGAAGAGGTCCACGTGCAGGTGTATGACCTCCAACAGCAGGCCAATCAATACCAGCATACATCTGAGTCCTGCGCGGGTAAAGGATGTGCTCAGGATGTATCCCTGCGCGAACAGCGGGTAGCAACTGCGTCATAGCCTCGTAGAGACGTGCTCGAGTGGCGAACAACTCGACAGCAAGAGCCCGAACAGTGCGATCCAGAGCCTGAGTGCACTGAATCAGAACCTGCGGGTCATAGCGTCGAGACTCGTACGGGGCACAGATAGCTGTGTAGTATCCAGTAGCATCTCCAACAGGTGCATACGGAATGTACCGAAACACAGTATCATCCAAGTTAGCATTGTGCTCTCCTCGGAGACGTACGACAGCAGAGTAGGCGGCATCATGGACTGCCATCTCAATCGTCACGCCTAATCCGTGAAAAAGGTGTAGCTCGGTGTCTGAGTTGTTCTGCTGATCATAAATCCGAACTTCAGCATAGTACTGTTCCTGGTTGAACTCGCGGTAAACCTCATAGACCATGTACTCGGGATACCAACGGTAGCCAAGTCTGGTCATGAGAGCGATTAGGACAGCTGGAAACCCAGGGGTATTACGAGCCCAAGTGCGAAGCACAAGCTGTGTCGTAGGACGTGGTGGAAACAAACGGTCCATCTGAAACAGAGGAAATTCAGATTTGTCAAATGACAATGAGAAGTTTAATACAACTCGGAGAGAAAGGTTAAACAAAACAATGGAAAGGAAAATGATTATCAGACTAATCAGATCAATGACAGGGAAATCGCACAGATATCCAGCTCTCCGGGTAGACGGGATTTACGAGATCCTAAGTGTCGGCGTTAGTAAAATTTATTTAACCCGAGTAGAAGAGAGATCAGAGTCCCAGAGTATAGACGAGGAATAAAAGATCCTAATACCACCCAGTTGGCGACGTGGGCCCGTAAGCCACACAGCCAAGTTAGTAAATTAGTTTTTCGATGTCTAGACTCAACTTCAGCCAAGGAATTGGAAGGGGGCTTCCTATAGGCAGTCGGCTCTGATACCAACTTGTGGCGCCCCCGGCTCAATCGTACACTAATCATACATGCAAACGTGTATGATCAAGCACAGGGACTCACGGGAAGATATCACAACACAACTCTAACACAATTTAAACGGAGGTCCACAATATTACAGACCAGGGATCCGAAGATCCGAATACATAAGTCAGTCATACAAATATTATCTGAGTACAGACATAGTTAGACAAGTTTTGCCTTAAGAAGGCTAGCACAAACAGCGACACTAGATCGAAAGGCGTTGGCCTCCAGCCTGGGAGCCTCCGATCCTACTCCTGGTCATCTGGCTCGATCCAGTAGTAAGTACCCTCTGGACCCTCCTGGTAGTAGGCTCCGGTGGTGGCATCTGGCTCCAGGACTCCATCGTCTGATGTATCATCAATGTGGGGTATATGGGGAAAAGAGAAAGTAAAGCAACCGTGAGTACTCATCCGAAGTACTCAGCAAGCAAGGATCTATACTACATATGCAACATTATCAATGAAGAAAGGCTGTATATGTGGACTGGGCTGCAGAAATGCCAGAATAGAGAGAAGGCCTAGTCCTATCGAAGACTAGCATCTTCAAACATCTTCACAGGGCCATCATCTTGCAGCAGTAGAAGAGAGTAGAATAGCATTTTAATTAGCAAACATGTTGAAGTACAGCTTAAAGATCCTTCCTCGACTCCCAAGCGAGAAAGCGATCCCGAATCTTCAATTAAGTAACAAGTATCCAGTTTAAGTAGTAGATCGGGATAGACAAACTGAGCGTCCTTTACCGTAGGACCGGCTATCGATAGAAGATTCATCCCTGCAGGGGTGCACTATTGTTACCCAACACGCTCGATCAACTCTGGCCGGACACACTTGCTGGGTAATGCCCGTCCTCGGAAGATCAACACAAAGCAGCGTTCTACGTAGGCTCGGCAGAGAGGTCAGCACGCCGGACTAACCTATGCACCCAGAGGTCTCGGGCCATCGCCCTGGGCACCCTGCGCGTTGCGAGACTGGCTGGGGTGCAGGCGCGACACTGAACTCGTCAGTGAAGTATCCAGCCCAATCCCGACAATCAGCCCGCATGGTGAATCGTGACGTCAGACGAGCTTTCGGAGAAACGTACTTCACAGAGGGTCCCATAACCATTATCCCGCGTGGTGGTAGTGCGTATAGGGCACGTCGACCCACTCAGATCACACACCCAAATCCAATAGGCTCAATTAGTATCACGCGGAGGCAATCAGAGTCTCTGATGCTCCGCCACAATGTCACACTCGAGTGCCCTTCCGGCACCCGAAATCATAGATCCCCAGCGGGTACCCACCAGGGTGGACCCGCCTGTAACAAGGGTCAAAGTAATCGTGTGGTCATAACATCAAGGGGGAAACCCGAGGAATCACCCTCGGAGGATTCCACTCGACGAAAACATCAGGGTGAACGTATGAGGTATCACCCTCGAGGTTCACACTGAGGGTTGCACGACAGAGTCGTATCGGAAGTGGAGAAGGAGGAATCACCCTCGATGACCACGACCGAACAGCTACACTGCAGAGTATTCATCGGGAGTGCGTTACGAGGTATCACCCTCGGCACTCGATAGTTACTACGCAGAGTCGTACAACTAAGGGGGTGTGAAGTGAGGTGTCGATCTCTGGTCGACGATCACGTTGATCGGGTCGTCGATGATCAAGCAGGGGCAACAAAGGTAAGGTGGTGGGGTCACTGATGGTTCATTCCAACCTAAACTAAACAGTTTATCATAGGCAGGTAAGGTAGCAATGAACAGGTTACAACAGCAGGCTATGCATCAGAATAGGAGCATACATTAACAGTAGCAAAATCTAATGCAAGCAGGAGAATAGAATGGGCGATATCTGGAATGCTCAAGGGGGGGCTTGCCTGGTTGCTCTGGCAAGAGAGAGGGGTCGTCAACGGGCTGCTCGTCGGTAGAGTAGTCGTATCCAGGTGCAGCGCCGTCGGTCTCGGCGTCTATCGAGAGAGAGAAGGAGGGGGAGAGAAACAATAAATTCACGGCAATAATGCAAACAATATGTATGAGATGCCTAAAGGATATGCCGGGGTGTTCTACTGCCTAACTAAATGATTTAGTTAATTTAGGAATTTATTCGGATTTATTTAATTAAAGTTGGGCACTATTCATTTACTGAAAACGGTCTAAAAGTTCAATGTTCTTATAGCTGCGGGCGTCTGACAGGAATACGGAGGGTGTATTTGGGTTCGTATCGGAATTCTGAGCAAGTTTCATATATAAAGTATTTTCATTAGAGTTACGGATTATTTAATATGATTTTCTAAAGTTTTTATTAATTTCTGGAATTTATTTAATTATTTAATTCAACATTATCCGAAACAGTGCTGCGATGACATCAACATGACATCATGCTGATGTCAGCAAGGTTAATTAAGTTAATTACTAATTACTGTTTAATTAACACTAACTAGTTAATTAGATTAACCTAATCAGGATTAATTAACTAATTAATTAATTATTTAATTTAATTTTTTTTTATTTTTACAGAGGGCGTGGGGCCCATTTGTCATTGGCCCAGAGGGGAACTGGCCCACTGGCCAGTGGCACAGGGGCGGCGGGGCCCCACCCGTCAGTGGCACGAGGCCACTGACGCGGGCGCGGCGCGCGTGCGGTGCGCGTGCGCGTGTGCGTGCGGCGGCAGGGGCGCGGCGAGGGCGCGGCAGCGCGGGCGCGTGCGGGCCGGCGGGCAGCAGGAGCGGGGGTGGGCGCGGCGATTGCGAGCTGCAGCGCGGCGCGGGGCATGTGCAGGGGCAGGCGCGGGCAGCGGGGCGGAGCGCGGCGAGCGCGCGCGAGGGAACGGCCACAGGCGCGCGAACGCGAGCGGCGGGCGGGCGAGCGCGCGTGCGGCAGAGCGAGGCGATGGACGCGGTGAGCCCGGGAGCGGGTGACGCGGGCGTGGCCAGGGCACGGCAGCAGCGCGGCGGTGTCCAAGGGGAAGGGAGGAGGCCGGAGCCTCACCGCGGTTCGTAGGGACGGGGCAGCGGGGGTCGGGGTGGTCGACGGGGACGACGGCGGAGAGGAAGCAGGCCGGTGGGGAGGAGGAGGCAGGCCGGCGAGGTGGCGCGGGCTCCGGGCGGCGGCGCGGTCCAGCGGGGCGGGGCAGGAGCGGGCGGCGGCGTCGGCACGTCGGCGAGGCTGCGCGCAGGCGCGGGGCGCGTGGGCGCGGGACTGGCCCAATCCGGTTCTGGATCGGGTGGGGGGGGGGGGGAGTGAGCGAGGGGGGTTGGGGATCTGTCGGTGGGGGGGGGGGTGGGGATTAGGGTTTGGCTCCCTGGGGGAGGCCATATAGGGGAGAGGTGGGCCGGTGGCCGAGTTGGGCCGTGGGGGGGGGAGGGGGGGTTTTTCCTTTTTCTTCTTTTTCCGTTTTCTTTTACCTTTTTCTTTTATTTATTTTCTTTTCTCAGTTTAGTAAATAGTTAGGCCACATATTGAATTTTGTAAAATATAGGAACTGCTCCAACAAATACTAGGCACTACCTAACACTACCAAAAATTAGTTTGGAGTCAATAGGAGCTCCCACAAATTTTATAATAATTAATATGCATTAATCCTAGCTGTTTTAATTATGTTAGTGTCACCTAATTATTTTATTATTTGTTGGTTACAATTTTAGACTAGTCTCTGCAATATTTGTTATTTATCGAACATTTTAGTTTCTATGTTGGACAACTTTTATATTTCACTTTCATTTAAATTTGAATTTGACTTAGGAGTTGAAATGCAATATGATGCTAATGATGATTATGCACTGTTAATCTCGCTGACATGTCATTATCAAAAGTGATTACTGTAGCTAATCACCGGGGGTGTTACACCTTCCTGCTCCTGTCTTCTTTAACTTTCAGGTGAATAGGAGATATTTTATAACTAGAGAGGAGGAAAACGAGTATGAGAGAGCAGCGGAGCCCGCTCGCCTTCAGGAGGTAGCTCACCAAGCGGTAGCTGCCGCAGCACAGTATGACCCCAACTATTATTCCGGATATCATCCAGGCCAGTGGTGGCCCTAGACCAACTTAGGCCAAAAACCTAAGCTTGGGGGAGTACGTATTTCTCACCGACATTATATTCATGTTCACACACTCATTCCAGTTGCCGGTGTTCATACTTTTTCATTGTATTATCCATGTTAGTTTATTTCTTTTTCTCGCTTTCTTCTTGTGTGCTTGAAAAACCTTAAGAAAAACCAAACAATTAGTTGTAGTTAGTTTACTTTCTATCCATGCTTAGTTGTAATATTAAAAGAAAACCCAAAAAGATTTCTCGTTCTTCTTTTGCTTGTTGGGAGCTTTCCCGTGTAAATAGTTTTTCTCGTTCTTGGTTTACCTTCTTCAGAAAAACAAAAACTCCAAAAACATTTCAGTGTGTTTCTTTGAAATTCTTTTCTTTTCTTTGGGGGTCGATAGGAGAAGACCATGATGAAAATGTTGAGTGGCTCTCATATGCATTATTGTTGATCTAACAAACAACCGATATTACTTTGTCTTCTCCTTTGAATAAATGTTTGCAGATTCCAGCTTAGTCCAATGCACGTGCACTATTATTATTATCCACACCGTTCGGTCATGCAAGTGAAAGGCAATAATGACGATATATGATGAAATGATTGAGATGAGGAAAAGCTGGTATGAACTCGACCTATCTTGTTTTTGTAAATATGATTAGTTCATCGTTCCTGATTCAGCCTATTATGAATGAAACATGTTGCAATGACAATTAGAGATTATAGTTACTCATGCCATGCTTAATTAGCTATGAGTTTATAATGGTTTACCTTGCGTGCCAACATGCACTACAAAAAAAAGACACATCCGTGACATTTTGGGCCGAACGAATTTTTTTTCTATCATGCTTATGACACTTCTATGACGATAATTGTGACAAAACCCGGTATCATCATAGATGTGGTGGCCTCCTAATTCTATGACAAAAAATCATGACAGAAAATGGGCTTTTCGTCCTGGGCGGGCCGGAGACGCAGCTGCATGACATTCTTTGGGCCGTCCATGACGGAAAAAACCGTGGTAGAAGCGAGGGCGAGGAAAATATCGGGGAGTTCCCGGTTATGGTGGGTGGTCGGAGGCCGAGCGATGCATGTTTCTCTCATACACATACGCGCGTGGGTGCGAGGCATTGGGCTCTAACTGAACCCGAGCGAGGCGTTCGCCTACTGAACCCGAGCGATTGCACTATAGGCTACGCGTTAGTGAACCCGAGCGATCGATCGATCTGGCTGTTAACTGAACCCGATCGAGCGATTCCTTCGCTACTGCTGCTAACTGAAGCCGATCGAACCTGCTGCCTCTTGATGAACAGTGAGCGTTGTTGGGGTGGTTGGATGAACAGTGAGTGTTGTTGGGGGGGTGGGATGAACAGGACCCCGTGGTAGTAGAGGTCGTTGCCGCTGGATGAACATGACCCCGATCGAGCCGATTGGGGGTGGATGAACAGGACCCCATGGAGGGCTGGATGAACAGGACCCCGTGGAGGGCTGGTTGAACAGTAGCCGGTGGAGGGCTGGATGAACAGTAGCCCGTGGAGGGGTGGTTGAACAGGACCCCGTGGAGAGGGTTGGTTGAATAGTAGCCGGTGGAGGAGCGGTGGAGGCAGGATGAACAGGAGCCCGTGGATGAACAGTGCAGGTGGAAGCTGGAGGAGGTCGACGGTGGATGAACAGTAGCCCGTGGAGGCTGGAGGAGGTCGACGGTGGAGATGAACAGTAGCCCGTGGAGTCCCGTTTTGCGGTACGTCACACCCCTCTCGATGAACAGGACCCCCGTTTCGACCGTAGCGCTGCAACACAAGTCCGTTTCCTCCGTTTTGCGGTACGCCACACCCCTCCCGATCAACAGGACCCCGTTTCGACCATAGGCACTCGAACACAAGTCTGTTTCCTCCATGTTGCAGTACGCCAGACCCCTCCTGATGAACAGGATCCCGTTTCGACCGTGTCCGGTGGAACAGAAGGCCGTTTCCTCGTTCTGTGGTACGCCAGGCCTCGTTTCGATCGGTTGTTCCGTCCAAGCCGGTTGGCTCCCGATGAACACGACGCATTCCGTTCCGACCCAGCCTGTTGGCTGCCGATGAATAGGACGCAATCACTGCCTCTCCATGTACACGAGCCCTGGCCGTACGTATGCGCGAGTAGGCTTTCGAGACCCCGCCCGTATATACGTACGTGGCCGTATTTACTTTCTTGCACCCTGGCTGTACGTATGTGTACATGCTACGTGCGCGCCTCTACTACGACACGTGCCCTTCCTTACTCGGCCACGGTTCATCGCTGCAGCCTGCAGACAGACCGATCATATGTACGTACACGTTCACGACCAGAATGACAACGCTACGTACGCTTCGACCAGGGTGGTCCCGACTGTCAGGGAGGATAAGGAGGCACTTCCTTGCGTGCGAAGATGTAGCTGGTGGGTCCTAGCAGTCAGGGGGGAAACGTTTTTTTCATGAAATACGGTGGCCCGTCCGGTGGGTCCCTGCTGTCAGGTGGAGGAATCATTATTTTCCACGTAATAAGGTAGCACTTCCTTGCTACGACCGTGGACCCAGCTGTCAGCCTCTCCACGTAAAATACTCTTCCGATGGAAGTCGTTCCTTGACCACATTGACCACGCTGCTCCGAGAGCACCAAGGCGGTGGACGACGGCGAGGCCTAGGAAGGGGACGACGCGGAGCCGGGGAAGACGCGGCAGTGGATGCCCACGCGGAGAGGAGTACGAGGGTTCACTGGTTCGGCTGCAGTGTGAGGCTGCCGTCGCCGCAGAATAACAGGGGGTGTGGGTGAGTAGAGGGATGGCCTGGCCAGCGTCGGGAGTAGTAGGGGGTGGTGAGGCCTCCGCGGCAGCACAGCCGGCCATGGGAGGCAGGAGTAGGCGGCACGACCGGCGCTGGTTTGGGCAGCTGGAGCAAGAAGACCAGAGGTTGAAGAAGCACTACGGCCGTTGGATGGACATCGTATGGTCACTGGAGCTAGAATCGTTCATATTGACTAAGTTGACAAAGCCCTCCGTCCACGTCAGTAGGCCCACAAGTTAGCCTCCAACTACGGTGGGTCCCAGCTAGCAGGGGGAGTATTCATTTTTTTGTGCGTAATAAGGAGGCACTTCCTTGCGTGCGAAGATATAGCTGGTGGGTCCGACCTGTCAGCGCGAGGAACGTTTTTTTCACAAAATACAGAGGCCCTTCCGGTGGGTCCCAGCTGTCAGGTGGAGGAATCATTATTTTGCGCGTAATAAGAAGGCATTTCCTTGCGTGCGGCCGTGGACCCAGCTGTCAGCCTCTCCACGTACTGCCCACTTCCGATGGATGTCGTTCGTTGACCATGTTGACCACGCCGCGCCGAGAGCGCCAAGGCGATGGACGACGGCGAGGCCTAGGAAGGGAACGACACGGAGCCAGGGAAGACTCGGCAGTTGTTTCCCATGCGGAGGGGAGTACGAGGGTTTACTGGTTCGTGTGCCCTCGCCGGAGAATAACACAGGTGTGGGTGAGTAGAGGAATGGCTAGGCCAGCGATGGGAGTACGGTGGGGCGGTGAGGCCTACGCGGCAGCACAGCCGGCCACGGGAGGAGGGAGCAGGCAGTCCCGCCGGCGCTTGTTTGAGTGGATGGAGCAGGAAGAGCAGAGATTGAAGAAGCACGATGGCCGTTGGATGGACATCCAACAGTCACTGCTCTTGTGTGTTGACTAAGTTGACACGGCGTTGCGTGTGAGTCAACCTTTTTTTAGGAAAGCGTACACGTCAACCTATAGTAGGCGCACAAGTCAGCCTCAAATCTGTGGAAAATAGCATACATCCCATCTGCCATTATTTCTAATAATTTACAGCCCATTTGCTAATTCTTAAAGATTTTTTTGGAGCCCATCTTATTTTTGTTAGCATTGCAGCCCATATTGTGGTCACGGTTAAAAATTATACGAAATTTTGCATATTTCGGTGCGGTCAACTGTTTTTAATCCCGAAATATCGAGTCATATTCAAACTATTTAGAAAAATAATTTATATAAATATAAAATCCAAATAATTGTCCACGCATAAAAATCAATGGAATTTAAAATCTTGTAATGAATTTTTTTTTGAAACTAATTCCCGGTTTGATGTGTTTTAAAAATGTACAACCCATTTCTCATTACTGATAGCCCATTTTCTGGGCAAACCGAATGAAACTCTCCTCGTCTTGAAAGATTTGCAGCCCAGTAGGGCTGACAAAGCAAGTAGGCCTTGTTTGGGTATTTCTTTAAAATAAGTAGAACTGGGCTAGCCATTTTCAGTAAGAAAAAAAACACAACTGGGCTCATGATGTGGTAAACATAAATAAAACCCTGGCTAGACGGGCCACAGCCCCCGCACAACCCGTTGTTACCCTGATCCGTCGCTAAAACTAGTATAAATAACAACTGCTTGTTCCTTCAAAAAAAGAATAAATAACAACTGCGCGACCTGCTGGGTCCCTGGCGTCAGCCGCTCGTTGTGTAATTCTCTCGTTTATTGACTACATTGACAATGGCGTGAGCCCGAGATGTCCAACCATTAGGAGGAACCTTTTTTTGGGCTTGTAATCTTGCTTGCGTACTGCCATGATGCTGGTGGGTCCCTACTGTCATCCTCTCCACGTACAATCAACTCCTTGTTCCTCTCGGTTGTTGACGACGTTGACAACGCAAGAGGGCGGCACACCGCGCACGGCGAGCGAACCAAGGCGGAGGACGACTGCGAGGCCTCAGACGGAATAAACAGGAGCCGTGGAAGATGCGCCGGTCCAATCGCAGGCGGAGGGGAGTACGAGGGTTGACTGGTTCGGGTGCGGGTGCGTGTTGGGGCTGACGTCGCCGGAGAATAACAGGACATGTGGGGGAATAGAGGGAGGGACTGGCCAATGTTGGAGGGTATGGTAGGGCGGCGGAGGCGCAGCCAGCCATGGGAGGCGGGAGCAGGCGGAGCCGACGGGGTGGTTTGGTTTGGGCGGCTGGAGGAAGAAGACAAGATATAGAAGATACACGACAAATGTTGGATGTCAATCCAATGGCTGGTAGGCAGAATCGTTTGTTTACTAGCTAGTAAGTCGACACCACCTTGGATAGGCTATTTCCTCATGGGTCCCAAATGTCAGAATCCAAATCTGTCACGGTCATGCAGTCTTCCTTATGAAAATTTACAGCCCATTTGGTGTGCTAGTTCAAAATAAGTTTGTGGTTGCTGGTGGGGGCTAATCACTTGGGTTCTGTAATGCACAGTGAGCTCAAGCAGCCAGCGAGAGTGATGTTCTTTCCCTTGGTTGGGATTTGTTACAATATTTCACTCAAAATTAAATGAATGGCAAGCCATTTGCCTTGTTTCAAAAAAAATATGACAGTCACAGCCGAGTTGAAAAGGGCAAGAACATCTAACTCCAGCTTACAAACTGTACAAAAGCACAAGGGTTAATTGTTCATCAGGTTTAGACAAAACCCAGATTGAAAAGGGCAACAACATCTAACTCGAGCACTATTTTTGGTAGTCACAGTCAAATGGATCGGTCAGGTCCATAGAATGAACATCCTGGGTCATAAAATTTACTGGATTATGACCACAATATTTTGTAAATAGAAGCCCGGCACGTTCAGAAGCTCTTTTGTCCACCTGAAACTCCTTTTTTTGCTCTTCAACATACCATCCGTCAAAACCATGCTGTTGATAAACTTAAGCCTGATGGACAATAGTAACCTCGCATTCAGCAGGAAGAATGTGACAAATCTAGTGTTTGCATGGTTGGCTACATATCGTTCTAGCGTTATTGTCTTCAATCGAATGTCATGAGAAGTGAGAAAATCCCGGTGCTTATGAACCCACCGATTGGTTATAACTTTCTTACACCGTCCTGTTGCCTAAATAGACATGAAGATTGAAAATAGTTAAGGTCTAAAAAAAGAGTGTCGAAAGAGCAACAGCTGAATGGTTAATTCTAGTACACTATATGCGGGCTTCCAATGTGCGTGAAATTATCACCTTTATATACAACTTCTCCAGACATGGAAAGCATTGTAGCAAGCCAATAATCTTGTTCAGATCAAAACTATTCATTTGGATATATAAGATCTTGACAGAATCCAGCATCATTGATAGGCTATCCATGGAGAAACTCTTCATTAAGCATAGAACATAATATTAGTACAAAATGTGTACTCCAAGATGATATATAACTTATGCGCAGAAATTTAAAATGCAGCTTATGGTTACAAGTGTAGATGATAATATAAAGTACCTGAAGAACTGCGGAGCCAAACACCATCTTGAAGTGAGCACAGAGATCATGTATTACACCCAAGGTCTCCAGTTTCGGGCAGAGAGGACGGTTATTTGTGACGGTGAATAACTAGAATCAAGGATCAACCTTTGAAGTGAAGGGGCATCTTGGATGATGAGCTACCTTCCGTCAAAAGAAATTCCAATTCTTACAAAGTTAGGCGACTTTATTTGGAGACAACCGATTCTAACTGTGAAAACAAGCACCAAGCACTCCAGGGCAGGGCAACTGGAGTGGATGATGCTGTGAAATGAGGCCTCCGATATACGAACCCACACAAGTGAAAGTTTCTTGAGAAATGGGAGTCGAAGGTTTAGTACCAGATTGTCTGGTAGGTAGCACAGCGCAAAGGTGGCGGTGTGGAGAGAGGAGGAAAACCGCGAGATGGACATCGGTGCTGAGGGCACAAGTACATGGAGTTCGGTATCTGGCAGGTGATTTCCTGGGGAATAGTAGAACTCAAGCAGCTATAGTTCTATGAATTTAGGGGATTTCAGCCAGGCGTCCACCGTGCAGGGCATGGTATGCTTGCTCAGGTAGCATGACGGGATGCAGAGGCTTTGAACAGAGCCCTGGTGGGAGGAGATGATGGCTCTGGGGAGTTCAAAATCATTGAAGAGAGATAGCTGATGACAGTCGAGATTAAGGGGCATGGCGCGCCATAGAGGGCGCCACCGAATTGAGAGGACTTGGGTGCGGCAGCAATCCTTGGTGGGGAGAAGCGAGATGATCTCCCCAAGGATGGCATCCGGGAGATCGCTGATGCGGTCCACCCGAGATTCTACGGGTTCCTGGGATCCGGTGGGGGCGGGCTCGCCGCTTCTCCCCGCGCTGCCGGGTGCGGGATCTACAACAGGCGTCGCTACTGGCGGGAGCCTCATCTTCTTGGTGCTGGGGTCAGACGACTCCATTTTCCTCGAGGGCGTCACGTCGAGCTCACGGATTTGAGCAGAGTAACGAATGACGAGCCTAGTTGTAGTGCGAGTGAAGAAGAAGGGGAGCTGGGGTTTTTCTGTAGTAGTGAGGAAGAAGGGGAGCTGGGGTTTTCTGTAGGAGTGAGGTGAGGAATTTGGGGGTACAAGTGGAGCGAGCTGACGTGAGGTGGGTGGGAGTGAGGAGGAAGAAGAGCACCCAGGTTTTTTTGGGGGGCGGTGTGCTGGGTGTGGGTAGCGCCTCTCATTAAGTAAATATATGGGCTTTTGAATTGATTTTATTATTTACTAGGGTGGATGGGCTGTTTTGTCTTGGGCCCAGAGAAACAATTACTACTAGTATAGTGGAGACAGTCTACAGCTACCCAGAAAAACAATTACTACTAGTACAGTGGATACACTACCGCTTCTGGCTCCTCCGAGGTCATCGAAACGTCTCCCTCTATTGAGTGCCATTTTACTTTTGTTCACCGACATGCGGGCCATGCAGCGCGCGGGCCCAAATGCCATCCACCAAATTAGAAGGCAAGTATGCAGGCGGAGAGTCACCCCGGTTGTAGCGCGGCAGTAACGAGCCATCGTATCACAAAACCCCACCTCCCCGCAGTCTAAGTTTGACAGACGAAGCAACCATCATTTCACTCTTCGTTGAATCCCCTTCTCCCTCACCGTCTTCAAGAAAGCCAACACTCGCATTTGCCACTGTTCTTCTCTCCCAACGAAGGGAAGGTAAGCGGATCCGTGATGTTGGTATATTTTCATTCAGAGAAAAAAAACAACTTTTGCAAAGCAGTAACCGATCCTCACTCTCTTTTTTGTTTCATTGTCATTGCGATTGTGTTTTACTTTCAGTGGTCTCCTAGTATTCGTCAGTTTCATGATGGACCAAGGAGAACCAGGCAAAGATCTGCCAATATTGGAGCAGACGCGGAAGGCTGATCCCCACGAGACAGAGAGCTCCAAGAAGATGGAGGCAGCCACCGAGCCGACCCCAGATACGCTCACGGCCACTACTGAGATGGTCAACGCCCCGTTTGAGGTTACATCCCCCGTGGCCCTGCAGGAGCAGTTTTCCCCCTTCGAGGATGTGTCCCCCCTCCCCCCGCTGAGCTGCCCAAGGTGATTTTCTTCTTTGCCGATCTCGATTGTGGTTTTTCATCTAAGTATGTGGTGTTGAATAATGCAAAATTTTAATAGCTTCGATGCCATGCTATACATAGTGGTTTAAATAACTTGTGTTTCTTATACTGGAAAGTAATTCAGAATTTGTTTCTGTTTCAATTAGAGCCCTGATACAGACAAGGATTGTGTGGTTGTACATGTCACTCGCTATGAGGCGGATGACCTGAATATACACACTGGGAAAACAGAGTTCTTAGGCTGTTGGATCCTGGAAGCCATTTGCGCTTATACCGATGTCGAGTTGTATTCCAACCTCACTGTTGTCAGGCGTGTTGTCCAGGGTGTACTGAAGCACAAGAAGTTCAAAGCTACTCCTTCGTTTGTGAGGCATACTGTTCTTGTCAAGCTTACGCAGGAAGATGACGTGGCATGCCTCCACAAACAAGTTTATGAGTGGCAAGGCCACAAGGTTATCTTCAGGAAGGTTCACAGGATTGAGCTGCTGCCGGACGTCCTCGATGATGTTCATGGCAAGGTCCGTCTTGTGTCGAACCCAAATTAGATCGAGGCATGAAATAGTTGCCCCAGCTAGTGTTTAATAGTAGTTTGGATTGTGTCTAATTATCCGAACCTTGCCTATTATCGAGCCCTCTGGGGCTAGTACTTTGTTTGAATCCGTCTATGGGAACCGCTGCTACTTTTGTGTGCCCGTGAATCATGTGAGAACCATCATAATTGTTGCCGAAACAGATGCGTCCTCACTAGTTTTTTCATGAATATGGCATGGTAAGACATAAGTTGTCACGGTTTATCATACGAGCAGTGTGTGTTTGATGAAATAGAGTACTCATTCGAGAACTGTGCGCCAACGTATACATAAGTACTTGTAAACACTGTTGGTGCTACCCCACTTGTAAGCAGTTGTGCAAAACACGGCACATTGGCTCAGCTCGCTTCAACACTAGGCTATCGACCAGCTAACAATCAATAATCTACTATCTGACATATAAGCAACTACGTATCTTGTTACAGTGGTTCATGCAGTTAACTAAGGCCACAATGTAAATTCCAAACGTTCACACGCTAGTCCAGCGTTCATGTGGAACACTCACATTAAACTCGGCTTCATAAAAAACTTGAAAAGCATAAGTTAAGCAATTTTATTCATCTCAATGATTCATAGAACATAACAAACATATACTAGTTCATTGCAAAAGACAAAGTTGTGAGAAGGTTTACAAATCAGGAAAAATCAAGCAAGGCTTCTCTGAGCAAAGGGCCTCCCGGCAGGCTTTAATTTCCTGGAGTTCACTCTGGTTTTTTCTTGTTGCCACCATCCAGGGTTATGTTCTGTCATTCCAGAATAACCAATTATAATTGTGTTCTCAGCTGGAATGCTGAACTGAACCATGTAGTGTACTGACCATCTGAAATTCTTGTGCATTCCACTAAATTTAAGCACCGCTATTTGCAGAAATAAGTAGCCACAATGCCTCTTGTCCACGCACCTGTCCCAAAAACCTCCGTGCAGCCGTGCCAGCTAGTCCTTGGTCCATGGATGAACTGGTAGAAAGTGCATTCCAGACTAGGATGTAGTTGTTTTCGCTCATCCCTGCACTGCAATCAGGAAGTAAAACGTATGAATCAACTTGTTTTAGATTGCGTTGGTCATTCTACCTAGTTACTACCAATGTAGGAATACCTGGAAGACGGGTGGTTAGAGGACGACAGCTAGGAATAGCCATCTCATTTTGTGCAGTTCTACTAAAACTGAGGTGTGTACTTTTGATTGCGCAGATAGAAACGATATGGAGACAGACATCCCTGTTTGCGCAAATACGAAATACGGTTATTTAATTAGTGACAGTTATTTGCAGTGGCATATGATTAACAGCAGCATCTATTGTGTTATAATTGGCACTACATTGACAGTATGAAAGTGTCCTTAAGTAAGTAGCATCACATCACGTCAACACTGCCACTAGATTAACATGCAGAATAATAGCATTAGTATAACTGTCATGAGAGTAGCACATGGTCAGTAAATGTGTAATCAAATTTGTGCAGTTCCACTGGGATGAAGCAATGTTAGCGGTGTGAGATTTAAGAGTAACTGCATAAACACAATTCATGGGAAATAAAGCAAGACGGAAGCACTTCATAAAATGGTCGTGGCATTGCTTCAATTTATCGACGGCACTAGACCATTACTTATAGTGACATTAGGTGGCATTGCTTAATGCTTCATGTGATTTTACATTAACGGTAGCGATATGGGCGTAGGGATAGCAGGGGCATAAAGTGGTGAGGCAGATGTGGTTGCCGAGAGCGGCAAACACTCAGGCAGCATGTCTGCATTTGTCCCATTTTTTATCTCCTCGGCGACATTTTCCTATGTGAGCACAGGAAATCTAGACCTGCTCATTCTCATTTGCGTTGTCCCCCAACACCCCTCACTTTCTTTCCTTTTTCGACCAAGAGACAGGTTCACTTCCCCCCACCCTTCGCCATCCACCATGCTTTCTTCACCTTTTCAAGCAAGAGACCGGTTGGGTAGCCAGTATCTACTACTTTCCCCCGTTTCCTCTTAGAACCAAGTCCTAGATTCATGCTACAGCTTTCCCACTTTCTTCCCTGTTTGAACCAACTCTTAGATTCGACTGTATGAACTAGCTTTTCCTCTAATAATAGTAAAAGTCTAGGTGGCTTCGGAACAGCCGACGGAAGTAGAAAAAGATCAACACGCAGCCACGTGGGGAGCTGGGGCAGTAGAGCAAGGCAGGTTTCGAAGGAATATATACCTGAGGGTCGTCGGCATGTGGCAAAGACGGCGTCAGGAGGCCGCATCTTGGCCACAATATCGTAGGGAGGAAGAAGGGGTCGGGGGCCCTCCCGAGCCGGCGCTCTCTTAGAGAGAACGGCACGGTCGCCGATCAGGACGCGCGGGCAGCCGTTGGTCTCCTCCCTCGCCGCCGACGACAGCGTGAACAATGCACCTACACCCCTTCCCTGGTCGAGGTGGTCCGGCCGGATTTGTGACCATCTGTGAGCAGAGAGAGTGTGGCCACCTATGTCTTGCTTAGATCTAGAGAGCATGAGAGAGTGAAAGAGAGGAACCCTAGTAAAGCAAGCGCTAAGGCTCCTGCTTATATATATAGTGGAGTGATTTTGTTGTACCAGCTTAAAAAAAAGCGCTCCTACGTGTACCCGCGAGTGGGTGTGAGAGAACTAGTGCGTGTGTGCACCGCTTCTCTTCATGAGAGTACAATATACTATGCCCAAAGAACGTTCGCCACAAGAGTAATAGTATAAGTGTGTGACGTGTGAGTTAAAATAAAAGGTGCGCGACGTCTTTTGTTTTTTAGAAGTTCTGAGGGTAGGGTGTGAAGAGCACATATGTGTGTGACGTCTACCTGCAGATAGACGGTGGGTGCGAGAGGACTTGGGAGAGTCGTGACTCGTGAGGGTGCGTGTGTGCCTGAGAGAGAGGGGGCACGTATCAATGCAATGCATGTGTCCGTAAATCATACTCCCTCCGTCCCAAAATTCTTGTCTTAAATTTATCTAGATACGGATGTATCTAACACTAAAATGTGAATAAATACATCCGTATGTAGACAAATCAAAGACAAGAATTTTGGGATGGAGGGAGTATCTGACAAACGTTCGCCACAAGCTGTTTCCTGACGAACGCCGTAAGAACCATTAGATCGGCATCCGACAGTGTCAGTTTTGCCATGTCATTTAACAGAACAGCCACTCCTCCGACACACAAATCTTCCACGTGAGTGTTAGCAAGAGCCGTATGCTCCTCCCTCCATTCCAAAATGCGGTGCATATAGCTTTATTGAAAATTTGAACCTCACAAACTTTTACCGAGTTTTCGTGTACCAAAATGCACATATAGAATACCCAGTATATATCATTTCATTCATCTTCGAGAGGTAACTATAAAGATGGGGGAGGAGTCTACAAAGAAAGACCGTCGTATCAGCTGCAGCAATTTCAACCATCCTTTGGTGTGGAGGAATATCATAGGAACTCTATATGATATGATTTTTATAGGATTTTTTCCTTTAGAGCCAATTGGTTCATAGGAATAGATTCATATACTCCACATTTCAAAGGAAAATAAACATGATATCATTTTTATAGCTTTAGAGCCACTTGGTTCATATGAATGGATTCCTATACTCCCACAATTTCAAAGGAAAATAAACATTACCGTATATTCAATAGAAAAGTTCCTATGATGTGAACCAAATGACATCACTTTTCTAATCCCTACTCATAGGAATTGAGATACATGTCATCTCTTTCCCTACAACTTCCATGTATACATCTTCTATTCCTAAATAGCTAGTACAACCCACTAGTAGCTTTTTTCCTAGACATGCAACTATGACACAAGAACACGTCATGCATGCAAGTCATAAATCACATTGTTTTTGTACTCTATGCATGCTAGCACCACACCATCAATTCGTGCATGTTACTCATAAGTTATTTCTTGCATTAGATTTTGTATTGACAATGTATGTGTTGGTCACGTGCACACATATGTAGTTCACATTCACATTTTTGTTAGAAATGTCATTCTTTTAACTGCAATTCATTTTTTCTCTTTCTACTCCCTCCGTCTAGGTGTGTAAGTCATCTTTCGAAAACCAAATAATCCCAAAACACTTAGGCACGGTACATTAATTCCCTCCTCGTTTCTTGTTTCATGACATATCAACCAATAAGAGATGTGGGCCGTGCATGCTTTCAATGGCTTGAGACTTTCAAACATGACATGCAGTGGTTAATTCATTGCATGGAATGCTATTAACTAGCAAAAAAACATAAGATGACTTATACACCTACACGGAGGGAGTATTACATTTTCATTTTAAGCATACATTCACTTCCCATTAGTTATATATGTTTTTGGAGGAACTTCTATGCATTATTTTGAGTAGAGTAGCAAATTTCACACGGCCGCGGGTATATCAAAATGCAGGGCCCATGCATCATTGCCTTTCGGTCGAACCTACGTCCACAATTTTTTGTACGTATATCTCCACTGGTCCCCGAACCCAAAATGCTGCCTCGTTCCTGTAAAACCAAGCGGCCCACACATATTAAGGCGTCGACTCGAACTCAATCCCTCTCCCGTTTACTACGACGTGGCCCCGCACGCCGTAGTACTCCTACAAACCCTACCGCCGCACGCATCATCGGTTTTCTTCAAGAGGACGAGGGAGAAGCGGATTTGTAGTGGAGGCGCTTTAAAAAAAAGGATTTGTAGTGGAGGCTCCTACCCTAGGGTGCCCTAGGTAGCTGCCGCACACATCATTGGTTTTCTCTTTTCTTTATGCTCTTGCGCCCTAGACTGAAATGATGGTTGCTTCGTCCGTCCAGCTTAATGCGGGAAAGGTGGGGCTTTGTGATTTGACCCCTCATCGCTCATTTACTACTACTGCGGCGCTACGACCGGGGTGCCTCCAAGTCCAACTACTGCTCCGAACTGTAATTTGGTGCATCGCACGTGGAACAAGACGGTGGATGAGCCACATGTCGGCCAAAGGGGTCCTGTTAAGTGTGTCGCCATTTCGTGTGCGGACTGACCCTGCTTGAGTTGCTACGCCAACATGACAGGAGCAGCCTACCACTTGATTTTGCTCCTTGGTGAATCCCGACTATATTGATCTAAAAAGATACTACTCCCTCCGTCTCGGTTTATAGGGCGTGCATGTAGTTCTAGGTCATCCATTTGACTAACTAAATATGAGTTACTATGTCATAGAAAGTATATCATTGGATTCTTAAGCGGATGTAGTTTCTAAACATATACTGTTCATCACATATATAGCCAGTTAAATTCTCAACCTAGAACGACGTGCATTCCCTTTAAACCGATACAGAGGAAGTAGTAAAAATGAGGTGATTTTACTGAGCGGTGGGCGGGGGAGCATGGCCTGTCATGCGGTCCCACGTGTCATGATGTACCAAGTCGATGCGCATCCCTCTTGAGGCAGAACAATGGCAGAAGCAATACGTGGTTTTCTTGAAGGAGATGATGGCGAAGCGGATTCAGCGAAGTGTGAAATAATGATTGCTTCATCCGTCTAGGAAGGTGCGGCATTGTGATTTGATGTCTCATTGCTCATTACTTCTACTGGGGCGGTACGACTGGGGTGCACCCCCCTGTCGTTCTGCACTATTACTTGGTGCATGACACGTTGACCCGGTTGCTATATATCCCACATGTCGGCGAGAGGAAGTACAGAATTCATGAAAGCGAGCGTTGACGGAGGAGTACAAGACACGGCTTGGTTTTTGCTGCTTTGCGCAATCCATCGATACAAACCCGGACTAAAAAAAGGCGAGGGCGGGTCTTTTCCCACGCGGCAGGCAGGGGAGTTTGGCATAGTCTGTTCGAGGCAATGAGGCAGGAAGGGAAACAAGCAAATAAAGGTTGAGCGACTTAGTTTTGGGAAAATCTGATTTTACGGAGTACGTACCCACTATGGAGGTAGTACTACTTACTACTCCCTCCTTTCTGGTTTATAGGGCTCATCTAAAAAAATCGTTTTTCCGTTTTATAAGTCTCAATTCTACTAGTAGTAGTACCATCACATGTTTGGATTTCGAGGTGCATTAAATCACCCGATGCAAGCAGTGTCAAGAGAAAACTCACCAATGCAGGTAGAAGTTCATGGAAATTTAGTGGTCATGCATGCATTCGTTCTAATTAATGCCTCGGTAAACATAACTTCTTGAGAAAAACGAGCGTACTAATTACTTGTGCAAACTACGAAATTAATTCCACCACTCACCGTCTACCTTGGTTGGAGAGATTTTCAAATTGAGCCATAAACCGGAGAGGAGGGAGTAGTAACATAGCCTAGGGTAGCTTGCTGCACCACGGACTCCAAGGAAATTGCTGTAGTACTACTCCTATGTACCACTGTACTACTCCTACTACTAAAAGACATATATTTCAAACAATATGATAATCTCTCTAACCAAGGTAGGGACGAGGAGTAAATGGAGGGAATAGTAAAATTTTCTCCTCGTCCTGCGAGCCACCGCGCGCGTGGGCGAGGGAGCGGGCATAAGGCGTAGTAAGCAAGCTTCACCTCGTCGTGCGAGCCACCGCGCCCGTGGCCGGGGGAGACGGTGTACTAAGCAAGCTTCTCCTCGTTCTGCGAGTTATGGGACATGTCGTGGTCTTGTCACGGCAGATGTCCTAGAGAAAGGACTTAGTCGCGGAGCCATCGCGACGGGTTAGCTTAAAGGGGTTAAAGCGGACAAGGGACGCAGAGAGTTTATACTGGTTCGGCCCCTTGCGGTGAAGGTAAAGGCCTAATCCAGTTGTTGTGGAATTGCTAGGGTTTCGATGACCAGGGAGCGAATCCACTATGCCTGGCTCTCGAGTTGTTGTCCGTCGTCCCCAAACTGCCGCCGGGTCGTCCCCTTATATACATGGGTTGACACCCGTCGGTTTACAGGATACCGAGGCCGGCTCATGAACATCTCCGGCTCGGTCTCTACTCTTTCTATCTTATAACACAAGTTTACATATCAATGTCGGTTTATATCTACAGGCCTTAATCCGCCATTGGGCCCTGGGCCTTCATAAAGCGCCTCCATCTTTGTCTTCGTGGGCTTCAAGTATAATAACTCATTATGGGGATAACCCGGCCTCTCCTGGCCGGTTTATACCCAGTAGTAATATCCCCAACATTAGGCCCCAGATTGATTTGAACTGGTTCATGTCAATCTTCAACTTGAGAAAAATTCTTCTTTCAGCATCTTCACATAAATCTTGTAAACCGCCACGACGTCATCTATTATTAAAAATGGTATATCTCTCACCTTCATTAATGAGCCTCCGACAATCGAGGCGACAGCTCTGCCACACATCCAGCTTTGGGCTCCTCGATTCTTGCACCTGTCACTTATCCATTCACCTTATAAATAAAGCCGAAGGGTCCTTTTCATTTTTTCCCTTCGTGCCCCTTCACATCGTCCTCTTCCTCGCGTCACCCGAACGTTGGAGCTCCGCCGCCGCCGTCGACCTTCGCATCTGCCCCAACAAAGGCCGCTGCATCACCCTGATCGTACCAGAAAGCCGCGACGCCTCTCCGCTGTTCCTTTGATACTGGTAAGCCTTCTCTCCTTCCACCCTAGATCTTATCATTAGGGTTTGTACTCATCGGAGTTCTTCGAAGTTCTAGAACTGTTCTTCCCTGTTCTTCTCAGTAGCACAAATGGCAAGTTAGATCTGACATTTTCCGGTGCCTTTGTAGTTAAAGCTCCCTTTTTCCCCATTAGAGCATCCCTTTCATACAGAAAAACTCATCTGAACCTGATGAACTGTTTAAGTACCTGAAGTTTAGGTCTGAGTATATTCTAGTTTTCTGTCGCACTGCAGATCTGAAATTATCATATCACTTTGTGAAACTTGTTTTTCCCTCACTTAGGTATTTTAGATCTGTATCTTTCATACCAATATAGGCGGTTTAGCTTTGTCAAAGAACAATAATCCGGTAGGCATCATTAGTCCCCTCTTAAACCGCTGATTCATTGATCTTTGCACCTTCTCCATTGTCAGACTCCGGTTTAGTAATATCAAACTCCAGTTTAACAATATGCATATACCTCTGCTTTTGCTTATCTTGCATTGCTTTATGCTCGCCCATCATAAATCTTAAACCGGCAATAAATATGTTTCAGCTTCCCATTGAAATGGCCAAACAAGTTTACGAGTGCAACTGGGTTCCTTCCCGGGTTACTGAAGAGCAATTAAACAGATGTGTCACAACTGGAGCTTTAGCCAAGAAAGAAGTCATCCACTGGAGGGCCCCTGGTCCGGAAAATCCTCCTGAACCCAAGGACAGAGAAGTAGTTGTATTTACTGACCATCTGGGTCGAGGCTTTAGCCCTCCCGGTTCAAAAATTTTCCGGGATGTGCTGGCCAGCTTCCAACTCCACCCTCAAGATATTGGACCAAACTCTGTGTCCAATATTTGCAATTTCCAAGTATTTTGTGAGGCCTATCTTCAAGAGGAGCCCACAGTTGAACTGTTCAGGGATTTCTTTTATTTAAACCATCGCACAGAGTTCACAGACGGACCCAACACTGAGCTTGGTGGAATGGCAATTCAAAAGAGGAAGGATGTCAGCTTCCCTCATGCCAAGCTTCATAGTCACCCCAAGGACTGGAATCAGACTTGGTTTTACTGCAAAGACACATCTCCAACTGATGAAAATCCTCTGCCGGGTTACCATCCCCACCGGCTTAGCAACACTCATCCCTTCCCTCAAAGGCTGACTGCCAAGGAACGGTCCAACTATGCACCACAACTGTCAAAGCTCAGAGCCTTTATGGCAAACGGTTTGACAGGTGTCGACTTTGTTCGCTGTTGGATAACTTGGAGCGTTCTGCCCTTAAGCCGGCGCCCCGGTTTAATGTGTGAGTACACAGGGGATTTGAAAGACCCTCAATGACACATCGACATTCAGCTAACAGAAGCCGAAGTTACTGAGGCTGTCAAGAAAATACTGAATGAACCAGAAGCTGTCTGTAGCCAGACCGGGTTAAGCCCTTTCTGCGTCTCCAATAAACCGCCAACTGTAAGAATCACAACTTTCTTGCTTTAGTTTACCCCTTTTCAGATAGTCTCAAAATTTTGTCCATCTTTCACAGGGCGATGACCCATTCTGGAAGAAAAAACCACAGGATAAACCGGCCAAACCACAGGATAAACCGGCAAAACCACTTCGCCCGAAGACCAAGGTTACCAAGAAACCTGCCAAGAAGAGGGCCACTGAATCTTCTGAACCAAATGCTGATGCGGATCTAGCTAGTCCGGACTCAGAGGTAGAACTTGACTCTCTTGGTTCTTTTTTCATACACCTTATTGACAATGACTGTTATCAGGACGACGCTGAAGGCAGCCAGGCTGACGATGCAGAGGTAATTATCCTTTCTTCCGGTTCAGACCCTCTGCCAACACAGAAAATCCGTCAAGCAAACCAGAAAATAAAATTTTCTCACCCCTTAGCTCACTTGGACCCAAACTTTCTTTTGAAGAAGAAGCAACACGAAGCCCGCCGCACAACCCGGCACAGTGGCCAGGTAGTTACCTCTGCCGGTTTACCGAACACTCCGGTCCGGAAACATCGATCAGAGGTCTCTTATACTCCTGATATTTCTTGCCCCAAGGCGGGTTGTTTTCGACAGCCTCTTAATCCGTCTGATTCAAATTATCAGGGAACACCTAATTCGTCCTCTGGCGAGTCAACGGCCACACAACTTCCAACCCTCAAGACGGTCCCTGGGTAGGTTATGCTTTAATCTTATCCTTAATGTGTTATGTTTGCATACTGTACTGATCTTTATGTTTGTTCTTCTCAGTGCCAAGCCTAGACCCAGTAAGAAGGCCCGGTTAAATAAACCGTCTGATGACAATGTGGATATTGAACTGGAGAAGACTCCAGATCTGGAAAGAACAAATACTGATGTTACACATGATGATCCACCGCCTCAAGATTAAAACTTCATAGTTGAACAAACAGAAGTTGACACCACAGGCCACACTGATAAACCGACTAGCCCGGCTCGCGCGGATGATAAGTCGGCCAGCCTAGCTAAGGCTGCTGATAAACCGTCAACTCCCGTGAAGGCTGCTGATGATAAAGAAGATGATATTATGATTACTGGCGTCGGCCACACCGCTCCTGGCAATCCTGTTGCTTTATCGAAGCATAGTGCCAAGGACGAGGTTTCTGCTATGGGCAAAGGCAAATGGAACACAGATTTGTCAACCTATGCTCACCTCAATGCCCAAGACATCCATTCTGGTTTTTTAAACCGCCTGTACACAAGCCGCGACTTTGAAGCCGGTTTAGTGAATCTAATGAAGGAGCGATATGAGGTAACTGCATAACTGCTTCTCTCTTGTGTTCAATTCCAAATATTAACCCCAGTAGCCCCCAAGTGCCGGTTTATGATAGTCATCTAAACTGGGACTTTGTAATATCTCAACTTTGCATGCTTAGCCTCCAAGGGCCGGATTATATTTCTAAGATGAACCGGTACCTTAGAATTGCAATATTACAACTTTCGCCGGTATAGTCCCCAAGGGCCGGTTTAACTGATGAAGATGCACCGGGACTTTTAGAAGAATACTCATAATGTCACTTTGAGCAAGCATACATTAGCCCCCAAGTGCCAAGAGTAATACTTGTATTGCACTTGGGACTTGTAGAAATTTCTGATTACGAGCAAATATGCATTAGCCCCCAAGTATCAGGTGCATAACTTGTTATGTGCTTGGTACTTCAAATATGCACTGCCAATTCATGATATGTTTGTCTCTTATAGGCTGAGCTGAGCAAAAAGGAAACTCAAACCGCTGATTTGCAAGAAAACATCAAGTCCCAGCAGGTAGAAACCTCCAAAACCAAAGATGAGCTGACCAGTGCCTTAGCCGCTATGGAAAAGCTGAAGGAGAGTTTCAACAAGGAGCGGGCGGATTGGGACACAGAAAAATCCGCATTGCAAAAAAGAGCCGAGGACGCAGAAGCAGCTCTTAAACCGGTGGTAGACGAGCTAACTGGTGTAAAGCGGCAAATACATGCCATGACTGCTGCTGTGTTTGGTAAATATCCTAGCTTTAAGTTTTCAACATATCATCCCATACATTGCCGGTTTACTGATGTTTGCAATGGCGCAGGAACTCGCATTAGTCATCTGGGCTCTGACGTACAGAAGAGGCTGAAGGCTGCCTATACACTTATAGAGCAGTTATATACCAGCGCGCAACGGATCATCTGCACTGCTTCTCACAACAAGCCGCCCCCAACTTTAATCAAGGAGACCTTAGAAAGGTTGTCAATGCTGCCTGTCCGGGTAGAAGAGCTAAAGAGATCTGCTGCCAGGGCTGGTGCTCTGACCGCACTAACCCGGGCAAAAGCATGGGTGCCTGATCTTGATCTGGTGGATGTGGCTAAAGGCTATCCAAGCTTAAAAGAAGACGGATCAGAATTTGGCAATGAGGACCTCCGAGCAATAAACCGGGAAGTACGTCCACTGGCTTGCCAACTGGCTGAAGAAACTGATCTTTCATATTACCAGGCGAGTTATGATGTCAACAACAAACGGGTTGCTGCACCAACCCCTGAGGCTCAAAATCTTATCCCGCCAATCCATAAGCACATCTATGCCCCTGACGTTGAACCGTCCACACTTATAAGCGATGAAGCTGTGTTCCAAGCCTTAACTGGGGTCGATTGGGCCACCATTGACTTCCAGCCGCTGGGTAGAGAGGAAGAGGATGAACCGGCGCAAGGCGATCCACAACCGTCAGGGCAGCCCGGTGACGAGTCATGATCCGGAGGCCGATTTAACCTTCCGCGTGCTGCAATACTTGCCAAAAAACAATTACTCTTTTGGGCACTGAAACGCCTTGTAATAGGCTAGTTTAAACACTTGGTCTGCTATGCCATCGTGCATATTTACTTTGCTTGATACCGTTAATTCACCATGCTTAAGATATATGACATTCATAATCTAGAGCGATTTATTCAGGCTGTTCCTGCATACAAAAAGTTGAACTTGTCCTGGCGGTTTACCACCGGACGGGTCATGATGCCCAAACATATAGCCTGGGTTTATAAACAAGGCTGTTAAAAATAATCAAATATGAAAATAAATGATACCTGTGACATTGAATCACATCGTAGGTTGATCAACTTTTGTAGTAAGGGCGATACCCCTAATCATGAGTATTGATAACTCCTTCCATATTGTGCCGGTTTATGATAAACCCATACCGGGTTGTGAAAAAACACCGGATTACTCATATATAATACTGGCGACTTATAGTCAAAACCAGACCGGGTTAATAAGCACCGGATTATGACTAATCATGTACTGACAACTTGTAGTTGAAAGCCGAGCCGGGTTGATTAACGCCGGTTTACCAAAATCATCATAAATCTCATCAAAGGAGAAAAAACTTGGCAAATAAAAGCATATGAAAACTTGTAGTCGAGGCTTTTCACGGGCTGCCAGGCCCCAAATTTGAGGCTTTTCATGGGCTGCCAGGCCGCTGAGTTAAACCATTTTACAAAGCCTTTTAAGATGGACCTCAATCTTTAACCAATCGTTGTTTTAACTTTGACAAGTTCAGGGTCTTATGAGATTGACTTGTCGAAGTTCGACGGGTCATACCAGGTTTACCTGGACGGAGTGACTTACTTAAAAAAGGCAGGCTAACCCGGGGTTTTAGGTGTATACAGCAGGCTTCCAAGCTGTGGCTTGATAGCCTATTACAAGTGTAGATTCTTTGTTCATTGCGATAGCAAAGAATCCCCAAGCAATATTTTGAGCTGTGCTCAGTGGGTGCCTATGTTTGAGTTGTTCTTTTGGAACACTCTCTTTGGCCCCTAAGTAATTTTTCTTTTTGGCTCTGAGCCAATCAAGAGGTGTAGCTATGGTTCGAATATGACCAAGCCCCCAAGTGATTTTTCTGGTGGCCTTGCGCCTATCAAGAGGTGTAGCTAAGGTTCGAATATGACCAAGCCCCCAAGTGATTTATATATATGGCTTGATAAGCCGAATCAAGGGGTAAACCGGATGCCGCTTTATAAACAGAAACCTCCATGTAACCACACATGATGTAAGAAAAAACAACAGATACCCCGCTTTAGCTGAGGCTCCGGTTTATTATATTGATCATAATATATACATTGTCATAACTATGTACATAAGCAGAGCCTAGGGCTCAGGTATAGTAAGGCCGTAGATGAGCGATATTCCACGGCCGGTGGGTCTCCTCCTTCGATTTACGTGAGTCTTTGTGCTCTCGAACATCGATTAGGTAGTATGACCCGTTGTGCAGGTTCTTGCTGACCACGAAGGGTCCTTCCCAAGGCGGGGATAACTTGTGCATATCAGTCTGATCCTGGATGAGTCGGAGCACCAGATCGCCTTCTTGAAAAGTTTTGGTTCTAACCCGGCGGCTGTGATAACGACGCAGATCTTGCTGATAAATCGCCGAACGGGCTGCTGCAATGTCACGCTCCTCATCTAACAGGTCAAGTGCTTCCTGCCGTGCCTTCTCATTATCAGCTTCAACATAAGCCTCCACACGAGGCGAGTCATGACGGATGTCACTCGGGAGAACCGCCTCTGCTCCGTAGACCATGAAGAAAGGTGTGTAACCCGTAGACCTGTTGGGCGTGGTATTGATGCTCCATAACATAGAAGGTAACTCCTCCACCCAACAACCCGGCATCCGTTGCAAAGGAACCATAAGCCGGGGCTTGATGCCTCTCAAGATCTCCTGATTGGCTCTCTCCACTTGACCATTAGATTGGGGGTGAGCCACTGAAGATACGTCAAGTCGGATGTGCTCACGCTGACAGAACTCTTTCATAGCACCTTTGGACAGATTAGTACCATTATCAGTTATAATGCTGTGCGGAAAGCCAAACTGAAAAATCACCTTCTTGATGAATTGAACAGCCGTAGCTGCATCACACTTACTGACTGGCTCTGCCTCCACCCACTTAGTAAACTTATCAACCGCCACCAAAAGGTGGGTCTTCTTGTCCTTGGATCTCTTAAAGGGCCCAACCATATCCAGCCCCCAAGTTGCAAATGGCCAAGTGATTGGAATCATCCTCAATTCCTGGGCCGGAACATGAGCTCGGCGTGAAAACTTCTGACAACCATCGCACTTTTTCACCAAGTCTTCCGCATCAGCATGAGCCGTCAGCCAATAAAAACCGTGATGAAAAGCTTTAGCTACCAGGGACTTTGAACCAGCATGGTGACCACAATCCCCTTCGTGGATCTCACATAGGATCTCACGGCCCTCTTCAGGAGATACACAACGTTGAAACGCCCCTGTTACACTGCAGTGATGTAATTCGCCATTGACAATAGTCATTGACTTGGATCGCCGGATTATCTGTCTGGCCAAAGTCTCATCCTCTGGTAACTCGCCCTGGTTCATGTACGCCAGATATGGGACGGTCCAATCCGGAATAACATGAAGTGCTGCCACCAATTGAGCCTCTGGATCAGGAACAGCCAGATCCTCCTCTGTGGGAAGTTTAACCGACGGATTATGCAGCACATCCAAAAAGACGTTGGGTGGAACCGGCTTACGCTGGGAACCCAAACGGCTTAAAGCGTCCACCGCTTCATTCTTCCGCCGGTCCACATGATCAACCTGATAGCCTTTGAAGTGACCTGCAACAATATCCACCTCTCGACGATATGTAGCCATGAGCGGATCCTTAGAATCCCAAGTACGAGACACTTGTTGAGCCACCAGGTCCGAGTCACCGAAGCACTTAACCCGGCTCAAATTCATCTCCTTAGCCATCCGAAGACCGTGGAGTAAGGCCTCATATTCAGCTGCATTGTTAGTGCAAGGGAACATTAAACGGAGAACATAACAAAACTTATCACCTCGTGGGGAAGTTAATACGACTCCAGCCCACGAGCCCTCCAATTGCCTGGACCCATCAAAATGAATAGTCCAATAAGTATGATCCGGCTACTCTTCTGGCGCCTGTAACTCTGTCCAATCATTGATGAAATCCACCAATGCTTGTGATTTGATTGCCGTCCGAGGCACATAATTTAACCCGTGAGGTCCAAGCTCAATGGCCCACTTGGCAATCCGGCCAGTCGCTTCCCTGTTCTGGATTATTTCCCCCAAAGGAGCAGAGCTGACCACAGTGATGGGATGACCCTGGAAATATTGCTTAAGCTTCCGGCTCACCATAAAAACTCCATACACCAGCTTCTGCCAATGTGGGTACCTTTGCTTAGACTCAATAAGTACCTCACTGATGTAATAAACCGGCCGTTGAACCAGATACTCCTTTCCGGTCTCCTTGCGCTCCACCATAATAGCCACGCTAACTGCCCGGGCATTGGCAACCACATATAACAGCAAAGGCTCTTTATCAACATGAGCAGCAAGGACAGGCGGCTCGGCTAGCTGCTGCTTTAAATCCTCAAACGCTTCATTGGCGGCGTCACTCCAGACGAAATTATCCGTCTTCTTCAGCATCTGATATAAAGGGATAGCCTTCTCCTCGAGGCGACTGATAAACCAGCTCAAGGCTGCAATCCGGCCTGCCAAGCGTTGAACATCATTGATGCACTTCGGTTTAGCCAAAGAAGTTATGGCCTTGATTTTCTCCGGATTAGCTTCAATGCCCCTGTTAGACACCAGAAAGCCCAAGAGCTTGCCTGCCGGTACACCAAAGACACATTTGGCCGGATTAAGCATCATCTTATAAACCCGGAGGTTATCAAAGGTCTCCTTCAAGTCATCTATCAATGTCTCCTTCTCTCTGGATTTCACCACAATATCATCCACATAAGCATGAACATTGCGGCCGATCTGATCATGAAGACAGTTCTGCACACAGCGCTGATAAGTCGCCTGGGCACTCTTTAGCCCAAAGGGCATAGACACATAGCAGAAGGCTCCAAAGGGAGTTATGAAAGCTGTCTTCTCCTGGTCCTTAACTGCCATTTTGATCTGATGGTAGCCAGAATAAGCATCCAGAAAACTCAAACGCTCGCAACCCGTCGTAGCATCAATGATTTGATCAATACGAGGGAGGGCAAAAGGATCCGCTGGACAAGCCTTGTTCAAATCTGTGTAGTCCACACACATACGCCAAGTGCCGTTCTTCTTAAGTACTAGCACCGGGTTAGCCAACCACTCAGGATGAAATACCTCAACAATAAAGCCAGCTGCCAAGAGCCTGGCCACTTCCTCACCAATAGCCTTGCGTCTTTCTTCATTGAACCGGCGGAGAAACTGCTTGACCGGTTTAAACTTGGGATCAATGTTAAGAGTGTGCTCAGCGAGTTCCCTCGGTACACCTGGCATGTCAGAAGGCTTCCACGCAAAGATGTCCCAGTTCTCATGGATGAACTCGATGAGCGCGCTTTCCTATTTCGGATCCAAGGTAGCGCTGATGCTGAACTGCTGGGATGAATCGCCAGGAACGAAATCAACCAGCTTAGTCTCATCAGCCGACTTAAACTTCAAGGCCGGATCATGCTCTGTAGTTGGCTTCTTCAAGGAAGTCATATCTGCCGGATCAACATTGTCTTTGTAAAACTTCAACTCCTCTGTTGCACAAACCGACTCAGCATAAGCCGCATCACCTTCTTCACATTCCAAAGCGATCTTACAGCTCCCATGTACCATGATGGTCCCCTTATGACCCAGCATCTTGAGCTGCAGATAGATATAACAGGGCCTCGCCATGAATTTAGCATAAGCCGGCCGCCCAAACAGGGCATGATACGGGCTCTTGATTTTCACCACTTCAAAGGTCAATGTTTCTGATCTTGAATCATGCTCATCACCAAAAGCAACCTCCAGAGTTATCTTACCGACCGGATACGCTGATTTACCAGGCACCACACCATGGAAGACCGTGCTGGACGGTTTAAGATTTTTATCTGTTAACCCCATGCGACGGAAGGTTTCATAATAAAGGATATTGATACTACTCCCCCCATCCATGAGTACTTTAGTGAACTTGTAACCTCCCACCTGAGGTGCCACCACCAATGCCAGATGACCCGGATTATCAACCCGAGGTGGATGATCCTCTCGACTCCACACAATGGGCTGTTCAGACCAGCGTAAGTAACGGGGCACCGCCGGTTCAACGGAGTTCACTGCCCTTTTATGAAGCTTCTGATCGCGCTTGCACAGGCTGGTGGTAAAGACATGGTACTGTCCACTATTTAACTGCTTCGGGTTGCTCTGGTAACCCGACTGCTACTGCTGCTGTTGGTTCCCCTGATGATTATAACCACCTTGGTTGCCTTGGTTGCCTTGATTGCCTTGATTGCCATGTCCGCTTTGATTACCATGGAATCCTGAACCGGAACTGCCTCCACCATAACCCGGCCCATGAGACCCGGGGCCTGAACCGCCAGCCGGTCCATTATCATTCCGGAAAAAATCTGAATCTTTGAACTCTCGCATAATATAACAATCCTTCCAGAGGTGCGTGGCCGGCTTGTCCCGCGATCCGTGCTTTGGGCAGGGCTGGTTCAACAGGTAATTCAGGCGCTCCGGATTGGGACTTGGTTCTCTTCCACGTGGGGGCGGTTTACCCTTCCGACACTAACCATTACCCTGTGCGTTGGTATTGGCTACAAAATCTGAACTGTTATCCGCTTTAGGCTTACCGCTGTTTCCATGCCCCGCCGAGTTATGCTGCTGCCCTTTGGTGCTGCCACCCTTCTTTCCCTTTCCTGTCTTGTCATCATCAGATTCAGGGTCCTTGGTACTATCAGAGTTGGCATATTTCACCAGAGCTGCCATAAGTGTCCCCATGTCATTGCAATGGCATTTGAGCCATCCCAGCTTCAACTTAAGAGGCGTAAACCGGCAATTGCCTTCCAACGTCAAAACGGCCGTATCAGCGTTGATGCGGTCCGATGAATGCAAAATCTCTGAAACCCGACGCACCCAATGGGTTGTTGATTCTCCTTCCTCCTGGACACAGGCAGCTAAATCCACAATTGACATGGGCTGTTTGCACGTGTCTTTGAAATTCCGAATAAACCGGGCTCTTAGCTCGGCCCATGACCCAATGGAGTTAGCAGGTAGGTTTTTCAACCAAGTGCAAGCTGTCCCTTCCAACATCATGGTGAAGTACTTAGCACATGCTGCATCATCTACGTCCAGCATCTCCATCGCCATCTCATAACTCTCCACCCACGACTCGGGGGATAAATTGGCTGTGTAATTCGGCACTTTACGTGGGCCCTTGAAGTCCTTGGGCGGCCGTACATTGCGTAATGCTGGGACGAGACACGGCACCCCCAAAGAACTAGAGGTAACCCCTGGTTCCACCGAAGTTGTTGGACGAACCGGAGTAAGCTGACGGGCCGCGTTCTGTGCTGCTAACTCAGCCTCTCGACGTGCCCTAGCACGGTCCACCACATCCTGAGCATCAACACCGCCACCCGCCGGGTTATGGCCTCGTGGCGGATTACGGTTGCGGGCACTGCTAGACACAGCCGGTTCATCAACATGCCTGCTGTAACTCCGGCTTGGGCGGGGGGTGGAATGAATCCTCTCGCGACTGTACGAATAAGCCTGTTGCTGAGTCAAAGCTGTCTGAAGGAGCTCCCTAGCCCGTCGCGTCTCCACCGCTACAGGGGACTCACCATCGACTGGAAGGGCCGCCAATCGTGAAGCGGCCGCGACTATGTTATCCAAGGGGTTGGAGTAATGACCCGGAGGCGTGGGCACATGCTGGGATGGGATATTCTGAAGAGGCGGATCCATTGCGCGTGGCTGAACCGGCGTCCCCGTTCCAGGCGCTTCTACCCGGTTTACCACTGGCTGGTTGCTGGTTCCGGCCCCTGGCGTATTGAAGAGATTCCTGGCTTCGTAAACCGGAGGCAGGTGAGATCGGTACCTTCTCCTCATTACATCATTTGACGCGTTCTGATCCAACGTAAGCTGATAGGCCTGTGCATCTAACTCGGCCCGCTCTGCAGCCGTCCTGGCATTTTCAGCTGCCAAATCTACCTTGGCTTGGGCTATTTGATCTGTCACCTTCGCCACTTCTGCGTTGTGCCGCTCCTGATCTACCGGGCTGACTTCGGCCGCTAACAGTGCTGCCAAGGTGTTGAATAAATCGGACAGAGCCTGAGCCGGCGGTGGCGCAGGGCCTCCTGCCCCAGCTGCCGTCGCCGCTGCTGAACCGGAGATCATCGCTGCAGCGGTCGAAGATTGTGGTGCTGACTGTGTACCGTCCATGAAGATCGCAACCCGGCTTGGCGGGTCAAGAGAGTCCGGAATACTGTCACCATCGGAACAACCACCAAACCGGCCATCCTGCAGCTGGTACAATGACTCGGTCTCTCCAGTAGATGACTCGTCACCGGAATAAACAACGGTTTCGCCATCATATTCCGATCTATCTTCAGATTCCACTCCGTGGATGACTCCCACGAAGGCACGCCTCATGACAGGCTTAACCTGGGCAGATCTCGCACGCTGAGCCGTTTCGATGGTGTCGGTGCAGATGTCCGGCTCAGGGCCCGGTTCGCCAATCTTGCCAATGAACACGTGAATGCCGCCGAAGGGGACCCGGTACCCGTACTCAATTGAACCGGCCTCGGGGCCCCAGCCTGCATCGTCGATGTAGAGCTTGCCGCGACGACTTTTGGTCATCCAGCCCACAGCGTATCCCTTGAGTCCTTCGAAGCTGCCCTCTAAGAATTCGAAACCATCGTGCGATAGCCCCACGGTGGGCGCCAACTATCGTGGTCTTGTCACGGCAGATGTCCTAGAGAAAGGACTTAGTCGCGGAGCCATCGCGACGGGTTAGCTTAAAGGGGTTAAAGCGGACAAGGGACGCAGAGAGTTTATACTGGTTCGGCCCCTTGCGGTGAAGGTAAAGGCCTAATCTAGTTGTTGTGGAATTGCTAGGGTTTCGATGACCAGGGAGCGAATCCGCTATGCTTGGCTCTCGAGTTGTTGTCCGTCGTCCCCAAACCGCCGCCGGGTCGTCCCCTTATATACATGGGTTGACGCCCGTCGGTTTACAGGATCCCGAGGCCGGCTCATGAACATCTCCGGCTCGGTCTCTACTCTTTCTATCTTATAACACAAGTTTACATATCAATGTCGGTTTATATCTACAGGCCTTAATCCGCCGTTGGGCCCTGGGCCTTCATAAAGCGCCTCCATCTTTGTCTTCGTGGGCTTCAAGTATAATAACTCATTATGGGGATAACCCGGCCTCTCCTGGCCGGTTTATACCCAGTAGTAATATCCCCAACAGGACACATCAAAAGTAATACGTACAGAGCATCTCCAGTGTATAGGGCCTTGCCTCTAAGGTAGGCCCCACATGGTTTGCCTCTTATCAAATGAGAAAACTGAGCATGTGAGATGGTGGACGGAGGGAGTACGATACCATTAGTACTACAGTTCTTTTGGAAGGGTTGTAGTAGTCCCTCCCATTCACATGTTCACATTTCAAGCTTCAATAAAAATGTTGCACGCAAGGATTAAGAGAAACCTCGGCAATGCATGTACTCCCTCAATCCATATAGGGTATAAAATGCATTTTGGAGGCTAACTTTGACCACATGTTAGAGCAATAATATGACATCCAACTTACACAAATCTTACCATCAAATCCATACGTGGTCATTATACTGCTAACACATGCATGTGTTGCAATTAGTATGTAGATACAGTAGTAAACACTCACTATCTAGTAGTACTCTACACTACTACTACTATGAGGCCATCCAACTGTGTCCCGGGCTCCCGGTAGAAGACCGCGGACACCAATTATTTGTTCATATTTAAATTTGTTTTCACACAGCGAAATATCTCTATCTCTACTCTTATAAAAAACTGAGTTGGTGATGATGGTGTGCCTGCCATCTTGTAATATAGACCATCCGATCTATATCTGACGGATAGAAAGCAAACTATGACAATTTTACAAAAGATACCCGCACCTCTCTCCACATTTACAGATAAGGCCTTGCCTCGTTCATCCTTATCTCCCACAACCTCATTGCTGAGCAATTAAAAAAGGAAGTCTCTGGAACAATCTAGCATGGTGGCCGCTGCCGCCTGCCGGCGCCGTCCATCCGCATGCCTCCGCCCAGTCCGACCACCAGTCACCACCACGCCCCACTCCTCCTCACCTTATCTCTCATCTTTCATTTTTTCGATGAAATTCTCGAGATACCATTTTTCCGATAAAATTCTCGAGATATCATTAGTTTTTACACATGGGATTACTCCTGCATGGGTCAATCACAACAGGTGTTTTGTAAAAAATTGCATCTTGATGTTCCATGCAATGCACGGGCATGTTGCTAGTCCATGAAAACACTTCGAATCCCCACCGACCACTAATTTATTACCATTTCTGTCTTTCATATACGCGCTGACGGGTGGGCCCTATGGTAATGTGCGCTGCTGAATGTGGACCGTTTGACTGGTCAATTGATCGTGTCATCAACAAATTACGGAGCTGTATGGTGAGCCAGTGATCGTATGATCACTCTAAAATGTATTTTATTAACACAGTACAGACTCAAACTACCATTTCTTTCTTTCATATATGCGCTGACAGGTGGGCCCCACGGTTACACGCACCGATGGTGCAACACTAGTTGCGCCACGTGGAATGTTTGACTGGTCAATTGATTGTGTCATCAACAAAATACGGAGTTGTACGGGTGAGCCAGTGACCGTATAATCATGACATGTATTTTTTAACACGGTACAGACGCAAGCGCTCAGATATATGCGCAAGCACTCACCGCTATAAACGCACACACGCAGACCCTACCCCTATGAGCACCTTCGAGAGAGTGAGCCAGCATATGATCTTGAGATTTTATGAAGTCACCATAGGTGCCTCATAGTCGAGGGGAACGTCTCCTCCCACTGAACGCACATCGCCGGAAAATACTGAAATTAACCTAGGATAAATGCGAGCACCAGGACTTTAACCCTGGTGGGCTCGGGAAACCACTGTCCTCCTAACCATCCAACCACAGGTTGGTTAGCACCACAAAATATATGTGGTGACCGTGATGAGCTTATTCTGAAGTCCAGTGACCAAATCGTGCTTTTGCTTCAAATACAATGACCGTAAGTGTCGTCAACAAAATACGGAGCACGCATCAAATACAATGTCCGTCAGTGTCATCAACAAAATACGGAGATGTATCGTGAGCTAGATACCGTATGATCACCACGAGAATGTATACGGTGACCGTAATGAGCATATTCTGAAGTCCAGTGACCGTATAGTGCTTTCGCTTGAAATACAGTGACCGTCACGCGTGAATGTGTTAGGGGCATGCATACTTTTAGAGGGCCGAGAGATAGTTTGTGTGCGTACGTGAAAGTGGTGTAGAAAGAGGGGGTGTCCAGTGGAGACAAGGAGAGATATGTCCTTCGTTTCTCTTTCCCGTGACTAAAATTTTAGGAGAAAATATAAACATTCACAATGCAGAACAAATATTTTTGGATGCACCATGCAATTAACTTTCATGTATAACATTGTACTATTGTATATGCTTATTTTCTTAGTGGCCGATTACGTGTGCGGTGTGGTGGGCACATCATTTCTAGTTGGGGTGGGCACATCATTTCTAGTTGTGGTGGGTCAACATGAGGACTCATGGGTCGGTTCCATCCTACGCCACATAGGTTGGACCGAGACGCATTATACGAAGACCCATGTGGAGGACTCGGCGTAGAAGACGAAGCTACCAGAGTCGTGGAGGACTCTATCCCCACTGATGATAAGCCGACTATATATGATTTGTAACCCTAGGCCCCGAGTATGTTATAGAAGCCCGGGGGCTAGTTCGTCGATAGTATACACACACGCACAATGCCTGGTATTCACATGTACTTTGTACACACCCCTATCACTAATATACAGTACCAGGAGTAGGCTGTTTCCTCAACTGCAAGGGCTCGGACTTGGGTAAAACTTTGCCTCGTATTACCATCCAGCCTAATAGTCAGGGATATCCTACCGAATGATCTGATGGAATCATATCTGCCAACTACTAAGAGAGAGGTGTGTCTGTGGGGGGGGGGGTGCAATGTGTGCGAGAGAGGCCTAAAGATAATGTGCATGCGGGAGACACGTAGGCACATATATGTATGTATAGAGGGCTAGTAGAGGCCGTGAGTGTGTATATATGCATGTGAGAGAAATAGTGTTTTCCAACCGAGATTAGTGAAAAGAGTGGTACATAGTAGTCAGAAAGAGAGAGGGAGATATATAGAGAGTTTGTGCGTGAGACACCCCGACACCCCGGGAGAGATTGTGAGCATGTGTGAAAGAGAAATGCCGATGTATATAAAGTGTGTGCACTTATGTGTTAGATAGAGAGATATATAGAGTGTGTGTGAGAACGGGCCGAGGCATAGTGCATCTACATGTAAAAGGCGGTTCTACGCATTAAATTAAAATATAAATGGCATTATTATTTTTGGATGAGATCATGAATTTTGCAATTTGCGTATGAACGAAAATCGGTCTATCAGACACCCATACTCTATTGAATTCTAGCATGTGCATGTGTTTATTTCATATTATCGATCCATAGAGTGAGAGCGGTTTGAAATACAGGCAATGCATTGCTTTTGCAATTCATATATAAACATTAATTAGTGCACTCCATGTTGTTAGTGTGAAGCACTTTATACATTTGTCACTTACATGGATACATTCCAAATTGCTAGCTACGAAATAGAATACATGTTGAATTCAACATAAAGGGGGTTTCAAAGATTCGAATTCATAGGAAGTGCATTCATCTATTTGAATCCGAGATAATGGCATTTGTAAATCAGATCTAAAAGGGGGCATCAATCTTTGTTGTGCGTTTGAACGTGCTATATATTCATACGCATGTCTAACTATTTTTTTTGCAACCAAGGAGATTATATCTGGAACAATGCATGAACTAAGGTAAGTTGCATATTTTTTAATATATACTCGTGTACAATGGTCTTTCAAATGTACCCCCTCCATTCCAAAATAATCGTAGTTTTAGGATTTTCAAGAGTCAAGATTTGTGAAGTTTGACAAATCCTGAAAGTTCAATTCAAGAGAACCGAAAATGTTAATGCTTCTGCTCCCAAATATTGAACGAAGCGCCAAATAAGCCTCTGGTCACCCGAAACCGCGCGAGACTAATGTTTGGGGGTAGGAAATTACTGTCCTGACTCTGGCCCGTGTAGCCAATCGGCCCGATGTCCAAAGGTCTAAACCGGGGTAGGTTTGTAACTTCACCAAGACGCCAGTCTCAACCGCCTCCGAGAAGCATTCGTACGCTGTGGGCGCCTAAACACCCATGCGCTCGGCCGAAATCTATCCCGCCCACCATTTGGGACACCTGAGATTACTGTCCTACCCCCAACCCGCAATATGTCTGAAATTTTAGATGGGGGCAAAGTTTGTAACTTTCCCCAAATTTCAAACAAGCGCGTCCCAAGCCGAAACATTGTTCCCCCTTAGTTCCCCCCTCCCTCCGTTTCCCCATTCATACTCCATGGGCGCCAAAACGCCCTCTCCACCAGCCGCGAAACCCCAGCCTCCTCCGTCCTCCACCCCATCGCGCCCAATCCACCACCGCCCTCCTCCATCACGCCGGAGCCGGTACCCCGACGTCGTCGTCCAACGCAACCTTAAGCGCAACGCCTTCAAGGACTTAGCAGCTAAAGCCGAGACAGAGCTGCCTCCACGACGCCGACGCCGACGTGCGCCATACCAGAACCACTTCGACCATGCCGTCCTGCACCTCACCGCTGCTGCTCCACTATCGCAACCGTCCACCGCATCGGAGCTGTTCCCGCTACGCCGTCGTTCGCCGCCTCGGATCTGGTTCCCCGCCGCCGACAGACAGCCACCGCACCACACTCAACAAACTTGGCCATGGGTTCGTCCAAGGCTCCACCATCCTCCACAACTTCTCGTTTCCAGTGAACCACAAGAAGATCGTTGGAAAAACAGAAGGAGGACACAGCACTGCCAGCAGAAAGAGGTGCTCCTCTTCCCTTATTCGTGCAAACCTTACGTCTCTGCTCACACTGTATTCATCCCACGAAAGAAACTAGTTGAGCGCTTCTTACTGCATCTTATTCGTGATACTAAATGCACAAGGTTTCCTCCCATTTACTATTTCACCTTGGCTAGAGGTCAGTAGCCCGCCTGGATTTCAATTCAGGGTCAGTTGAATCGCAATTAAAAGAAGCAGCACCTGCTTAGGTGCGCGGGGCAACTAGTCCACCTGTTCGCCGAGGAAGCGGCACATCAATGTGTATCATAGGGGTGTGGGGCGCAGGAGCTGCTTGCGCCCGATCTGGAGGTCGGCGGGGCTTGAAGGGATGGCCGGGGGGTGGTGCCAAGCACGGCGGTGCGGTGAGGTCAAGGGGAGGGCGGAGGCAGGGGACTGGGCCGGTGGTCGCTGGCATTTCGAGGAAGATCGTAACACTGACTGGCTGGAGGTAGATGAAGGCGATCTGCCTGTTCTTTGTACATCGGACGGTGCAGAAAAAATGGACTGACCTATTTGTTTTCAGTCGACTGTTATTTTCATAGGACCACACCTTGGGGTGTGCTGGAGGAGCATCTGCATTTCCCAGCCATCCCTGTGCTCATATTTCAAAATCCTAGAATCTAGTAATTTCGTGTGCCATGCGTGTTGTAGAGCTATCATATGTCTCCCGTCATTTATTTCTCACCGACCTGCTATCTGCTACTTTTACACTGTACTACTTGTGCACACACTTCACCCATACTCACACTATTGTTTTTTTATGCATGGGTATTTCAGACTCTGACGCTGTCGGTGCAACAAACCCTAGGTCTGTTGCCCAGACTATGCACAGGCACGGGACCAAGATTGAAGCACCAGCCCAAGTCAGAGCACAAGGGACTAAGAGATTTGAGGGACCAACATGCAGATCAGAGAGACCAAGATCAAGCCAGAGGAGCAAAATACTATCAAGAGAGAGGCCTCCCTTGCCGAGCAGGCGAGCCCGGCAAGGGGCGAGGCCACCCCCAGAAGCAAAAAACCAAGGCGTCCCAGCAGGGCCTGCTGTGACACCCTGATTTTGGCAACTTTTTCTTTTCGAACTTCTTCTGGTTTTATTTGGAATTTGAATGGGTTTTGAATTTTTCATTTGGACTTGGTCATTCTTGAATCTTCTCCAAAGTGATTCCAAGCCTCAGCATCTTGCCAAAACCCTGCCAAGTACCTCAAAGACTCAAATTCCAATTTAAATTATTTTCAACAACTCTTTTCTTTTATTTGAGGATTTAGGGCATTATTAGGGGTTGTGAAGCAACCTATGGTTTGGATGCTCAGAAAATTCTCATATAATTCCTAAAAATACCTTGGACTATATCTTGCTCCAATATCTAAAAATATTCCATAAAATATTTAATATACTATGCAAAATAATTCATTTTTGTCCCTGTTCAGTTTGGACCCTTGTGAAGGAAGTGCATGCTAGGGTTGTCCAATTGCTCTCAAATTTTTATAGCATGAGGACACCTCCAAACAACCTTCCTCAACCAAGTTTCAGCATCTGAGGATCTTCTATGTGAGTAGTGCTTCAACTTTCAGTTTCAGACCAGATCTGTCACTTACACATGAACTACCCTCAAAACTTATCCAAACCACCTCAAACTCTACCAGTTTGGAGTTCTTCTAACAGGGATCACTCCAAACACTATCTTTGGCTCAATCTCCACCTCATTTCTTCTCTGGAATCTTCACAAGTTTGCTGTCAGAGAGTGTTGATGATCTTACCTCTCATCTATGTGTGAACCAAGCCAAACCAAGGCTGTAGGTGATCTGAGGGATCGAAGGTCGACATGCTGGACATGTTTTGCCAGGCTTGCGTGGCCTCCTGGTGCCAAGCACCATGGTGAGCACGGTGCTGGCATGCCTGTCGCCGCACTCTGCGCTGCGCCAGACTCGGGTCTCATCCGAGCGAGACCATGGCGCCGCAGCAGCTTGTCTGGGCATGCCGACATCGCCCCTGGTCGACACGCAGCCCCTCCAGAACCCTCGCCCTCGCCGAAGATGCCCTCGCCGGCTGCCACACCATCGTCGTACTGTGAGACCCGTGCGGTCATAGTTGCGGCGCTGCTCGTCGTTTCCTCCCGAGCCGTCGCCTCCCGCATTGAATGATGCTGCCCTCTCAAGTCCCTTCGCCGGAAACATCTAGCTAGCGCAGCGTACGTCTCACCGGCGCCATGGCCCGCATCTCACCGCATCCAGAGTGCTCGCCGAGCTCCCCCTCCGCCTATTTAAAGCCCCGCCCGGCCTCGCCTAGCTCCTCACCCCTCTCCCTCCTCCTCAATCGCCCCCATAGAGCAAGAGCCAAGGCCGAGAGGCCTCTGGCCTCGAGCTTCGCCGGAGCTCCGCTGCCCGCTGAAATCCATCACCAGCCCTCTCCAAGCCGCCCCAACCCCGCCTGAGCCCACCGCTGAGTTCGTGGTGTTCCACTGGTGCTTCCAGACCCCTCCCCGAATCGAACCGCCGCCGGAATCGCCATCGCCGACAATCACCGTAGCACCCGTCCGCTGGAGAAGAAGGGCGTGACGCCGTCCGGCCATCTTCGGAGGAGCTACGGGTATGGGGTGAACCACCGTCGAACACCTGATCCATCCCCACCATCCACAAGCCCCACCGCCGTCGCTATCGCCGGCAATCATCGCCGGTGAGCCGCCCCTCTTCCCTACTCTTTCTCCCTCCTCTGTTTAAACGGGCCGGGCCCCACTTGCCAGTGACTTGACGAAGCGGTAAGTGGAAGCTCCCGGGGCAAATACGCCTTCGACGTGGCCCATTCTGGTTTTTCCATTTTTGATTTATTTAACAGAGTTGACCAGTAGGTTTGACTGCTTATAACTTTTTACAGGAAGGTCCATTTGACCTGATTCTTTTTGCATTGTGTTCATAATGAAGCCCTTTATTTTTCCACCAAGTTTGGTATTTTTCCAATACTCAAAGAATTGTTGGTGAATAAAAAGGGTTTATGTGACATTTTCTTTTGCCATTTAAAAATATTTTCAGAAGGAGATACTTGAGGATTTGAAGACCAGGAGTTTCTGAACAACCCAACTGATCAAGGCAAGACAGGACAACCATATTATGAAGCATTTCATAGCATTGCATAATTCATATTCATTTCTTGCATTTAAATTATCATTGATAATTCAAAGTAAATTATTCAAATGCCTTATGTTGATAACTCAAATTGATATGATGATTATCCTTGCTTGCTAAGTGAAACTTAGTTGGTTGATCAAGAGTCACCTGTCCGGGCTTACCCGTGCAACCACATTTGCCGGTATGGGACGGCCTTGACTTGGTCTGGCTCGGTGCTCTTTCATCGGTACCTCCAAAGAGGGAGGGTTATGCGTGCGTGTTGCCCTGATCAGGTAGACGGCGATAACCCTGTGAGCCCAGTTGAGTTGTTTGCCGGCGTCCCCGTTTGGGACAGTTTAGTTAGGCCACGACGGTGGCAGGTGTCATGAGGTGACACGGGGCCACCTAAGGCTTGACTCCGGGGGAGTGTGATTGCCGGGGGTACGATGAAAGAGTCACGGGCCAGGCAGGTTTCATTGGAGCAATGCTGGTCCACCCGAATGGGATCACGAGGTCAGGTGCTCCATAGTGTGGGTAAAGTGTGCAACCTTTGCAGAGTGTAAAATCTATTCGAATAGCCGCGTCCATGGAATTGGACAGCCCGTCCAGACCTCTCTAGGTGATCAACCATAATAACCATAGTAATGATGGAAGAACTTGTCTTATAAGCAGAAATACTCATCGAGGTCGAGTATTTTGAGGGTTGTGAGACAACCCGGATATGAGTAAGTTGGTGGCAGTAAGTGAATCACTTAAGTTTTAACATGCTCAATGCCATGCTATTATTTGCTGCATATTTGGTTGTCATGTGCTTGCGAGTACATTCAAAGTACTCACCTATCGTGTCATGCCAGATGTAGGAGAAGACTGAGACGGAGGTCTCGATGTCCGTGTTGCGATTCCTAGGATGTGTCCTCGGCAGTCTCCCTGTGGATGGAGTTACTTTCATGTTCCGCTGTAGTAGTCCGTAGTAATACCGAGGCCCTGATATGTTAGATAAATAATGTAGATACTGTCATAGCACTAGATGTGCCTTTGGCCTCGATGATCATGTAATATATGAGCTTGTACTAGACTATCATCAATAAAAGTTCAGCTATGTTCTGTTCCAAGTTGTTGTGTGTTTCCAGAAGACATGATCTCTGGGTTGGAAACACTGGTAAACCGGTTCTCTGAGCCGGGGTGCCACACCTGCCGGGACTCACGGAGGCAGAACCACCTCACCAACCACTCCACCACGACGCACGTCGTCGATCAGTGTGGTGTCAAGCCGTAGAGTGACTAAGTGGTAGCCATTCGCCACATGGCAGCCACTCCCTACAGGAAAAAACCACAGATGACACCCGTCTTGTGACGTGTCAAGCAAGCAGGCGTGAAGCTGGCAAGACAGCCCGGCAAGCCTTGCCGGGCGACCAATGATGTGACGTTAAGCGGTGCATTTAATGCGCCCTATCAGCCCGCAGAGTTAGGTATGATAGCACCGTTTGCTATCTTATCATTGCATAATGACTACTTTGCCATGGTGGTAACCCCTTGATCTATAAAAGGAGGCCCATGGCAACCGTAGAAAGGGTTAGAAGGTTGGATAACTCAGACCCCCATACGCGCGTAGTCGCTGCTGCCCTGAGGCAACCCTTGCCGGGCAAGTGTACTACGCTCCATCACCACCTTTCCACCATCAATCCACCAAAGCAGGAGTAGGGTTTTACGCCTCACGGCGGCCCGAACCTAGGTAAAATTGCTTGTGTGATCCCTGCTGTGCTGCCCCACGCTCGTCTGCTCTTTGTGCAATGCGACGCCCCCCTGCTGAACCAGCAAGGGACCTTCTGGTCCCATAGGTGGCCGTGGTTTCCCGCGACATCTTTGGCGCGCCAGGTAGGGGGATCGCTTGCGCGAACCTGAAGGCGTGTGCAGCGCGTCATCTTCATCTTTGACGGTGCCATCGACCATGGCGCCGAAGAAGAAACCCGGTCCTTCGACTCACCCATCGACCTCGAAGGCTCCGCCGCCCGTGGCCTCTAATGCTACGGGGGGTGCGGAGACGCACGAGGAGGCGGTCGCTGCTGTGGATGTGGTCGGAGCAGGTGGCACCGTCACCACTTCCCCCACGGCTGACACAGGAGCAGGAGGCATCGGAGGAGAGCAGCGTCAACAACACTGCGATGGCCATGCTTCACAAGGTACGGGTGAAGGGGTTACTCCATCTGCACCCCTCTCTCCCACCGACGGGCACAGCCACAGCAACGGCGCGCGGACCGGGGCGAATCGCCGCCCTCCGGCCGCTCCCTCCATGGGTGCGGTCGCAGCGCGTGCACCTCCCCCGGAACGCATCGACCAAGCCGCTACGCGCGACGGAGCCACTGGCCCTCGAGCGCCTTCACCACACCACATCCAGGTGGTCGCCTCGCAGCAACAGCGGGGGCGTGACACCATCGTCGCTGGCACCATCAGGAGCCGAGCGACGGTGCGAACGACTTCTTCATCATCTATGCCAAGCATAGCTTCGGAGGCCATGGCACTGGCTCAACTGTTGCTGAGGTTTCCCCCGGCGGTCGAGAAGGTGGACGAATGGCATGCCACCATCCAAAGTCTGCTCAGTTCCGCCGAAGCTGGGGGCTCACGGCGAGCTAGCCCGCCACGGCCTCCCCAAGCGACAGCAACAGCTCATGCTGCTGACCGTATAGAAGGGGCCATCCCCACGGTGCAGTCCCCGCCATTGCAGCCAGCGCGAGCATAACTGAATCAAGACCCCGATGATGTCTTGACAGCCTCTTCTGACCCACGAGCATGTCCAGGCCAATGACGAGCCCCGGAGGATAGGCGGAGAGGAGACGCGCGCGTCGTCGTCGAGCAACGCCGCGACGACCTCCACCGGACCGACGGGTGCGTCGGCCCCAATGTTGACGAGCCCACGCTCGGTACTGGAGGGTGCCTACCTTTCGAGGTTGGCTGCCCTGCCTTTACTCATGAGCTGCGGCAAGTCCGTTGGCCGTCCGTTCGCATGTTCAAGCCAGAGAGACCTGAGAAGTACGATGGAAGGCCGAATCCGGCAGTTCCTGAGCATCTACACCATCGTTGTTCAGGCTGCCGGGGGAAGAGATGAGAAGGTGTTCGCCAACTACTTCCCTTTGGCTCTCAAGTCCAATGTGAGGTCTTGGCTGATGCACCTACCGGAGAACTCCATTTCGTCATGGGCTGACCTGTGCCATGAGTTCATTGGCGCCTTCACTGGCGGTCATCAAGAACCCGGCAGGCCCAGCGACTTGCAGCTTCTCCAACAGAAGGAAGGAGAAACCCTCCATAAGTATTTACAGAGGTTCAGCAAAGTTCATAGAAATATCCCAAATATCCATCCGGCAGCTGTAATAGCTGCCTTCCAGTCCAATGTGCGCAACCGCCGGATTCGTTCCAAGATGAACGTGCGGTTGCCCAAGACTGTGAAGGAGCTCTACACATTGGTGGATAAGTGTGCTCGGATGGAGGAGGGAAGGAAGTTGCCCGGAGAGGAAGATTGCACTAATGTTGATTCAGAGGAGGATGATGAATCAACCAGTCAGAAGAAGAGCAAGAAGCGCAGTAAGAAGCAGAGAGATAAGGCAGTGATGACTATTGAAGGATCGGGCACACCTAGTACTGGCAAGAAGGCCAAGGCTGAGGCCCCCGGCAAGGAAGCTGCGGTGTGCGCTGACTACCGGGACGCCGCTGCTGCTGAGAAAGCCGGGAAAGGTGATGGGCCGTATTGCAAAATCCATCGGACCAAGGGCCATGACCTTCAAGAATGTTATCAGGTTTGGCAGCTTGTTAAGAGACAGAGAGCAGAGTATGAGAAGCGTGACAAGGAAAAAGGTCAGAATGTTGCTGGTGGTAAGGGCCAAGGCGGTGAAGTAAATCGCCCCGGCAAAACCCCTTCGGAACCATGGAAAGCCCGCCAGAGGTCGAGAGACGGAACCCTGTGATGGTGAGAGTGATGGAGGGGATGAAGAGGAAACCAGTGAACAGGAATTCCAGAAGGCCACTGACGCCCTGTTTGTTGACGGGGGTGCATCCTTGCACACCTCTCACCGCCAGCTCAAGTGGTGGGCAAGAGAAGTCAATGCCACGGAACCAACGCCAGAGGCCCGGAAGCCGCTCAAATGGTCCCGTACGCCGATCATCTTTGATGAAGAGGATCACCCTAGCCGTACCACTGCGGTAGGGTGTTTGCCGTTGTTGGTCTCCCCAACGATCCGCAACCTCAAGGTCACAAAGATGCTAGTGGACGGCGGGGCTGGGTTGATTCTGATCTCCCCAGCAGTTATCAGCAAGCTTCAGATAGCAGAGGAAGAGTTAGAGGTTACCGACACGTTTCAAGGAGTTAATCCTCGCAGGAGCCGTCCTAAGGGAAAGATCACGTTGCCGATAACGTTTGGGGGAGAACTGAACTACCGGACTGAAAGGATTGTGTTTGATGTGGTCGATCTCCCCCTGCCGTACAATGAGATTCTTGGACGCTCGGCCCTGGCTAAATTCATGGTGGCATCCCACTATGCCTACAATACCCTGAAGATGCCTGGGCCACTAGGGGGTCATCACCATCCCATCAGATGAGAAGGATGCAATCATTTGTGTAGACAAGATGTACCGGGACGCGGTCGTGGCAGAGGCAGCGGCAGCAGCAGTTCTCGTCAAGGAAAGCAAAGGAAAAAAGAGAGACTGTAGGAGCTCCGGCAAAGAGTTCGGGAAGCGTGCCCCCACCGAGTGCACGGCACCCGTTGACGACGTGCCAGAGTGTTCTAATGGCAAGAGATCCAAGGTCACTACACCCCAAGTGAAGAAGGTCCCGGCAGGGCTGGCTGGCATTGATGGTACTTTCACTATCAGCGCCACCCTCGATGACAAATAGGAAAGTGCGCTTGTTGCCTTCCTGCGGGCAAATATCGATGTGTTTGCTTGGTAACCATCTGATATCCCCGGTGTTCCCAGGGAGGTAATCGAGCACCACCTTGCTGTCTGCCCACACGCCACACCTGTCAAGCAGAAAGTTCGGAAGCAGGCCTTGGAGAGGCAGCAGTTCATTGCGGAGGAGATCAAGAAACTTGAGGCAGCTGGTTTGGTTAGGGGAGTGCTACACCCCACTTGGTTGGCAAATCCAGTGGTAGTCCGGAAGGCTAACGGGAAGTGGAGGCTTTGCATAGACTTCACAGATCTCAACAAAGCTTGCCCGAAGGACCCATTCCCCTTGCCGCGCATTGATCAGATGGTGGATTCCTCTTCAGGTTGTGATTTGCTCTCCTTTCTAGATGCATATTCTGGGTACCACCAAATCTTCATGTCCAAGGAAGATGAAGAGAAGATGTCGTTCATCACTCCATGTGGTACGTACTGTTTTGTCTGCATGCCATTTGGATTAAAGAGTGCCGGGTCTACTTTTGCGAGGGCAGTCCAAATTGGTTTTGAGTCACAGTTGCACAGAAACATAGAAGCTTATATGGATGACATTGTGGTCAAAACCAAGGATAGAGCCACTCTTATTCAGGATTTGAAAGAGACGTTTGCTAATCTGCGCAAGATCAATTTGAAGCTCAATCCGGAGAAGTGTGTATTTGGTGTTCCCTCCGGCAAGCTACTTGGGTTCTTCGTATCCCATCGCGGGATCGAAGCCAACCCCGACAAGATCAAAGCTATCGAGCAAATCCAAGCGCCAAGGACAGTTAAGGATGTGAGGCATTTGACAGGATGTGTTGCCGCGCTAAGCAGATTCATCTCCAAGTCTGCCGAGCGTGCCCTGCCGTTCTTCAAAATTTTGAAGAAGGCTGGGCCCATGAAGTGGACCCCGGAAGCAGATGCAACTTTACAAGAGCTGAAGGCCTACTTGTCCTCTATGCCTACCTTAGTCGTCCCCAAACCTCAAGAGCCGTTGCTGCTGTACTTAGCGGCAACCAACCAAGTGGTCACTGCAGCCTTGGTAGCGCAGCGAGAAATAGATGAGGCAGAGAGTGAGCAGAGACCGGCAGAGTCAGAGAAGGATCAGGATAGCAGTGAGCACGGCAACGAGGGCAACCCCAAGGACGCGGCAAGGAAGAAAGTGGTGCAGCGCCCAGTGTACTTTGTCAGCTCCCTGTTACACGGGGCTAGATCGAGGTACTCTGGTGTGCAAAAGTTGATCTTTGGTCTCATCATGGCCTCAAGGAAACTGCGCCACTACTTCCAAGCCCATGAGATCATGGTTGTCACTCGTTTCCCGTTGCAAAGGATACTCCAAAACCCTGAGGCTACTGGCAGAATAGTGGAGTGGGCTTTGGAGTTATCCAGCTTTGGTTTGAAGTTTGAGAGCACATCAACTATCCAGAGCAGGGCCTTGGCAGAGTTTATTGCTGAATGGACGCCAACCCCTGATGAGGAAGTGACTGAGACAGTTATCCCCGGCAAGGAATCACCCCAAGAATGGATCATGTATTTCAATGGTGCCTTTTCCCTGCAAGGTGCAGGGGCTGGCGTGATTCTCGTTGCCCCCTCCGGGGATCACTTGAAGTACGTCGTCCAGATGCATTTTGCCCGGGAAGAGGCCACCAACAATACAGCAGAGTATGAAGGCTCCTTGCCGGGCTAAGGATTGCAGCAGAATTGGGAATTAAGAAGTTGATCATTCGAGGAGATTCACAGCTTGTGGTGAGAGATGTCAACAAGGATTATCAAAGTCCATTGATGGAGGCATATGTCAAGGAAGTGAGGAGATTAGAGGAGCGCTTTGATGGATTGCAAACAGAGCATGTACCCCGTGCGGAAAACAACATAGCTGATCATCTGTCAAAGTGTGCTGCGCAAAAGCTTCCTGTGGAACCAGGGACTTTTGTTCTCCATCTCACTAAGCCCTCCGTATCCCCAGCAACAATGGCCCGGAAAAGGAGAAAGTTGGACACCGGTAAGCCTCTCCCGGTAGAGCCGTCCGCTCCCGGCAGAGACCTTGCTGGAAACAACTCCTCACAGCCTGCCGGACCACCCCCTCCAGCCGGGCCCATGGACCCCGTGAACGAGGCTTGTGCTCCCGCAGCAGAGGAGGTGCCGCTAGTCCTTGTTGCCGAGCCCCAGGCTCCAACTTGGGCAAGGCACATTGTCCACTTACTCCAAACCGGAGAGCTTCCCGGCGACCAAGATGAAGCTGAAAAAGTAGCCCGGAGGGCCAGTATGTATCAGTTTGTCGATGACACTCTGTACAGAAGGAGGCCCAATGGTGTGAAATTGAAGTGTGTCTGCCGGGAAGAAGGAAAGGAACTGCTGGCTGAGATTCACAGAGGAATGTGCGGCTCCCACATTGGATCAAGGGCATTAGTTGGCAAAGCATTCTGGCAAGGATTCTATTGGCCCACAGCCCTCCAAGATTCGGTCGAGCTAGTCACGAAATGTGAAGCCTGTCAGTTCCATTCCAAGAAAACCCACTTGCCTGCCCAAGCTCTTCAAACAATCCCTCTATCATCGCCATTTTCGGTCTGGGGGCTCGATATCCTCGGGCCCTTCCCCCGAGCAATCGGGGGCTTTGAATTCTTGTTCGTTGCTATCGACAAGTTTACAAAGTGGCCAGAAGTGACTGCCGTGAGAAAGGTGACTGCTCAGTCAGCTATCAAGTTCTTGAAAGATCTGGTGTGTCATTTTGGAGTTCCGACAAGGATCATTACTGACAACAGCACCCAGTTTACGAGCCGCGCCTTCATGCAATATGTTCATGCCCTCGGATGCAAGATCTCATTCGCCTCTGTGGAACACCCCCGGAGCAATGGACAAGCTGAGAGGGCGAACGCTGAAGTGCTACGCGGACTCAAGACAGGAACTTTTGATACGTTGCAGAAGCACGACAGGCGATGGATCGAGGAGCTGCCGGTAGTTCTCTGGTCCCTCAAAACGACACCAAACCGAGCTACCGGGCAGACTCCCTTCTCCCTGGTCTACAGGGCAGAAGCAGTTATCCCCACGGAACTCATTTACGGGTCGCCTCGAGTGCTTGCCTACGATGAAGTAGCGCAAGATCAGCACCGGCGTGATGACGCTGTGCTACTCGAGGAGAACCATCTCCGGGCTGCTACGCGTGCTGCACGCTATCAGCAAGCCCTGCATCGCTATCATAGCCGCAGGGTTCACGCCCGGTGTTTTGAGGAAGGTGACCTTGTCCTTAGGCGCGTTCAGTCCGCCAAGGGTACAAACAAGTTGTCACCAAAGTGGGAAGGCCCTTACCGGGTAGTACGAGTCACCAGACCTGGCGCAGTCCGTCTGGAGACCGGAGATGGCACTCAGTTGCAAAACTCATGGAATATTGAGCATCTCCGTAAGTTCTACCCATAAGGCGCGGCTGTCGGGCCCTGCCTGGCAGCCACCCTTTTGTACAGGCCTTGCCTCAGCTACATGTAACCCCTTGTACAATGCCGGGGCGATGACCCCGTGTAAGAGAAAATAAAGAAGCGCTGTGGGGGGCCCCCGACCTAGATTGCATGCATGCATGAGCATTCCAAGATCACTACATAAGCATTTCATGAGCATTTGCATATGCATATAGATAGGATCGCATCCTGCATTCATTCTCATCTGCATGAAGCTGCAGGTTCTTGCCGTGAACTTGGCTTCGACAAGGAGTTGAGAAGACTGCCCGGCACTGCGATCCCCGGCAAGCCAAACAGATAAGTTCTACCTTTTGTCCATTAGTGTTCTGTAAGCTATAGCTTGTGCATAAGGAAACCTCGCTACTCTTTTTGAAACTTAGGTGCTCCCATCCTTGACTCGAATGTTGCTTCGGTCAGGATGGTCGCAGTGGCCTTTGATTAAAAAGAGTTGGCGGGGGGCTGGACCCTTTATATTTTGCCCGGCAGACACAGTTCCCTGGCAAGTAAAAGGATACCGGCAGGATGACCTGCCAGAGAAAACTCGTTTATTTACTATAAAGAGGCACTCCACCTCTGCATGGACATATACATGCACGAGTTCCCGGCAAGGTTCATTTTTTCCATTAATGCGTTGGTAACTTGTACAAGCATTACAGAACACAAACATGGACTGAAGAGATTACATTATTTGAATTAAAATGTGGCAATTGCCGACAGATTTAAGATTGAAAAAAAGATAAGTGCTCCGTAAACTCCTCTCCCTGTCCCTCTTGCCCCCAGGCTCTGCCCTTCAGCATAGCCAACGAGAAGCAGAAGATAAAGGAGGAAGAGTGCGAGAATGGGTGATCCCCAACCTCTCTTCACCCCTCCTTTTATAGGTAGGCCGAGGAGGGGAGCCGCTCCCTCAACGGGCAGCCACCGTCCTCCTCCGCCAATTCAAGATGGCTGGGCCCTCACCTTGATGCTCTCTCGTGCCACGCACCTCCGTTACCTACCCCGTGCGATGCATGCAGCATACGTGGCTAAGGATAAGGGCGTGGTGGGAAGAGTGAATTGGCAGTTTCTACCCCATGTGTTAAAGTCATTCACGGGCCATTACTGGAGCGGCCCCACCATTATTGGCTTTACACGACGCACGGAGAAACCGGAAACGGGCCCAGAATCAAGGCTAGTGAAGAAGCAAGGAAGACCTCAAGAGACCAGCCTCTTCAGCAACCCTCGCCTGTGCACTTATTAGGCCCTACCCCGACGACGCCCGGCAGTGCGTTCGGGGCAGGCCCGGGGGCTTCTGTCGATGCAACAAACCCTGGGTCTGTTGCCCAGACTATGCACATGCACGGGACCAAGATTGAAGCACCAGCCCAAGTCAGAGCACAAGGGACTAAGAGACTCGAGGGACCAACATGCAGATCAGAGAGACCAAGATCAAGCCAGAGGAGCAAAATACTATCAAGAGAGAGGCCTCCCTTGCCAAGCAGGCGAGCCCGGCAAGGGGCGAGGCCACCCCCAGAAGCAAACAACCAAGGCGTCCTGGCAGGGCCTGCCAGGACTCACGGAGGCAGAACCACCTCACCAACCACTCCACCACGACGCATGTCGTCGATCAATGCGGTGTCAAGCCGCAGATTGACTAAGTGGCAGCCATTCGCCACATGGCAGCCACTCCCTACAGGAAAAACCCACAGATGACACCCGTCCTGCGACGTGTCAAGCGAGTAGGCGTGAAGCTGGCAAGACGGCCCGGCAAGCCTTGCCGGGCGACCAACGATGTGACACTAAGCGGTGCATTTAATGCGCCCTGTCAGCCCACAGAGTTAGGTATGATAGAACTGTTTGCTATCTTATCAGTGCATAATGACTACTTTGCCATTGTGGTAACCCCTTGATCTATAAAAGGAGGCCCATGGCAACCGTAGAAAGGGTTAGAAGGTTGGATAACTCAGACCCCCATACGCGCATAGTCGTTGCTGCCCTGAGGCAACCCTTGCCGGGCAAGTGTACTATGCTCCATAACCACCTTTCCACCATCAATCCACCAAAGTAGGAGTAGGGTTTTACGCCTCACGGCCGCCCAAACCTGGGTAAAATTGCTTGTGTGATCCCTACCATGCTGCCCCACGCTCATCTGCTCTTTGTGCAATGCGACGCCCCCCTGCCGAACCAGCAAGGGACCTCCTGGTCCGATAGGTGGTTGTGGTTTCCCACGACAGACACAGTGTTGATGAATACACAAAAGAAAAGACAGAAGTCGCTCCAGTGTCATTCGAAGATAAGCACTAAGCGTTTCAGCGCTCTAAAGGGTGTAGTGTCAGTAGATGGAGACAGTAAACGTAGCTCTGCAGTTGATGATCTCAATTGCCACACACAACCATCCCAGGTGCTTGCTTTAACTTTGCGCTGTCAAATGTGGTTGCATGTTGCATATGGTGTCTAGCTTGTATTGCTTCCAATTTGGTTAAATTGCATCTGCTTACTTTACACATTATACCTTTGATAATGACATGCCTTCCTGTTTTTGATACATACTACATATGTCTATTAACCATGTTCGTACATCAAACTAATGCTCTTTTGTATCCCTCATAAATCACTTATGATGAGACAGTCACCCCAGTGGGTTACTGTGAGACGCGATACTCGTTTAAAGAGTGCAGTGTCATCCTCCCCACATAATTCTCAAGAAACAGCAAGGCTAAATGAAGATAGTCAACGTAGCTCTTTAGTTGATGACCGCAATTCCCCTACACCACCATCGCAGGTGCTTGCTCTTACTTGGCAGTGTGATATGTGGTTGCATGTTGCATATGGTGTCTACCTTGTAATGCTTCTAATTAGGGTAAATTGCATCTGCTTAGTTAACACATTATACCTGTGAATATGACATGCCTTCTTGTTTTTGGTACATACTACGTCTTTCTATTAACCATGTTCTTACATCAAACTACTTTTCTTGTGTATCCCTCATCAATCACTTCTGACGAGACACCTTCAAGTTGACAGTGTAATATTGGTTGCATCTTGCATATCATTTCAAACATGTATTGCCTCTAATTTGTTGAAGTGCCACTTATAATGAGACATATCTAACTTGGTAGAGTGATTTTGGTTGGATCTTTCATATGGTGTCTAGATTGCATTGCTTCCAATTTGTTGAAATGCCTTCTGCTTAGCGATTTTTGTACATATTCCATCCTCCTACAATGTGGTTGCCATACATAAAAGTTGTGTTCGTCAGTATCATGCATCAACGAATTTGGAAGTGCGAATTTCATTCCTTTTTCTTGTGTGTTTACTTGACAAGGCAAAATCTAAAAGGACGAAGGCATGGAATGATGGTGGTCCTCTAGAGCAACCGAAACAGATGATCTCTGCAGATTCTCCTGCTACTCCTACTGCAGTGCAAAATCCAAATCTCATCTCCCCTACTCCACAACCCTAGGTGCTTGCTCTAACATGGCAGTGTGATATCTGGTTGCATGTTGCATATGGTGCCTAGCTTGTATTGCTCCTAATTTGTTAAATTGCATCTCCTTAGCTTACACATTATACATGTGAATATGACACGCTTTCCTGTTTTTGGTACATACTACATCTGCCTATCACACCATGTTCTTACATCAAACTACTGTTCTTGTGTATCCTGCATCTATCGCTTATGATGAGACAGTCACGCCCGTGGGTTAGTATGAGACGTGCTACTCTTATAAAGAGTGCAGTTTCATCCTCTCTACATGATTCTCAAGAAACAGCAAGCCTAAATGAAGATATTGAACGTAGCTCTGTACTTGAAGGCCGCACTTCCCCTACACCACCATCACAGGTGCTTGCTCTAACTTCACAGTGTGATATGTGGTTGCATGTTGCATACAGTGTCTAGCTTGTAATGCTTCTAATTAGGGTAAATTGCATCTGCTTAGTTTACACATTATACCTGTGAATATGACATGCCTTCCTATTTTTGGTACACACTACATCTATCTGTTAACCATGTTCTTACATGAAACTACCTCTCTTTTGTATCCTGCATCAATCACTTACGATGAGACACCTTTATTCATTGCATATTGCATAATATTTCTAGCCTGTTGCCATGTATTGCTTCTGATTTGGTCAAATACATTTGTTAGGCCACCCTTTTAATTTGGCAGAGTGATATTGGTTTCATCTTTCATATGGTTTCTAGCTTGCATTGCTTCTAACTAGTTCAAACACCTTGTGCTTAGTTTACACTTTATACATCATACATGTCAATATGTCATGCCGTCCTGTTTTTCATACATATTCCATCCTCCTATCATGCGGCTGCCTTACATGAAAGTAGTGTTCATCAATATCATGCATCAATGAGTTCTGAAGAGCAAATTTTATTCCTTTTTCTTGTGGGTTTGACTTGACAAGGCAAAATCAAAAAAGAGGAAGGGAAAGAGTAAGGAAGGTGATGATGGTGGTCCTCTGCAGCAACGTAAATGGAGCATCTGTATGGATTCTCCTTGTACTGCTAGTGCATTACAAGTTCCAAGTCTCCGCTCCCCTACTCCACCATCCAAGGTGCTTGCTCTAACTTGGCAGTGTGATATCTGGTTGCATGTTGCATATGGTGTCTAGCTTGTACTGCTCCTAATTAGTGTAAACTGCATCTGCTTAGCTTACACATGATACGTGTGAATATGACACGCTTTCCTGTTTTTGGTACATACTATATCTGTCTATCACACCATGTTCTTACATGAAACTACTCTTCTTGTGTATTCTGCATCAGTCACTTATGATGGGACACCTTTAAGTTGGCAGTGTGATATTGGTTTGCGTCTTCAATATGATTTCTAGCATGTAGTGCTTCTAGTTTGATGAACGCCACCTATGACGAGACAGTTTTAACTTGGCAGAGTGATATTGATTGCACCTTCCATATGGTGTCTAGCTTGCAGTGCTTCTAATTTGTTGAAGTGCCTTCTGCTTAGTTACCACATCATAGGTGTGAATATGTCAAGCCGTCCAGTTTTTCGTACATATTCCATCCTCGTATCATGACTTTGCCTTTCATCAGAGTAGTGTTCGTCAGTATCATGCATGAATGAGTTCTGAAGAGCGAATTTTATTCCTTTTTCTTGTCGGTTTGACCTCACAATGCAAAATCAATAAAGCGGAAAGAAATTGGTAAGGCATTGGATGATGGTGATCCTTCCAAGCAACTGAAACGGAGGGTCTCTATAGATTCTACTCCGCCATCCTCCCAACAAGATTCGCAAGACAACGCAAGGCTAGACAGTCAACGTAGCTGTGTAGATGATGAGCACATCTCCCCTACTCCACCATCACAGGTGCTTGCTCTAACTTGGCACTATTATATGTGGTTGCATGTTGCGTATGATGTCTAGCTTGTATTGCTTCTAACTTTGTTGAATTGCATCTGCTTACTTTACACATAATGCCTGTGAATATGACATGTGTTCCTGTTTCTAGAACATACTATATCTGATCACACCATGTTCTTACATCAGACTACTGTTCTTGCATATCCCGCATCAGTCACTTATGATAAGGCACCTTTAAGTCACCACTGTAATATTGGTTGTGTCTTGCATATGATTTCTAGCATGTACTGCTTCTAATTTGTTGAAACACCAGACAGTTTGAACTTGGTAGAGTGATATTGGTTGCATCTTTCATATGGTGTCTAGCTTGTAGTGCTTCTAATTTGTTGAAATGCCTTCTACTTAGTTACCACATCATAGGTGTGAATATGTCACGCCGTCCTGTTTTTCGTACATATTCCATCCTCGTATCATGTGTTTTCCTTTCATCCGAGTAGTGTTCGTCAGTATCATGCATGAATGAGTTCTGAAGAGCGAATTTTATTCCTTTTTCTTATCGGTTTGACTTCACAATGCAAAATCAATATAGCTGAAGGAAATTAGTTCGGCAGTGGATGATGGTGGTCCTTCGGAGCAACTCAAACAGAGGGTCTCTATAGATTCTACTCCGCCATCCTCCCAACAAGATTCGCAAGACAACACAAGGCTGGACAGTCAACATAGCTGTGTAGATGATGAGCACATCTCCCCTACTCCACCATCACAGGTGCTTGCTCTAACTTGGCACTATTATATGTGGTTGCATGTTGCGTATGATGTCTAGCTTGTATTGCTTCTAACTTTGTTGAATTGCATCTGCTTACTTTACACATAATGCCTGTGAATATGACACGTGTTCCTATTTCTAGAACATACGTGTAGATGATGAGCACATCTCCCCTACTCCACCATCACAGGTGCTTGCTCTAACTTGGAACTGTTATATGTGGTTGCGTGTTCCGTATGATGTCTAGTTTGTATTGTTTCTGATTTTGTTGAATTGCATCTGCGTAGCTTACAACTTATACCTGCAACAATCACTTACCCATAAGACACATTTAACTTGGGAGTGTGATGTAGGTTGCATCTTGCATTGTCTTCTAGCTTGTACTGCTTCTAATTTCTTGAAATGGCACATATGACGAGACACTTTTTACGTGATAGAGTGATATTGGTTGCATGTTCATATGGTGCCTAGCTTTCATTTCTTCTAATTTTGTTGAAATGCCTTCTGCTTACTATTTTTCATACATATTCCATCCTCCTATCGTACGTGTGAATATGCAATGCTGTCTTTTTTTTGTATATATTCCATCCTCCTATCCCGCGCTTGCCTTACATCAAAGTAGTGTTCGTCTGTATCATGCATCAACCAGTTATGCAGATCTAATTTTATTCATCTTCTTGTGGTTTTGACTTCATAAGGAAATATCAGAAAATAGGAAGGAAAATAGTAAGTTAGGGGATGTTGGTGGTCCTCCGGACCGACGCAAACAAAGACTCTCTAGATTTGCCACTGCTACTGCTAATGAAGTTGAAGTCCCAAGTCTATATGATGAGTTCATCTCCCGTACTCCACCATCGCAGGTGCTTGCTCTAAGTTGACAGTGTGATAATTGGTTTCATGTTGCATATGTTGTCTAGCCTGTATTTCTTCTATTTTGATTAAATTGCACCTGCTGATTTTATACCTTATACATGTGCATATGACATGCCTTTCTGTGTCTAGAATACACTGCATCTATCTATCATACCATGTTCTTACATCAAAGTACTGCTATTGTGTATCCCGCATCAGTCACTCATGATTGGACGCTTTTAACATGGCAGTTTGATAGTGGTTGCATCTTGCATTGATTTCTATGTTGTACTGCTTCTAATTTTTCGAAATGCCACTTATGACAAGACACTTTTAACTTGGCAGAGTGATATTGGTTGCATCTTTCATATTGTGTCTAGCTTGCATTACTTCTATTTTCTTGAAAATCCTTCTGCTTAGTTTACACATCATAGCTATGAATATGTCACGCCGTCCTGTTTTTCTTACATATTCCATCCTCATACGGTTGTCTTACATCAAAGTATTGCTTGTCTGTATCATGCATCAATGAGTTCTGAAGAGCGATTTTATTCTTTGGTGTTGTGGTTACGGCTTGACATGGCAAAGTCAAAAAAGAGCAAGGAAAAGAATATAGTAGGGAATGGTGTTACTCGTTGGGTGAAACGGAAAAGGATCTGCCCTTGAGATTCTGCTGGTACATATAGTGCAGTAGAAGGTCCAAGTCCACCGGCTAAATCTACAAACACAGTATCACCTGCTCCACCAGCTGCAGCATCCGCTTCAAATGTACCAGCATCTCAACGTGTTACTCGTTCGTTTGCTCCAGAACTGGCCAGTTCCCAAGCTGCCTTCACACCTACCACTACTTCTGAAGCACTGCTGACACAACAGGACTTGACAAGATCAGATGAAACTCATGAGCATCAACACCAAGACGGTACCTGACCGAGTCAAGTTGCAGTTGCATGCTCCTTTATATGTACTCTCATAGTTTGATGTGCACTAACACTTTCCATATTTGTTGTTGAACTAGCACCACGGCGCAAGCGGAAACAGACATCAGGGATAATGCTTGACAGATTAACAAAATCTAAAGGAGGAAGAATGGAGATCCATTTTGAGGCAGGTTTAAAAAGGCCACGTGATGCTACAGAGTCAGCCAAGTTAGTATCAGAGGCAGCCGTTGCCGTTAGGTGTCATGCACGTATCCTCGCAACGTGGATCCAGTACAGGAATGAGAAAGACAATACCCAGTTTAACACCTTCCTTGACCATTTATCCGTAAGTAATGTTATTCACCGCAATTTGTAATATTGTCTTGCTCTGTCCCATACTTTCTAGCTTCCTCCTAATGAGACTCACATTCTTTTTTCAATAGATGAGGTTCAAGTTGGATCTGAAAGATGATGCAACTAAACAAGCATGCACTCATGTTTTTCAGTCTGCTCTGCGACAGTATCGGTACCACCTTAGAAAATCTCACTTTGAAGGCAAGGCTAACAATGAAATCGCCCAATCATCTCCAGTGGAATATATTACAGATGAAGACTGGACAGCCCTTGTTAAACACTGGTCTGATCCAAAGTATCAGGTAGGGTATATGTATTTGATCATACCACATATTGAACTTGTATTTATGTATGTGCCTTAAAATTGTATCTTCTTCTAGGCTAACTGTTTGAAGAACAAGACCAACTGTTCTAAAGTGAAATTCCAACAGACAACAGGATCTTGTAGCTATATTGCACACTGCGAGGCTCTTGTAAATAGCTGCTAGTTCCTTCTTTTTTCTGTGCCATATTATTGTATCTATATTGACTTGTTCCAAATACAGAGGAAAGCCCGTGTAGACCAAAAAGAACCTGAACCGAATGCAGTGTAAATCTTCAAGGATTGCCACACCAGCAAGATGAAGGGCATGAGCACACTAGTTCAAGCCGCTATTGTAAGTCCTTACTCCTCCTGCCTTTGAACTCATTGGTACTGTGATGTGTTCATTTAACTGCTAGGTTTGCAGCCAATGTCAGTTACTCTGTTCACTTTTATACACAGTTGTCTTAACGTATCATTTCACCTTACATGGTTTAAAAGAGATGAAGGATATTCTTTTGGTCTTGATCTGTAATCTAGTTGTGATGTTCATGTGCGCACACAATGATACAATAGCCTGTTTGTTTTATATCTGTTTGCCCATGATATGAATGATGTCATACTATGTTCATCCTACTTTAAACCATGTCTCTTTATCCTTAGATGTCAACGAATGTGAGGAAATAGACAATACAGTAGGCATGCTACATGGACATATGTTCTGAAAGTGATTTTATTATGTAGTTGGCACTACAATACATGCTAATGTATTACAGTAGTTCACCAAAATAAGTTATGTATAAACATGAAACCTACTTTGTTTGTTTTTGTCTCATTAGTAACTTATCTGGTACACTAATCTACAAGTTCAAACTTTCAGCAAGCTATGGAACAAATGATTCAACAGCCACAACCACCTGAAGGTGATGAGGCTACCACAGGCACAATGTCACCTCTTGCTGCAGTGCGTCAGTATCTCTCCACTAACAGTGCAAAAAGCACCTTCCTGCGTAATTCTGGGTTGGTTGTCAAGGTAACCTCGTCCAAATCGCCTACTGAACAAAATCTTCCGGCTAGACAGAGTGATATATCTGTGCTCCAGACACAAGTCCAATCCCTAATGGACGTCGTTTCGGAAACAAGAATAGTGGTTGACAAATGTCGTCAAGATATGAATGGTTTTGAAACCAGACTATCAGACATTTGCTTCGTTGTTCAAGAGCAATGGCGGAAAAAGGGGAAGATCACGCTGCTCCATCAGATTCTACAGCCTGAAACATTAGCACTCAGGTCAAATGATCGGTGCTTCTATACATCTGATGGTGCTTTTATCTGCAAGGACTGTAAACTTTATGCCAACAGGCCTTTTGTTGTATGGTTGGAATTTATTTTGTTGTGATACATCATTTATGATGCTGCCAAAGGCTGCAGTAATTACGACGCTATTTTTGTATAGTGTAGGTTTATCTTAGTAATGTATTCGGCCGAAAGCTTCGTAGGAGCCCAACATGCCAACATTCGTCGGGCCCATTCCAATTGGGCTAAAAACGATTATGGGCCGTAATTTGCATGTAGCCCACTAAAAATATCTGGGCCTAAATCAGCATAAGCTTTCATATTTTTCTGGTAGGCCTGTGCCCATAGTGGGCCTTTAACAGGCCTAAACATAATTTGGGCCCTCAGTAACAATAGGCCGTTTACAGGTGTAAATATCTCGAGCCCATAAAAAACATGGGCCTTTAATAGGCCGAAAGTGAGATTGGGCCCTGATTGTGCCAAATAACCCACTGGTCATTAGCAGGCCGAAATGGTGGCCCATTTACAATGCGAATCGTTCACAGGCCGAAATTCAGACGGGCCGTAAATGCACCGACCTACTACACGGGCCTTTAACAGGCCGGAAGTTCGGTCGGGCTTGATTAGTGTCAGTTTTATATGGGCCGTTAATAGGCCCGATGTGACGTTGGGCCCCATATGGCCCATGGATATCGTCCGACGTTAACAGGCCGAAAATCACAACAGGCTGAAAGTGGCCCAAATCTATAGTGGGCCTCTAACAGGCTGAATGTCAGACATGGCCGAATATGACCCAAATCCTTCACGGTCGTTTATGGGCCGAAAGTTTCAATGGCCTATAAATGGGCCCAAATGAAGCAGGACCTTTAACAGGCCGGAAACACACCAGGCCGTAATTCGGCCCAAATACTTAGCGGACTGTTAACGGGCCAGAAGTGACCATGGGCCGTGATGATGACAAGTTTAGGACGGGCCGTTGACGGGCCGATTTGACAATAGCCGTATGGGCCTTAACTGAGAATGTTGGGCCTTTAGCTGGGCCGGCCCATTATGGTCTGCAAAATCTTGTGGGCCTTTAGCTAGGCCGGCCCATTATGGTCCGCAAAATCTTGTGGGCCTTTAGTTGGGCCGGCCCATTTAATCTTTATGGGCCACTTTTGGGCCGGTCCACGTGTCAACATATCATAGGCGCATCTCGCCCATTGGATGAGTGACACCTGTGCCAATGCGGAGCTGACACGTGGTTCCGTCGGCCAATGAGAATTTTACACGTGGAAATCGACATTGGTCGAGGCTGTTAGCGGGTTATCGGATCCAAAACTGGACCCGATAGCTTATCGGCGACCCGTTACGGTGGATGCCACGTGTCGGTCACCCTTGACGAAAGCACTTCCATGACGCGGCATTTATCGTCATGGAAGTGGACACTTCCGTGATGATAATTTTGGTAATGTCATGGAACACTTCTACGACAGCACAGGTATGACTATCTTGATTCTGTCATAAAATCGTAATGGATGTACATGCATGACAGAAAACGTGACCTACTGTGACAAACACGTATCATCACGGAAGTGTATTTTTTTTGTAGTGATGCTTTTAAAATGGTTGTGATGTAGTATGATAGGATGGTATCCTCCTTTGAATGATTCGAGTGGCTTGACTTGGCACATGTTCACACATGTAGTTGAAACAAAATCAACATAGCCTCCATGATATTTATGTTCATGGTGATTTATATCCTACTCATGCTTGCATTCAATGTTGGTTAATCTCAATGCATGTTTATGACTGTTGTCGCTCTCTAGTTGGTCGCTTCCCAGTCTTTTTCTAGCCTTCGCTTGTACTAAGCGGGAATACTGCTTGTGCATCCACTTCCATAAACCCCAAGGTTGTTCCATATGAGTCCACCATACCTTCCTATATGCGGTATTTACCCACTGTTCCAAGTAAATTTGCATGTGCCAAACTCTAAACCTTCAAATGATAATCTGTTTTGTATGCTCGAATCGCTCATGTACCAACTAGGGCTGTCAATATCTTCCATGCTAGGTGGGTTATTCTCACGATGAGTGGACTCCGCTCATCATTCACAAGAAAATGGCTGGTAACCGGGATGCCCAGTCCCATGCTCAAATCAAATCAAAATAATTGCAAACAAAACTCCCCCAGGACTGTTGTTAGTTGGATGGTACCCGTTGTTTTGGACTAGCCGTGGAATGTGCTTGTTGGTGGTGGGGGAGTATAAACTTTACCATTCTGTTTGGGAACCGCCTATAATGCATGTAGCATGGAAGATACCGAGATCTCTTGGTTTTTACGTTGACAATGAAAGCATACCGCTCAAAATATTATTTATCTCTATCTTAAAAACTCAAGCTCTGGCACCTCTGCAAATCCTTGCTTCCCTCTGCGAAGGGCCTATCTATTTACTTTTATTGTTGAGTCATCTTCCTCTTATAAAAAGCACCAGTTAGAGAGCACCACTGTCATTTGTATGCATTGTTATTAATTGATATTGAGTATGACTGTGACTGGATCTCTTTTGTCATGAATTACAATGTCTAGTCAGTCCTTGATCTTCAGGGGTGCTCTGCATTTATGTTTTGCGGTCTCAGAAAGGGCTAGAGAGATACCATCTTGTTATATCATATCATGATTGTTTTAAAAAAGTGTTGTCATCCGAGATTTATTATTATTGCTCGCTAGTTGATTATGCCATTGATATGAGTAAATGTGAGACCTAAACGTTATTGTGAATGTGGTTAGTTCATAATTTTTGCTGAAAACTTGAATGCTGGCTTTACATATTTGCAACAACAAGATCAAACAGAGTTTGTAAAAGTTTTTCTTTATCACTTTCAGTTTGTCAACTGAATTGCTTGAGGACAAGCAATGGGTTAAGCTTGGGGGAGTTGATACGTCTCTGTCGTATCTACTTTTCCAAACTCTTTTGCCCTTGTTTTGGACTCTAATTTGCATGATTTGAAGGGACCTAACCCGGACTGACGCTGTTTTCAGCAGAATTACCATGGTGTTATTTTTGTGCAGAAATAAAAGTTCTCGAAATGACCTAAAAATTCACGGAGATTAGTTTTGGAATAAATAAAAAATATTGGAGAAAGAACCAACTGAAGGGGGCCCACACCTTGGCCACAAGGGTGGGGGCGCGCCCTCCGTCCTTGTGGCCCACTGGACCTCCACCGACCTCAACTCCAACTCCATATATTCACGTTCGGGGAGAAAAAAATCAGAGAGAAGGATTCATCGTGTTTTACGATATGGAGCCGCCGCCACCTCCTGTTCTTCCTCGGGAGGGCAGATCTGGAGTCCGTTTTGGGCTCCGGAGAGGGGAAATCGTCGCCATCATCATCATCAACCATCCTCCATCACTAATTTCATGATGCTCACCGCTGTGTGTGAGTAATCCCATCGTAGGCTTGCTAGACAGTGATGGGTTGGATAAGATTTACCATGTAATCGAGTTAGTTTTGTTAGGGTTTGATCCCTAGTATCCACTATGTTCTAAGATTGATGTTGCTATGACTTTGCTATGCTTAATGCTTGTCACTAGGGCCCGAGTGCCATGATTTCAGATCTGAACCTATTATGTTTTCATGAATATATTTGTGTTCTTGATCCTATCTTGCAAGTTATAGTCACCTACTACATGTTATGATCCGGCAACCCCGGAGTGACAATAGTCAGGACACTTCCCGATGATGACCGTAGTTTGAGGAGTTCATGTATTCACTAAGTGCTGATGCTTTGGTCAGGTTCTCTATTAAAAGGAGGCCTTAATATCCCTTAGTTTCCAATAGGACCCCGCTGCCACGGGAGGGTAGGACAAAAGATGTCATGCAAGTTCTTTTCCATAAGCACGTGTGACTATATTCGGAATACATGCCTACATTATATTGATGAATTGGAGCTAGTTCTGTGTCACCCTATGTTATAACTGTTGCATGATGAATGCCATCCGACATAATTATCCATCATTGATCCATTGCCTACAAGCTCGTTTCATATTGATCTTTGCTAAGTTACTTCTCCGTTGCCACTGTTCCGATTGCTACAAAACTACTACTGTTACTTTTACTACTGTTACCGTTACTTCCATACTACTTTGCTACTAAATATTTTGCTATAGATATTAAGTCTTTCAGGTGTGGTTGAATTGACAACTCAGCTGCTTATACTTGAGAATATTCTTTGGCTCCCCTTGTGTCGAATCAATAAATTTGGGTTGAATACTCTACCCTCGAAAACTATTGCGATCCCCTATACTTGTGGGTTATCAGCTATCCAGAAATTCTATATCATTTCCAATCAGCAATATGTCATCTACATATAATATCAGAAATGCTATAGAGCTCGCACTCACTTTCTTGTAAATACAGGCTTCACCATAAGTCTGTATAAAGCCATATGCTTTGATCACCTCATCAAAGCGTATATTCCAACTCTGAGATGCTTGCACCAGTCCATAAATGGATCGCTGGAGCTTGCACACTTTGTTAGCACCTTTCGGATCGAGAAAACCTTCTGGTTGCATCATATACAACTCTTCTGTAAGAAACCCATTAAGGAATGCAGTTTTGACATCCATTAGCCAGATTTCATAATCATAAAATGCGGCAATTGTTAACATGATTCGGACAGACTTAAACATCGCTACGGTGAGAAAGTCTCATCGTAGTCAACCCCTTGAACTTGTCAAAAACCTTTTGCGACAAGTTGACCTTTATAGACAGTGATATTACCATCAGTGTCTGTCTTCTTCTTGAAGATCCATTTATTCTCAATGGCTTGCCGATCATCAGGCAAGTCCACCAAAGTCCATACTTTGTTCCCATATATGGATCCTATCTCAGATTTCATGGCCTCAAGCCATTTGCCGGAATCTGGGCTCATCATAGCTTCTTCATAGTTCGTAGGTTCGCCATTGTCTAACAAAATGACTGATACGTCTCCAACGTATCTATAATTTTTTATTGTTCCATGCTGTTATATTATCATTCTTGGATGTTTTACAATCATTTTATAGCAACTTTATATCATTTTTTGGGACTAACCTATTAACATAGTGCCCAGTGCCAGTTGCTGTTTTTTGCTTGTTTTTTACTTCGCAGAAAATCAATACCAAACGGAGTCCAAATGCAGCGAAACTTTTTGGAGATTTTTCTGGACCAGAAGACGCACGTTGGGCCAAAGAAGTACCAGAGGGGGGCTCCGAGGGGAGCACAACCCACCTGGGCGCGCCTGGGGGCCCAGGCGCGTGATGACCCACAAGCACTACAAAAAAAATACACTTCCGTGATCATACATGTTTGTCACAGTAGGTCACGTTTTCTGTCACGCATGTACATCCATGACTATTTTATGATAGAATCAAGATAGTCATACCTGTGCTATCGTAGAAGTGTTCCATGACATTACCAAAGTTATCATCACAGAAGTGTCCACTTCCATGACGATAAATCGCGCGTCATAGAAGTGCTTTCTTCAAGGGTAACCGACACGTGGCATCCATCATAACCGGTCGCCGTTAAGCTATCGGGTTCCGGTTTGGATCTGATAAACCGTTAACAGCCCAGACCAATGGTGATTTTCCACGTGTAAAATTCTCATTCACCGACGATCCACGTGTCGGCTCAGCGTTGGGACAGATGTCAACCGTCCATTTGACAAGAATCGCCAATGAAACATTGACACATGGGACGGCCCAATAGAGGCCCATATAGGTTTAAAAGCCGGCCCAGGAATAGGCCCACAAGATTTCATCAGATCTAATGGGCCGGCCCGTTAACAACCTAACATTTTCTGGACCAAATTATAGCCCACATCAGATACGGGCTGTTAAATGACTGCAATATTCTGGGCCAGTTTACAGCCCATATCAGATCCAACTCGTTAACAGCCTGCAATAGTTTGGGCCAAATTACGGTCCATACCTGATCCGACCTGTTAACTGACTTTCATTTCTTGGGCCAAATTACGGCCCATAACAGATACGGCCCTTTTAACACCTACTGTGCCATTGGGCCCATTGGGGGCCTGATTTGCTCTTCGGCCTCTTAATGGCCCGTTTAACAGTTCGGCCCGATATTAGTTTCGGCCTGTCAGCGACCCTGTCTACATATGGGCCTCTTTCGGCCCGGTTTCACTTTCGGCCATTTAAAGGCCCGAGTTGCACCTGGGCCTAATTATGGTGTGTAGTTACTTTCGGCCTCTTAACGGCCTGTAGTCTTCGTGGATACATTCTAGCCCAAACTGCCTATCGGCCCGTTAAAGGCCCTTGAGAGTGTTGGGCCTAATTTTGGCCCGTTATACATCCGGCCTGCTTCCCGCCTGTCCTGTAATTGGGTCAGCCAAGGCCCAAAAACATTTCACCCTGTTAATGGCCCGTCACCCGAATGGGCCAATAATGGGTCGATTTATATTACAACACGTTGTCGGCCCGTGATTTGTTCACCACAGTTAAGGCTGAATCTAGTTTTCAACCTGTTAAAAGCCTATTTAATTTTCCGGCCCAAGTAAGGCAAGCGGTTTACTCAGCCTTTTAAAGGCCTGAAACTAATAGTGGGCTAGATTAAGACTAGACCTAACTAATGGCCCAAGATGATTGTAGGCCCACGGTTCGGCCCGTACTAGCGATTGGCGACCGGCTAGTTTTAGTATAGAAGTTATTATTTTATAAACCTAACCTATTGGCTCATTGCACACCGATCGAAGATTATGACCTTTTCTCAGAGTGACGACAGCAGAAACAACAAATAAATTATAGCATCGTGACGAAGAATAAACATAGACTATACAACAAAGAAATTATAGCATATTACATCCCCTGGGCATCAAAGTTCACCGCCAGTGATAATAAAGGGCAACCAGACAGCAGATTCCATAAACTGGGCAGGTCGCCACCAGTGGAAGTTAACAGGCCGACAAAATAATAGATAGAACCGACAGCACTTCAACACAGTTCAAGAAAGGTTAGCCTGGCCCGGGAGCTACAACGCAAGCAGCTTAGCAACCTGATGAGACTATGCTTCTTTGACGCTTATATCCACCAATTTAAGCTGCATAGCATCAATAGACATCATGTACTTCTGGTTAATCTTGCATAGAGATTGGAGTTCCAGTCGGATTTGAGCGGAAGCATGTCTTTCTGCTTGAATTTCAGACTGAAGAAGTCGAACAGATTCAGGTGGTGACTTCATCGAGCTTGTGTCACTGAGTAAGTTCGACACTACATCAAGATATGACTTTGTGGTTGTATCCCTACCCTGAAGATGTGTTGCCTTCTTCTCTGGAATATATGTTAGAGGGACAAACAATGGGTTTGTCTCACTATCATTGTGGCAGTTCTTCCTAGCAGCAGTGCTGTCACCCTGAAAGAGAAACAAGTAGGTAGATAATAGGTTTTGCACGTATAAGCATCAGCGCTATCAATTCATCTCATTTCTTTGTCAGAAATAAAGAGAGACGGTTTAAAATAGCATTAACATAATAGGCATTGTTCATAGTTAAGACGGCAGGAAATGGCATTGTGCAGGAGCAGCCAGCTTCACCAGACCACTGGATTACAGAGCAAGAACACAAGCATACATGTAGTTCTAAACAATGTATAAGCATGAATGGTGAGTGTACTATCAATTTATACCATTTCAGATTGGTAAATAAAGAGACACGATTTAAATAACATTAATATAATATGGCATTGTTCATAGTTGAGACATAGCAGGATATGACATTGTGCTGTTGTTGGTAATTTCACCACACCACTGGATTACAGATCAAGAACACAAGCATACACATAGTGCTAAAGAAGATAAGTTGCTATGTTTAGTTTAATTTACATGGTACGAATAAGGAACTAGGTTGTACAACTAAAGACTGAAATTGAGAAGGACCAACTTATGTTTATGTACTTCTTCTTTATATACTTTGAACAAGCAATTTGATGCAGACGACAAAAATAAACAACATTTGCACTCATAGCTATCCAAATATACACAACAAAGTTTGAAGGCTCGAGGAGGACAAACTTACATTAGTAGTGAAGACAGGCTCTATAAAGCCCTTGTCCATATTGATGGGGGGGGGGAGCAATTCAAGAAGTTTACCGCACACTCTTCTTCAAGAGCATTGCCTTTATTCTACATTTTGGTAATAGTAAATATAGATGTGAAAATATAGGAACAAATGGCGATTATTTAACTTAAGATGCAGAGTACAAATGTAAATACAGCATACAGGCAAAAGGCACTGACAAGAGTAATGCGGAGCTAAACTTCTTCAGTAACATTGGTTTTATTCAATATTTTGGCAAGAGTAAATGTAGATCTGATGTGTAGAAAATGAAGGACAAGGGAAAATAAGCTACAAAGTGTACATGAAGAACTAGCTGACAAATATAAGTACAATGATGAAGGACAGCAGATACTTACAAGAACAATACAGAACTAAATTTGTTCATAAGCATTGGGTTTATTCTACATTAATTTAAGCATTAATATAGATCTGATAATTTGGAGCGAACAGTGGATAAGCAAGCTATAATGCACAATGATGTCACATAATCCACCAGGTATGAATGTAAGGACAACGATAGGACAATAGGTACTCACAAGAGCAAAGCAGCGACCAGCATAGTTGTGATATCCTAGGTTTTGCGGCACTAGTTCTATCGCCAATATACATCGGGTGCTATGTGATTTCTCCGTTAGCACCACCTTTTTCAAGGACTTTGCTTGTACTCCTTCAGGTTCTGCAATCGCCCTCTTCCTTTTGGATGTCTGAAACACAAGAGCAGCATTTGAATGGGACAACATGGTATGACGACAAATGGAATAGGTGTTGATAATGGATGGGCATGGCATCTTCACATATATCATGAGTAAACTAAGTAGGTGGCGATGCAACGAAGCAAAAGAAATGCAAGACACCTTATGCAAGATATGTGCAACCAATAAAACCTTGCCAAATTAGAACAGGCACCTTATTGGGTGAACAGGATAGGCCATATGCCTTTGACTCCTTGAGCTCAGAATAGTCATTAGGATCATATTCTGAATACGAATCTATAGGTTGGGAGCATGTGGGTTTCATTACATCCACAATGGACCTCAATCCCTTGATGCCAAGTTTGTTACCCATTGAACTGTTCCGCAATATTCTTCTGATGTGTGCATTCTTATATTCATTGTGATTACGTACAATATCTGAAAAGCATGAAAACATAAATAGTAGTGAGATTATCTTTGTAATGCAGATGATATTGTAATATAATAGGGGCTCCCTGTAAACCCTTGTGTGCTATCACTGGATTCTGATGAGAGAGCCCATGTGTGTTGTAATATGGTGAGTAGATTAATATAATCTGGCACAACTACACAAAAAAATAGGCTCTCTGTTGGGAGCTCCAGATGTAAGGATAGTTGGAAGATGATAGGTTCATAATATACCGTATAGAAAGTTTATTGCCAAACCATGATAACGAGAGCGCAGAGCCAGTAGGCAGTGAAGGAAATATGCCCTAGAGGCAATAATAAAGTTGTTATTTATATTTCCTTATATCATGATAAATGTTTATTATTCATGCTAGAATTGTATTAATCGGAAACTTGATACATGTGTGAATACATAGATAAAACAAAGTGTCCCTAGTATGCCTCTACTTGACTAGCTTGTTAATCAAAGATGGTTAAGTTTCCTGACCATAGACATGTGTTCTCATTTGATGAACGGGATCACATCATTAGGAGAATGATGTGATGTACAAGACCCATCCGTTAGCTTAGCATTATGATCGTTAAGTTTTATTGCTATTGCTTTCTTCATGACTTAGACATATTCCTTTGACTATGAGATTATGCAACTCCCGAATACCGGAGGAACACCTTGTGTGCTATCAAATGTCACAACATAACTGGGTGATTATAAAGATGCTCTACAGGTATCTCCAAAGGTGTTTGTTGGGTTGGCATAGATCGAGATTAGGATTTGTCAGTCCGAGTATCGGAGAGGTATCTCTCGGCCCTCTCGATAATGCACATCACGATAAGCCTTGCAAGCAATGTGACTAAAGAGTTATTTGCAGGATGATGCATTACGGAACGAGTAAAGAGACTTGCCGGTAACGAGATTGAACTAGGTATGAAGATACCGACGATCGAATCTCGGGCAAGTAACATACCGATGACAAAGGGAAAGACGTATGTTGTCATTGCGGTTTGACCGATAAAGATCTTCGTAGAATATGTAGGAACCAATATGAGCATCCAGGTTCCGCTGTTGGTTATTGATCGGAGATGTGTCTCGGTCATGTTCACATAGTTCTCGAACCCGTAGGGTCCGCACGCTTAACGTTCGATGATGATTTGTATTATGAGTTATGTGTTTTGGTGACCGAAGATTTTTTGGAGTCCCGGATGAGATCACGGACATGACGAGGAGTCTCAAAATGGTTGAGAGGTAAAGATTGATATATTGGACGATAGTATTCCGACACCGGAATAGTTTCGGAGTGTTTCGGATATTTATCGGAATACCCAGGGGTTACCGGAACCCCCCGGGGAAAGTAATGGGCCAACATGGGCCATAGGGGAGAGAGAGGGCAGCCTACAAGGGGTGGTGCGCGCCCCCCTCATGGGCAGTCCGAATTGGACAAGGGAAGGGGGCGCGGCCCCCCATTCCTTCCCCCTCTCCTTCCCCCTTTTCCCCCTCCGAAAGAAGGAAGGGGGGCGACTAGGACTAGGAGTCCAAGTCGGTTTCCCCCCCACTTGGCGCGCCCCCTAGGGCCGGCCTCCTCCCCTCCTCCTTTATATACAGGGGAAGGGGGCACCCCAAAGCACATCAATTGTTCTCTTAGCCGTGTGCGGTGCCCCCCTCCATAGTTTACTCCTGCGGTCATATTGTCGTAGTGCTTAGGCGAAGCCCTGCGCGGATCACATCACCATCACCGTCACCACGCTGTCGTGCTGACGAAACTCTCCCTCGACACTTTGCTGGATCAAGAGTTCGAGGGACGTCATCGAGCTAAACGTGTGCTGAACTCGGAGGTGCCGTACGTTCGGTGCTTGATCGGTTGGATCGCGAAGATGTTCGACTACATCAACCGCGTTAAGCTAACGCTTCCGCTTTCGGTCTATGAGGGTACGTGGACACACTCTCCCCCTCTCGTTGCTATGTATCTCCTAGATAGATCTTGCGTGATCGTAGGAATTTTTTTGAAATTGCATGCTACGTTCCCCACAGTGGCATCCGAGCCAGGTCTATGCGTAGATGATATGCACGAGTAGAACACAAAGAGTTGTGGGCGATCATAGTCATACTGCTTACCACCAACGTCTTATTTTGATTCGGCAGTATTGTTGGATGAAGCAGCCCGGACCAACCTTACATGACCACGTTCATGAGACCGGTTCAACCGAGAGACATGCAACTTGTTTTGCATAAAGGTGGCTGGCGGGTGTCTGTTTCTCCAACTTTAGTTGAATCGAATTTGACTACGGCTGGTCCTTGTTGAAGGTTAAAACATCAAACTTGACGAAACATCGTTGTGGTTTTGATGCATAGGTAAGAATGGTTCTTACTAGAAGCCCGTAGCAGCCACGTAAAACTTGCAACAACAAAGTAGAGGACGTCTAACTTGTTTTTGCAGGGCATGTTGTGATGTGATATGGTCAAGACATGATGTGATATATGTTGATGTATGAGATGATCATGTTTTGTAAAAGTTATCGGCAATTGGCAGGAGCCTTATGGTTGTCGCTTTATTGTATGAAATGCAATCGCCATGTAATGGCTTTACTTTATCACTATGCGTTAGCGATAGTTGTAGAAGCAATAGTTGGCCAGACGACAACGACGCTACGATGGAGATCAAGGTGTCAAGCCGGTGACGATGGAGATCATGACGGTGCTTTGGAGATGGAGATCAAAGGCACAAGATGATGGCCATATCATGTCACATATTTTGATTGCATGTGATGTTTATCTTTTATGCATCTTATTTTATCCCTCAGTAAAATTTGAAGGTATAAGTGTTCTCCCTGAGTATGCACCGTTGCGACAGTTCGTCGTGCCGAGACACCACGTGATGATCGGGTGTGATAAGCTCTACGTTCACATACAATGGGTGCAAGACAGTTTTGCACGTGCGGAATACTCGGGTTAAACTTGACGAGCCTAGCATGTACAGACATGGCCTCGGAACATTGAGACCGAAAGGTCGAACGTGAATCATATAGTAGATATGATCAACATAGAGATGTTCACCATTGAAAACTACTCCATCTCACATGATGATCTGACATGGTTTAGTTGATATGGATCACGTGATCATTTAGAAGACTCGAGGGATGTCTATCTAAGTGGGAGTTCTTAAGTAATATGATTAATTGAACTTAAATTTATCATGAACTTAGTCCTGATAGTTTTTGCATATCTAGGTTGTAGATCAATGGCCCGTGCTACCATTCCCTTGAATTTTAATGCGTTCCTAGAGAAAGCTAAGTTGAAAGATGATGGTAGCAACTACACGGACTGGGTCTGTAACTTGAGGATTATCCTCATTGCTGCACAGAAGAATTACGTCCTTGATGCACTGCTAGGTGCAAGGCCTGCTACAGGAGCAACTCCGGACGTTATGAACGTCTGGCAAGCTAAATCTGATGGCTACTCAATAGTTCAATGTGCCATGCTTTACGACTTAGAATCGGGACTTTAAAGACATTTTGAACGTCATGGAGCATATGAGATGTTCTAGGAGTTGAAGTTAATATTTCAAGCAAATGCCCGAGTTGAGAGATATGAAGTCTCCAACAAGTTCTATAGCTGCAAGATGGAGGAGAACAGTTCTGTCAGTGAACACATACTCAGAATGTCTGGGTAACATAACCACTTGACTCAGCTGGGAGTTAATCTTCCGGATGATAGTGTCATTGACAGAGTTCTTCAATCACTGCCACCAAGCTATAAAGGCTTCGTGATGAACTATAATATGCAAGGGATGAACAAGACGACTCCCGAGCTCTTCGCAATGCTTAAGGCTGCGGAGGTAGAAATCAAGAAGGAGCATCAAGTGTTGATGGTTAACAAGACCACTAGTTTCAAGAAAAAGGGCAAAGGAAATAAGGGGAACTTCAAGAAGAATAGCAAGCAAGTTGCTGCTCCCAGGAAGAAGCCCAAGTCTGGACCTAAGCCTGAAACTGAGTGCTTCTACTGCGAAGGAACTGGTCACTGGAAGCGGAACTGCCCCAAGTATTTGGCAGATAAGAAGGATGGCAAAGTGAAAGGTATATTTGATATACATGTTATTGATGTGTACCTTACTAATGCTCGTAGTAGCGCCTGGGTATTTGATACTGGTTCTGTTGCTCATATTTGCAACTCGAAACAGGGGCTACGGATTAAACGAAGATTGGCTAAGGATGAGGTGACGATGCGCGTCGGAAATGGTTCCAAGGTCGATGTGATCGCCGTCGGCACGCTACCTCTACATCTACCTTCAGGATTAGTTTTAGACCTGAATAATTGTTATTTGGTGCCAGCGTTGAGCATGAACATTATATCTGGATCTTGTTTGATGCGAGACGGTTATTTATTTAAATCAGAGAATAATGGTTGTTCTATTTATATGAGTAATATATTTTATGGTCATGCACCCTTGATGAGTGGTCTATTTTTGTTGAATCTCGATCGTAGTGATACACATATTCATAATATTGATACCAAAAGATGCAAAGTTAATAATGATAGTGCAACTTATTTGTGGCACTGCCATTTAGGTCATATTGGTGTAAAGCGCATGAAGAAACTCCATGCAGATGGGCTTTTGGAATCACTTGATTATGAATCACTTGTTGCTTGCGAACCATGCCTCATGGGCAAGATGACTAAGACTCTGTTCTCCGGAACAATGGAGTGAGCAACTGACTTATTGGAAATAATACATACTGATGTATGTGGTCCAATGAGTGTTGAGGTTCGCGGTGGGTATCGTTATTTTCTGACCTTCACAGATGATTTGAGCAGATATGGGTATATCTACTTAATGAAACACAAGTCTGAGAGATTTGAAAAATTCAAAGAATTTCAGAGTGAAGTGGAAAATCATTGTAACAAGAAAATAAAGTTTCTACGATCTGATCGCGAAGGCGAATATTTGAGTTACAAGTTTGGTCTTCATTTAAAACAATGTGGAATAGTTTTGCAACTCACGCCACTTGGAACACCACAGCGTAATGGTGTGTCCGAACGTCGTAACCGTACATTATTAGATATGGTGCGATCTATGATGTCTCTTACCGATTTACCACTATCGTTTTGGGGTTATGCATTAGAGACAGCTGCATTCATGTTAATTAGGGCACCATCTAAATCCGTTGAGACGACACCGTATGAACTGTGGTTTGGCAAGAAACCTAAGTTGTTGTTTCTTAAAGTTTGGGGTTGCGATGCTTATGTGAAAAAGCTTCAGCCTGATATGCTCGAACCCAAATCGGAGAAATGCGTCTTCATAGGATACCCAAAAGAAACTGTTGGGTACACCTTCTATCACAGATCCGAAGGCAAGATATTTGTTGCTAAGAATGGATCCTTTCTAGAGAAGGAGTTTCTCTTGAAAGAAGTGAGTGGGAGGAAAGTAGAACTTGATGAGGTAGTTGTACCTTCTCTCGAATTGGAAATTAGTTCATCACATAAATCAGTTCCAGTGATGCCTACACCAATTAGTGAGGAAGCTAATGATGATGATCATGAAACTTCAGATCAAGTTACTACCGAACCTCATAGGTCAACTAGAGTACGTTCCGCACCAGAGTGGTACGGTAATCCTGTTCTGGAAGTCATGTTACTAGACCATGACGAACCTACGAACTATGAGGAAGCGATGATGAGCCCAGATTCCGTGAAACGGCTTGAGGCCATGAAATATGAGATGGGATCCATGTATGACAACAAAGTATGGACTTTGGTTGACTTGCCCGATGATCGGCAAGCCATAGAGAATAAATGGATCTTCAAGAAGAAGACTGACACTGATGGTAATGTTACTGTCTACAAAGCTCGACTTGTTGCGAAAGGTTTTCGACAAGTTCAAGGAGTTGACTACGATGAGACCTTCTCACCCGTAGCGATGCTTAAGTCTGTCCAAATCATGTTAGCAATTGCCGCATTTTATGATTATGAAATTTGGCAAATGGATGTCAAAACTGCATTCCTTAATGGATTTCTTAAAGAAGAGTTGTATATGATGCAACCAGAAGGTTTTGTCGATCCTAAAGGTGCTAACAAAGTGTGCAAGCTCCAGCTATCCATTTATGGACTGGTGCAAGCCTCTCGGAGTTGGAATATACGCTTTGAGTGTGATCAAAGCATATGGTTTTATACATACTTTTGGAGAAGCCTGTATTTACAAGAAAGTGAGTGGGAGCTCTGTAGCATTTCTAATATTATATGTGGATGACATATTGTTGATTGGAAATGATATAGAATTTCTGGATAGCATAAAAGGATACTTGAATAAGAATTTTTCAATGAAAGACCTCAGTGAAGCTGCTTATATATTAGGCATCAAGATCTATAGAGATAGATCAAGACGCTTAATAGGACTTTCACAAAGCACATACCTTGATAAAGTTTTGAAGAAGTTCAAAATGGATTAGTCAAAGAAAGGGTTCTTGCCTGTGTTACAAGGTGTGAAGTTGAGTCAGACTCAATGCCCGACCACTGCAGAAGATAGAGAGAAAATGAAAGTCATTCTCTATGCCTCAGCCATAGGTTCTATCATGTATGCAATGCTGTGTACCAGACCTGATGTGTGCCTTGCTATAAGTTTAGTAGGGAGGTACCAAAGTAATCCAGGAGTGGATCACTGGACAGCGGTCAAGAACATCCTGAAATACCTGAAAAGGACTAAGGATATGTTTCTCGTTTATGGGGGTGACAAAGAGCTCGTCGTAAATGGTTACGTCGATGCTAGATTTGACACTGATCCGGATGACTCTAAGTCGCAAACTGGATACGTATTTATATTGAATGGTGGAGCTGTCAGTTGGTGCAGTTCTAAGCAGAGCGTCGTGGCGGGATCTATGTGTGAAGCGGAGTACATAGCTGCTTCGGAAGCAGAAAATGAAGGAGTCTGGATGAAGGAGTTCATATCCGATCTAGGTGTAATACCTAGTGCATCGGGTCCAATGAAAATCTTTTGTGACAATATTGGAGCAATTGCCTTAGCGAAGGAATCCATATTTCACAAGAGAACCAAACACGTCAAGAGACGCTTCAACTCCATCCGCGATCCAGTCAAGGAGGGAGACATAGAGATTTGGAAAATACATACGGATCTGAATGTTGTAGACCCATTGACTAAGCCTTTTCCACGAGCAAAACAAGATCAACACCAAGACTCCATGGGTGTTAGAATCATTACAATGTAATCTAGATTATTGACTCTAGTGTAAGTGGGAGACTAAAGCAAATATGCCCTAGAGGCAATAATAAAGTTGTTATTTATATTTCCTTATATCATGATAAATGTTTATCATTCATGCTAGAATTGTATTAATCAGAAACTTGATACATGTGTGAATACATAGACAAAACAAAGTGTCCCTAGTATGCCTCTACTTGACTAGCTCGTTAATCAAAGATGGTTAAGTTTCCTGACCATTGACATGTGTTGTCATTTGATAAACGGGATCACATCATTAGGAGAATGATGTGATGGACAAGACCCATCCGTTAGCTTAGCATAATGATCGTTAAGTTTTATTGCTATTGCTTTCTTCATGACTTATACATATTCCTTTGACTATGAGATTATGCAACTCCCGAATACCGGAGGAACACCTTGTGTGCTATCAAACTTCACAACGTAACTGGGTGATTATAAAGTTGCTCTACCGGTGTCTCCGAAGGTGTTTGTTGGGTTGGCGTAGATCGAGATTAGGATTTGTCACTCCGAGTATCGGAGAGGTATCTCTGGGCCCTCTCGGTAATGCACATCATGATAAGCCTTGCAAGCAATGTGACTAAAGAGTTAGTTGCGGGATGATGCATTACGGAACGAGTAAAGAGACTTGTCGGTAACGAGATTGAACTAGGTATGAAGATACCGATGATCGAATCTCGGGCAAGTAATATACCGATGACAAAGGGAATGACGTATGTTGTCATTGCGGTTTGACTGATAAAGATCTTCATAGAATATGTAGGAACCAATATGAGCATCCAGGTTCCGCTGTTGGTTATTGATCGGAGATGTGTCTCGGTCATGTTTACATAGTTCTCGAACCCGTAGGGACTGCACGCTTAACGTACGATGACGATTTGTATTATGAGTTATGTGTTTTGGTGACCGAAGATTGTTCGGAGTCCCTGATGAGATCACGGACATGACGAGGAGTCTCGAAATGGTCGAGAGGTAAAGATTGATATATTGGATGATAGTATTCGGACACTGGAATAGTTTCGGAGTGTTTCGGATATTTATCGGAGTACCGAGGGGTTACCGGAACCCCCGGGGAAAGTAATGGGCCAACATGGGCCATAGGGGAGAGAGAGGGCAGCCCACAAGGGGTGGCGCGCGCCCCCCCATGGGCAGTCCAAATTGGACAAGGGGAAGGGGGCGCGGCCCCCCTTTCCTTCCCCCTCTCCCTCTCCTTCCCCCTTTTCCCCCTCCGAAAGAAGGAAGGGGGGGGGGGGCGACTAGGACTAGGAGTCCAAGTCGGTTTCCCCCCCCCCACTTGGCGCGCCCCCTAGGGCCGGCCTCCTCCCCTCCTCCTTTATATACGGGGGCAGGGGGGCACCCCAAAGCACATCAATTGTTCTCTTAGCCGTGTGCGGTGCCCCCCTCCACAGTTTACTCCTCCGGTCATATTGTCGTAGTGCTTAGGTGAAGCCCTATGCAGATCACATCACCATCACCGTCACCACACCGTCGTGCTGACGAAACTCTCCCTCGACACTTTGCTGGATCAAGAGTTCGAGGGACGTCATTGAGCTGAGCGTGTGCTGAACTCGGAGGTGTCGTACGTTCGGTGCTTGATCAGTTGGATCGCGAAGACGTTCGACGACATCAACCGTGTTAAGCTAACGCTTCCGCTTTCGGTCTACGAGGGTACATGGACACACTCTCCCCCTCTTGTTGCTATGCATCTCCTAGATAGATCTTGCGTGATCGTAGGAATTTTTTTGAAATTGCATGCTACGTTCCCCACAGGCAGATCGTAGTGTAGATAATAGGGGTACACCATAACCACCATAAATAAATTGGGAAAGCGGAACTGTCTGGAAAATACAGGGTTTTGCCGCTACTAATATGCAGCCTATCGATCACCTACAGGCCAGCTCTATTCATCTGAAGGCGCATAGCTGTTACTATCAGTTTAGTCTATCAAAGACCGTGCGGCTCCCACCATTTCCGGGATATTATGGCAGACCAACTCGAAGTGCGAAATCATGTAGCAGAACCGACCCAGTAGAGCTGTCGACTGCAGATGTCCCTGCTCCCCTTCCTGGCAAGGAACATACTGTACTTACTAAAGAAGAACAGAAGAGGAACATGTTAAAGAATAGAAGGGGAACCATATTATTGAGATTCCCCTTCTTTCTATACAATGTTGGTTGCCCACCCATGATGAATCAGAGCGCCCAAAGAAATGCAATTCCATGATGTCTCTCTATATGTGGCCACATGCATTTGGAAACTCAAGTGGGAGCATTAGCTAACCAATTAAATGTGTGTCTGTTAGCTAATGTCAGTATCATATCACATTCGTATTTGAAGAACCTTAGGACGTATGATTGGTGTGTTATTTAGCTTTAAAGGGCGGACAGCTGCTAGTAGGACACAAAGCACCTATGCAGATCGTAGTGTAGATATAATGGGAAAACCCTAAGCATCAGGAGTAAAATCAGGAAAGTGGAACTTGCTGGAATATATGTGCTAGTATTGCCGGTACGGCTAGAAAGGCTTCGCATACCAGCTCTCTACAACTGAAGGCGCAGTACTGTTACTATCAGTCTAACTCTCAAAGGCGACACATATGATCGAATATGAAGAGTTGAAAGCGTCCATGACAATCGACATGAAGACCAACACAAAGAGTTGAAAGCGTCCATGACAAGCGACCGAATAGACCTGTACACTGCAAATGTCCCTGCTCCTCTTCACTACAAAGAACATATTGTACAACTATTATACTCCCTCTGTTCCTAAATACAAATCTTTGTAGAGATTCCACTATGGATCACATACGGATGTATATAGATACATTTTAGAGTGTAGATTCACTCATTTTGCTCCAAATGTAGTCCATGGAGGAATCTCTACAAAGACTTATATTTAGGTACGGAGAGAGTACTTACAAAGGAAGAACAGAAGAGGAGCATGCTAAAGAAGAGCAAGCAGATTTTGGATAATAAAATGTTGGTTGGCCACACATAATGAACCAGAGCGCATAAAGAACGCAACTCCCTACTGTCCCTCGATATGTGGCGCATGTGCTTTTCGAAAGTAAAGTAGGAACATTAACTGACCAATTAAACATTCTCTGTTTTAGTACATGTCAGCATCATATCAGATTCGTATTTGAGCAACTAAATTTGGAATTATGAGTGGCATGTTGTTTAGCTTGATGGGTTGAGGAGCACTGCTTGCACGTACGTCTCGAAGCACCTACGATAATAGTGCTGAATATATGGGAATGTCTACATGCAAGTCGCCTGACTTTCGTCATTTGGGTCAGCCGACCATTTCAGGCGGTTGGATGAAGATCCTACGTCTCCTAACCCTTCGTCTTCCTCGCCTCTTATTCTTCCCCTAAAGACCACCGCACGGGTCGCCGGCCGAACCATCGGCCCCCGCCCTCCCCTGAACCGCCCACCACCTCCGATCTTCCGCCGCCCTGGCCATCCCTCGAGCTAACCCCACCCCCTCACCCGCATCGAGTTTTGCCTCCGGTGAGGCCCCACCATAGCCCGACAACAGCCCCCCACAACCACTGTCCCCACCCGAAACCCTAAGATAGATAATGGGGCAGCCCTCCGGTGAGCCCCTTCCTTCCCTCCGGTGAGCTCTCAAAAATCGACTGACCCAATTTTGAAATTTAGTGTACTGTCATTTAACTAGTGTGGAATATAAAAGGGGAAAACCATAAGCATTGCGAGTATAGTGTTGAGCGTGCCATGGCGGATCTGAAGGTGCAAACCGAACAAAGGCAAGTTCACAACCAATGTTTGCTTTCAACTAACAAGTAAGATCCTAAGTGATGGACAAGAAAACACAGTAAAGCAGTGGCGATCTATATTCTTGCTGGGATAAATAAGTTGAGCAGATACGAAAGAGTACCGCCTCTGGTGCGGCGCTCGTGTATGCATCTGCTGAGAATTTGACGGTGCTGCGGTAGCGATGGCTGTCGGCGGCGTGGAAGCAGATCTAGGAGGGTAGACAGTGGCGGCGGGGGAAATATCCCGGCGCGGTGGACGAGATGGTCGTAGGAGCGGTGCCAGCAAGGTGGACGACGGCGGGGATGAAGCGAGAGGACAGGATGCAAGGATCCTGGTCCGAAGCCATGGATGAGAAAGGTCGATCTCTTGTAATGGACGACGGCGTCGGGGTATCAGCTCCGGCATGGTGGAGGAGGACGGCGGTGGATGGGGTGGCGGACGGAGGAGGCTGGGGTGGAGAGGGTGTTTTGGCGCCCACGGAGTACGAATGGGGAAATGGAGGGAGAGAGGAAGGGGAAACCTTGTCTTCAGGGCGCGCTTGTCTCAAATGCGAGGAAATTTACAAACTTAGCCCCTGTTTAAAATTTCCTACGTTACAGCAATATTAGTCGGTTGGGGATAGGACGGTAATCTCGCATACACCGAATATTTGCTGAGGGAGATTTCGGCCGACAAGAGTTTGTTTTGGCGCCCACCATGTATGAATCGGGGAGGGAGGCGATTTCGGCCGAGGAGAAACTGTGTTTTAGCACCCACCGTGTATGAATCCGGGGAGGTGAGAGGCGGAGGCGGTTATGTCACGTTTGAGTGAAATTACAAGCCTACCCCTATCGAAACCTATAGAAATCGAGCCGATAGGCTTTGCGTGTCAGGGATAGGAAGTAATTTCCATCTCGCAGATTTTGGTTTCGGGCGGTTACTGCGACTTTCCCCGCTTTGTTCAAATTTTTGCAGAGAAAGAGTCCACGTTTACCGTGCCAACTCAATTCGAATCTAGTTTGTATTTTTTTTCCGGGCAGGATCCATTTTTTATTTGAATACAAATCTATATACATCATTTTTTATATATACTTTCAAAAGCACAACACCCTTTATACATAAATATGGTTTACAAATGGCATGATCTCAAATTCATAAGGTTGGATCCATCTTAATTTGGATTTTCAAATATTTGAAACCACTTTATTTTCAAATCCAATGTATGCATTCCTCGCTAACTGTCTCCAACTAATGTGTGTTTCATGCGGGTTTTTTTTACTTCTCAAACATGTATAATGTGTTTCACACACGCAACATATAGTGTAATCCCGTTTAGACATTAATTGCATATAAACCATGCATTGTCTCTAATTAAAGAATCTATGGATCACTAATATTGATAAACTATATAACATTACACGTGTCCCCAAATTCAAATGAATATGCATGTTTGATACATCAATATTTGTTATGATATTATCGATGTCGTGATCTCTAGTTTAAATATTTGAATCCCCTTTAATCTAGATATTCGTCTCATATAGCTATCACTCGTGCTTATATATCTCTCTAGACCTATACGCCTTCATCGTCTCTCGGGTATCTCTCGTGCTACTTGTATGTCGACAATGATCTTTTATCTTCGTAACACACTGACGGTACTCTCTCCCTCGACCTTCACTCTTTCTCTCTCTCTAAGTATATCTCGCTCCCTGCTATGTATCTCTAACTATGATTCTCCCTGTGAAATCTCTTTCTCTCACACGAACACAAACTTTGTCTCCCGGGGTCTCATTTCTCTCTACTATTCCCCTATGTGCCACTCGCACACCCCCTCTCACACACAGATATCTTGCGCTCCATAGGTATGAGAAGCTATGACTCTTCCTCTTAAATATCTCTTTCTCACACACAAACACAAACTCTGTCTCCCAGGGTCTCATATCTCTCCACCATTCTCTTGTATGTCGCTCACACACACTCTCTCCCTAGAAATATCTCGCGTTCCCTGATATGTCTCTCAAGCTATCACTCTCGTTGTGAAATATCTTTCTCTCTCGCAAACCGTCTCTCGGGATCTCATTTCTCTCTGATATTTGTTTGTATGTGACTCACATGCACCCTCTCTCTATCTCTCTCACACCCACACACATAACTCAGCCTTCTGATCCACTCGACTCTTATCTCTAACACACACACTAGCTAGCATCTTTATCTTTCTATTTATCTGTTTCTCCATCAACCTTCTTTCTCTCCCTCACTCTTGCTTCCTATCACGCACACTATATATGTTTCTCTCTACATGCAGTCATGCGCCCTCTTTTTTATCTTTCTCTCACACACACATAACTTCACCTTCTGAACCACTCGGCGGTCATCTCCAACACTCAAACTAGCCGATGTCCCTCTAGCTAGCATCTCTATCTCTCTATCTATCTATAGTTTCTTCGTCAACATTTCTTTCTCGCACGCACTCTTGCTTCCTATCACGCACACTATATCTGTCTCTCCATACATGCATCTATAGGTTGATCTCTTTTGCACAATTGTTGTGTCTCGCTCCCTCTGCTCGCCATAGATGCATGCTCCAGCCCACGCCACTATCTCTTAAAGACAAAAACACATGCTCAATTATCGGGCCTTCTTCCCTGCACTCTCACATGCATGCATATTGTCATACCGACCCGTCTCTCCCATGGCGTTGATCTTATGACTTATGTCTTCTTTCTTTTATCTTGATCATGCACGCGCGCACACACACACATCCCACGTATACATGTATATCTTTCGCACATGCACGTTCAAGGTCTCCTATGTCTCCATACGTAGTTAATTACCCTCAGCCCTAACCCCACATCGAATCGTTCTCTTCTTGTGTGCACATAACTTCCGCCTGGATGGGTAAAACACACACTCACACTTAACAATCTCCTTCTAGCTACCCCCCTCTCTCACTCTTCCCCTATATCCCCGAAACCAATAAGACCATCCCTTCGTTTAATTCCCGCCTACATGCACCATCGATATATAGTAGTCTTCCTCGGTGTCTCTCGAACAAACACGTTCTCTCGATGTCGACTCCTCTCACGCGCACACGCCTTCTCTTCCCTCTCTACGGGCCTCTTCTCTCTCGCACACCCTCGTTGGTGGCCTCTGCCATACACATCACCTCTCTACAATGAAGCCACACACACTTAAATTACTTTCGCCACCGAAGACTCCGCTTCACACACACACACACACACACACACGCACCCACCCACACACACACACACTAAGACTCCATCTCACACACACATGCTCTAAGCGGAGCATTTGTTCCTACCACCCTTTGTCCAAACTTACCTGTATGATAAACAATCACCTTAATTTACTTGTATAACATGGACAAATTCCACTTTACTTTAGTAGTTAGCAAACTTCTCATAATTATATAACGCAAATCACGAGTAGGAAGTGACATTTTTTTACACAACCACATTAACATGGCAACATAAATCACTAGCTAAAGTGTGATACCATTATACTTATATCCCGATGCAAAAGGTTGAGCACATGTCCGAAGAGTAGAGTCACACACACGCACTCTGTCTCTCAGAATCTCATACACATACTAGTTACGTGACGCACCCTTAAGCAGACACGTATGTTACAATTTGTGCACCCGCGGGTACACGTGATGGTGCGCATTTATTTAAGCCAGACGGCGAACCCAAACAGTAGTTGCATTCATTCCCCTCCCGCCGCCTCTTCTCTGGTCGCCGTCGCCCGATAGCCATGGCCCTGCCAAAGGTAACGACATACGCCATACTCCCGCCGGAGCGGTGAAACGTCCATTTTGCATCATGCTTTTATATTGATATTTAATGCATTATGGGCTGTTATTACACATTATATCACAATACTTATGCCTATTCTCTCTTATTTTATAAGGTTTACATGAAGAGGGAGAATGCCGGCAGCTGGAATTCTGGACTGGAAAAGGAGCAAATATTAGAGACCTATTCTGCACAACTCCAAAAGTCCTAAAACTTCACGGAGCATGTTTTTGGAATATATAAAAAATATTGGGCGAAGAAAGTACCAGAGGGGGGCCACCAGCCAGCCACAAGGGTGGAGGGCGCGCCCTACCCCCCTGGGCACGCCCCCCGACCTTGTGGGCCCCCTGGCAGGCCTCCGGTGCCCATCTTTGGCTATATGGTGGCTTTTACCCTGGAAAAAATCAGAAGGAAGCTTTCGGGACGAACCGCCGCCGTCTCAAGGCGGAACCTGGGCAGAACCAATCTAGGGCTCCGGCGGAGCTGTTCTGCCGGGGAAACATCCCTCCGGGAGGGGGAAATCATCGCCATCATCATCACCAACGATCCTCTCATCGAGAGGGGGTCAATCTCCATCAACATCTTCACCAGCACCATTTCGTCTCAAACCCTAGTTCATCTCTTGTATTCGATCTTGGTCCCAAAACCTCAGATTGGTACCTGTGGGTTGCTACTAGTGTTGATTACTCCTTGTAGTTGGTGCTAGTTGGTTTATCCGGTGGAAGATTATATTTTTAGATCCTTAATGATAATTAATACTCCTCTGATCTTGACTATGAATATGCTTCATGAGTAGTTATGTTTGTTCCTGAGAACATGGGGGAAGTCTTGTTATAAGTAATCATGTGAATTTGGTATTCGTTCGATATTTTGATGAGATGTATGTTGTCTCTCCTCTAGTGGTGTTATGTGAACGTCGACTACATGACACTTCACCATTATTTGGGCCTAGGGGAAGGCATTCGGAAGTAGTAAGTAGATGATGGGTTGCTAGAGTGACCGAAGCTTAAACCCTAGTTTATGCGTTGCTTCGTAAGGGGCTGATTTGGATCCATATGTTTCATGTTATGGTTAGGTTTACCTTAATACTTCATTCGTAGTTGCGGATGCTTGCGAGAGGGGTTAATCATAAGTGGGAGGCTTGTTCAAGGAGGGGCAGCACCCAAGCACCGGTCCACCCACATATCAAATTATCAAAGTAACGAACGCGAATCGTATGAGCATGATGAAAACTAACTTGACAACAATTCCCATGTGTCCTCGGGAGCGCTTTGCTTTATATAAGAGTTTGTCCCGACTTGTCCTTTGCTACAAAAAGGATTGGTCCACCTTGCTGCACCTTAGTTACTTTATTTACTTGTTACCCATTACGATTTACCTTATCACAAAACTATTTGTTACCGATAATTTCAGTGCTTGCAGAGAATACCTTGCTGAAAATCACTTGTCATTTCCTTCTGCTCCTCGTTGGGTTTGACACTCTTACTTATCGAAAGTACTACGATAGATCCCCTATACTTGTGGGTCATCAAGACTCTTTTCTGGCACCGTTGCCGGGGAGTGAAGCGCTTTTGGTAAGTGGAATTATGTAAGGAAACATTTATATAGTGTGCTGAAATTTACTGTCACTTGTTACTATGGAAAATAATCCTTTGAGGGGTTTGTTCGGGGTATCTTCACCTCGACCGAAACCACAATTAGTTGCTCCTCAACCTATTGCACCTACTGAAAATATTTATTATGAAATTCCTTCGGGTATGATAGAGAAACTGCTAGCTAATCCTTATGGAGGAGATGGAACATTACATCCCGATATGCACCTAATCTATGTGGATGAAGTTTGTGGATTATTTAAGCTTGCAGGTATGCCCGAGGATGTTGTCAAGAAGAAGGTCTTCCCTTTATCTTTAAAGGGAAAGGCATTGACATGGTATAGGTTATTGTATGATATTGGATCATGGAACTACAACCGATTGAAATTGGAATTTCATCAGAAGTTTTATCCTATGCATCTGGTTCATCGTGATCGGAATTTTATATATAATTTTTGGCCTCGTGAAGGAGAAAGTATCGCTCAAGCTGGGGGGAGCCTTAATTCAATGTTATATTCATGCCCCAATCATGAGCTCTCAAGAGAAATTATTATTCAAAAAATTTATGCTCGGCTTTCTCATAATGATCGATCCATGCTCGATACTTCTTGTACTGGCTCCTATATGAAGAAGGATATTGAATTCAAATGGGATTTATTTGAAATAATTAAATGCAACTCTGAAGATTGGGATCTCGACAAAGGTAAAGAGTCAGGTATAAACCTTAAGTTTGATCGTGTTAAATCTTTTATGGATACCGATGCTTTTCGTGATTTTAGCACTAAATATGGACTTGACTCTGAGATAGTAGCTTCTTTTGTGAATCTTTTGCTACTCATGTTGATCTCCCTAAGGAGAAGTGGTTTAAATATCATCCTTCCATTGAAGTTAAAGTAGTAGAACCTATTAAAGTTGAAGAAGAAACTATTACTTATAATGTTGATCCTATTGTTCCCACTGCTTATATTGAGAAACCACCATTCCCTGTTAGAACAAAGGATCATGATAAAGCTTCAACTGTGGTCAACAAAAGCCATATTAGAACACCCAAACCCCTTGAGCAAATTAAAGTTGAACCTAGTATTGCTATGGTTAAAGATCTCTTGGTTGACAATATTGATGGGCATGTTATTTACTTCTGTGATGAAGCTGCTAGGATTGCTAAACCCAATATGAAAGATAAACATAGACCTGTTGTTGGCATGCCTGTTGTTTCTGTTAAAATAGGAGATCATTGTTATCATGGCTTATGTGATATGGGTGCTAGTGTGAGTGCAATTCCTTATACCTTATATAAAGAAATTATGAATGATATTGCACCTGCTGAGATAGAAGATATTGATGTTACTATTAAGCTTGCTAATAGAGATACTATATCACCAATTGTGATTGTTAGAGATGTTGTAGTCTTGTGTGGGAAAATTAAATATCCTACTGATTTTCTTGTTCTTGGTTCCCCACAAGATAATTTTTGTCCCATTATATTTGGTAGACCTTTCTTGAATACCGTTAATGCTAAGATAGACTGCGAGAAAGATATTGTTACTGTTGGTTTGGGCGATATGTCTCATGATTTTAATTTCTCTAAATTCCGTAGACAACCCCATGATAAAGAATTGCCTAGTAAGGATGAAATTATTGGTCTTGCTTCTATTGCCGTGCCTCTTAATGATCCTTTAGAACAATATTTGCTAGACCATGAAAATGATATGTTTATGAATGAAAGGAGAGAAATAGATGAAGTATTCTTTAATCAAGGACCTATTTTGAAACACAGTTTGCCTGTTGAAATCCTTGGAGATCCTCCTCCACCTAAGGGTGATCCCGTGTTTGAGCTTAAACAATTACCTGATACTCTGAAATATGCTTATCTTGATGAAAATAAGATATATCCTGTTATTATTAGTGCTAACCTTTCAGAGCATGAAGAAAAGAAATTATTGAAAACCCTGAAGAAGCACTGTGCCGCTATTGGATATACTCTTGATGATCTTAAGGGCATTAGTCCTACTCTATGTCAGCACAAAATTAAATTGGAGAAAGACGCTAAACCGGTTGTTGATCATCAACGACGGTTAAATCCTAAGATGAAAGAAGTGGTAAGAAATGAAATACTAAAGCTTCTGGAGGCAGGTATAATTTATCCTATTGCTGATAGTCAGTGGGTAAGTCCTGTTCATTGTGTCCCTAAGAAGGGAGGTATTACTGTTGTTCCTAATGATAAGAATGAATTGATCCCACAAAGAATTATTACAGGTTATAGAATGGTAATTGATTTCTGTAAATTAAATAAAGCTACTAGAAAGGATCATTACCCTCTACCTTTTATTGATCAAATGCTAGAAAGATTATCCAAACATACACATTTTTGCTTTCTAGATGGTTATTCTGGTTTCTCTCAAATACCTGTGTCAAAAGATGATCAAGAGAAAACCACTTTTACTTGCCCTTTCGGTACTTTTGCTTATAGACGTATGCCTTTTGGTTTATGCAATGCACCTGCTACCTTTCAAAGATGTATGACTGCTATATTCTCTGACTTTTGTGAAAAATTGTTGAGGTTTTCATGTATGATTTCTCCGTTTACGGAACTTATTTTGATGATTGCTTAAGCAACCTTGACCGAGTTTTGCAGAGATGTGAAGAAACTAATCTTGTCTTGAATTGGGAGAAGTGCCACTTCATGGTTAATGAAGGTATTGTCTTGGGGCATAAAATTTCTGAAAGAGGTATTGAAGTTGATAAAGCCAAAGTAGATGCTATTGAAAAGATGCCGTGTCCTAAAGATATCGAAGGTATAAGAAGTTTCCTTGGTCATGCTGCTTTCTATAGGAGGTTTATTAAAGACTTCTCTAAAATTTCTAGGCCTCTCACTAATCTCTTACAAAAATATGTTCCTTTTGTTTTTGATGATGATTGTGTAGAAGCATTTGAAATACTTAAGAAAGCCTTGATTTCTGCACCTATTGTTTAGCCACCTGATTGGAATTTACCCTTTCAAATTATGTGTGATGCTAGTGATTATGCTGTTGGTCCTGTTCTAGGACAAAGAGTTGATAAGAAATTAAATGTTATTCAGCATGCTAGTAAAACTCTAGACAGTGCCTAGAGAAATTATGCTACTACTGAAAAATAATTTTTAGCAGTTGTATTTGCATGTGATAAGTTCAGACCTTATATTGTTGATTCTAAAGTAACTGTTCACACTGATCATGCTGCTATTAAATATCTGATGGAAAAGAAAGATGCTAAACCTAGACTTATTAGATGGGTTCTCTTGCTACAAGAATTTGATTTGCATATTATGGATAGAAAGGGAGCTGAGAACCCCGTTGCAGACAACTTGTCTAGGTTAGAAAATGTTCTTGATGACCCACTGCCTATTGATGATAGCTTTCCTGATGAACAATTAAATGTCATAAATGCCTCTCATAATACTCCATGGTATGCTGATTATGCTAATTACAATGTTGCTAAATTTATACCACCTAGTTTCACATACCAGCAAAAGAAAAAGTTTTTCTATGATTTAAGACATTACTTTTGGGATGACCCACACCTTTATAAAGAAGGAGTAGATGGTGTTATTAGACGTTGTGTACCTAAGCATGAACAGGAACAGATCCTACGCAAGTGCCACTCTGAGTCTTACGGGGGACACCACGCTTGAGATAGAACTGCACATAAGGTATTGCAATCCGGTTTCTATTGGCCCACTCTCTTTAAGGATGACCGTAAGTTTGTCTTGTCTTGTGATCAATGTCAAAGAATTGGTAATATTAGTAGACATCAGGAAATGCCAATGAATTATTCACTTGTTAATTAACCATTTGATGTTTGGGGCTTTGATTATATGTGACCTTTTCCTTCCTCTAATGGGTATACACATATTTTAGTTGCTGTTGATTACGTTACTAAGTGGGTAGAAGCTATTCCAACTAGTAGTGCTGATCATAACACTTCTATTAATATGCTTAAAGAAGTTATTTTTCCGAGGTTTGGAGTCCCTAGATATTTAATGGCTGATGGTGGTTCACATTTTATTCATGGTGCTTTCCGTAAAATGCTTGCTAAGTATGATGTTAACCATAGAATTGCATCTCCGTATCATCCTCAGTCTAGTGGTCAAGTAGAATTGAGCAATAGAGAGATTAAATTAATTTTGCAAAAGACTGTTAATAGATCTAGAAAGAATTGGTCTAAGAAACTTGATGATGCATTATGGGCTTATAGAACTGCGGCCTATTGTTGGCATGCCTGTTGTTTCTGTTAAAATAGGAGATCATTGTTATCATGGCTTATGTGATATGGGTGCTAGTGTGAGTGCAATTCCTTATACCTTATATAAAGAAATTATGAATGATATTGCACCTGCTGAGATAGAAGATATTGATGTTACTATTAAGCTTGCTAATAGAGATACTATATCACCAATTGGGATTGTTAGAGATGTTGAAGTCTTGTGTGGGAAAATTAAATATCCTACTGATTTTCTTGTTCTTGGTTCCCCACAATATAATTTTTGTCCCATTATATTTGGTAGACCTTTCTTGAATACCGTTAATGCTAAGATAGACTACGAGAAAGATATTGTTACTGTTGGTTTGGGGGATATGTCTCATGATTTTAATTTCTCTAAATTCCTAGACAACCCCATGATAAAGAATTGCCTAGTAAGGATCAAATTATTGGTCTTGCTTCTATTGCCATGCCTCCTAATGATCCTTTAGAACAATATTTGCCAGACCATGAAAATGATATGTTTATGAATGAAAGAAGAGAAATAGATGAAGTATTCTTTTATCAAGGACCTATTTTGAAACACAATTTGCCTGTTGAAATCCTTGGGGATCCTCGTCCACCTAAGGGTGATCCTGTGTTTGAGCTTAAACAATTACATGATACTCTGAAATATGCTTATCTTCACGAAAAGAAGATATATCCTGTTATTATTAGTGCTAACCTTTCAGAGCATGAAGAAAAGAAATTATTGAAAACCCTGAAGAAGCACCGTGCCGCTATTGGATATACTCTTGATGATCTTAAGGCCATTAGTCCTACTCTATGTCAGCACAAAATTAAATTGGAGAAAGACGCTAAACCGGTTGTTGATCATCAATGACGGTTAAATCCTAAGATGAAAGAAGTGGTAAGAAATGAAATACTCAAGCTTCTGGAGGCAGGTATAATTTATCCTATTGCTGATAGTCAATGGGTAAGTCCTGTTCATTGTGTCCCTAAGAAGGGAGGTATTACTGTTGTTCCTAATGATAAGAATGAATTGATCCCACAAAGAATTGTTACAGGTTATAGAATGGTAATTGATTTGCGCAAATTAAATAAAGCTACTAGAAAGGATCATTACCCTCTACCTTTTATTGATCAAATGCTAGAAAGATTATCCAAACATACACATTTTTGCTTTCTAGATGGTTATTCTGGTTTCTCTCAAATACCTGTGTCAAAAGATGATCAAGAGAAAACCACTTTTACTTGCCCTTTCGGTACTTTTGCTTATAGACGTATGCCTTTTGGTTTATGCAATGCACCTGCTACCTTTCAAAGATGTATGATTGCTATATTCTCTGACTTTTGTGAAAAGATTGTTGAGGTTTTCATGGATGATTTCTCCGTTTACGGAACTTCTTTTGATGATTGCTTAAGCAACCTTGACCGAGTTTTGCAGAGATGTGAAGAAACTAATCTTGTCTTGAATTGGGAGAAGTGCCACTTTATGGTTAATGAAGGTATTGTCTTGGGGCATAAAATTTCTGAAAGAGGTATTGAAGTTGATAAAGCCAAAGTAGATGCTATTGAAAAGATGCCATGTCCTAAAGATATCAAAGGTATAAGAAGTTTCCTTGGTCATGCTGGTTTCTATAGGAGGTTTATGAAAGACTTCTCTAAAATTTCTAGGCCTCTCACTAATCTCTTACAAAAATATGTTCCTTTTGTTTTTGATGATGATTGTGTAGAAGCATTTGAAATACTTAAGAAAGCCTTGATTTCTGCACCTATTGTTTAGCCACCTGATTGGAATTTACCCTTTCAAATTATGTGTGATGCTAGTGATTATGCTGTTGGTGCTGTTCTAGGACAAAGTGTTGATAAGAAATTAAATGTTATTCAGTATGCTAGTAAAACTCTAGACAGTGCCCAGAGAAATTTTGCTACTACTGAAAAAGAATTTTTAGCAGTTGTATTTGCATGTCATAAGTTCAGACCTTATATTGTTGATTCTAAAGTAACTGTTCACACTGATCATGCTGCTATTAAATATCTGATGGAAAAGAAAGATGCTAAACCTAGACTTATTAGATGGGTTCTCTTGCTACAAGAATTTGATTTGCATATTATGGATAGAAAGGGAGCTGAGAACCCCGTTGCAGACAACTTGTCTAGGTTAGAAAATGTTCTTGATGACCCACTGCCTATTGATGATAGCTTTCCTGATGATCAATTAAATGTCATAAATGCCTCTCATAATACTCCATGGTATGTTGATTATGTTAATTACATTGTTGCTAAATTTATACCACCTAGTTTCACATACCAGCAAAAGAAAAAGTCTTTCTATAATTTAAGACATTACTTTTGGGATGACCCACACCTTTATAAAGAAGGAGTAGATGGTGTTATTAGACGTTGTGTACCTGAGCATGAACAGGAACAGATCCTACGCAAGTGCCACTCCGAGTCTTACGGAGGACACCACGCTGGAGATAGAACTGCACATAAGGTATTGCAATCCGGTTTCTATTTACCCACTCTCTTTAAGGATGCCCGTAAGTTTATCTTGTCTTGTGATCAATGTCAAAGAATTGGTAATATTAGTAGACGTCAGGAAATGCCAATGAATTATTCACTTGTTATTGAACCATTGGATGTTTGGGGCTTTGATTATATGGGACCTTTTCGTTCCTCTAATGGGTATACACATATTTTAGTTGCTGTTGATTACGTTACTAAGTGGGTAGACGCTATTCCAACTAGTAGTGCGGATCATAACACTTCTATTAAGATGCTTAAAGAAGTTATTTTTCCGAGGTTTGGAGTCCCTAGATATTTAATGGCTGATGGTGGTTCACATTTTATTCATGGTGCTTTCCGTAAAATGCTTGCTAAGTATGATGTTAACCATAGAATTGCATCTCCGTATCATCCTCAGTCTAGTGGTCAAGTAGAATTGAGCAATAGAGAGATTAAATTAATTTTGCAAAAGACTGTTAATAGATCTAGAAAGAATTGGGCTAAGAAACTTGATGATGCATTATGGGCTTATAGAACTGCTTATAAGAATCCTATGGGTACGTCTCCGTATAAAATGGTTTATGGAAAAGCATGTCATTTACCTCTTGAGCTAGAACATAAGGCATATTGGGCTATCAAAGAGCTCAATTATGATTTCAAACTTGCCGGTGAGAAAAGGTTATTTGACATCAGTTCACTTGATGAATGGAGAACCCAAGCCTATGAGAATGCCAAGTTGTTTAAAGAAAAAGTTAAAAGATGGCATGATAAAAGGATACAAAAGCGTGAGTTTAATGTAGGTGATTATGTTTTGCTATACAACTCTCATTTAAGGTTTTTTGCAGGAAAGCTTCTCTCTAAATGGGAAGGTCCTTACATTATCGAGGAGGTCTATCATTCCGGTGCCATAAAAATTAACAATGCCGAAGGCAAAAATCCGAAGGTGGTAAATGGTCAAAGACTCAAACATTATGTCTCAGGTACTCCCATAAATGTTGAGACCAATATAATTGATACCGTAACCCCGGAGGAGTACATAAGGGACACTTTCCAGAACGTTTCAGATTCCGGAAAGGAATAGGTATGTCGTACGGTAAGTAAACCGACTCCAAGACATTTCCAATGATAAATTTTCTCCGTCTTGGAATATTTAAAAAATTAGGAAAATTAAAAGTAATCCGAAAGAGACATGAGGCCACCACAAGGGTGGAGGGCGCGCCCCCCGTCCTTGTGGCCACCTCGTGTGCCCTTCGGACTCCGTTTTCTTGCACAATACTCCTTTTGGTCGGTAAAAATTCATTATATAATCTCCCGAAGGTTTTGACCACCGTACCACGACAATATCTCTTTTTTTTTGTTTCGAGCTGTTTTTCTGACAGATCTAGATCACCATGACGTCTCCAAGTGCCCCCAAGGACAAGTTTTTCGAGAAGGTCATCAACCCTTATCTCGCGGAGGTGCTGCAACACCCTCAAACCATTGAGATGCGTGAGGGGGTGCTGCACATCCGCAATGTTGAGGGGCCGAAGAAGACCGGTAGCATGGAGACAAGACTCGGAGCAATGGAGCAACAAGTTTTCAAGTGCCAGGGGATGGTGGAACATGGACTCAACGCCAATCACATGATGATCGCAGAGTTCACCAATAATCACAAGCTAGATGCCAAGAACATTGGGGAGGCCATCTTCAAGCTTCATGAGAAAATCGAGCATCTCCAAGCCCAGATCTATGACCTGCAAAACCAAAACTGTGAGTATGAATACAGATTTAAGAGGATGAGTTTGGCTGCAGATTTGAGGATCCCGGAGACTCGTTCATCTTTCTATGATGGTGAACCTATGCCTTGGAAGACGGATGACAAGCCTACCTCATCAACAACTCCTTCATCACCACCTCCGAAGAAAGAGATCTAAATACATGGGTATGGGCACTCCCCTTGGCAACTGCCAAGCTTGGGGGAGTGCCCCGGTATCGTATCACCATCACATCTTTATCTTTATCGCTTTTCTTAGTTCGATCCTTTTGGCTATATCTTGATCTAGTCGAATAAAGTTTTTGGTATGATCTAGCTTTGAGTTTTGCTTTATGTTCCCTCTATGTAATCAAGTCCCTGAGATATATATATAATAAAGAGTAGTTTTGAGTTAAAGCCTTTGCTTTCTTGATATGATCTTGAGGGAATTAAATAAAAGAAAGAATAAAAAGAAATAAAAAGATCATATATTGATCTTATGGAAAGTAATGACTTCACACATAAAGAGTATGATGAATAAAATTTATTGATAGTTGACAAACATAGTTTTGGTCATTGTTGCAATTAATAGGAAGTAATAAAGAAAGAAAGGTTTCACATATAAATATACTATCTTGGACATCTTTTGTAATTGTGAGCACTTATTAAAATATGACATGCTAATAAGTTGATGTTAGACAAGGAAGACAACATAATGGGTTATGTTTTCTTATATCCGAATAGAAGTTATATTGTCATGGATCATCCAACATGTTGAGCTTGCCTTTCCCTCTCATGCTTGCCAAATTCTTTGCAGCAAGTAGAGATACTACTTGTGCTTCCAAACATCCCTAAACCCAGTTTTTCCATGAGAGTCCACCATACCTACCTATGGATTGAGTAAGATCCTTCAAGTAAGTTGTCATCGGTGCAAGCAATAAAAATTGCTCTCTAAATATGTATGATCTATTAGTGTGAAGAAAATAAGCTTTATACGAACTTGTGATATCGAAGAAATAAAAGCGACGGACTGCATAATAAAGGTCCTTATCACAAGTGGCAATATAAAGTGACGTTCTATTGCACTAACATTTTATACATCCAACCATAAAAGCGCATGACAACCTCTGCTTCCCTCTGCGAAGGGCCTATCTTTTACTTTTATCTTCTACCCCTACAAGAGTCATGGTGATCATCACCTTTCCTTTTTATACTTTTTCCTTTGGCAAGCACTATATGTTGGAGAGATCCGGATATATATATCCACTTAGATGTAGGTTTTCATAAAGTATTATTGTTGATGTTACCCTTGAGGTAAAAGGTTGGGAGGCGAAACTATGAGCCCCTATCTTTCTCTGTGTCCGATTGAAGCTTTGAACCCATAAGTATCGCGTGAGTGTTAGCAATTGTGAAAGATTATATGATAGTTGAGTATGTGGACTTGTTGAAAAGCTCTTTAATTGACTCTTTCCGATGTTATGATAAATTGCAATTGCTTCAATGACTGAGATCATAGTTTGTTAGTCTTCAATGAAGTTTCTGATTCATACTTTACCTTGTGAATGAATTGTTACTTTAGCATAAGAAATTATATGGCATTATATGCTGTTGTTCTAAAGATGATCATGATGCCCTCATGTCCGTATTTTATTTTATTGACACCTCTATCTCTAAACATGTGGACATATTTTTCGATATCGGCTTTCGCTTGAGGACAAGCGAGGTCTAAGCTTGGGGGAGTTGATACGTCCATTTTGCATCATGCTTTTATATTGATGTTTAATGCATTATGGGCTGTTATTACACATTATATCACAATACTTATGCCTATTCTCTCTTATTTTATAAGGTTTACATGAAGAGGGAGAATGCCGGCAGCTGAAATTCTGAACTGGAAAAGGAGCAAATATTAGAGACCTATTCTGTGCAACTCCAAAAGTCCTGAAACTTCACGAAGCATGTTTTTGGAATATATAAAAAATATTGGGCGAAGAAAGTACTAGAGGGGGGCCACCAGCCAGCCACAAGGGTGGAGGGCACGCCCTACCACCCTGGGCGCGCCCCCCGACCTTGTGGGCCCCCTGGCAGGACTCCGGTGCCCATCTTTGGCTATATGGTGGTTTTACCCTGGAAAAAATCAGAAGGAAGCTTTCGGGACGAAGCGCCACCGTCTCGAGGCGGAACCTAGGCAGAACCAATCTAGGGCTCCGGCAGAGCTGTTTTGCCGGGGAAACATCCCTCCGGGAGGGGGAAATCATCGCCATCATCATCACCAACGATCCTCTCATCGAGAGGGGGTCAATCTCCATCAACATCTTCACCAGCACCATCTCGTCTCAAACCCTAGTTCATCTCTTGTATTCGATCTTGGTCCCAAAACCTCAGATTGGTACCTGTGGGTTGCTAGTAGTGTTGATTACTCCTTGTAGTTGATGCTAGTTGGTTTATCCGGTGGAAGATTATATTTTTAGATCCTTAATGATAATTAATACTCCTCTGATCTTGACTATGAATATGCTTCGTCAGTAGTTACGTTTGTTCCTGAGGACATGGGAGTAGTCTTGTTATAAGTAATCATGTGAATTTGGTATTCGTTCGATATTTTGATGAGATGTATGTTGTCTTTCCTCTAGGCATTGGGAAGTAGTAAGTAGATGATGGGTTGCTAGAGTGACAGAAGCTTAAACCCTAGTTTATGCGTTGCTTCGTAAGGGGCTGATTTGGATCCATATATTTCATCCTATGGTTAGGTTTACCTTAATACTTCTTTCGTAGTTGCGGATGCTTGCGAGAGGGGTTAATCATAAGTGGGAGGCCTGTCCAAGGAAGGGAAGCACCCAGGCACCGGCCCACCCACATATCAAATTATCAAAGTAACGAACGCGAATCATATGAGCATGATGAAAACTAACTTGACAACAATTCCCATGTGTCCTCGGGAGCGCTTTGGTTTATATAAGAGTTCGTCCAGGCTTGTCCATTGCTACAAAAAGGATTGGGCCACCTTGCTGCACCTTAGTTACTTTATTTACTTGTTACCCGTTACGATTTACCTTATCACAAAACTATCTGTTACCTATAATTTCAGTGCTTGCAGAGAATACCTTACTGAAAACCACTTGTCATTTCCTTCTGCTCCTCGTTGGGTTTGACTATCTTACTTATCGAAAGGACTACGATAGATCCCCTATACTTGTGGGTCATCAAGCGGCGATTTAATCTGGAGGCGGCGCGAAGCACAGATCGCAGCCGCCCTGCTGATACGTCTCCAACGTATCTATAATTTCTGAAGTATTCATGCTGTTATATTATCATTCTTTGGATGTTTTACAATCATTTTATAGCAACTTTATATCATTTTTTGGGACTAACCTATTGACCCAGTGCCCAGTGCAAGTTGCTGTTTTTTTGCTTGTTTTTTAGATCACAGGAAATCAATATCAAACGGAGTCCGAACACCGCAATACTTTTTGTGGATTTTTTATGGACCAGAAGACAACCAATGGACCAGAGGAGTACCTGGGGGGGTGCCCCGAGGGGGGCACAACCCAACAGTGCGCGCCGGGCCCCCAGGCGCACCCAGGTGGGTTGTGCCCACCTCGGTGGCATCCCGCACCGCCTCTTCGCCCTATAAATTCCCAAATATTCCAAAAACCCTTGGGTTAACCCTAGATCAGAAGTTCCATCGCCGCAAGGCTCTGTAGCCATGAAAAACCAATCTAGACCCCTTTCCAGCACCCTGCCGGAGGGGGGAATCACCATGGTGGCCATCTTCATCATCCCGGCGGCCACCACGATGAGGAGGGAGTAGTCCACCCTCGAGGCTAAGGGTTTGTACCAGTAGCTATGTGTTTAATCTCTCTCTCGTGTTCTTGAGATGTCACGATCTTGATGTATCGCGGGCTTTGTTAATATAGTCGGATCATATGGTTTTTTCCCCTCTCTATCTTGTTGTGATGAATTGAGTTTTCCCTTTGAGATTTCGTTTTATCGGATTGAATTCTTTTATGGATTTGAGAGCACTTGATATATGTCTTGCATATGAATACTCGTGGTGACAATGGGGTATCATATTGATCCACTTGATATAGGTTTTGGCACTCAACTTGCGGATTCCTGAGGTGACATTGGGGTAATCTATGCATAGGGGTTGATGCACGTTCTTGTCTTTGTTTCTCTGGTAGAAATCTTGGGGCACTCTTTGAAGTTCCTTGTGTTGGATTGAGTATTATGAATCTGAAATTATTTGGAGTTATTTTTAGTACGAACTCTTGGATAGATCGATCGGAAAGAATAGCTTCGAGGTGGTTTCGTACCCTAAACGATTTATTCTTATGTTCTCCGCTAGATAGGAACTTTGGAGTGATTCTTCATCGCACGTTGAGGGATGGTTATATGATCCAATTATATTAGCATTGTTGAGAGATTGCACTAGCGAAAGTACGGACCCTAGGCCTCATTTTCAAGCATTGCAATACCGTTTGTGCTCCGTTTTATCAATTGCTACCTTGCTGTTTTTTATTGTTCCTATTACAAAAATCAATATCTACTATCCATACTACACTTTTATTACCATCTCTTCGCCGAACTAGTGCACCTATACAATTTGCCATTGTATTGGGTGTGTTGGGGACACAAGAGACTTTTTATTATTTGGTTGCAGGGTTGTTTAAGAGAGACCATCTTCATCCTACACCTCCCACGGATTGATAAACCTTAGGTCATCCACTTGAGGGAAAATTGCTACTGTCCTACAAAACTCCACGCTTGGAGGCCCAACACAAGTCTACAAGAACAAGTTTCGTAGTAGACATCAAGCTCTTTTCTGGCGCCGTTGCCGGGGAGGTGAGTGCTTGAAGGTATATCCTTAGATCTTGTAATTGAATCTTTTAGTTTCTTGTTTATCACTAGTTTGGTCTATAAAATAAAACTGCATAAAAAATGGAATTGAGGTTGCATCATATTATTGATCATCTTTATAATATCTTTCTTGAAAATGATGGATCAGAAAATTGTGCTCAATTGTTAGAAGAAGAAGTCAATAAAATGTTTGGCACAAAATATTTGAATGATGAGCATGATTGCAATGTTGTTAGTATGAATTCTTTGAATATACAAAATGCTAATGATGATTGCACAAGTCATGACAAAAATGTTTCTTATAAGCATGTTAATTTTTGTGGAGTGCATAAAGTTTGTGAAGACATGCCTTATAGGGAAGATAGATTTTGTAAGAAGCATAAACATGATAGAACCAATTCTTTGCTCAAAGTAATAGATGAACTTGCTACCAAATTATGTTCTCTTTGTCCTATTACTTGTGAACTTTGCAATAAGGTTGGTCATCTTAATTTCCAATGCAAACTCTTTCATGATCGAACCATGTCCAAATATTGCAATAACTTGATCACCCTAGAACTTTGTAATGAAATTTGTTTATTTTTGGGGATTGAAGAATTAACATATAAAATAGTTTGTTTGAAGTATTCATCCTCATGGATGACATTGAAGCTAAACTAAAAAATATCCATATGTTTTGCATGGTAAATTGCAATGAGAATGCTTATATTGCCAACTATAGAAAGATGAGAAAACCAATAGAATATAAAAGGAATACTAATGAAAGGAAAAGATTTCCACTTTCCCTCCTATTGTATCTCATGATGAAATAGGTGACGAGGAGGAGCTCCCTATTTAACCAATCTCATCAATTAGAAGCTTGAAAAAATTAATTAAACCCACACATGATGTGGTGAAGAAGAAGAAAAGAAGAAGAAAGAATAGAGGTAAAAAGGTATCTCTCCCAAATAGTGTTGCTCCTATTATTGTTGTGCCTCATGAAAATGAATCAAAAATAATTGTGGAGGATGATGCAATTGATGATGATATTGCTTCTATGTCTTATGGCACAATGTCCGAGAGCACTATTGATGATGATTTTGTTATGCCCATTGCTTGTTGTGATGATTATGATTGGGAAGATAATGATACTTCTTATAATCTTGGAAATCTTTTTGGCACCAGCTAGGGAAATTATGATGATAGCAATTGTTATACCGTTGGTGCTATTCATACTTTTAATGATGAGAGTGGTTATGTTTATGATATGCCAAGCCACAAGCTTGGGGATGCTATGTTTGATGATAATGACATGTTTGAGAATTTATTTGCTGCAATTAATGTTTGTCCCAAGCTTGGGGATGCTATGCTTAATGAAGATGATCTTTTTAGTCCCCTTACTTTCAATGATCAAATTTGCTATGATGATTGCATGCCTCCCACTTACGATGATTATTGTGATGATACTTATGTTATAGAAAGTAGTGATAATTATTGTCATAATTTTGAATACCCTTTTACTAAACATTACTCTTTTAATGTGGGAACAATTTATAGTATTCGAGTTTCCTATGATACTCCCACTATTATGAATGAGAATAAAATTGCTTATACGGAGAGTAATAAATTTTCTATGCTTTTGGATCATGAAAAGAATGCTTTATGTGATGGTTATATTGATGAATCTATTCATTATGCTACTGAAAATTATTATGAGAGAGGAAATTATGATTCATGATGCTCTCTTTATGTTTCAATTCTTATCTTTTATGCAAGCATCATTGAAATCATCATGCCTAGCTAAAAGGCATTAAAGAAAAGCGCTTGTTGGGAGACAAACCAAAACTTTTACCTACTGTTTTTATGTGTTTACATTATTAATCTACTGTAGTAATCATTTTTTATAGCTTTTTTTTCAATAAAGTGCCAAGTAAAGCCTTTGGGATAGTGTGGATGATAGTTGACTTGAAGCTGTGCAAAAACAGAAACTTTTGTGTCCAGTGAAGAAATTCTTATATTTTACTGGGAATGGGAAAAATTCTGAAATTTTAACAGGTGAGAGATATACAAATTCTCTATGTTGTCCTAATTTTTCAGAATTTTTTCAGTAGCATAAATATGGTTGGAGTACAGATTACTACAGACTCTTCTGTTTTTGACAGATTCTGTTTTCAATGCATAGTTTGCTTGTTTTCTAGTTTCTATGGCTTATATTGCTCAATATAAATTATGGAAATGATATGATACAGTATTCATTGTGTGGAAACAATTATGAATCTTGTCTTTGACAGTACCAAAGTGAAATTGTTTGCTCTTTATCATACTACCCTATCTCACGAAGTTCCGTTAAGTTTTGTGTGATTGAAGTTTTCAAGTTTTAGGTGAGATATCGATATGAGGAGAATAAGGAGTGACAAGACCCTAAGCTTGGGTATGAACAAGGCACCCCAAGGTAATATTCAAGGAAGATCCAAGCAACTAAGCTTGGGGATGCCCCGGAAGGCATCCCCTCTTTCGTCTCCAACATTATCGGTAACCTCACTTGGAGCTATGTTTTCATTCGTCACATGATATGTGTTTTGCTTGGAGCGTCAATTTATTTTGTTAGAATTTGCTTTAGGTTATTATAATAATGTTTTGCATCTTTAATTTCAATAAAAATGTCAAGGATAGCCTTTACCATGCTTATTTTGCAAGTATACAGGTTGCTGTTTCAAAACAGAAAGTTTATCGATGTTACAAAAATTCCCGAGAAAAGTCAGAATGTGATAAAATGTTGAAACTTTTTGAAAAATAAGCTCTGATAAATTTTCTACAGTGTGGTAAATTTTCATAAATTTTTTAGTTGAATAAGTATTGATACTCTTGCATTCTTTACAGACTGTACTGTTTTGGCAGATTGCTGTTATGTTTGCATTGTTTGCATATGTTTGCTTGTTTAATGATTCTATTTGAGGATAGGAGTATTAAATATGCAGAGGCATTTATTATGCAATGTTGAATAATAATTTTAGTGATTTTCTACAGTAGATAATGATAAGGTTTTTGCATTGGTTTATACTAACTTATCTCACGAGTTCTTGTTGAGTTTTGTGTGGATGAAGCTTTTGAGATTTAGGAAAACCGTGATATGGGAGGAATTAAGGAGATGCAAAAGCTCAAGCTTGGGGATTCCCAAGGCATCCCAAGATAATATTTCAAGAAGTCTCAAGCATCTAAGCTTGGGGATGCCCCGGTAGGCATCCCACCTTTCTTCAACAACAATTATCGGTTAGTATCGGTTGAGCCTAAGTTTTTACTTCTTCACATGAGTTGTGCTATCCTTGAAATGTCATTTTATTTTCTTTTTGCTTGATGTTTTAATAAAATACTTAGATCTGAAAGTTTTAAATAAGAGAGAGTCCTCGCATAGCTATCTATTTACTTAACTACTCGATTGATCTTCACTTATATCTTTTTGGAGTAGCTTGTCATTTACTCTTGTGCTTCACTTATATCCTATGAGTAAATTGTTGAATAAATTGAATATCATGAAGTTGAAATTATATGTTCATATCATGCCTAGTAGTAGCTTCACATTGGGTTTAGAAAGTGAAATCTTTTGAAGTTTGACAATCACAATATAGGTCATACAAGCAATTCATGAATGATTAGTAGAAGGAAGAGAACTTTCACATGCAAATACACTATCTTGGAAACCTTTTGTGATTGTGAGCCCCCATCAAAATATTATATGCCAAAATTGTTGACGTTGGACAAGGAAGACAATGTAATGATTTATGTTTGTTCATATTCACATAGAAGTTATATTGTCATAGATCCTTCAACATGTGGTGCTTGCCCCCCATCTTTGCTAGCCAAAAATTTCGCACCAAGTAGAGACACTACTTGTGCATCCAAAAACCCTTAAACCCAAATCTTATCTTCAAGAGTCCACCATACCTACCTAAGGATTGAGCAAGATCCTTCAAGTAAGTTGTCATCGGTGCAATAAGGCAATAAAAATTGCTTCTAAAAGTGTTAGATCATTTAGTGTAAGAGAAAATTGAGCGTTGTACGAACTTGTGATGGCAAAGAATAAAAGTGACAGACTGCATAATAAAGGTTGCTATCATAAGGGGCAATATAACGTGACATTCTTTTGCACTAAGGGGTTGAGCATACAAACAAAAAGCGCATGGCAACCTCTGCTTCCCTCTGCGAAGGGCCTACCTTTTACTTTTATGTATTTACTTTCATGCAAGAGTCAAAGTTTTTCTCTCTATTCCTTTTTAATTTTCTCTTTTGGCAAGCATCATATGGTGAGGAAAGATCTAGGAACATATATCCGGTTGGATATGGGTAGCATGAGTTATTATTGTTGACATCACCCTTGAGGTGAATACGTTGGTGGGCGAAATTATAAGCCCCTATCTTTCTATGTGTCTGGTTGAAATGTTTTGCTCATGTGTATGCGGTGAGTCTTAGCAATCATAGAAGACTATATGATGGTTGAGTATGTGGAGCTCTTACTTAGACTCTGTTGAATAATTTGAATTGCAATTGATTGGTGACTGAGAACATAGGTTGTTGAGTTTCAAGAGAATTCATTGTTTGAACCTTAACATGTGAATTGGTTGCTACTATAACATGAGAAGTTTTATAAGAAAGAATTGCAGTTAGGATGCTAGGAAAAGTGATTGAAATTGTCATTGATCAAACTTGTGCACTTTGCTAGCATTCACACTTTATAAATTATTTCTTTTATCATTTACCTACTCGAGGACGAGTAGGAATTAAGCTTGGGGATGCTGATACGTCTCCAACGTATCTATAATTTATGAAGTATTCATGCTGTTATATTATCATTCTTGGATGTTTTACAATCATTTTATAGCAACTTTATATCATTTTTTGGGACTAACCTATTGACCCAGTGCCTAGTGCCAGTTGCTGTTTTTTGCTTGTTTTTTACATCGTAGGAAATCAATGTCAAACGGAGTCCAAACACCGCGAAACTTTTTGTGGATTTTTTATCGACCAGAAGACATCCAATGGGCCAGAGCAGCACCTGGGGGGTGCCCCGAGGGGGGCACAACCCACAAGGGCGTGCCTGGGCGCCCAGGTGGGTTGTGCCCACCTCGGTGGCCTCCCGCACCGCCTCTTCGCCCTATAAATTCCCAAATATTCCAAAAACCATCGGGGTAACCCTAGATCAGAAGTTCCACCGCCGCAAGGCTCTGTAGCCATGAAAAACCAATCTAGACCCCGTTCCGGCACCCTGCCGGAGGGGGGAATCATCACCGGTGGCCATCTTCATCATCCCGGTGGCCACCACGATGAGGAGGGAGTAGTCCACCCTCGGGGCTGAGGGTTTGTACCAGTAGCTATGTGTTTAATCTCTCTCTCTCGTGTTCTTGAGATGTCACGATCTTGATGTATCGCGGGCTTTATTAATATAGTCGGATCATATGGTGTTTTCCCCTCTCTATCTTGTTGTGATGAATTGAGTTTTCCCTTTGAGATTTCGTTTTATCGGATTGAATACTTTTATGGATTTGAGAGCACTTGATATATGCCTTGCATATGAATACTCGTGGTGACAATGGGGTATCATATTGATCCACTTGATATATGTTTTGGCACTCAACTCGCGGATTCCCGAGGTGACATTGGGGTAATCTATGCATAGGGGTTGATGCACGTTCTTGTCTTTGTTTCTTCGGTAGAAATCTTGGGGCACTCTTTGAAGTTCTTTGTGTTGGATTGAGTATTATGAATCTGAAATTATTTGGTGTTATTTTAGTACGAACTCTTGGATAGATCAATCGGAAAGAATAGCTTTGAGGTGGTTTCATACCCTACAAATGATTTCTTGTTATGTTCTCCGCTAGATAGAAACTTTGGAGTGATTCTTCATCGCACGTTGAGGGATGGTTATATGATCCAATTATATTAGAATTGTTGAGGTATTGCACTAGCGAAAGTACGGACCCTAGGCCTCATTTTCAAGCATTGCAATACCATTTGTGCTCCGTTTTATCAATTGCTACCTTGCTGTTTTTTATTGTTCCTATTACAAAAATCAATATCTACTATCCATACTACACTTTTATTACCATCTCGTCGCCGAACTAGTCCACCTATACAATTTCCCATTGTATTGGGTGTGTTGGGGACACAAGAGACTTTTTATTATTTGGTTGCAGGGTTGTTTAAGAGAGACCATCTTCATCCTACACCTCCCACGGATTGATAAACCTTAGGTCATCCACTTGAGTGAAAATTGCTACTATCCTACAAAACATTGCGCTTGGAGGCCCAACACAAGTCTACAAGAACAAGTTGCATAGTAGACATCACCTGCCTCCGGAGTCCGGACTAGCCGGAGCCGGACGAGGAGGCGTTGGAGGCGGAGCAGCATGCGGAGCCGGAGGAGGAGAACGATGACGCGGAGCTGGAACAGGAGGACGACGACGCGGGCGAAGCGGAGCCGTTGGAGGACAATGATTTCCATTATATTCAGACTTAAAGGGCTTTGAGTTTCACACCACATTTATTTCATAGAGATAAGAGAAAGGAAATTTTAGTGGTCACGCATGCATCTTTTTGGGCTAGCACTCCTATATAAGGGTTGACCGATTGCTTCCCGCGGACGTGCGCGGGTGATACGTCTCCAACGTATCTATAATTTATGAAGTATTCATGCCGTTATATTATCATTCTTGGATGTTTTACAATCATTTCATAGCAACTTTATATCATTTTTTGGGACTAACCTATTGACATAGTGCCCAGTGCCAGTTGCTGTTTTTTGCTTGTTTTTTTACATCACAGAAAATCAATACCAAACGGATTCCAAACGCAACAAAACTTTTTGGAGATTTTTTCTGGACCAGAAGACACCTGGTGGGCCAAAGAAGTACCAGAGGGAAGCTCCGAGGAGAGCACAACCCACCAGGGCACGCCTAGGGGCCCAGGCGTGCCTAGGTGGGTTGTGCCCACCTCGGTGGCCTCCCGCACCCCCTCTTCACCCTATAAATTCTTAAATATTCCAAAAACCCTCGGGGTTAACCTAGATCAGAAGTTCCGCCACCGCAAGCCTCTGTAGCCAAGAAAAACCAATCTAGACCCCGTTCCGGCACCCTGCCGGAGGGGGAAATCATCACCGATGGCCATCTTCATCATCCCGGCGGCCACCATGATGAGGAGGGAGTAGTCCACCCTCAGGGCTGAGGGTTTGTACTAGTAGCTATATGTTTAATCTCTCTCTCATGTTCTTGAGATGGCACGATCTTGATGTATCGCGGGCTTTGTTAATATAGTTGGATCATATGGTGTTTTCCCCTCTCTATCTTGTTGTGATGAATTGAGTTTTCCCTTTGAGATTAAGTTTTATCGGATTGAATACTTTTATGGATTTGAGAGCACTTGATGTATGTCTTGCTATGAATACCCGTGGTGACAATGGGGTATCATATTGATTCAATTGATATATATTTTGGCACTCAACTCGCGGATTCCCGAGGTGACATTAGGGTAATCTATGCATAGGGGTTGATGCACGTTCTCGTCTTTGTTTCTCCGGTAGAAATCTTGGGGCACTCTTTGAGGTTCTTTGTGCTGGATCGAGTATTATGAATCTGAAATTGTTTGATGCATATCGTATAATCAACTCACGAATACTTGTGGTGACATTAGAGTTGGTTGATGCGTATCTTATGGTGTTATTTTAGTACGAACTCTTGGATAGATCGAATGGAAAGAATAACTTTGTGTTATTTTAGTATGAACTTGTAACACCCCTAGTGGTTGGCTACAGTAATCGCCTTTAGATAATGCCATGTCATCATGATCAACAGTGCCTAAACATCATTTGGATCATGTCCCTTTTCATATTCAAATTCAATTGGAAATTCAAACTAAAAGTGAAAATAAAAGTTGTTCAAATCCAGAAACAAAAATGTTCATAATATTGTAAATAATCCAGATACAATTCTAAAATAATAACCAACATTTACTAAATTAGATAAGTGACTCTAACAACAAGTAACAGTAGCAAAACAGCACTATCTAATCCTTTTTCAATTAAATAAAATCCAAATAAAAAGATATGGACATCAAACCATTTTCTAGCAGTGACTAATTTTGCACTGTTCATATTTGGACCAGTCACATATTTTACAAAAGCCATTTGCAATATAAACAAATGACAAAACAGAAAACAAAAAACAGAAAGCAGAAAAGAAAATAGAAAAAGGAAAAGAGGCCCACTGTGCCTGGGCCTAAGGTCAACAGTGGCCGGCCCAGCCCGCGCAGCGCCTTCCCTCACCCCCCCCACTGCTCCTCCCCGCACCGTTGTCGAACACAGCAAGTGCACACGCGCGCACAGCCAGGCCCCCCTCTCCCCCGCAAGACAGCACGCGCCCGCGCCAGTGGTGGATAGGGGCTGAGCCACCTGCCTCCCTGGCCTTCCCTCGCCTCACTTCCCCCCTCTCCCTGCCTCGTCCCCGTCATCCCCACCACAGCAGGGCGCAGCCATGGCGCCGCCGCCGTAGAGCTCGCGACCACCACCTCCGCCTTGCCTCGCCGCCGTGCCCGCCTGCTTCGCCATCGTCCGCTACGCCCTCTCCAACCCCGAGCCGAAGCCGAGCGCCTCTGCATCGTCCCCTACGCCGTCGTCTTCAACCTTTGGGTGCCCGCATCGCCGCCGCGGATTCGCCGCCTCGAGCCCTCCCCGAGCCCACGCTAGCACATCTGCAGGATCAACGTGAGCTCCACCTCCCTCTCCCTCTCTCCCCGTGCTCTTCCTTGCGCGGTAGCCGCCGCCCCCAACTTGCCCGAGCTCTCCGCCGCTGAGCACGTCATCGGCATGCTTCCGGCGACCATTGGGCCCCGTGCCCGTTCCCATCTTGCTCGCCGTGCCGCGCGGAGCATCCCCAGCTCATTGCCTCGCTCATTTGCACGTCGTAGCGCTGCCCCCGTAGCTCACCGAAGCCGCCGTCCCCCATCGCCGTCATTATGCTCAACTCCGGCCACCCCCGCCGCCGTGCTCCCCACCATCGGACGCAGCATGGTGAGGCCGTTCCAGAGCACCCAGCCGCGCTCAAAACCGTGCCCCACAGCTCATTTCCGGGCTCGCCGAAGCTCTCTGCTGCGTCCGGCGCTCGCCGGCACGTCTCCGGCAGCCGGCGCCGACGTGGCCAGCTGGGCCCCGCCCCTAGCGCCACTGCCACTGGGCCCCAGTGGGGTCCGTTGACCAGTCAGCGCTGCTGACTGGGCAACCCGTGTCGCTGACACACGGGCCCCACCGCTAAATGTTTAAAAATAAATAGATAAAATGTTAGTTAATTAATTAACTTAATCAGTCACTCACAGGCCGGGCCCACTATTTAATAAGTCTGTTAGATTAATTTTAAAGGCTGTTAAACCCACTGTCTATGACAGGTGGGTCCCGCAGGTCAGGTTTGACCTGGACCAGGCGGTTTGACTGCTGACGTCATAGTGACATCATGCTGACGCAATAATCCATCTCTTTTAAATAAAATAATTCCAAAAATTGTTTAAATCTTTAGAAAATCATAGAAAATAAACCGTAGCTCGGATCGAAAAACTTTCTACATGAAAGTTGCTCAGAACGACGAGACGAATCCGAATACACGGTCCGTTCGTCCACCACACGTCCCTAGCATAGCGAACATGCAACCGTCCCCCTCTGTTTCATCTGTCCAAAAATGCCAAACTTCGGGAAAACATTCCCGGATGTTTTCCCTCTTTACCTATATCGTGTAGCACCGCGTCAGAACACCCCTAGCTCTGTGTATTGTCATGTCATGCTCTTGTTTGCTTTATATTTACTGTTTCTTCCCCCTCTTCTCTCTCGATAGACCACGACACCGACGTCGTCCTCGAGACCGACGCAGCTCAGGAGCCCGACGCCACCGTTGACGACCTTGCCTTTGCCGCCGAGCAACCAGGCAAGCACCCCCCTTGAGCATACCGATATCGCCTATTCTTTCTCTCTCTTGCTTGCATTAGAAATTGCTGCTGCTACTATTTAACCTATTCTAATGCATAGCCTGTTTATTGTAACCTGCATTTGAAACCTTACCTGCTTATCCTAAACTGTCTAGTATAGGCTGGGTAGAGACCTATCAGTGACCCCACTTGTCCCGACTGCCCCGCTGGATTATCAGAAGACCCGATCAACGGGATCGAAGACAGGCCCCGACACCGCACATCACCCCCTTGGTTGTACGACACTGCATCGTTACCATCGAGTACCGAGGGTGATACCTCGTATAGCACTCCTGATGTTAACTCTGTAGAGTAGCTATTTAGTCATGGTCATTGAGGGTGATTCCTCCTTCTCCACTTCCGATACGACCCAGTCGTGCAACACATCAAGCGTGAACCCATCGAGGGTGATTCCTCCGAGTTCACCTTGACGGATACATCAAGTAGGAATCCAACGAGCGTGATACCTCGGATTCCCCTGATGTTATGGACACATGGATACTTGGACTTTACACTATTACTTGGAAAGGCGGGTCGACCCTGAGGGGTACCCGCGTGAGCCTAAGTGGCGAGTGTTGTGGAGACGGGTTGACCTGGAGGTTGCCCGAGATATGAATACGAGGCGCGGCCGGGTATTCTTAGCCCTTGCAGCAAGTCCTCGAGACGGGGCGACGGGGTCACATCGATCATGAGTCTCTGCTCGTTACCGCAAGCCCCTAGTCCACTAACGATTTGGATATTTGATCCGAGCAGGCCTCTGGCCTGATAGCACTAACCATCACGTGGGAAGAGTTATGGGCACTCTGCATCATATGCATCAGCCGAAAGCTTTGTCAGACGTCCAGTTCAGCCTCGTGGCCGGGCCGGGCCAGTGCCATCCAGGACTGAGGTGGTGCTCATCCCGACCCTGCACACACCGACCCGGAGTGCATAGGGCGATGGCCCAAGACCCCTGAGCGCTTAGGATATAGACCGACGGGGACCTCTCTGCTGAGCTGTAGGTAGGGTTGCGGTGTATCGTTTGGCCGAGGCCGGGCATGACCCAGGAAAGTGTGACCGGCCGGAGTTAAGCGAGCGTGGTGGGTAAGTTGGTGCACCCTTGCAGGGAAGAACACATCTATCGATAGTCGGTCCTACGATAAAGGACACTCGGAGTTGTATCCCGATCGATACAACTAGAACTTGAGATGATACCTGGATATGTGGCTCTGGGATTACTTTCTCGCAGGGAGTCGAGAAAGGATCTCTGGCCGAGGTTGATGACAGTATGGCTCTGGGATTGCTTTCTCACAGGGAGTCGAGAAAGGATCTCTGGGTGAGGTTGATAACATGACTACTACCTTATACTGTGCTGATCTACTCTCTTCTATTGCTGCAAGACCGCTGAAGACGCTAGTCTTCGATAGGACTAGGCCTTCTCTCTATTCTGGCATTTCTGCAGCCCAGTCCACATATACAGCCTCCCTTTGATAATGTTGCATATGTAGTGTAGATCCTTGCTTGCTGAGTACTTCGGATGAGTACTCACGGTTGCTTTGCTTTCTTTTTTTCCCATATCAGTTTGTCGTGACCAGATGACGGAGCCCCTGAGACAGCTGCCCCACCGACGACTACTACTACTACCCCGAGAATGGTTTCTACCGCAAGCTTGCCGACGACCAGGAGTAGGATCGGAGGGTCCCAGGCAGGAGGCCTGCGCCTTTCTATCGTAGCTTTTGTTTTGTCCCGCCTTGTTAAGGGCTTATCTCTTTGTCTTATGTCTGTACTCAGATATCTAACACTTCCGCTGATGCTTGTTTGGCATCAAGCTTATGTATTCGAGCCCTCAAGGCCCTGGCTTGTAATATAATGCTTGTATGCCTTTATTTATATTTTAGAGTTGTGTTGTGATATCTTCCCATGAGTCCTTGGGCTTGATCGTGTGCATTTGCGTGTATGATTAGTGCACGATTGAGCCGGGGGCGTCACAGAACTCTTGAATAGATCGAACGGAAAGAATAACTTTAAGGTGGTTTCGTACCCTACAAACAATTTCTTCTTATGTTCTCCGCTAGATAAGAACTTTGGAGTGATTCTTCATTGCATGTTGAGGGATGGTTATGTGATCCAACTGGATTAGCATTGTTGAGAGATTGCACTAGCGAAAGTACGGACCCTAGGCCTCATTTTCAAGCATTGCAATCCCGTTTGTGCTCACTTTTGTTATTTGTTACCTTGCTGTTTTTTTATTGTTACTATTACAAAAATCAATATCTACTATCCATATTACACTTATATCACCATCTCTTTGCTGAACTAGTGCACCTATACAATTTACCATTGTATTTGGTGTGTTGGTGACACAAGAGACTTTTTATTATTTGGTTGCAGGGTTGTTTGAGAGAGACCATCTTCATCCTACACCTCCCACGGATTGATAAACCTTGGGTCATCCACTTGAGGGAAAATTGCTACTGTCCTATAAAACTCTGCGCTTGGAGGCCCAACACGAGTCTACAAGAATAAAGTTGCGTAGTAGACATCAAGCTCTTTTCTGGCGCCATTGCCGGGGAGGTGAGTGCTTGAAGGTATATATTTAGATCTTTCAATTGAATCTTTTAGTTTCTTATTTTATCACTAGTTTGGTTTATAAAAGAAAACTACAAAAAAAATGGAATTGAGGTTGCATCATATTATTCATCTTTATAATGTCTTTCGTAAAAATGATGGAAAGGAAAATTGTGCTCAATTGATAGAAGAAGAATTCTATAAAATGTTTGACATTAAATCTTTGAATGATGAGCATGATTGCTATGTTATTAGTATGAATTCTTTGAATATCCATGATGCTAATGATATGCAAAGCTACAAGCTTTGGGATGCTATATTTGATGAAGATGATATTTTTAGTCCCCCAAGTTTTGATGAGAAAATTCATTATGATGATTGCATGCCTCCTATTTATGATGATTATGGCGATGACATATATGCTATATTGAATAATGATAACCATGAAACTTGTTATCATGATTTGAATTTTCAATCCCATGATAGTTATTTTATTGAGTTTGCTCCCACTACTATTCATGAGAATAAATTTGCTTATGAGGAGAGTAATAAAATTTCTATGCTTGTGGATCATGAAAAGAATGCTTTATGTGATAGTTATATTGTTGAATTCATTCATGATGCTACTGAAAATTACTATGAGGGAGGAACTTATGCTTCTACATATCTCAATAATATCAAGTTTCCTCGCTATGTGTTGAAAATCTTGAAGTTGCACTTGTTTTGCCTTCCTATGCTAGTTGATTCTTGTTCCCATAAATTGTTTGCTCACAAAATCCCTATGCATAGGAAGTGGGTTAGTCTTAAATGTGCTAGTCATATGCTTCATGATGCTCTCTTTGTGTTTCAATTCTTATCTTTTATGCGAGCATCATTGAAATCATCATGCCTAGATAAAAGGCATGAAAGAAAAGCGCTTGTTGGGAGACAACCCAACACTTTCACCTACTGTTTTTGTGTGTTCACATGATTAAGCTACTGCTCCTGGTCGAACTCGTGGTAATCCTCATAGACCATGTACTCGGGGTACCAGCGGTAGCCCAGCCTGGTCAAGAGGGCGTTCAGGACAGCTGGAAAACCAGGGGCACCACGAGCCCAAGTGCGAATCACAAGTTGCGTCGTAGGGCATGGTGGAAACAAACGATCCATCTGAAACATAGGAAATTCAGGGTTGTCAAAAGACAATGAGAAGTATAATACAACTCGGAGAGAAAGGTTAAACAAAACAATGGAAAGGAAAAATGATTATCATACTAATCAGATCAATGGTAAGGAATTAAGCACAGATATCCAGCTCTCCGGGTAGACGGGATTTACGAGATCCTAAGTGTCGGCGTTAGTAAAATTATTTAACCCGAGTAGAAGAGAGATCAGAGTCCCAGAGTAAAGACGAGGAATAAAAGATCCTAATACCACCCAATTGGCGACGTGGGCCCGTAAGCCACACAGCCAAGTTAGTAAATCAGTTTTCGGATACTAGACTCAACTTCGGCCAAGGAGTTGGGAAGGGGGGTTCCTACAGGCAGTCGGCTCTGATACCAACTTGTGACGCCCCCGGCTTAATCGTGCACTAATCATACACGCAAATGCACATGATCAAGCCTAAGGACTCACGGGAAGATATCACAACACAACTCTAAAACATAAATAAAGTCATACAAGCTTTATATTACAAGCCAGGGGCCTCGAGGGCTCGAATACACAAGCTTGCATACAAGCATCAGCGGAAGCATCAGATATCTGAGTACAGATATAAAAGAAAACACAGATAGGCCCTTAAAAGGCGGGGCAAAATAAAACACTACAATCGAAAGGCGCAGGCCTCCTGCCTGGGACCCTCCGAACCTGCTCCTGGTCGTCGGCAAGCTCATAGAAGTATCCACCCTCGGGGTAGTAGTAGCGATCGTCGGCGTGTGCAGCTGTCTCAGGGGCTCCATCATCTGGTTGCATTAAAAGGATATGGGGGAAAAAGAAAGCAAAGCAACCGTGATTACTCATCCGAAGTACTCAGCAAGCAAGGATCTACACTACATATGCAACATTATCAAAGGGAGGCTGTATATGTGCACTGGGCTGCAGAAATACCAGAATAGAAAGAAGGCCTAGTCCTATCGAAGACTAGCATCTTCAGAGGTCATGCAGCATTAGAAGAGTGTAGACTAGTACAGTATAAAGTAGTAGTATCAATAAATATCAACCTCGGCCAGAGATCCTTCCTCGACTCCCTACGAGAAAGCAATCCCAGAGCCATACAGTCATCAACCTCGTCCTGAGATCCCTTCTCGACTCCCTGCGAGAAGCAATCCCAGAGCCACATATCCAGGTCTCATCTCAAGTTCTAGCTGTATCGATCGGGATACAACTCCGAGTGTCCTTTACCGTAGGACCGGCTATCGATAGATGTGTTCTTCCCTGCAGGGGTGCACCAACTTACCCACCACGCTCGCTTCACTCCGGCCGGACACACTTTTTCGGGTCATGCCCGGCCTCGGCCAAACGATACACCGCAACCCTACCTATAGCTCAGCAGAGAGGTCCCCATCGGTCTATATCCTAAGCGCTCAGGGGTCTTGGGCCATCGCCCTGTGCACTCCGGGTCGGTGTGTGCAGGGTCGGGACGAGCACCACCTCAGTCCTGGATGGCACTGGCCCGGCCCAGCCACGAGGCTGAACTAGACGTCTGACAGAGCTTTCGGCTGATGCATACGATGTAGAGTGCCCATAACTCTTCCCACGTGATGGTTAGTGCTATCAGGCCAGAGGCCTGCTCGGATCAAATATCCAAATCGTTGGCGGACTAGGGGCTTGCGGTAACGAGCAGAGACTCATGATCGATGTGACCCTGTCACCCCGTCTCGAGGACTTGCTGCAAGGGCTAAGAATGCCCGGCCGCGCCTCGTATTCATATCTCGGGCAACCTCCAGGTCAACCCGTCTACACAACACTCGCCACTTAGGCTCACGCGGGTACCCCTCAGGGTCGACCCGCCTTTTCATGTAACAGTGTAAAGTCCAAGTATCCGTGTGTCCATAACATCAGGGGAATCCGAGGTATCACCCTCGTTGGATTCCTACTCGATGTATTCGTCAAAGTGAACTCGAAGGAATCACCCTCGATGGATTCACACTTGAGGTGTTGCACGACAGCGTCGTTATCGGAAGTGGGGAAGGAGGAATCACCCTCGATGACCACGACCGAATAGCTACTCTACAGAGTTAACATCAGAAGTGCTACAAGAGGTTTCACCCTCGGCACTCGATAGTAATGCTGCAGTGTCGTTGCAACTAAGGGGGTGATGTGCGGTGCCGGGGCCTGGTATTCAATCCCGTTGATCGGGTCTTCTGATAATCCAGCGGGGCAGTCGGGACTAGTGGGGTCACTGATAGGTCTCTACCCAGCCTATACTAAGCAGTTTAGGATATGCAGGTAATTATCAACAACAGGTTATAATAAGCAGGCTATGCATCAGAATAGGTAAAGCAGTAGCAGCAGCAATTCTAATGCAAGCATGAGAAAATAGAATGGGCGATATCGGGATGATCAAAGGGGGGGCTTGCCTGGTTGCTCGGCGGCAAGGGCAAGGTCGTCAACGGTGGCGTCGGGCTCCTGAGCTGCGTCGGTCTCGGGGACGACGTCGGTGTAGGGGTATACCAAGAGAGAAGAGGGGGGAAGAAACAGTAAATATAAAGCAAACAAGAGCATGACATGACAATACGCAGAGCTAGGGGTGTCTGGACGCGGTGCTACACGATATAGGTGAAGAGGGGAACATCCGGGAATGTTTTCCCGAAGTTCGGCATTTTCGGACAAAGGGGACGGAGGGGGATGGTTGCATGTTCGGATAGTTAGGGACGTGTGACGGACGAACGGACTGCGTATTCTGATTCGTCTCGTAATTCTAAGCAACTTTCATGTACAAAGTTTTCCGATCTGAACTACGGATTATTTTCTATGATTTTCTAAAGATTTAAACAATATTCTGAAATTACAGATTTATTATTAATTCGAATTATCCAAAACAGTAAACAGTGACGTCAGCCTGACGAAAAGATGACATCAGCAGTCAACTCTGGCTGACCAGAGTCAAACCTGACAGTGGGACCCGCATGTCATTGACACAACAGTTAATTAGGGATTAACTAAACTAATTACAGATTAATTAGGGATGGGCCCCATTAGTCAGTGACTGATTAGTGAATTAATTAGCAATTTTGGTTAATTAGCATTTTAATTATTATTTCTATTTATTTTTAAAACGTTTAGTGGTGGGGCCCGTGTGTCAGTGGGCCACTGTGCCCAGTCAGCGCGCTGATCGGTCAACAGGGCCCAGTGGGGCCCCTGGTCAGTGACACTGGGGGTGGGGCCTGTGTGCCACGTCGGAGCTGGCCGCCGGAGTTGCTCCGGCGAGCCCGAATGCGGCGGAGCGCGCCGGCGAGGCTCGGGATTCGCCCACAGGGCATCCCCGGGGCTGTGGTTTGGCCCGTTAGAACGGGCGTGGCGAGCCGCATCGCGTGGTGGTGGTGGTCGGACTCGGGGGTGGCCGGAACGACGCCGGCGACGACGGTTGGCGGCGGGGCTCTCAGGTGGTGTTCGGGCGCGCGGCTGCAGTGGACTAGCGAGCAAAGTAAAGGGCGGGGCGACCTCTGCAGCTCACCAGGAGCGCGCCGACGCTGCTGGACTGAGCCGAGTGGCTCTGGGAGCGCAGTAATGGCAGCGACGGCGGTGGACAGAGTACGGGCACGGCGGCGGCTAGCTACGGCTACAGGAAGGACAGGGAGGAGGGGGTTTCGGTGTGACTGCTCACCGCGGAGCTGTAGGGAACTGGCAGAGGGCTCGGGGAAGCTCGGGGTCACCGAAATCGTCGACGGCGTGTGGCGGCGATCCGAGGAGGGAGAGGGCGGCGTGGAGGCGATGTAGTGGCTCTCCGGCTCGGGTGACTCGTCGGAGAGGAAGAGGAGGTCGAGGCGGTCCTCTCCAGCGCAGAGGCAAGGTTAGGCGAGCACGGTGGCCGCGTGTGCTATGGCGGCGGCACCATGGCTGCATCGGCGAGGTGGGGAACGAGAGGGAGAGCGAGAGAGAGTGAGCGAGGGAGAGCCAGGGGGCGTGGGAGCTGCTCTTAACCACCAGCGGGCGCGGGAGCGCGCTGTCGAGCGAGGGAGAGGGGGGGCCGGGCTGCGCGCGCGAGGTGCTTGACAGCGAGGCGAGGGTGAGCAGTGCGGGGGTGAGGGAAGGCGCTGCGCGGGCTGGGCCGGCCACTGTTGACCTTAGGCCCAGGCACAGTGGGCCTCTTTTCCTTTTTCTATTTTCTTTTCTGTTTTCTTCTTTCATTTCTGTTTTGCAAAATGTGTGGCACCAAAATAAATTTTGTAAAATATATGACCTGGTCCATAAATCACAGTGCAACATACCCTATCACCAAAAATTAGTTTGGGGTATTTATCATTTCATATTTATTTTATATTTATTAACAGGTTATTAAATATTGTTTTCAGCCACTGTTTGAGGATGTTTAAGTCACTTATCCAATTTCAATAAGGTTGGTTACTATTTTATCATTGCCTCCAAATTATTTGCTATTTAATGAACATTTTAGTTTCTGGGTTTGGACAACTTTTACTTTCACTTTTAGTTTGAAGTTCCATTTGAATTTGAAATTGAAAAGGGATATGATCCAAATGATGTTTAGGCACTATTGATCATGATGACATGGCATTATCTAAAGGGGATTACTGTAGCCAACCACTGGGGGTGTTACATTTAGTATGCAATGTCGAATAATAATTTTAGTGATTTGCTACAGTATAGAATGATAAGGTTATTGCATTGATTTTTACTAACTTATCTCACGAGTTCTTGTTGAGTTTTGTGTGGATGAAGTTTTTGAGATTTAGGGAAACTGTGATATAAAAGGAATTAAGGAGACACAAAAGTTCAAGCTTGGGGATGCCCATGGCATCCCAAGATAATATTTCAAGAAGTCTCAAGCATCTAAGCTTGGGGATGCCCCGGTAGGCATCCCACCTTTCTTCATCAACAATTATCGGTTAGTATCGGTTGAGCCTAAGTTTTTGCTTCTTCACATGAGTTCTGCTATTCTTGGAATGTCACAAGTAGGATGTAATTTCATTGCATAACTATTGACTTTCATGCTTGCATAGGGAATCACAAACCTTAACATCAATATTCTTACTAAAGCATAATTACTAATCAACATGACTCACATATCACTATCATGATATCTCAAAACTATTACAAAGAATCAAGTTTATTTTGTCCAATGATCTTCATGAAAGTTTTTATATGTTGCTTTTGATAAGCTCAAACAAATTTAAGTGAAGAACATGAGCATAAATGTTTTCATCTCTCAAAAACATTTAAGTGAAGCATGAGAGAATTTCTTCAAAAATATTAAAGCACATCGTGCTCAAAAAGATATAAGTGAAGCACTAGAGCAAAAGACAAACTACTCCAAAAAGATATAAGTGAAGATCAAGTGAGTAGTTAAGTAAATAGGTAGCTATGTGAGGACTCTCTCTTATTTAAAAACTTTCAGATCTAAGTATTTTCTTAAAACATCAAGCAAAACAAAATAAAATGACATTCCAAGAATAGCACACATCACGTGAAGAAGCAAAAACTTAGGATGAACCGATACTAACCGATAATTGTTGATGAAGAAAGGTGGGATGCTTACCGGGGCATCCCCAAGCTTAGATGCTTGAGACTTCTTGAAATATTATCTTGGGATGCCTTGGGCATCCCCAAGCTTGAGCCTTTGTGTCTCCTTAATTCCTTTTATATCACGGTTTCCCTAAATCTAAAAAACTTCATCCACACAAAACTCAACAAGAACTCGTGAGATAGGTTAGTATGATAAAGACCAAACCGTTTCACCTTGGTACTGTCAAAGACAAGATTCATATTGTTTCCACACAATGCCTACTGTAGCGTATCATTTCCACAATTTTTATTGAGCAATATAAGCCATAGAAACTAGGAAACAAGCAAACTATGCATTGAAAACAGAATCTGTCAAAAACCGAACAGTCTGAAGTAATCTGTACTCCAACCATACTTATGTAACTCCAAAAATTCTGAAAAGTTAGGATAATGTAGAGAATTTGTATATCTATCACCTATAAAAAATTCAGATCAAAAGCACGTTCCAGTGAATTTTAGAAATTCCTGGACTGGGCGCAAAAGTTTCTGTATTTGCACAGAATCAAGTCAACTATCATCCACACTATCCCAAAGGCTTTACTTGGCACTTTATTGAAACAAAAGCTATAAAACATGATTAATACAGTATCCTAATCATGTGAACACACAAAAACAGTAGGTAAAAGTGTTGGGTTGTCTCCCAACAAGCGCTTTTCTTTAATGCCTTTTTAGCTAGGCATGATGATTTCAATGATGCTCTCATGAAAGATAAGAATTGAAACATAACAAGAGCATCATGAAGCATATGACTAGCACATTTAAGTCTAACCCACTTCCTATGCATAGAGATTTTGTGATCAAACAATTCATGAGAGCAAGAATCAACTAGCATAGGAAGGCAAAACAAACATAATTTCAAGATTTTCAACACATAGAGATGAAACTTGATATTATTGCAATTCCTACATGCATAAGTTCCTCCCTCATAATAATTTTCAGTAGCATCATGAAGAAATTCAATAATATAACCATCACATAAAGCATTCTTTTCATGACACAAATGCATAGAAAACTTATTACTCTCCACATAAGCAAATTTCTTCTCATCAATAGTAGTGGGAGCAAACTCAACAAAATAACTATCATGAGAGTGAAAATTAAAATCATGATGACAAGTTTCATAGTTATCATTATTCTTTATAGCATACATGTCATCACCATAATCATCATAGATAGCAACTTTGTTATCATAGTCAATTGAAGCCTCATCCAAAATGGTGGATTCATCACTAAATAAAGTCGTGACCTCTCCAAATCCACTTTCATCATTATAATCATCATAAATAGGAGGCATGCAACCATTATAATAAATTTGCACATCAAATCTTGGGGGACTAAAAATATCATCTTCATCAAACATAGCATCCCCAAGCTTATGGCTTTGCATATCATTAGCATCATGGATATTCAAAGAATTCATACTAACAACATTGCAATCATGCTCATCAGTCAAAGATTGTGTGCCAAACATTTTATTGAATTCTTCTTCCATCAATTGAGCACATTTTTCCTTTCCATCATTTTCACAAAATACATTATAAAGGTGAATAATATGATGCAACCTCAATTCCATTTTTTGTAGTTTTCTTTTTATAAACCAAACTAGTGATAAAACAAGAAACTAAAAGATTCAATTGCAAGATCTAAAGATATACCTTCATGCACTCACCTCCCCGGCAACGGTGCCAGAAAAGAGCTTGATGTCTACTACGCAACTTTATTCTTGTAGACACGTGTCGGGCCTCCAAGCATAGAGTTTTGTAGGACAGTAGCAATTTTCCCTCAAGTGGATGACCTAATGTTTATCAATCCGTGGGAGGCGTAGGATGAAGATAGTCTCTCTCAAACAACCCTGCAACCAAATAACAAAGAGTCTCCTGTGTCCCCAACACACCAAATACAATGGTAATTTGTATAGGTGCACTAGTTCGGCGAAGAGATGGTAATAAAAGTGTAGTAATGATAGTAGATATGGGTTTTTGTCATAGTAACAATAAAAACAGCAAGGTAGCAAGTAACAAAAGTGAGCACAAACGGTATTGCAATGCTTGAAAATGAGGTCTAGGGTCCGTACTTTCGCTAGTGCAATCTCTCAACAATGCTAATCTAATTGGATCATATAACCATCCCTCAAAGTGCGATGAAGAATCACTCCAAAGTTCCTATCTAGCGGAGAACATAAGAAGAAATTGCTTGTAGCTATTCTTTCCGATCGATCTATCCAAGAGTTCGTACTAAAATAACACCAAGTCATTCTTTCCGATCGATCTATCAAGAGTTTGTACTAAAATAACACTAAGTTATTCTTTCCGATCGATCTATCAAGAGTTCGTACTAAAATAACATCAAAGCAAATTCAGATTCATAATACTCAATCCAACACAAAGAACCTCAAAGAGTGCCCCAAGATTTCTACCGGAGAAACAAAAGACGAGAACGTGCATCAACCCCTATGCATAGATTACCCCAATGTCACCTCGGGAATCCGTGAGTTGAGTGCCAAAACACATATCAAGTGAATCAATATGATACCCTATTGTCACCATGGGTATTCATAGCAAGACATACATCAAGTGCTCTCAAATCCATAAAAGTATTCAATCCGATAAAACTAAATCTCAAAGGGAAAACTCAATTCAAAACAAGATAGAGAGGGGAAAACACCATATGATCCAACTATATTAACAAAGCCCGCGATACATCAAGATCGTGACATCTCAAGAACACGAGAGAGAGAGAGAGAGAGAGAGATTAAACACATAGCTACTGGTACAAACCCTCAGCCCCGAGGGTGGACTAATCCCTCCTCATCATGGTGACCGCCGGGATGATGAAGATGGCCACCGGTGATGATTTCCCCCTCTGGTGGAGTGCCGGAACGGGGTCTAGATTGGTTTCTCATGGCTACAGAGCCTTGCAGTGGCGGAACTTCTGATCTAGGGTCACCCCGAGGGTTTTTGGAATATTTGGCAATTTATAGGGCGAAGAGGCGGTGTGGGAGGCCACCGAGGTGGGCACAGCCCACCAGGGCGCGCCTGGGCCCCCAGGCGCGCCCAGGTGGGTTGTGCCCCCCTCGGGGCACCCCTCTGGTACTTCTTTGGCCCACTGGATGTCTTTTGGTCCAAAAAAAATCTCCAAAAAGTTTCGTTGCGTTTGGACTCCGTTTGGTATTGATTTTCTGCGAAGTAGAAAACAAGCAAAAAACGGCAACTAGCACTAGGAACTATGTCAATAGGTTAGTCCCAAAAAATGATATAAAGTTGCTATAAAATGATTGTAAAACATCCAAGAATGATAATATAACAGCATGGAACAAGCAAAAATTATAGATACGTTGGAGACGTATCATGGTCCATGCACCCGGAAAACAACTAATCCCAGTTGCTGTAAATGTCGTGCGTGCTTTAATTCCGGGCTAGTGGACGGACGCGAATGTGCCGTACAACGAACCGCCCGCCAGCTCCCTAATCTCTATCTCTACTCTTATAATAATAATATATCTATCTATCTCTATCTCTATCTCTCTTCTACTACTCTTATAAAAACAGAGTTGGTGATGATGGTGTGCCTGCCATCCTGCAATATAGGCCGTCCAATTTATATCTGACGGATAGGCAGAAAACTATGGCAATTTTGCAAAAAGATACCCACACCCCTCTCCACATTTGCAAATAAGGCCTTCTCTCGTTCATCCTTTTCTCTCACAAGATAAACTACTCATACAAATGCATCATTGATGTTACGTGCAACGCACGAGGATGTTTCCTTGGGGGTCTCTCCAGAGCGGCATGGCCGTAGTTGCAAGTTGACGCCCCTTGAGATGCCGACGTTGAGGGGCACTTAGATTTTGTCTGATGAGCAGGTAAGTGATGAGTTTGATCACGTAGTAAATGCATTCTAAAGACTACTTTCGTGTCCATTTCCTAATTCCCCCGCTGCCCACTGTTTCACAGGTTAGGCTTGGTGCCAGTGAAGATTGGCTTGCATATGTACGAGAGGGTACCAACATCCATTTGCATAACATTTACAACGGTGACACCATTCCCGTAGAACCTTTGTCCAACATTGGGATCAGCCATGCAATGGGCCACCGCCTGAATTGGTACGATGGAACCACGGTGAGACTGAAGAAGATAGCAACCCCGGAAGCCCCGATAAGGTCGTCCGCCAACCAAAATTACACTCTCATCACGGTGTTCGACATCGCGATTGCTTTCATGAACCCTGCACATGGCAGTCAAAGGTGGACCATGCTGTCTGCCGCCGATTTGTTGCCGTACGAGTACGAAGACGCTGTGCTCCTTTCTAACCGCATCTTCGCGGTGACAAACCAGGCACTACAAAAAAAATACACTTCCGTGATGATACGTATTTGTCACAGTAGGTCATGTTTTCTGTCATGCATGTACATCTATGACGATTTTATGACAGAATCAAGATAGTCATACCTGTGCTGTCGTAGAAGTGTTCCATGACATTACCAAAATTATCATCACGGAAGTGTCCACTTCCATGACAATAAATGGCGCGTCATGGAAGTGCGTTCGTCAAGGGTAACCGACACATGGCATCCACCGTAACGGGTCGCCGTTAAGCTATCAGGTCCGGTTTTGGATCCGGTAACCCGTTAACAGCCCGGACCAATGGGGATTTTCCACGTGTAAAATTCTCAATGGCCAAAGGAACCACGTGTCGACTCACCGTTGGGATAGATGTCATCCACTCATTGGATAGGAGGCGCCTATGATACGTCGACATGTGGCACGGCCCAACAGAGGCCCATTCCGATGAAAAGGCCGGCCCGTTTGACTTGGTCAAAAGGTAGCAGGTGATACGTCCATTTTGCATCATGCTTTTATATTGATATTTAATGCATTATGGGCTATTATTACACATTATACCACAATACTTATGCCTATTCTCTCTTATTTTATAAGGTTTACATGAAGAGGGAGAATGCCGGCAGCTGGAATTCTGGACTGGAAAAGGAGCAAATATTAGAGACCCATTCTGCACAACTCCAAAAGTCCTGAAACTTCACGGAGCACGTTTTTGGAATATATAAAAAATATTGGGTAAAGAAAGTACCAGAGGGGGGCCACCAGCCAGCCACAAGGGTGGAGGGCGCGCCCTACCCCCCTGGGCGCGCCCCCCGACCTTGTGGGCCCCCTGGCAGGCCTCCGGTACCCATCTTTGGCTATATGGTATTTTTCACCCTGGAAAAAATCAAGAAGAAGCTTTCGGGACGAAGCGCCGCCGTCTCAAGGCGGAACCTGGGCAGAACCAATCTAGGGCTTCGGCAGAGCTGTTCTACCGGGGAAACATCCCTCCGGGAGGGGGAAATCATCGCCATCGTCATCACCATCGATCCTCTCATCAAGAGGGGGCAATCTCCATCAACATCTTAACCAGCACCATCTCCTCTCAAACCCTAGTTCATCTCTTGTATTCGATCTTGGTCCCAAAACCTCAGATTGGTACCTGTGGGTTGCTAGTAGTGTTGATTACTCTTTGTAGTTGATGCTAGTTGGTTTATCCGGTGGAGGATTATATTTTCTGATCCTTAATGTTAATTAATACTCCTCTGATCTTGATTATGAATATGCTTTGTGAGTAGTTACGTTTATTCCTGAGGACATGGGAGAAGTCTTGTTATAAGTAATCATGTGAATTTGGTATTCGTTCGATATTTTGATGAGATGTATGTTGTCTCTCCTCTAGTGGTGTTATGTGAACATCGACTACATGACATTTCACCATATTTGGGCCTAGGGGAAGGCATTGGGAAGTAATAAGTAGATGATGGGTTGCTAGAGTGACAGAAGCTTAAACCCTAGTTTATGCGTTGCTTCGTAAGGGGCTGATTTGGATCCATATGTTTCATGCTATGGTTAGGTTTACCTTAATACTTATTTTATAGTTGCGGATGCTTGCGAGAGGGGTTAATCATAAGTGGGAGGCTTGTCCAAGGAATGGCAGCACCCAAGCACCGGTCCACCCACATATCAAATTATCAAAGTAACGAACGCGAATCATATGAGCATGATGAAAACTAGCTTGACATCAATTCCCATGTGTCCTCGGGAGCGCTTTGCTTTATATAAGAGTTTGTCCAGGCTTGTCCTTTTCTACAAAAAGGATTGGGCCACCTTGCTGCACCTTATTTACTTTATTTACTTGTTACCCATTATGATTTATCTTATCACAAAACTATCTGTTACCGATAATTTCAGTGCTTGCAAAGAATACCTTGCTGAGAACCGCTTGTCATTTCCTTCTGCTCCTCGTTGGGTTCGACACTCTAACTTATTGAAAGGACTACAATAGATCCCTTATACTTGTGGGTCATCAAGACTCTTTTCTGGCGCCGTTGCCGGGGAGTGAAGCGCCTTTGGTAAGTGGAATTTGGTATGGAAACATTTATATAGTGTGCTGAAATTTACTGTCACTTGTTACTATGGAAAATAATCCTCTGAGGGGTTTGTTCGGGGTATCTTCACCTCGACCGGAACCACAATTAGTTGCTCCTCAACCTAATTCACCTACTGAAAATATTTATTATGAAATTCCTTCGGGTATGATAGAGAAACTGCTAGCTAATCCTTATGCGGGAGATGGAACATTACATCCTGATATGCACCTAATCTATGTGGATGAAGTTTGCGGATTATTTAAGCTTGCAAGTATGCCTGAGGATGTTGTCAAGAAGAAAGTCTTCCTTTTATCTTTGAAGGGAAAGGCATTGACATGGTATAGGCTATTGGATGATATTGGATCATGGAACTACAACCGATTGAAATTGGAATTTCATCAGAAGTTTTATCCTATGCATCTGGTTCATCGTGATCGGAATTATATATATAATTTTTGGCCTCGTGAAGGAGAAAGTATCGCTCAATCTTGGGGGAGGCTTAAGTCAATGTTATATTCATGCCCCAATCATGAGCTCTCAAGAGAAATTATTATTCAAAAATTATATGCTCGGCTTTCTCATAATGATCGATCCATGCTCGAGACTTCTCTTACTGGTTCCTATATGAAGAAGGATATTGAATTCAAATGGGATTTATTGGAAAGAATTAAATGCAACTCTGAAGATTGTGATCTCGACGAAGGTAAAGAGTCAGGTATAAACCTTAAGTTTGATTGTGTTAAATCTTTTATGGATACCGATGCTTTTCGTGATTTTAGCACTAAATATGGACTTGACTCTGAGATAGTAGCTTCTTTCTGTGAATCTTTTGCTACTCATGTTGATCTCCCTAAGGAGAAGTGGTTCAAATATCATCCTCCCATTGAAGTTAAAGTAGTAGAACCTATTAAAGTTGAAGAAGAAACTATTACTTACAATGTTGATCCTATTGTCCCTACTGCCTATATTGAGAAACCACCTTTCCCTGTGAGAATAAAGGATCATGCTAAAGCTTCAACTGTGGTTCGTAAGGGTTATACTAAAACACCTACACCCTCTGAGCAAATTAAAGTTGAACCTAGTATTGCTATGGTTAAAGATCTCTTGGTCGATAATATTGATGGGCATGTTATTTATTTCTGTGATGAAGCTGCTAGGATTGCTAAACCCGATATGAAAGATAAACATAGACCTGTTTTTGGCATGGCTGTTGTTTCTGTTAAAATAGGAGATCATTGTTATCATTGCTTATGTGATATGGGTGCTAGTATGAGTGCAATTCCTTATACCTTGTATGAAGAAATTATGAATGATATTGCACCTACTGAGATAGAAGATATTGATGTTACTATTAAGCTTGCTAATAGAGATACTATATCACCAATTGGGAATGTTAGAGATGTTGAAGTCTTGTGTGGGAAAATTAAATACCCTACTGATTTTCTCGTTCTTGGTTCCCCACAAGATAATTTTTGTCCCATTATATTTGGTAGACCCTTCTTGAATACTGTTAATGCTAAGATAGACTGCGAGAAGGATATTGTCACTGTTGGTTTAGGGGATATGTCTCATGATTTTAATTTCTCTAAATTTCATAGAGAATCCCATGATAAAGAATTGCCTAGTAAGGATGAAATTATTGGTCTTGCTTCTATTGCCGTGCCTCCTGCTGATCCTTTAGAACAATATTTGCTTGACCATGAAAATGATATGTTTATGAATGAAAGAAGGGAAATAGATGAAGTATTCTTTAATCAGGGACCTATTTTGAAACACAATTTGCCTGTTGAAATCCTTGGAGATCCTCCTCCACCTAAGGGTGATCCTGTGTTTGAGCTTAAACAATTACCTGATACTCTGAAATATGCTTATCTTGATGAAAAGAAGATATATCCTTTTATTATTAGTGCTAACCTTTCAGAGCATGAATAAAAGAAATTATTGAAAACTCTGAAGAAGCACGGTGCTGCTATTGGATATACTCTTGATGATATAAAGGGCATTAGTCCCACTCTATGTCAGGACAAAATTAAATTGGAGAAAGACGCTAAACCGGCTGTTGATCATCAACGACGGTTAAATCCTAAGATGAAAGAAGTGGTAAGAAATGAAATACTAAAGCTTCTGGAGGCAGGTATAATTTATCCTATTGCTGATAGTCAATGGGTAAGTCCTGTTCATTGTGTCCCTAAGAAGGGAGGCATTACTGTTGTTCCTAATGATAAGAATGAATTGATTCCTCAAAGAATTGTTACAGGTTATAGAATGGTAATTGATTTTCGCAAATTAAATAAAGCTACTAGAAAAGATCATTACCCTCTACCTTTTATTGATCAAATGCTAGAAAGACTATCCAAACATACACATTTTTGCTTTCTAGATGGTTATTCTGGTTTCTCTCAAATACCTGTGTCAAAAGATGATCAAGAGAAAACCACTTTTACTTGCCCTTTCGGTACCTTTGCTTATAGACGTATGCCTTTTGGTTTATGCAATGCACCTGCTACCTTTCAAAGATGTATGACTGCTATATTCTCTGACTTTTGTGAAAAGATTGTTGAGGTTTTCATGGATGATTTCTTTGTTTACGGAACTTCTTTTGATGATTGCTTAAGCAACCTTCATCGAGTTTTGCAGAGATGTGAAGAAACTAATGTTGTCTTGAATTGGGAGAAGTGCCACTTTATGGTTAATGAAGGTATTGTCTTGGGGCATAAAATTTCTGAAAGAGGTATTGAAGTTGATAAAGCTAAAGTAGATGCTATTGAAAAGATGCCGTGTCCTAAAGATATCAAAGGTATAAGAAGTTTCCTTGGTCATGCTCGTTTCTATAGGAGGTTTATTAAAGACTTTTGTAAAATTTCAAGGCCTCTCACTAATCTCTTACAAAAAGATGTTCCTTTTGTTTTTGATGATGATTGTGTAGAAGCATTTGAAATACTTAAGAAAGCCTTGATTTCTGCACCTATTGTTCAGCCACCTGATTGGAATTTACTCTTTGAAATTATGTGTGATGCTAGCGATTATGCTGTTGGTGCTATTCTAGGACAAAGAGTCGAGAAGAAATTAAATGTTATTCAGTATGCTAGTAAAACTCTAGACAGTGCCCAGAGAAATTATGCTACCACTGAAAAGGAATTTTTAGCAGTTGTATTTGCATGTGATAAGTTTAGACCCTATATTGTTGATTCCAAAGTAACTATTCACACTGATCATGCTGCTATTAAATATCTTATGGAAAAGAAAGATGCTAAACCTAGACTTATTAGATGGGTTCTCTTGCTACCAGAATTTGATTTGCATATTATTGATAGAAAGGGAGCTGAGAACCCCGTTGTAGACAACTTGTCTAGGTTAGAAAATGTTCTTGATGACCCACTACCTATTGATGATAGCTTTCATGATGAACAATTAAATGTCATAAATGCCTCTCATAATACTCCATGGTATGCTGATTATGCTAATTACATTATTGCTAAATTTATACCACCTAGTTTCACATATCAGCAAAAGAAAAAGTTTTTCTATGATTTAAGACATTACTTTTAGGATGACCCACACCTTTATAAAGAAGGAGTAGATGGTGTTATTAGACGTTGTGTACCTGAGCAAGAACATGAACAAATCCTACGCAAGTGCCACTCCGAGTCTTACGAAGAACACCACGCTAGAGATAGAACTGCACATAAAGTATTGCAATCCGGTTTCTATTGGCCCACTCTCTTTAAGGATGCTCATAAGTTTGTCTTGCCTTGTGATCAATGTCAAAGAATTGGTAATATTAGTAGACGTCAGGAAATGCCAATGAATTATTCACTTGTTATTTAACCATTTGATGTTTGGGGCTTTGATTTAATGGGACCTTTTCCTTGCTCTAATGGGTATACACATATTTTAGTTGCTGTTGATTACGTTACTAAGTGGGTAGAAGCTATTCCAACTAGTAGTGCTGATCATAACACTTCTATTAAGATGCTTAAAGAAGTTATTTTTCCGAGGTTTGGAGTCCCTAGATATTTAATGACTGATGGTGGTTCACATTTTATTCATGGTGCCTTCCGTAAAATGCTCGCTAAGTATGATGTTAACCATAGAATTGCATCTCCTTATCATCCTCAGTCTTGTGGTCAAGTACAATTGAGCAATAGAGAGATTAAATTAATTTTGCAAAAGACTGTTAATAGATCTAGAAAGAATTGGTCTAAGAAACTTGATGATGCATTATGGGCTTATAGAACTGCTTATAAGAATCCTTTGGGTATGTCTCCATATAAAATGGTTTATGGTAAAGCATGTTACTTGCCTATTGAGCAAGAAGATAAGGCATACTGGGCTATTAAAGAGCTCAATTATGATTTCAAACTTGCCGGAAAGAAGAGGTTATTTGACATTAGCTCACTTGATGAATGGAGAACCCAAGCCTATGAGAATGCCAAGTTGTTTAAAGAAAAAGTTAAAAGATGGCATGACAAAAGGATACAAAAGCGTGAGTTTAATGTACGTGATTATGTTTTGCTATACAACTCTCGTTTAAGATTTTTTGTAGGAAAGCTTCTCTCTAAATGGGAAGGTCCTTATATCATCGAGGAGGTCTATCGTTCCGGTGCCATAAAAATTAACAATGCCGAAGGAAAAAATCCGAAGGTGGTAAATGGTTAAAGACTCAAACATTATATCTTAGGTACTCCCATAAATGTTGAGACCAATATAATTGATACCGTAACCCCGGAGGAGTACACAAGGGACACTTTCCAGAACGTTTCAGACTCCGAAAAGGAATAGGTATGTGGTACGGTAAGTAAACCAACTCCAAAACGTTTCCAATGATAAATTTTCTTCGTTTTGGAATATTTAAAAAATTAGGAAAATTAAAAGTTGTCCGAAAGAGACACGAGGCCACCACAAGGGAGGAGGGCGCGCCCTACCCCCCTGGGTGCGCCCCCCGACCTTGTGGCCACCTCGTGTGCCCTCCGGACTCCGTTTTCTTGCACGATACTTCTTTTGGCCGGTAAAAATTCATTATATAATCTCCCGAAGGTTTTGACCATCGTACCACGGCAAAATCCTGTGTCTTTGTTTTGAGTTGTTTCTGCAGCAGATTTGGAGCAAGATGTCGTCCCAAGATTCTGAGGGAGAGAGCTACATGGCTGATTATATCACAAACCCAAAAGTATATGGGGATGTGGAACATTATGGTTGGACCACGGAGGAAGAAGAAGACTATGAGCCAAAGGGGAAGGAGGAGGCAAGCTCCGATGAAGAGGATGATCCACTACCCCAACCTGGCGATATGCATGTGGAGTTCAAGAAGTCAAGCCTCCCTAAGGTCCAATCTATCCCACCACATTTTTTGCAGGACAACAAGGCGGCATTATGCAAAAAGATAATGAAACTCGAGCTCGAGAATGAGGATCTGAGGGAAGAAAATTTTAGCCTCAGACGCAAGCTTGAGAAGAAGAATGCAACAACTCCATCATCCTCACCTCCGAAGAAAGAGATCTAAATACATGGGTATGGGAACTCCCCTTGGCAACTGCCAAGCTTGGGGAGTGCCCCGGTATCGTATCACCATCACATCTTTATCTTTATCGTTTTTCTTAGTTCGATCCTTTTGGTTATATCTTGATCTAGTAGAATAAAGTTTTAGTATGATCTAGCTTTGAGTTTTGCTTTGTTCCCTCTATGTAATCGAGTCCGTGAGATATATATAATAAAGAGTAGTTTTGAGTTAAGGGCTTTGCTTTCTTGCTATGATCTTGAGGGAATTAAATAAAAGAAAGAATAAAAGGAAATAAAAAGATCATATATTGATCTAATGGAGAGTAATGACTTCACATATAAAGAGTATGTTGAATAAAAGTTATTGAGAGTTGACAAACATAGTTTTGGTCATTGTTGCAATTAATAGGAAGTAATAAAGAAAGAGAGGCCTCACATATAAATACATTATCTTGGACATCTTTTGTAATTGTGAGCACTCATTAAAATATGACATGCTAAAAAGTTGATGTTGGACAAGGAAGACAACATAATAGGTTATGTTTTCTTATATCCGAATAGAAGTTATATTGTTTTGGATCATCCAACATGTTGAGCTTGCCTTTCCCCCTCATGCTAGCCAAATTCTTTGCACCAAGTAGAGATACTACTTGTGCTTCCAAACATTCCTAAACCCAGTTTTGCCATGAGAGTCCACCATACCTACCTATGGATTGAGTAAGATCCTTCAAATAAGTTGTCATCAGTGAAAGCAATAAAAATTGCTCTCTCTAAATATGTATGATCTATTAGTGTGAAGAAAATAAGCTTTATACGAACTTGTGATATGGAAGAAATAAAAGCGACAGACTGCATAATAAAGGTCTTTATCACAAGCGGCAATATAAAGTGATGTTCTTTTGCATTAAGATTTTGTGCATTCAACCACAAAAGCGCATGACAACCTCTGCTTCCCTCTGCGAAGGGCCTATCTTTTACTTTTATCTCGTACCATTATACAGGAGTCATGGTGATCATCACCTTTCCTTTTTATACTTTTTCCTTTGGCAAGCACAATATGTTGGAGAGATCCGGATATATATATATATCCACTCGGATGTAGGTTTTCATAAAGTATTATTGTTGACATTACCCTTGAGGTAAAAGGTTGGGAGGCGAAACTATAAGCCCCTATCTTTCTCTGTGTCCGACTGAAACTTTGAACCCATAAGTATCGCGTGAGTGTTAGCAATTGTGAAAGACTAAATGATAGTTGAGTATGTCGACTTGCTGAAAAGCTCTTTAATTGACTCTTTCCGATGTTATGGTAAATTGCAATTGCTTCAATGACTAAGATCATAGTCTGTTAGTTTTCAATGAAGTTTCTGATTCATACTTTACCTTGTGAACGAATTGTTACATTAGCATAAGAAATTATATGGCTTTATATGTTGCTATTCTAAAGATGATCATGATGCCCTCATGTCCGTATTTTATTTTATCGACACCTCTATCTCTAAACATGTGGACATATTTATCGATATCGGCTTTCGCTTGAGGACAAGCGAGGTCTAAGCTTGGGGGAGTTGATACGTCCATTTTGCATCATGCTTTTATATTGATGTTTAATGCATTATGGGCTATTATTACACATTATATCACAATACTTATGCCTATTCTCTCTTATTTTATAAGGTTTACATGAAGAGCGATAATGCCGGCAGCTGGAATTCTGGACTAGAAAAGGAGCAAATATTAGAGACCTATTCTGCACAACTCCAAAAGTCCTGAAACTTCATGGAGCATGTTTTTGGAATATATAAAAAATATTGGGCGAAGAAAGTACAAGAGGGGGCCACCAGCCAGCCACAAGGGTGGAGGGCGCGCCCCCCAACCTTATGGGCCCCCTGGCAGGCCTCCGGTACCCATCTTTGGTTATATGGTGTTTTTCACCCTGGAAAAAATCAAGAAGAAGCTTTCGGGACGAAGCGCCGCCGTCTCGAGGTGGAACATGGGCAGAACCAATCTAGGGCTCCGGCGGAGCTGTTCTGCCGGGGAAACATCCCTCTGAGAGGGGGAAACCGTCGCCATCGTCATCACCATCGATCCTCTCATCGAGAGGGGGTCAATCTCCATCAACATCTTCACTAGCACCATCTCCTCTCAAACCCTAGTTCATCTCTTGTATTCGATCTTGGTCCCAAAACCTCAGATTGGTACCTGTGGGTTGCTAGTAGTGTTGATTACTCTTTGTAGTTGATGCTAGTTGGTTTATCCGGTGGAAGATTATATTTTCAGATCCTTAATGATAATTAATACTCCTCTGATCTTGATTATGAATATGCTTTGTGAGTAGTTACGTTTGTTCCTGAGGACATGGGAGAAGTCTTGTTATAAGTAATCATGTGAATTTGGTATCCGTTCGATATTTTGATGAGATGTATGTTGTCTCTCCTCTAGTGGTGTTATGTGAACGTAGACTACATGACACTTCACCATATTTGGGGCTAGGGGAAGGCATTGGGAAATAATAAGTAGATGATGAGTTGCTAGAGTGACAGAAGCTTAAACCCTAGTTTATGCGTTGCTTCGTAAGGGGCTGATTTGGATCCATATGTTTCATGCTATGGTTAGGTTTACCTTAATACTTCTTTTGTAGTTGCAGATGCTTGCGAGAGGGGTTAATCATAAGTGGGAGGCTTGTCCAAGGAAGGGCAGCACCCAAGCACCGGTCCACCCACATATCAAATTATCAAAGTAACGAACGCGAATCATATGAGCATGATGAAAACTAGCTTGACAACAATTCCCATGTGTCTTCGGGAGCGCTTTGCTTTATATAAGAGTTTGTCCAGGCTTGTACTTTGATACAAAAAGGATTGGGCCACCTTGCTGCACCTTAGTTACTTTATTTACTTGTTACCTTTTACGATTTATCTTATCACAAAACTATCTGTTACCGATAATTTCAGTTCTTGCAGAGAATACCTTGCTGAAAACCACTTGTCATTTCCTTTTGCTCCTCGTTGGGTTCGAAACTCTTACTTATTGAAAGGACTACGATAGATCCCTTATACTTGTGGGTCATCAGCAGGCCGGAAAGCCTGTTAACGGCCTGTTCGTATATAGCCCATTTACGGCCCGCTAACTCACGGCCCGTTACGGCCTATCTGAATTAAGCCCAGTAGCTTCATATGGGCCGTCCAATATGATTCCAGCCCGTTGTAACTTCCGGCCCATGTATGGCCCATGACATCTTTCGGACCATATGAGGCCCTTTGTAACTCTTGGCCCATTAACGACCCATGGTGAAACTCGCCCGTAATGAACAGTGTACCGCTTTATACCCATTAACGGTCCATTATTCCATTGGGCCATTTCCAACCCGTGTTATCTTTCGGCCTTCTCAGGGCCCATTTATTCTTGGGCTCATTTCCAGCATTCGGTTACTTACAGCCAATTACTGGCCTTTTCTGCTTGTGGGCCAAATGCAGCCCGTGGTTACAGTCGGCCTGTTTGTGGCCCGTTAATTCGTTGGGCCGTTTTCATAGCGTCATCAAATACGGCCAATTAACGACGGCCCATTATGGTCGGCCCATGAACGGACGATTCCAACTCTAGCCCGTTTACGGCTCATAATGCGGTCTGTTATTGGCCCATTGTCGGTGCAACAAACCCTGGGTCTGTTGCCCAGACTGTGCACAGGCACAAGAACAAGATTGAAGCACCAGCCCAAGTCAGAGTACAAGAACCCCAGAGATTCGAAGGACCAACATGCAGATCAGAGGGACCAAGAATGAGCCAAGGAAACAGGATATTGTCAAGAGAAAAGCCTCCCTTGCCGGGCAGGCGAGCCCGGCAAGGGGCGAGGTCACCACCGGAAGCAGACAACCAAGACACCCCGGCAGGGCCTGTCGGGGGTCACGGAGGCAGAACAACCTCACCAACCACTCCACCACGACCTACATTGTCGACCAGTGCGGTGTCAAGCCGCAAAGTGATTAAGTGGCAGCCATTCGCTGCATGGCAGCCATTTCCTACAGGAGAAACCCACAGGTGACACCCGTCCTACGACGTGTCAAGAGAACAGGCGCGGAGCTAGCAAGATAGCCCGGCAAGCCCTGTCGGGCAACCAGCGATGTGACGTTAAGCGGTGCATTTAATGCGCCATGTCAGCCCGTAGAGTTAGGTATGATAGCATTGTTTGCTATCTTATCAGTGAGTAATGACTACTTTGCCACTGTGGTTACCCCTTGATCTATAAAAGGAGGCCCATGGCAACCGTAGAAAGGGTTAGAAGGTTGGATAACTCACACCCCCATAAGCGCGTGGTCGCTGCTGCCCCAAGGCAACCCCTGCCGGGCAAGTGTACTACGCTCGCCACCACCTTTTCCACCATCAATCCACCAAAGCAGGAGTAGGGTTTTACGCCTCACGGCGGCCCGAACCTGGGTAAATTGCCTGTGTGATCTCTGCCGTGCTGCCCCACGCTCATCTGCTCTTTGCGCAATGCGTCGTCACCCCGCCGAACCAGCAAGGGACCTCCTGGTCCCATAGGTGGCCATGGTTTCCCGTGACATCTTTGGCGCGCTAGGTAGGGGGCACGCTTGCGCGAACCTGAAGGCGTGCGCAGCACGTCGACTTCATCACCATCGTCATCTTCGACGATGCCATCGACTATGGCGCCCAAGAAGAAGCCCGGTCCTTCAGCTCACCCATCCTCCTCGAAGGCTCCGCCGCCCGCGGCCTCCAATGCTGCGGGGGGTGCGGAGGCGCACGAGGACGCGGACGCTACTGGGGAAGTGGTCGGAGCAGGCGGTGCCGTCACCACTTCTCCCGCGGCCGACGCAGGAGCAGGAGGCACCGGAGGAGAGCAGCATCGACAACACCCCGACGGCCACGCTCCCCATGGTACGGGTGAGGGGGCCACTCCATCTGCGCCCCTCTCTCCCACCGATGGGCACAGCCACAGCGACGGCGCTCGGACTGGGGCGAGCCGCCGCCCTGCGGCCGCCCCCACCACGGGTGCGGTCGCAGCGTGTGCACCTCCCTCGGGATGGGTGATACGTCCATTTTGCATCATGTTTCCTTACTGTTATTTATGATGTTTTTATCCATAATAATGCTTTTTGGAGTAATTCTAATGCCTTTTCTCTCATAGTTTGCAAGGTACACACCAAGAGGGAGAACTCCGGCCGCTGGAAATCTGGACCTGGAAAAGCTACGTCAGGCCACCTATTCTGCACAACTCCAAACAAGCTGAAACTTCATGGAGATTTTTTATGGAATATTTGAAGAATAATGGAGCAAATAACTACCAGAGGGGGCCCACCAGGTGGGCACAACCCACCTGGGCGCGCCTCCAGTGCCCATCTTCTGGTATATAGGTCATTTTGACCTAGAAAAAATAAGGAGAGGACTTTCGGGACGGAGCGCCGCCGTCTCGAGGTGGAACTTGGGCAGGAGCACTTTTGCCCTCCGGAGGAGCGCTTCCGCCGGGGGAACTTCCCTCCCGGAGGGGGAAATCATCGTCATCATCATCACCAACAACTCTCCCATCTTGGGGAGGGCAATCTCCATCAACATCTTCAATAGCACCATCTCATCTCAAACCCTAGTTCATCTCTTGTGTTCAATCTTGTTACCGGAACTATAGATTGGTGCTTGTGGGTGACTAGTAGTGTTGATTACGTCTTGTAGTTGATTACTATATGGTTTATTTGGTGGAAGATTATATGTTCAGATCCATTATGCTATTTAATACCCCTCTGATCTTGAGCATGATTATTATTTGTGAGTAGTTACTTTTGTTCTTGAGGTCACGGGAGAAATCATGTTGCAAGTAATCATGTGAACTTGATATGTGTTCGATATTTTGATAGTATGTATGTTGTGATTCCCTTAGTGGTGTCATGTGAACGTCGACTACATGACACTTCACCATATTTGGGCCTAAGGGAATGCATTGTGGAGTAGCAATTAGATGATGGGTTGCGAGAGTGACAGAAGCTTAAACCCCAGTTTATGCGCTATTCCGTAAGGGACCGATTGGACCCAAAAGTTTAATGCTATGGTCAGAATTTATTCTTAATACTTTTCCCGTAGTTGCGGATGCTTGTGGGAGGGTTAATCATAAGTAGGAGGTTTGTTCAAGTAAGAACATCACTTAAGCACCGGTCCACCCACATATCAAATTATCAAAGTAGCGAACACGAATCGAACCAACATGATGAAAGTGACTAGATGAAATTTCCGTGTACCCTCAAGAACGCTTTGCTTATCATAAGAGACCGTTTTGGCCTGTCCTTTACCTCAAAAGGGTTGGGCTACCTTGCTGCACTTTTGTTACTACTATCATTACTTGCTCGTTACAAATTATCTTGCTATCAAACTACTCTGCAACTTACAATTTCAGCACTTGTAGACGTTACCTTGCTGAAAACCACTTGTCATTTCCTTCTGCTCCTCGTTGGGTTCGACACTCTTACTTATCGAAAAGAGCTACAATTGATCCCCTATACTTGTGGGTCATCAAGGCTATTTTCTGGCGCCGTTGCCAGGGAGTGAAGCGCCTGTGGTAAGTGGAATTTGGTAAGGAAACATTTATATAGTGTGCTGAAATTTATTGTCACTTGTTACTATGGAAAACAATCCTTTGAGGGGTTTGTTCAGGGTATCTTCACCTCGTTCGGAACCACAATTAGTTACCCCTCAACCTACTGCACCTACTGAAAATATTGAATATGAAATTCCTTCGGGTATGATAGAACAACTGCTAGCTAATCCTTATGCAGAAGATGGTACCGAACATCCTGATACGCACTTGATATATGTAGAACAAATTTGTGGATTGTTTAAGCTTGCAGGTTTACCCGGAGATGAAGTTATGAAGAAGGTTTTCCCTTTATCTTTGAAGGGAAAAGCATTGGCATGGTATAGGCTATGCGATGATATTGGATCTTGGAATTGGAATCGGTTGAAATTGGAGTTCCATCAAAAAAATTATCCTATGCATCTAGTTCATCGTGATCGGAATTATATATATAATTTTTGGCCTCGTGAAGGAGAAAGTATCGCTCTAGCTTGGGGGAGGCTTAAGTAAATGTTATATTCATGCCCCAACCATGATCCCTCAAGAGAAATTATTATCCAGAACTTTTATGCTCGGCTTTCTCGTGATGATCAATCCATGCTTGATACTTCTTGTACTGGTTCTTTTATAAAGAAGACTATTGAATTCCGGTGGGATCTTTTGGAAAGAATTAAATGCAACTCTGAAGATTGGGAACTCGACGAAGGTAAAGAGTCAGGTATTAAGCTTAAGTATGATTGTGTTAAATCTTTTATGAATACCGATGCTTTTCAAAAGTTTAGCACTAAATATGGACTTGACTCTGAGATAGTAGCCTCCTTTTGTGAATCATTTGCTAATCATGTTGACCTCCCTAAAGAGAAGTGGTTTAAATATCACCCACCAATTAAAGAAGAAATTAAAGAACCGGTACCAGCTAAAGAAGAAACTATACTTTACAATGTTGATCCAGTTGTTCCTACTTCTTACATTGAGAAACCACCTTTCCCTGTTAGGATAAAGGAACATGCTAAAGTTTCAACTGTGGTTAACAAAATTTATAATAGAACACCTAAACCTGATGAACAAATTAAAGTAGAACCTAGTGTTGTTATGATTAAGGATCTCTTGGAAGAAAACGTGGACGGGCATGTTATTTACTTCTGTGAAGAAGCTGCTAGAATTGCCAAACCTGATAAAAAGGATAAACATAGACCTGTTGTTGGCATGCCCGTTGTCTCAGTTAAAATAGGAGATCACTATTATCATGGTTTATGTGACATAGGTGCTAGTGTGAGTGCTATTCCTTACACCTTATATCAAGAAATTATGAATGATATAGCACCCGCAGAAATAGAAGACATAGATGTTACTATTAAACTTGCTAATAGAGACACCATATCACCAATTGGGATTGTTAGAGATGTTGAAGTCTTGTGTGGGAAAATAAAATACCCTACTGATTTTCTTGTTCTTGGTTCCCCACAAGATGACTTCTATCCCATTATGTTTGGTAGACCTTCTTTAACACCGTTAATGCTAGAATAGACAGTGAGAAACAAACTGTCGGTGTTAGTTTTGGTGATGAGTCTCATGAGTTTAATTTTTCCAAGTTTAGTAGAAAGCTTCATGAAAAAGAATTGCCTAGTAAGGATGAAATAATTTGTCTTGCTTCAATTGTTGTGCCTCATACTGATCCTCTAGAACAATATTTGCTAGACCATGAAAATGATTTACATATGCATGAAAGAAATGAAATAGATGATATTTTCTTTGAACAACGTCCTCTGCTTAAACACAATTTGCCTATTGAAACTCTAGGAGGTCCTCCTCCACCTAAAGGTGATCCTGTGTTTGAACTAAAACAATTGCCAGACACTTTGAAATATGCTTATCTGGATGAAAAGAAGATATATCCTGTTATTATTAGTGCTAACCTTTCAGAACATGAAGAAGAAAGATTATTGAAAGTTCTAAGGAAGCACCGAGCTGCTATTGGATATACTCTTGATGATTTAAAGGGCATTAGTCCCACTCTATGTCAGCACAAAATTAATATGGAACCTGATGCTAAACCCGTTGTTGATCATCAACGTCGGTTAAATCCGAAGATGAAAGAAGTGGTAAGAACGGAAATATTAAAACTTCTGGAAGCAGGTATAATCTACCCTATAGCTGATAGTAGATGGGTAAGTCATGTTCATTGTGTTCCTAAGAAAGGAGGTATAACTATTGTTCCTAATGATAAGAATGAACTTATCCCATAAAGAAATGTTACAGGCTATAGAATGGTAATTGATTTTAGAAAATTAAATAAAGCAACTAGAAAAGATCATTACCCTCTGCCTTTTAATGATCAAATGCTTGAAAGACTATCTAAGCACACACATTTTTGCTTCCTTGATGGATATTTTGGCTTTTCACAAATACCTGTTTCTCAACCTGATCAAGAAAAAACCACTTTTACTTGTCCCTTTGGAACTTATGCTTATAGACGTATGCCTTTGGTTTATGTAATGCACCTGCTACCTTTCAAAGATGTATGACTGTTATATTCTCTGACTTTTGTGAAAAGATTGTTGAGGTTTTCATGGATGACTTCTCTGTTTATGGGAAGTCTTTTGATGATTGTTTAAGCAATCTTGATCGAGTTTTGCAGAGATGTGAACAAACAAATCTTGTCTTGAATTGGGAGAAGTGCCACTTTATGGTTAATGAAGGCATTGTTTTGGGTCATAAAATTCCTGAAAGAGGTATTGAAGTGGACAAAGCTAAGGTTGATGCAATTGAGAAAATGCCATGTCCTAAAGATATCAAAGGTATTCGTAGTTTCCTAGGTCATGCTGGTTTCTATAGGAGATTTATTAAAGACTTTTCTAAAATTTCTAGGCCTCTTACGAATCTTTTGCATAAGGATATTCCTTTTGTTTTTGATGATGATTGTTTTGAAGCCTTTGAAACACTAAAGAAAGCCTTAATTTCTGCACCTATTGTTCAACCACCTGATTGGAACTTGCCTTTTGAAATTATGTGTGATGCTAGTGATTATGCTGTTGGTGTTGTTCTAGGACAAAGAATTGACAAGAAATTGAATGTTATTCATTATGCTAGTAAAACTCTAGACAGTGCTCAACGAAACTATGCTACTACTGAAAAAGAATTCTTAGCAGCGGTGTTTGCTTGTGATAAATTTTGACCTTATATTGTTGATTGCAAAGTAATTGTTCACATCGATCATGCTGCTATTAAATATCTTATGGAAAAGAAAGATGCTAAACCTAGACTTATTCGATGGGTTCTCTTGTTACAAGAATTTGATTTACATATCACTGATAGAAATGGAGTTGAGAACCCCGTAGCTGATAATTTGTCTAGGCTTGAAAATGTGCGTGATGACCCACTACCTATTGATGATAGTTTTCCTGATGAGCAGTTAGCTGCAATAAATGTTGCTCATAGTACTCCTTGGTATGCTGACTATGCTAATTACATTGTTGCTAAATATTTACCACCTAGCTTTACATACCAACAAAAGAAAAAATTCTTCTATGAATTAAGACATTACTTTTGGGATGACCCACATCTTTATAAAGAAGGAGTAGATGGTATTATTAGACGTTGTGTACCTGAGCTTGAACAGGGACAAATCTTACGTAAATGTCACTCCGAAGTTTATGGAGGGCATCATGCTGGAGATAGAACTGCTCACAAAATATTGCAATCTGGATTTTATTGGCCTACTCTTTTCAAGGATGCTCGTAAGTTCGTCTTATCTTGTGATGAATGTCAAAGAATAGGTAATATCGGTAAGCGTCAAGAGATGCTTATGAACTATTCACTTGCTGTTGAACCATTTGATGTTTGGGGATTTGATTACATGGGATCTTTTCCTTCCTCTAATGGGTATACACATATTTTGGTTGCTGTTGATTATATTACTAAATGGGTAGAAGATATTCCAACCAGTAGTGCTGATCACAACACCTCTATTAAAATGCTTAAGGAAGTTATTTTCCCAAGGTTTGGAGTCCCTAGATATTTAATGACTGATGGTGGTTCACACTTTATTCATGGTGCTTTTCGTAAAATGCCAGCCAAGTATGATGTTAACCATAGAATTGCATCACCTTATCATCCTCAGTCTAGTGGTCAAGTTGAACTTAGCAATAGAGATATAAAATTAATTTTGTAAAAGACTGTCAATAGGTCCAGGAAGAATTGGTCTAAGAAATTAGATGATGCACTTTGGGCTTATAGAACAGCATATAAAAATCGTATGGGTATGTCTCCTTATAAAATAGTTTATGGAAAAGCTTGTCATTTGCCTCTTGAGTTAGAACATAAAGCATATTGGGCCATCAAGGAACTCAACTATGATTTCAAACTTGCTGATGAAAAGAGGTTATTTGATATTAGCTCATTAGATGAATGGAGAACCCAAGCTTATGAAAATGCAAAATTATTCAAAGAAAAAGTTAAAAGATGGCATGACAAGAGAATCCAAAAGTGTGAGTTTAAAGTCGGAGAATATGTTCTTTTGTACAACTCTCGTTTCAGATTCTTTGCAGGAAAACTCCTCTCAAAATGGGAAGGCCCCTATGTTATCGAGGAGGTTTGTCGGTCTGGAGCCATCAAAATAAATAACATTGAAGGTACTAACCCGAAGGTTGTCAATGGGAAACGAATAAAACATTATATCTCAGGTACGCCCATTAATGTTGAAAGTAATGTTATCCAAACTTTGACATTGGAAGAACACATAAAAGAGTCCTTCCGGAACACTCCAGAATCGTGAAAATAAGGAGGTACGTGATACGGTAAGTAAACGGACTCCAAAAAATTCGCAAAAATATTTTTTGTCAGTTTTGGAATATTTAGAAAAATAGGAAAATAATAAACTTCCAGGAAGCGTACCCTGGTGGGCACAAGACACCAGGGCACGCCAGGCTTGCCTGGCGCGCCTAGGTGGGTTGTGCCCACCTGGGACACCTTCCGGACTCCGTTTTTCTACAGTTTGCTTGTCCTCCAAGATAAAAATTCTTTATATACTCCCCGAACCTGTTGATCACCGTATCACGGAGAAATCCTCTGTTCTCTTTTCTTGCTGTTTTCTGTCAGATCCCATCTACCATGGCCGCTTCAAGCTCCTCCAAGGACAAGTTCTTCAAGAACATCATCAACCCATATCTGCGGGAGGTGGTGCAGCACCCTCAGACCATCCAGATGCATGAGTGGGTGCTGCACATCCGCGATGTGCAAGGACCAAAGGGGAAGGGAACCGTGGAGGCCAGGCTTGAAGCTATAGAGCAGGACGTCTTCCGGTGCAAGGGGATGGTGGAGCGTGGGCTCAATGCTAATCACCTCATGATCACGGACCTTTCCTGTGATCTCAAGGTGGATGGCAAGCCCATGAAGGACATTGTCTTCACCCTCAACGAGCAAATCAACTTCCTCCAAAGCCAGATCTATGATCTTCAAAACCAAGTCTTTGAATATGAGGCGAGGTTTAAAGGTATGAGTTTGGCTGCTGGTTGCAGGACCCGTGAGACTCATTCTTCCTCTTACGATGGTGGACCTCTGCCATGGAAACCCGAGGACAAGATCGCGTCTTCTTCATCACCACCACCATCTTCTTCATCACCAAAAGAAAATTGAGTTTCGGGTATGGGCACTCCCCTTGGCTTTCGCCAAGCTTGGGGGAGGTCCCCCGGTATCGTATCATCCCCACTATCTTTTGCCTTTACTTATTTTTGTTTGATCTTTTGCTTTAGAATGAATAAAAGTTTAGTTCGATCCTTTCTTCTTTGAGAGTTTGCTTAGTGATCTATCCTTGTAATCGTATGCAAGTTATATAATAAAGTTTAGTTTGAGTTTTTGCTTTCTTTACTTTCATGTTTAAATAAAAAGAAAGGAAATAAAAGGAAAAGATCATATGCTAATCTTATGGTAGGTGATGGCACCACATAAGAAAAAGTATAAGTAGAAAATTTTATTAGAGATTGACAAACATAGCATTAGTCAATGATGCAACTCATGCAAGAATTAATAAGGGAAGAGAAGATTCACATATAAATACACTATCCTAGAAATCTTTTGTGATTGTGAGCCCCCATCAAAATATTATATGTCAAAATTGTTGACGTTGGACAAGGAAGAGAATGTAATGATTTATGTTTGTTCATATTCACATAGAAGTTATATTGTCATAGATCCTTCAACATGTGGTGCTTGCCCCTATCTTTGCTAGCCAAAAATTCCGCACTAAGTAGAGATACTACTTGTGCATCCAAAAACCCTTAAACCCAAAATCTTATTTTCAAGTGTCCACCATACCTACCTAGGGATTGAGCAAGATCCCTCAAGTAAGTTGTCATCGGTGCAATAAGGCAATAAAAATTGCTTCTAAAAGTGTGAGATCATTTAGTGTAAGAGAAAATTGAGCATTGCACGAACTTGTGATGGTGAAGAATAAAAGCGACAGACTGCATAATAAAGGTTGGTATCACAAGGGGCAATGCAACGTGACGTTCTTATGCACTAAGGGGTTGAGCATACAAACAAATAAGCGCATGGCAACCTCTGCTTCCCTCTGCGAAGGGCCTATCTTTTACTTTTATGCAAAGAGTCAAAGTTCTTCTCTCTTTCCCTTTTATTTTTATCCTTTGGCAAGCATCATGTGGTGAGGAAAGATCTAGGCACATATGTCTAGTTGGATATGGGTAGCATGAGTTATTATTGTTGACATCACCCTTGAGGTGAATACGTTGGGAGGCGAAACTATAAGCCCCTATCTTTCTATGTGTCCGGTTGAAATGTTTTGCTCATGTGTATGCGGTGAGTGTTAGCAATCATAGAAGACTATATGATGGTTGAGTATGTGGAGCTCTTACTTAGACTCTGTTGAATAAGTTGAATTGCAATTGCTTGGTGACTGAGAACATAGGTTGTTGAGTTTCAAGAGAATTCATTGTTTGAACCTTAACATGTGAATTGGTTGCTACTTTAACATGAGAAGTTTTATAAGAAAGAATTGCTGTTAGGATGCTAGGAAAAGTGATTGAAATTGTCATTGATCAAACTTGTGCACCTTGCTAGCATTCACACTTCATAAATTATTCCTTTTATCATTTACCTACTCGAGGACGAGTAGGAATTAAGCTTGGGGATGCTGATACGTCTCTAACGTATCTATAATTTATGAAGTATTCATGGTGTTATATTATCATTCTTGGATGTTTTACAATCATTTTATAGCAACTTTATATCATTTTTTGGGACTAACCTATTGACCCAGTGCCTAGTGCCAGTTGCTATTTTTTGCTTGTTTCGCCGAAGCTGGGGGCTCACAGCGAGCTGACCCGCCGCGACCTCCCCAGGCGACAGCAACAGCTCGTGCTACTGACCGTACGGAAGGGGCCATCCCTACGGTGCAGTCCCCACCACGGCAGCCGGTGCGAGCACAACCAAATCAAGGCCCTGGCGACGTCTCGATGGCTTCTTCTGACCCTCGAGCGCGTCCAGGCCAACGTCAAGCCCCGGAGGATAGGCGGAGAGGAGACGCGCGCGTCGTCGAGCAACGCCGCGACGACCTCCGCCGGACCGACGGGTACGACGTCCTCAACGTCGACGAGCCTGCGCTCGGTGTTGGCGAGTGCCTACCTTTTGAGGTTGGCTGCCCTGCCTTTACATGAGAGCTGCGGCAAGTCCGTTGGCCGTCCGTTCGCACGTTCAAGCCAGAGATACGTGAGAAGTACGACGGGAGGCTGAACCCGGCAGAGTTCCTGAGCATCTACACCATCGCTGTTCAGGCTGCCGGGGGAAGAGATGAGAAGGCGTTCGCCAACTACTTCCCTTTGGCCCTCAAGTCCAATGTGAGGTCTTGGCTGATGCACCTACCGGAGAACTCCATTTTGTCATGGGCTGACCTGTGCCACGAGTTCATTGGAGCCTTCACTGGCGGACATCAGGAACCCGGCAGGCCCAGCGATTTGCAGCTTCTCCAGCAGAAGGAAGGAGAAACCCTCCGTAAGTATTTACAGAGATTCAACAAAGTTCATAGAAATATCCCAAATATCCATCCTACAGCTGTAATAGCTGCCTTCTAGTCCAACGTGCCCAACCGTCGTATCCATTCCAAGATGAACATGCAGTTGCCCAAGATTGTGAAGGAGCTTTACACACTGGTGGATAAGTGTGCTCGGATGGAGGAGGGAAGGAAACTGCCCGGAGAGGAAGATTGCACCAATGTTGATTCAGAGGATGAGGATGAATCAACTAGTCAGAAGAAGAGCAAGAAGCGCGGTAAGAAGCGGAGAGATAAGGCAGTGATGACTGTTGAAGGATTGGGCACGCCGAGTACCGGCAAGAAGGCCAAAGCTGAGGCCCCCGACAAGGAAGCTGCCATGTGCACTGACTGCCGGGAAGCCGCTGCTGCCGAGAAAGCCAGGAAAGGTGATGGGCCGTACTGCAAGATTCATCGGACCAAGGGCCACGACCTTCAAGAGTGTTATCAGGTTGAGCAGCTTTTCAAGAAACAGAAAGCAGAGTATGAGAAGCATGATAAGGAAAAAGGTCAGAATATTACTAGCGGTAAGGGCCGAGGTGGTGAAGTAAACCGCCCCGGCAAACCCTTTCGGAACCATGGAAAGCCCGCCAGAGGTCGAGAGAAGGAAACTTGTGATGATGAGAGTGATGGAGGGGATGATTAGGAAACCAGTGAGCAGGAGTTTAAGAAGGCCACGGATGCCCTGTGCATTGATGGAGGTGCATCTCTGCACACTTCCCACCACCAGCTCAAGCGGTGGGCGCGAGAAGTCAATGCCGTGGAGCCAGCGCAAGAGGCCCGGAAGCCGCTCAAATGGTCCCATAGGCCCATCATCTTTGACGAAGAGGACCATCCTAGCCGTACCACTGCGGTAGGATGTTTGCCGTTGTTGGTCTCTCCAACAATCCGCAACCTCAAGGTCACAAAGATGCTGGTGGATGGTGGGGCTGGGTTGAATCTGATTTCCCCGGCAGTCATCAGCATGCTTCAGATAGGAGAAGAAGAGCTAGAGGTTACCGGCACGTTTCAAGGAGTTAATCCTGGCAGGAGCCATCCTAAGGGAAAGATCACGTTGCCGGTAACGTTTGGGAGAGAACTGAACAACTGACTGAGAAGATTGTGTTTGATGTGGTTGATCTCCCCCTGCCGTACAATGGGATTCTTGGACGCCCGGCCCTGGCTAAGTTCATGGCAGCATCCCACTATGCCTACAACACCTTGAAGATGCCTGGGCCACTGGGGGTCATTACCATCCCATCAGATGAGAAGGATGCAATCATTTGTGTGGATAAGATGTACCGGGACGCGGTCGCGACAGAGGCAGCGACCGCGGCAGCTCCCGCCAAGGGAAGTAAAGGAAAGAAGAGAAACTGTAGGGACTCCGGCAAAGAGTCCGGGAAGCGTGCCCCCACCGAGTGCACGGCACCCGTTGACGACGTGCCGGAGTGTTCTAACAGCAAGAGATCCAAGGTCGCTGCACCCCAAGTGAAGAAGGTCCCGGCAGGGCTGGCTGGCGTTGATGGTACCTTTACTATCAGCGCCACCCTCGATGACAAATAGGAAAGCGCGTTCGTTGCCTGGCAACCTATCATGTGGGCGAATATCGATGTGTTTGCCTGGCAACCATCTGATATCCCCGGTGTTCCCAGGGAGGTAATCAAGCACCACCTTGCTGTCTGCCCGCATGCCCGACCTATGAAGCAGAAAGTCCGGAAGCAGGCCTTGGAGAGGCAGCAGTTCATTGCAGAAGACATCAGGAAACTTGAGGTAGCTGGTTTGGTCAGAGGAGTATTGCACCCCACGTGGTTGGCAAATCCAGTGGTAGTCCGGAAGGCTAAAGGGAAGTGGAGGCTTTGCATAGATTTCACATATCTCAACAAGGCTTGCCCGAAAGACCCATTTCCCTTGCCGCGCATCGACCAGATCATGGATTCCACTTCAGGTTGTGATTTGCTCTCCTTTCTGGACGCATACTCCGGGTATCACCAAATCTTCATGTCCAAGGAAGATGAAGAGAAGACGTCGTTCATCACCCCGTGTGGTACGTACTGCTTTGTCCGTATGCCATTCGGATTAAAGAGTGCCGGGTCCACTTTTGCAAGGGCAATCCAGATTGGTTTTGAGCCGCAGTTGCACAGAAACGTAGAAGCCTATATGGATGATATTGTGGTCAAGACCAAGGAAAAAGCCACCCTTATTCAAGATTTGGAGGAGACATTTGCTAATCTGCGTAAGATCAATCTGAAGCTTAACCTGGAGAATTGTGTGTTTGGTGTTCCCTCCGGCAAGTTGCTTGGGTTCTTTGTATCCCATCGCGGGATTGAAGCCAACCCCGACAAGATCAAAGCCATCGAGCAGATCCAAGCGCCAAGGACAGTTAAGGATGTGAGGTGCCTGACGGGATGTGTTGCCGCGCTAAGCAGATTCATCTCCAAGTCTGCCGAGCGCGCCCTGCCGTTCTTAAATTTTTTGAAGAAGGCCGGCCCTATGAAGTGGACCCCCGAAGCAGATGCAGCTTTGCAAGAGTTGAAAGCTTATTTGTCCTCTGTGCCTACCTTGGTTGCTCCCAAACCCCAGGAGCCGTTGTTGCTATACTTGGCGGCAACCAACCAAGTGGTCAGTGCGACCTTGGTAGCACAGAGAGAAGTGGATGAGGCAGAAAGTGAGCAGAAAATGGCAGAGTCAGAAAAGGATCAGTACAGCGATGAGCACGGTAACGAGAGCAACCCCAAGGATGCGGCAAGGAAGAAAGTGGTGCAACGTCCAGCGTACTTCGTCAACTCCTTGCTGCAAGGGGCTAGATCGAGGTACTTTGGCGTGCAGAAGTTGATCTTTGGTCTCATTATGGCCTCAAGGAAACTTCGCCACTACTTCCAAGCCCATGAGATCACGGTTGTTACTCATTTTCCGTTGCAAAGGATACTCCGAAACCCTGAGGCTACCGGCAGAATAGTGGAATGGGCTTTGGAGTTAACCACCTTTGGTTTGAAGTTTGAGAGTACATCAACTATTCAGAGCAGGGCATTGGTAGAGTTTATTGCAGAATGGACGCCAACCCCTGATGAGGAAGTGACAGAGACAGTTATCCCCGGCAAGGAATCGCCCCAAGAATGGATTATGTATTTTGATGGTGCTTTTTCCCTACAAGGTGCAGTAGCTGGCGTGCTTCTTGTCGCCCCCTCCGGGGAGCACTTGAAGTACGTCGTCCAAATGCATTTTGCTCGGGAAGAAGCAACCAACAATACAGCAGAGTATGAAGGGCTTCTTGCCGGGCTCAGGATTGCAGCTGAATTGGGAATTAAGAAGTTGATCGTTCGAGGAGATTCACAGCTTGTGGTGAGACAAGTCAACAAGGATTATCAAAGTCCATTGATGGAGGCATATACATCGAGGAAGTGAGGAGATTAGAGGAGTGCTTTGACGGATTGCAAACAGAGCACGTACCCCGTGCGGAAAATAGCATAGCTGATCATCTGTCAAAGTGTGCTACGCAGAAGCTTCCTGTGGAACCAGGGACTTTTGTTCTCCATCTCACTTAGCCCTCCGTATCCCCAGCAACAATGGCCTAGAAGAGGAGAAAGTTGGACTACGGTAAGCCTCTCCCGGTAGAGCCATCCGCTCCCGGCAGAGACACTGTCGGAAACAACTCCTCACAGCCTGCCGGACCACCCCCTCCAGCCGGGTCCACGAACCCCGCGAATGAGGCTGGTGCTCCCGCAGCAGAGGAGGTGCCGCTAGTCCTCATTGCCGAGCCCCAGGCTCCAACTTTGGCAAGGCACATTGTCCACTTCCTCCAAACCGGAGAGCTTCCTGGCAACCAAGATGAAGCTGAGAAAGTAGCCCGGAGGGCCAGTATGTACCAGTTTATTGATGACACTCTGTACAGAAGGAGGCCCAACGGTGTGAAATTAAAGTGTGTCTGCCGGGAAGAAGGAAAGGAACTGCTGGCTGAGATTCACAGAGGAATGTGCGGCTCCCACATTGGATCAAGGGCATTAGTTGGGAAAGCATTCCGGCAAGGATTCTATTGGCCCACAGCCCTCCAAGATGCGGTCGAGCTAGTCACGACATGTGAAGCCTGCCAGTTCCATTCCAAGAAAACACACCTGCCTGCCCAAGCTCTTCAAACAATCCCTCTATCATGGCCATTTTTGGTCTGGGGGCTCGATATCCTCGGCCCCTTTCCCCTATCAATCGGGGGCTTTGAATTCTTGTTCGTTGCCATCGACAAGTTTACAAAGTGGCCGGAAGTGACTGCCATGAGAAAGGTGACTGCTCAGTCAGCTATCAAGTTCTTGAAAGAATTGGTGTGTCGTTTTGGAGTTCCAGAAAGGATCATCACCGACAACGGCACCCAGTTCACAAGCCACGCCTTCATGCAATATGTTCATGCCCTCGGATGCAAGATCTCATTCGCCTCTGTGGCACACCCCCGGAGCAATGGACAAGTTGAGAGGGCGAACGCTGAAGTGCTGCGTGGTCTCAAGACAAGAACTTTTGATACGCTGCAGAAGCATGGCAGGCGGTGGATCGAGGAGCTGCTGGTAGTTCTCTGGTCCCTCAGAACGACACCAAACCAAGCTACCGGGCAGACTCCCTTCTCCCTGGTCTACGGGGCAGAAGTAGTTATCCCCACGGAACTCATTTACAGGTCGCCTCGAGTGCTTGCCTACAATGAAGTAGCGCAAGATCAGCACCGGTGTGACGACGCTGTGCTACTCGAGGAGAACCGTCTCCGGGCTGCTATGCGTGCTGCACGCTACCAGCAAGCCCTGCGTCGCTATCACAGCCGCAGGGTTCATGCCCGGTGTTTTGAGGAAGGTGACCTTGTCCTTAGGCGCGTTCAGTCCGCCAAGGGTACACACAAGTTGTCACCGAAGTGGGAGGGCCCTTACTGGGTAGTACGAGTCACCAGACCTGGCGCAGTCCGTCTGGAGACCGGAGATGGCACTCAGTTGCAAAACTCATGGAATATTGAGCATCTCCGCAAGTTCTACCCGTAAGGCGCGGCTGTCGGGCCCTGCCCGGCAACCACCCTTTTGTACAGGCCTTGCCTCAGCTGCATGTAACCACTTGTACAAAGCCGGGGCGATGACCCCGTGCAAGAGAAAATAAAGAAGCGCTGTAGGGGGGCCCCCAACCTAGATTGCATGCATGCATCAGCATTCCCAGATCACTGCATAAGCATTTCATGAGCATTTGCATATGCATATAGATAGGGTCGCATCCTGCATTCATTCTCATCTACATGGAGCTGCAGGTTCTTGCCGTGAACTTGGCTTCGACAAGGAGATGAGGAGATGGCCCGGCACTACGATCCCCGGCAAGCCAAACAGATAAGTTCTATCTCTCGTCCATTAGTGTTCTGTAAGCTATGACTTGTGCATAAGGAAACCTTGTTGCTCTTTTGAGACTTAGGTGCTCCCATCCTTGACTCGAATGTTGCTTCGGTCAGGGTGGTCGCAGTGGCCTTTGACAAAAAGGAGTTGGCAGGGGGCTGGGCACTTTATGTTTTGCCCGGCAGATGCAGTTCTCCGGCAAGCAAAAAGGTCCCGGCAAGGTGACCTGCCGGGGAAAACTCGTTTATTTACTATAAAGAGGCATCTCACCTCTGCATGGACATACACATGCACGGGTTCCCGGCAAGGCTCATCTTTTTCATTAATATGCTAATACAAGTACAAGCATTACAGAACACAGACATGGACTCAAGAGATTACATTATTTGAATTAAAATTTGGCGATCGCCTATAGATTTAAGATTGAAGAAAGATTAGTGCCCCGTTACGCCTTTGCCCTTGTCCATCTCCCTCAGGGTATTACAGGGAGGGACTAAAGAAGCAAGCGGCGGACTCGGCTTGGATTTGGCGCCTCCCCAGGATCAAGATGACGCCATCCTCTGGTTGAGAGAGAGGAGCCGGAGGACAGGAGGGACGGTGGCGCTGAAGGGGCCCCAGACGGGGGTAGCGGAGTCACCGGCAAACACGAGCCGTTAGGACAACCGCCCCCGTCCTTGGCGCGTCGTGGGTTGCTACTACCTCCCGTACCGCTGCCGTTTGATGATCCCGTCGCGGCAGCCGTACCAGACACCATGCTCTCCGAGGGACTCCCCACAAAGAGCATGGTCATCCCCAGCGGCCCTGATATCGGAAGCCACCATGCGCCCCAGAAGACATAAGTAAGAGCAAAGAGCCATCCTGTACGACAAGAAGACGGCACCCAGGAGGGGTCGGATTCGCCTTCACCAACGGCAACCTCCTTCCATGACCCCTCCCCAGTACTGCGAAGGAAAGAAGAACGAGGAGCGGTCGACTACCAAACGCCATGCCTACTTCGAGCCTCGGCGCGGTGTCGTTCGCGTCCCCTCCCACTGAAGCCAAGGCCACAGGCGGCCCGACGGCAAGCACGCCGGGATTGCCACTCCCGGCATTGTCGCCGCACCGCCCGAGTCCCCCTTTCAGATCCAGAGAAAGCTTCAAGATGGAGCCCGGGGGCTGACCCCAGGCTCTCTCCTTCGACATAGCCAAACAAGAAGCGGAAGGTAAGAAGAAGGGGAATGCGAAGATGAATGACTCCGCCCTCCTCCGCCCCTCCCTTTTATAGGCAGGGTGAGGAGGGGGGCTGCTCCATCAACGGGCGACCACTACCCTCCTCCGCCAATTCAAGATGACCGGGCCCTCATCATGCTGCTCTCCCATGCCACGCGCCTCCGTTACCTACCCCATGCGATGCATGCAGCATACGTGGCTAAGGATAAGGGCGTGGTGGGAAGAGTGAATTGGCCGTTTCTACCCCGTGCGTTAAAGTCATTCATGGGCCATTACTGGAGCGGCCCCACCACTATTGGCTTTACACGACGCGCGGAGAAACCAGAAACTGGCCAGGAATCAAGGCTAATGAAGGAGTGAAGAAAACCTCAAGAAACCAGCCTCTTTAGCAACCCTTGCCTGTGCACTTATTAGGCCCTACCCCGACGATGCTCGGCAGCGCGTTCTGGGCAGGCCCGGGGGCTTCTGTTGGTGCAACAAACCCTGGGTCTATTGCCCAGACTGTGCACAGGCACGAGAACAAGATTGAAACACCAGCCCAAGTCAGAGTACAAGTACCAGCCCAAGTCGAAGGACCAACATGCAGATTAGAGGGACCAAGAATGAGCCAAGGAAACATGATATCGTCAAGAGAAAAGCCTCCCATGCCGGGCAGGCGAGCCCGACAAGGGGCGAGGCCACCACCGGAAGCAGATAACCAAGACACCCCGGCAGGGCCTGCCGGGGGTCACGGAGGCAGAACCACCTCACCAACCACTCCACCACGACCCATGTCGTCGATCAGGGCGGTGTCAAGCCGCAAAGTGATTAAGTGGTAGCCATTGGCTACATGGCAGCCATTTCCTATAGGAGAAACCCACAGGTGACACCCGTCCTACGACGTGTCAAGAGAACAGGCGCGGAGCTGGCAAGATAGCCCAGCAAGCCCTACCGGGCAACCAGCGATGTGACGTTAAGCGGTGCATTTAATGCGCCCTGTCAGCCCGCAGAGTTAGGTATGATAGCACTGTTTGCTATCTTATCAGTGCGTAATGACTACTTTGCCACTGTGGTTACCCCTTGATCTATAAAAGGAGGCCCATGGCAACCGTAGAAAGGGTTAGAAGGTTGGATAACTCACACCCCCATACGTGTGTGGTCGCTGCTGCCCCAAGGCAACTCCTGACGGGCAAGTGTACTACGCTCGCCACCACCTTTTCCACCATCAATCCACCAAAGCAGGAGTAGGGTTTTACGCCTCACGGCGGCCCGAACCTGGGTAAATTGCCTGTGTGATCTTTGTCGTGCTGCCCCACGCTCGTCTGCTCTTTGTGCAACGCATCGTCCCCCCGCCGAACCAGCAAGGGACCTCCTGGTCCCATAGGTGGCCGTGGTTTCCTGCGACACCCATGTTTGGCCAATCGATCATACGGCCCGTAGAAGGCCCATTGATGCTACGGCCCGTAGAAGGCCCATTGTTTCTACGGCCCATTGTTTCCACTGCCCGTAGGAGGCCCATGGTCACTACAGTAAATATGTAGCCCATGGTTATTGTGGCCTAGTTTTAAAAAATAGGTTATTGCGGCCACTAGCAAACCGCAGAAAAAGAACTGCACTAACTACAAGCAAACAAATAAACAAGACAACAAAGAAATAAATAAGCAAGCAACTTACGCTAGGCTATCACGGCTATTACACAAATTACATCCACTGGGCGTCAAAGTTCGCCACCAGTGCAAATATAGGGAACAAAGCAGCATATTACATACACTGGGCGTCTAAATTGGCCACCAGTGAAAATAAACGCGGCAGCAAAACAAGTCCAGAACTGAAACCACTTCAGAAGAGCTCAAGAAATGATATCCTGGATACCCACCATACTGGAAAGAAGCTTAGCAAGCTTATTAGTTTTCTCTTGTTTGGCGCTAAAATCGTCCAGCGCTTGCTGTTGCACCATAAAGTATGCATCTGAATTCTGCAGGGACTTCCTCAGTCCTTCAGCTTCTTGTCATAGCACAGCTGACTGATGCCTTTCAGCTTGTAGTTGAGACTGAAGAAGCCGAAGTGATTTAGGTAGCAAGTTCGAAGAGCTTGTGCCAGTGGTAGTGGCCAGTAACTCGAACACTACATCAACACACGACTTTGGGGTTGTCTCACTGTCTACAAGATAGTTTTTATCACCTTTCTTGGAGACCAACAGGGTTGTCTCACTATCTCGAACCTTATCTACATTACTTTCTCTACCATTGCATAATGGGGTGCTCTTCTCCAGTATTCTGTTCGCATCCTACAAGAGAAACAAACAGACACATCACAGGTTTAGCATGTAGTATATGACACTCATTTTGGTAAACCGGTTCAGTAGTAAGGTGGACAGGATAACAGCATGAAACAAACATATATCTATGTACCATGGTCACTGTATGGTCTATATCATTCTAGTTTTTGTTGCCATATCAAGATAGAGACACAGTTCAAATAATATCTATTTAAGACAAACCAGAATAGACAGAATATAAGTGTGGGAAACTACAGAGCAATAACAACACTTGTAATGTGCATGACATGAGAACATAACTGTTTATTCAATTGAAACTGAAATCAACATAGAGCAAGTTACAACAGCAAACCAGTTAAAGAAACAGGTTTAAAACATACCTGTTGCGCCATTGGAGTTTCAATTCCATCCTTCAAATTTGAAAATAGTTGGTATGAGTAAATATAGTGATGCAAGAGCAAAGGAGTATGAACCATAGCTACAGAACCTGACCTGAGAACAATTCTTCTTCTGCTTTAAGCGTTGAGGTGGGATTTGGAGTGGTGGTCCTCGTGCTTTGGGCACTGCAGTTCCCTTACTAACTGCTCATGTTTGGGTGCTCTGTGGTGGAGACAGTGCTGTGTCAACTGGAACTAGGTTACTATCTGCTGGGGTTGGGGTTAGAAGGGGTGTAGCTGGTTCTCTGTCCAACTGGGTAGGGGTACAATCTGCGAGAGTCTGGGTTATGTGTGGTGGGGCTGGTTCTTGGGCAAGTACAACCGTGGTTCTATCAGCATCGACTGATAGCACTATCTTTCTTGAAGACCGTGTTGTTACTCCCTTAGATACTGCCATCACCCTCTCCAATTCAAATGGCTGATAAACAAGAAAAGTAATTGAATGTACAAACATTGTATGATAGACAGGTGCAATGGATAGTGGGGAATAAAAGAGGGCATGAAATAATTCACATTTATGTTGTCTAACCAAACAGGATAGCATGACACAATTTCACATATATGATGGCTAACTAAACAGGATAGCATGACACAATTTCACATATATGATGGCTAACTAAAAAGGATGGAAAGACATAGTTCAAAATATGATGACTATGTAAATAGGATGACATGATATAACTATATAATGTATTTATTAAATAGGTTGGCATGCCATAATTCACGTACATGCCGCCTATGGAAACATGATAGCATGATATAATTCACGGATAGAATGACATAATTCAAAATATGATGACTGTAAACACTAAACAGGATGAGATGATATAACTATATGATGTCTTTATTAAATGGGTTGGCATGCCATAATTCAGATAGATGCTGTCTATTTAAACATGCTGGCATGATGTAATTCAAATATGTTATTTACATACTAAGCAAGTAAGCAGATGACAATCGCATATATGATGTAAAAACTAAGCAATGCAAGACAACATGCATGACATGAGTAATATAACCCTGCCAAGTTTGAGCATAGACCTCAGGGGGGAAATAGGACTGGTCATCTGTCTCTGAATCCTCCTCTGAGGAGCTATCTGTAACTAGCAAGATGTCTGCTTCAGCAGGTAGCATTGTCGGCTCTGAATACCTTGTTTTCACTCCAGATACTTCCATCACTGCTTCAAATGGCTGATGCACAGGAAGAGTAGTTGAATATACAAACGTTGTCGACAAATGGAACACATAATACAAAAAAAGGATAGCATGATATAATTCACATATATGATGATTGGCTAAACAACATGGCATTGGCATTGCATAATTCACATATATAATGCCTTGCAACAAGATAGCATTGCATAATTCACATATATAATGTCTTGCAACAAGATGGCATTGCATAATTCACATATATGGTAATTAGACACTAAACATGTGGCATTCACACAAAGCATGTCTAAACTAAGCAAATGACATAGCAATGCAAGACACCATATGCATGATATGAGCAACATAACCCTGCCAAGTTAGAGCATACACCTCGGGGGGGGGGGGAATAGGACTGATCATCTATCTCTGAATCCTCCTCTGAGGAGCTATCTGTAACCAGCGAGATATGCGCTTCGTCAGATAGCATAGTCTGCTCTGAAGACCTTGTTTTCACTCCAGAATTCACATGAAGAATAGTTGAATGTACTAACACTGTTGACAAATGTAATACATAACGAAAAAAAGGATGGCATGATATAATTCACATATAAGATGACTGGCTAAGCTGGATGGCATTGCAAAATTCACATATATGATGCCTGGCTAAACAAGATGGCGTTGCATGATTCACATATATGATAAACAAACTAAACAGATGGCATTCACACAAAGCATGTCCAAACTAAGCAGATGACATATTTGATGTATAAAGTAAGCAATGCAAGGCAGCATATGCATGATATTACCAACATCAGCATGCCAAGTTAGAGCGAAGACCTGAGGGGGTAAATAGGAGTGGTCTTCTCCTTCTGAATCCCCCTCAGAATAGTTATCTTCCTCTTGATTACAATCCGAAATGGGTGGAGGGGGGCTGCCTTTGCACCCACCATGGAGCGACGTCTGCATGAAATTTTATTGCCACGCAAGGCTTGTCTCTTTTTCTCTACATGTTCAGTTCCATTGTGTACAATAACTGACATGCATAGGAATAAAATATAGTGAAATTATGTAAGGAGTGCATGCAGAAATCCAGAGTGATGGTAGCAACCTGTGGATAGACCCAAAACCAATGATAGCAGGCAGATAATGGCTTTAGTTAAAAAATACAGATAATGGCTTCTTTACTGTTTGTTTCCCACCCAACATGAAACTCATAGTAGACACCAGAGATTAACCAGATAGTAGATTGATACTATTGATTGCGGCCCCGATATGTACCCCACAACCATTTAAAAAATCAAGTTTGAGCATTAGTTTGGAGCTGACTCAGAGTCAAATCGGTGAACAGGACGATAAAGTAGCATGTAATATTAAGCGATGCATAACTTAAGCAGACATGAAAGAGTGCGACCTCTCTTGCGGACTTGTGTAGTCCTCGAGGTCATCTGCTCGGTTGATGATGGTAATGCAGTTGTCGTGGCTGCCAGCGGCGGGGAAGAAGATCTGAGGCGGCGAAAGACAGTCTGGAGGCCGGACCCTGCTGTGGTTGACCCTTGTCATTGGAGCAGCTGAGCTGGGGTGGACGACGGCGCAGCAGGAGCGGGACAAACCACACAAGGTTTTCTTTGCCAACTATCTGTAAGAGAAGTAATTCTGTAAGGGCTCGTTTGAATTGGAGGATTCTAACAACGCAGGGATACTAAATACACAGTAATAGCATAGGAATGCACGTGCAAAACAGAGAATTTAAAAACATAGGATTTCTGCCAATCTGGGTGTTTGGTTCACAAGAATTGGAAGATCACAGGATGCAAAGAAGCATGGTGAGATTAAGTCAAACCACAAGAAAATGTACCGTTATAATGCTATTATGCTACTATCTCTTAGTCTTGTGCTTCATGAATAGGAATTTGAAAAGGAGGACAAGTGGATATTAAAATTCCTACGGTTTTTCTTTCAAGGAGACACTAAAGGAACAAATCCTACTATTTTCCTTTGCTCCATTCCTTTGAACCAAATGCATGAATAGTAGTACCATAGGAAACTTTCCAATTCCTATGTTTTTCCTTCACTTTTCCTTTCAAGCACTGGCGATTCTAGTTGGCAGGCTTGAGCAGGGAAAAGCCTACACTCAAAAAATGTTTTTGTGCTACTTCTACTACTTTGGACCCAGGCCACTGCCCTACTAGCTCAACTCCCAGGCCCATCTACAAATGCACAGCTCAAACGCGTAGAGATAAATAATGATGGCGTCAAGAGAGTCCATCATGGATAGCTAAGTTGCCTGGTACCTCACTGCTTGTCATATAGTAGGAGAAACTAATCGTATTTCATGTTACTACGTGTGCTCAGTGGACAATATATATAACATGTAGAGTAAAAAAGTGATGCACAAGTGTACAACCTCTTTGGCGAAGCCATGTCGATCTCAGCAAGATTGGGTTGGTCGGTGAGGATGCTCCGGCTGATTTGGCTGTCGGAGGAGACGAAGAAGATCTTAGGCGTCTGGAGATGGAGCCCGGGGTACTGCTCCGCTGTGATGGAGGGTTTCGTCGTTGGAGCAGCTCCGGTGAGTTGTACGACGGTGAGGCTGAAGCAGGACAAGAGAGACAACGTTAACCTGAGTGGAATTCTAATAGCATCTCCAATAGATGACGTAAAATACATAACCACAAAGTGCTAGATGTAAAATACATCAGCCGCTCATCTCTGAACTTAACTGTCGAAACCGAATTTAACTGTCGAAAGTGAATTTAACTGTCAAAACTGAATTTTGCTGTCGAAACTGAATTTTACTGTCGAAACTGAACACACTAGTAGCAGAAAAGCAGTAGCAGCAGCAGCAACGCTCGAAGCAGCAGCGCGTGCGAGAGCCAGGGCAGCTGGTCATGTAGCAGCTGTAGGGGCTCGAGGGAGAGCAGGATCTGCTGCTCGTGTAGCACCAGCGCGCACAAGAGTAGAGCAGCAGCGCAAGCAAGAGCAAGAGCGAGAGGAGCAGTGCAAGCAAGAACAAGAGCGAAAGCAGCAGCGCGAGCAAGAGCAAGAGCAAGAGCAGACTAGGCAGGGGACCGAGAGCAAGAGCAGAGCAGAGCAGCAGCGCGAGCGAGAGCCAAAGCAGCAGCAGCTCCTACTGATGTGGACGTCACCGCCGAGGGAGTGACACCGTGGAGGAAGTGGTCGGCGACGGCGCCCTGGATGGAGCCGCGCCATGTCGGCTCGGGATCGAGCACCGGCAGCACCGTGAGATCGAATCAAGAAGAAAATGCGGCGATTAGTGTAGAACCTCTTTGGTGGCGTCGATTAGGCCTCAGCTTCATCCAAGGAATCGGTAATGATGCTACTCTTCCGGTGGTGCAGGTGAAGACGGTGGTGTGGGAATGGAGGTGGCGCGAAAGACGAGGGGAATGTCGGGGCAGCTCCTTGGAGGTGGAGGACGGGGTGGCTGAACCGGCGGGACGACGAGATCGACGATGGATCCTCATCCGGTGCGGTGGATGAGGGACATCGAGGTGTTGCTGTGGATGGCGTCGTCGGGGAAGAGGCTCCGGCTGGGTGGCGGACAGAGGAGGGTGTGGGGCTTCACGGGTTTTCGCGGCCTCGGTGTACGAATGGGTGGGCGGATGGGATGGGAGGGGGAAACATGGCTTAGGGACGCGCTTGTCCGAAATGTGGGGTAAGTTATGAAAGTACCCCCACCGATTTGAGCTAGGCGGTTCTTTCGGTTCAGGGGTATCACGGGCATTTCGCGTGTCGGGATTTCGCAGGAGGTGGGAGTTTTCACGCGCATTGTAATTTTGGGATAGCAAGGCGCGGGTTGAGATGGAGGGAGTTTTCGGAGCACAACGAGACAAAGATATATCTTAAATATTTCGGGGTAACAAGGCGCGGGTTGAAATTTCCGGACAAGCCTAACGTGTATTGTACCAAATCAATTCACACTTCCCTCGACGAAAAAACAAAAAGAAATCAATTCGCACCACACAAGAGAGTATAGTCCCGTGTACTGTACCAAATCAATTTGCACTACAAATGCCATTCAAAACTTTGAATTCATGTTATGTTCAATTAAAATATTTCGCTACGTGTATAATGCATGCAACTTGCTACTCAAATGACGTTTTAGTGCATTCCAAACGTATATACTACCGCTTCAATATGAACTAAATTTGAATTTGTTTCTCTATTTGAATAAGATCTACAATCATGATTGTTGTCAAGTTAAACCATTGTTTGTATATTATCTTCATAGCACACCACATGATTACTGTCGAGTTAGATATGAACTATGTGTACTATATGAACTCGAACTTGATTTTTTGAATCCACTTTATGTTGATTTCAAATCACAATACATTTCAAGCTCTAGCTAGATCTTCATAATCTAAACCATGTCTCATATGTATAATGTGTTTATCACATAATGTATGGTGCCCCGCCCCCTACGCCTACAAATATTTAGATGTGAGTTGCAAACGCCACACATTATCACAAATTCAAATAAAATGTGAGATTGTTCTATATATAGTATGGTTTAGATTGTTCGATATTTAGTTGTGAGTTGCAAAGCCACACATTATCACAAATTCAAATAAAATGTGAGATTGTTTGATGTATAGTATGGTTTAGATAGTTTGATATTTAGCTGTGAGTTGCAAACGCCACGCATTATCACATTATGGTATATAACATGTCCAAAACCACAGCACGCGTATCACCGCTATATTCATGCATGCATATGTTTATAACACTATGATCTCCTATTCAAATATATGAATCCACTTTCATATCGAATTATGATCTTTGTTAGTCTCTTACACACACACACAATCCTCTAACCTTTGTAGCTAGCACTAACTTTCACTCGTGCATGCACATGCCCTCCTCGCCCTCCCCCTCCCTCAACATTCTATCCATCCCGCACATTCTTTTTTTTCTTTAGGTCGTTCTCCCACGGTCTCGACAACTCCTTTCCGACACACACTGATCGATAAACCTCTCTAGCGATGTCTGCCTACCACATACACACGCACCTTCCATCTCCTCCTTTATGTGTCCATGCCTCATGTCTCTCATACGGTCCCACACACACGTGTAAACTCTCACTCCTCTTTTCATCGATCTCACAATCGCACACTCCTCCCCCTATCTAGCTAGCTAGTAGGCCTCTCGCACCACCTCCTAGCTCCATTCTCTCTATCTATCCGTCTCGCTGGGCCTTATTTGCCTCAAACAAATGGATGCACACCGACCAATCTCCCGCTATACATATAGCTAGCTAGGTCGTTATAACTTGTTTTCCCCATGCGCCGATCGATCTACCTCATTAGTTATGTCTCTCCCTTCCTCCGACACACAACAATTGATCTACCGATCTAGTTAGGTCTGCTTACCAAACACATGGCCCCCCTTCATAATCCATGCATGCCTCCCAACACATCTATCACGCACATGCACACAAAGAAACACATCCCCACTGTTATTGATAATATTGCAGTTCTACCCTCTGTTTGTCTAGTAGGCCTCTCCCACCTTCTTCAAGAAGCAACTCCACCACCCATCCAGCACTCTAACCCTCTCCCTCCCTCTCTCTCTCTCTCTCTCCTCTCTGTCCCAACCTATTTCATGTCCTTCACTTATGTATGGATGTCGACCGATCTCCCTCAAGACATAGCTGGGTCTCTCCTTCACAACACATATACGAGTCGATCTACCTCTCTAGTTAGGTCTCTACCTCCCCCCTCCCTCCCCCACACACACCGATACATCGAGCGCTCTAGTCATGTCTGCCTGCCACACAGAAACTTGCCCTGTGCCCTCTGACGTTCTGGTAGGTCAATCGACCTATATATTTGACTTGCACACACACAATTTCGATGGCTCTCTTCATCGATCTCGCACCCACCCACTTGATCCTCTCTTCGACTCTATCAATATCTATGACCCCTCCCTCTTTTCTCGTGGATTGCCCACTCTATATATGATATAGATAGGCCTCTATTTCACACACATTGCACACGCACACGCCAACAAAAAACACTCATGAACTCACACGCTATCTTTCTAGGTTTGTATCTCTCTCACACCCACCCACGTAGGTGGGGGACGTGCACGAAGAGAAGAGGTGCACGCACGGCGCACGTACTCCCGTCTCTTTCCCAACCACACCCACGCGGGTACATGGTGGAGCTCATTTCTGTACGAAAAGACAGCCCACATGGTAATTTGACACATGTACTGGTTGTCCACTTGATGGAGGATCATGTAGCATGGGTGAACAAACAAATTGCGACTTGACGCGTTATGTTAAAAAAGAGGCAAACTATGTGGGGCCTACCTTAGAGGCAAGGCTCTATACACTGGAGATGCTCTATACATATTACTTTTCATGTGTCCTGTCAGCTCGCAGAACGAGGAGAAGCTTGCTTAGTACGCTGTCTCCCCCGCCCACGGGCGTGGTGGCTCGCAGAGTCGCAGGACGAGGAGAAGCTTGCTTACTACGCCTACGCCCACTCCCTCGCCCACTCGCGCGGTGGCTCGCATGACGAGGAGAAAATTTTACTACTCCCTCCGTTACTCCTCATCCCTACCTTGGTTAGAGAGATTATCATATTGTTTGAAATATATGTCTTTTAGTAGATTTCAATATGAACTACTAGTACATACTCCAAACACTGATGTATATAGACGTATTTTAGAGTGTAGATTCACGCATTTTGCTCCGTATGTAGTCCATATTGAAACGGACGTACTAGTACGCACTCTCCCTCGCCCCTCGCCCCTCGACCCTCGCTCCACCCTCGCCCACGTGGTGGACGTTCAGCAATTCATTCGGTCTCAGATAGGCAGAACGATATACTGTAGTACCATTATTGCTCGACTTCCTGAAGAGGCGAAGAGCCAAGCGCAAGGTTAATATTTTTGAGATGCCAAGCGCAAGGTTTATAGGAGAACGAGTAGTAGTAGTACTAGTAGTACGTACCAGTGGTCGTACTGTATGAGGAATAAGGCAACAAGATGTATGTTTTGCGTGACAGCCTCTTCTTACAAGACATGCTAGACCTAGTGGACCTCATTGTTGCAATGGGAGTACTATCATAGATTGCACGATTCAGACTGGTGGGCAGCGGGAATAATTCGGAGCTGCTTAGTCTTAAATCCCATGAAGAAGTCCCATCGAAAGGAATAGCCATCCTCTACACGTGCTCCTATGTAAAAAGAGACAAAAGGAGAAAGAGATAAAGTAAAAAAAATCACCAGCCTTAGAGCCAACCCTATTGTATCAGTGAATGATATTTCTACGTCGTGATTAACATGGCTATATTATTAACCATGCCGTGGAGGTAGAAGCGGATTTTTATTTATTTGCGGAGATAGCAGCGGATGGATATTCAACAAGGAGTGAAATGATGGCTGCTTCCTCGGTCAAACATAGAGAAAGGCGGGCCTCTTGATTTGACGGCTTATTACTGCCTATACTCTTTGCCCATATAATAACCGCATGGTAAAGTAGGCTATACTTTTAATAACCATGCTCGAAGAGAAGAGGTGCACGCACCCACGCACGTAGTACTAGTAGCACTCTTTGCGTCTTTTGCGTCTTCCCCAACCACACACGTGACACGGTGGAGCTCATTTCTGTACGATGATGCAGCCCACGTGATAATTTGACGCGTCTAGTAGTAGTTACTCACTTATAAATAATGGAGGGTCGGGAACCACGCATGCACGGAGCTGCGTCATTTATAAATAAATTTTTTTCAGTGGCACGTACGCAATATAAATAGGTTCATATGGAGAGAAAAAGAAACCGCTCCACTATATACATAGCCAGGACGAGCCTACACGGTTGCTTGCTGGGGTCGCTCTCTTCACACTCTCTCGCACAAAATGACTGTGGCCACATCTCTAACATCCGGGCGGATCACGTCCACCGGGGGAAGGGGTGGATGCTTTGTGTAGATCCGGTCCCCGTCGCCGACGGCGAAAACCCACTGTCGGCACATCCCGATTAGGGGTCCCCGCCGTTCTCTCTCACAAAGCCGTTGCGGTTGCCTTCGTCCCTTGCTCACTGCCGCGACGTGGGCAGTTGCCGCCTCCCACCGCCCTCCTCTAGGTTGAGCTATGTCCTGACATCCCTCGCGTACAACTTCCTTTACAGGCGGCTTGCACCACTGCCGCAGCTACCCACATCGCTCCATGTGGATATTTCTCTACTTCTTTGCCCCGCACGTACCTCTACTGGCTTCTATTGTATTTGTGATGAGTTTATGTCTCATCAACTAGTCCCAGTAATCTTATTCTAATCACGCTTCTTCAATTTTTTGCCACAGGGATGCTCATCTCGATTTTAGTGAAACTGCACAAAATGATCCGATGCTCAAAGGGTTGCAAACTTCATTTCTTCGGAAGGTTCAACGTCGCCAGCAAATTAAAGCCTGGTTAGGATTTAGGGTTCAAGGGCTAGGGACTGCATGGATCATTTTTTTCTTTAGTTGTCTTTGTTCCAAAATAAGTGTCAACTTTAGTAGTAGTACAACATTGTACTAAAGTTTGCATAAAGTTGAGACACTTATTTTGGAATGGAGGGAGTACATATTGGCTATGATCTGTCAATCATTGAGATGCAATAGCATGCATGTTAGTCTCCTTTGTATTTGATGAAATGTTGCAATGGGGCAACCTTGGACGCAAGATAGATGAAACAGAAGCTGGAAGCTTCATAGCATTATACAAATTTATCTCGCTGAGAAATTACAGTACGTACTATACTATTATGTAAAGAGTTAGGTGTCGCACGGTGTCCAGAAAATATGGTGATAGTGTGAGGTGGGCCATGTAATCACTGAGCTTGCGTGTTTTCACTACTTTCGCACTCCTCCACTGTAAGAATGGAGAAAATTGTAATCTAGTACCTCCTTTCGCCGAAACGTGGGACATCTAGCAGTCGTACCACCTCAGTAATAATGACCAATGAGCCGTCAAATCACATAGACCCAGCAGTAAGTTGGACGGACGAAGCAACCATCACTCTTGAATCCGCTTCTCCCTTCAACGCAGGCGCCAGTGAGAGGTCGCGTCCGCTCTGCCCGGGCATGAATGGGGCAACGATTCTCTGGAGCGGTGCTGACTGTTTCGGGCGGGAAGCGCGCGCGGGCGATGGAGGGGCTTTGGGTGGGCCAGGCTGGTCAGGAGCGGGCGTGGTAGCTGTCCCGATCGGACGCCCGGAAATGAGAGGATGCACCGACTCTCGCGGCTAAATCGTACACTACACACCATCTCTTTGTAGAAGTAGGTCGATGTGTCGCTCTCTCTCTCTAACACACACGCTGTTAAAATACATACACACACACACACGCACACACATAGGTTCATCGAATAGGAATTTTCTTAGCACCCGCTGTAACCCTTAGTACATACGGTGGCACACTGACTTAGGCCGAATACAAGTGCCCAAAATATTTAAAATTGGAGGATGGTGCAGCCCACCTTTCCGATATTTTGACCGTGTGTGGTTCAGTTGTTATTCACTTCGGAGGGTCATGTACCACACGTGAACATTAGGGTGCGTTTGGTTGCAAGGGTGGCCATGAATGGGTTGGGACCGTTCAGAAAATAGACATGTTTGGTTATAAAGCACATGAATGGTTCGAGTCAAAAAAAGAGAATATGCCTTGAAGATGCTGAACCGTTCCACCCAACCAAATCGGTCGAATCAAATGGCCACCCTTTGCCTGCATGACTATGTGAGCATGACTGGTGGTCCCGTCCTAAATAATTAGCTCATCTCTTATATTCAGCCAAACACATAAAGTAAGCGCGACCAGGAGGCGTGCAGCGTTAATTGCGAGTTGACTCCTTCGAGCGTTAAATTTTCTTCACGTATTAGCATTGCCCCTAGTATTTTTCTTCACTACGTTAAATAAAATAGTTCCGTTTCGTGCACAATTTAAAATGATTTTTATGGAGAGAAAAAGAAAACCACTCCATCTATATACGCTGCAGCCTCGGCGCTTGTTTTCTAGGGTTTGCTCTCTTCACACTCTCTCTCCACTATATATATACACGCTGGAGCCTCAGCGCTTGTAGTTGCTCTCTTCACACTCTCTCACCCTCTCCAGATCTAAACAAGACTTCGTTGGCCTCTCTCTCTCCCCTCACTGTTGGTCAAAGAGCCGGCAGGATCCGTCCGCCGGGGAAGGGAAGGAGGCTTAACGCTGTCACCGTCGGCGAGGGAGGGAATCCACTACTGGTGCAGCTGTTCTCTTTCACCCAGCGGCGGCGCGGGAGGGCCTCCGACCCCTTCTTCCTCGCTGCCGTACATAGTGTGGGCAGATCGGCCTCCGGCTGCCCACTTAGCCACACCCCGAGAACCTTAAGGTATAATTTACTTATTCCACATGCATTGCTCTAGTTGCATGTGGATTTTTTCAGCTTCTGCACTCGAATCTAGGTGTTGGATCAAACAGGAAAGTTGTGGGGAAAGTTGTATAGCATGAATCTAGGATGTGGTTCAAAGAGGAAAGGAAGGGGGAAAGTAGTACAGACTGGCTATCCAGCACCTACGTTGATCGAAAAGGGAAAACAATGACAAACACAGTACGCACATCTGTAACAAACTGATCTTTCTGTTGGTGGGGGACAAGGCTGTAGAGTTTGAGCAGGACTAGATTTGCTGGCCTCACATAGGGAAAGGTGTCTAAAGATAACAAAACTGGGACCAACACAAATATGCTCCTTGGTTGTTTGTTCTTTGTTGCAACAGACTGTGCATCACCCCTTTATACATCGGTAGATGCACATGGTGCTGGTGCGTCCATTGTCCCGTACAACTCTTTAGCTATTGTTAATCTAATAATGCCGCTGGAAAATAGAAGCAATGCCACAGTTAAAAGCAAATTACATGTTTAATGAATTTTATTGTTAATATAATCTCTCTGTTAATATGAATCAATGCCACTATTTGAGAAATGCTACTGTCTTGCTTTCTTTCCCATTTAGATAAGTTAGATGCTTCTTTTTGTGGGCTTCTGTGTCATCCGCCGTTATTGACCAGTAGTTGTTTCCTTTACACCTCTGTGTAAACAGGGTTATCTACTTCACCTCGTTGCTATTGCGACCTTTTGTTGCACTACACAAAACATTTTTGTTTTAAAAGTGTTTTGTGCAGTTCAACCAAAATGTCACACCGACAACATTGCTTGATTGCTTGATCTTAGTGGAACTGCACAAGAGGAGATCTGACTTCCTATCCGTGTTGGCAAATTTGTTTCAGATCTTCTTCTTGTGAGTTGTTTGAATTCCGCATCATGTGAGGTCAGTACTAGCCTTCTTTCACATGATTGTGTAGTGTGCTTTCATATGTTGTGCTACTTATATGGTAATGTTGCTTGATTTTAGTGAACTGCACAAATGGAGAGAAGACTTTCAATCTGTATGTGCACCGTAATATCCCATTGAGGTAAGATAATGATATTTCACAACTGTTGGCCTGTATTTTGCTACTGTCATCAGAAAATTAATGTCGTTGTTTAGTGATATACTTGTACTCCCTAATTGACATGCCAAATCTTACATTGAAGGCGAAGCTTGTCTGTTATTGAACCAAGTGATGAAGGGGAAGAACAAGCGGAAGAAGAACAAAAATCAACTCCCGGTGCTGTAATGAAGCACTGGAACTGTGATGACACAAGTAATGATATAGTTTTGCATCTTAATTTATTGCTATGGCTGGAACGAGCAATTGTTTTGCCACTGTGATTTGATGCCACTCCTAATATAATATGTAATTATCTCTACTTGTGCAAACATGGATCTTGTTTGAAGATAACATATATTTTAGTGGAACTGCACAAGAAGATGTTGGAAACATTAAACTAATCAAGGAGTTTATAGTAAGCATGGCAACCTCAGTAGATAATAATGGATGGTTCCCGAGAAGTGCTTCCTTGGTTCATCTGCTAGCTCTACACAATAAGCCTCCTGACAAAGGTTGGTACCGGCCCATGGATTTCATCCATATGATTGAGCTTTGTCATCTCTATTGGTGTTGTGCTACTGTTTAGCTACTCTCATGAGAAAGTGGTATTGTTTTGCATGTTAATCTAAGGCTGCTAATAAATTGATCCACTGGTTTGCCACCGTTATAGCTACTGATAAAATTAAGTAATAATACAGTTCAAGTTGAGCTGCTGTGTTTGGTATCATATCATTTCCTATGAGGATAATGAGGAGATGCATCTCTTTGTGACTATACATTTCATCAATTACTCCCTTTGTTAATGTAATGGCTGTTTTAAGTATTTCCTTTCCCTTTTTTGAGCAAACAGATGCTAGCATTCAGTTGTTCTCTTGTCTTTGCACAACATGATCATCCTCCTCTGAAGAAGAATATGGAGTACGTGAAGTGACTAGTTCCGATTATGCCAGGATGAAGAAGCCCAGTCTATCTTCTCATCAGAAGGAGCAGTTGAAGGATGGTTACATTACTACCCATAAGACCAAACTAACTTCAGCTCAGAAGGACTCGCAGATTTCCATGTTTTTTGCTGTGATGGGCAAGTACAATGTTTTTCTAGGATTCTTTCTGGTGAGTTCCATTTTTTTTAAAGTGTGCTCTGCATGGACCATGTAGGTGCCTGTTTAAACTGTAAATTCATAATACAGTTTGCTTTACTAATCATTCTTTCGTATTTATGCAAGCAGGGGTGCTCAGCTTGATTTCAATGGGAACTGCCAATGGAATTTATCATGCACAATACATCGAATGTTCTCAAATCATTCGTTTCCACCTCCAGCCACAAAATTAGCTACAAGAAAGGAGGTGCCTATATGTTCAAGGCGTTGCAACATATAAAGGCGGAATCATACAAGCTACATGCGAAATTTGGTTGATTTTGGTGGAACTGCACAAAAAGAATAGCTGGTTTATTTAGCACGAGGTGCCATGCATGTCAATGTCTGAACTAATGGCAAACCCCGCCCATTCCACAATCATAGGCATATGATATTTTGGAATGGGAAAACCTTGTCAAAGTTTGCTCATTGATGTATGCAAAAAGACACGCATTTGATATTTTGGAATGGGACAACCTTGTCAAATTTAGCTCATTGAAGTTATTAGCAAGAAGACATGCGTTTGATATTTTCGAATGGGACGCCCTTTGCTGTCAGCAGCATCTATCGATTTTTCTTTACTCTTTAGTTGTGAAGTAAATATTGGCTCTGACATGTGAATCACTGAGATGCATAATCATCGATTGTTTTGAATGTCTCTATCTCAATCTCTATCTACTCTTATCTATACTACTATATACTGTACGAGTTTTGAATTGGATCTGGAAGATCAAAACTAACCATTGGTCTGCTAAATCTAACAGTTGTTAGGAGCGGGATTCGCAATGAACAGTAGACCGCAACAGCCTCCACAATGTTCTCGAACCATCACCTCGCCCTTCCAGAAAAAAAGGCCCATATGTGATACATCTTGGGCCACGTTGCACATTGAGTGCAGGACGTGCAGAGCCCAAGCGAGACTAGGAGGGAAGAAGAGAAAAAAAGTAGTTTGTCTCAAATGAAATAAAGATAAAATAAAAGTAGTACAATTTTTGAATTCTTCGCCGTGTCATCAGAGTGGGTTTTCATACTATTTGCTACCTCAGCAATACTTATCATCAACATATTTGTCCGGAAAAAAATCTGCATTCTTAAATCAGCAATATAGTTTACCTTAAATCTATTAGCATGTATATGACCATTTTCTTTAATCACTCCATAATTGTAAGACGTGCATTGCACGTGCATAAATCTCTACTCTTATAAAAAAACCGAGTTGGTGATGATGGTGTGCCTACCATCTTGTAATATAGACCGTCCGATCTATATCTGACGGATAGAAAGCAAACTATGACAATTTTACAGAAGATACCCGCACCTCTCTCCACATTTACAGATAAGGCCTTACCTCGTTCATCCTTATCTCCCAAAACCTCATTGCTGAGAAATTAAAAAAGGAAGTCGCTGGAACAATCTGGCATGGTGGCCGCTGCCGGCGCCGTCCATCCCCATGCCTCCGCCCAGTCCGACCACCAGTCACCACCATGCCCCACTCCTCCTCACCTTATCTCTCATCTTTCTCGAGATATCATTTTTTCGATGAAATTCTCGAGATACCATTTTTCCGATAAAATTCTTGAGATATCATTAGTTTTTACACATGGGATTACTCCTGCATGGGTCAATCACAACAGGTGTTTTGTAAAAAAATGCATCTTGATGTTCCGTGCAATGCACGGGCATCTTGCTAGTACTAGTAAAAAACAGAGTTGGTGATGATGGTGTGCCTGCCATCCTACAATATAGGTCGTCCGATTTATATCTGACGGATAGGAAGGAAACTATGGCAATTTTGCAAAAAGATACCCACACCCCTCTCCACATTTGCAAATAAGGCCTTCCCTCGTTCATCCTTTTCTCTCACAAGATAAACTACTCATACAAATGCATCTTGATGTTCCGTGCAACGCACGGGCATCTTGCTAGTTCTCTATGAATTGCCAGGCCTGTGAGTTTGATTGCAATGTACAGGCATGCTAAAAAGCTGCTCAAACTTTTTGTACGTGTGAAACTGCTGCAAACGAGGTGATCACCGTGCGTCCTGGGAATAATGCTAGTACGTATTGTTTTGCATCAATGCTAGTGATACAAGAATTCAAACTAATCGAACTAAATTCGTTCATCCACGGCCGGATTTCATATAAACATGCCGGATTTCATTACATTTCATACATTCTTCAACTAAAAAGGGGTGCACTGGAGGTATAATTAATTAACCGAAGCTACCCACCCATGTCCGGCGGAGCCGAACAGAAGCTTCTTCTCTAGCGGACTGAGCTTCAGTGACTTAACTGCAGGTGCAGTTGCATCACTGACATGTGGGCCAGATGCCTGTTGGGCCCACATGTCAGTGACCCAACTACACTTGCAGTTAAGTAACTGAAGTAGCGTCCTTCTCCAGCACAGCTCTGCGACTCCACATCGCCGCCAAGAAGCTAATCGGCCATCAACGGTCAACCCGCCAAGCTTGGCTTCAACCGGAGGGTAGCAGCGGTGGCCTTACTTGGACCCGAGCGGCGGCGACCTACCGTGTTCTACTCTTCCTTGTTTTTTGTGTGACGCGGCCTCGTTGGCAGCGGGGAGGGGCCTCGACGGAGCCGGCGATGTCCTCTGTCTCGTTGCCGGCGGGGCGGCGCCTCGGCGGAGCGGGGGAAATCCTCCCCCTCGTTGCCGGCAGGGCGGGGCCTCGGCGGAGCCGGCGATGTCCTCTGCCTCGTTGTTGGCGGGGCGGGGGCTCGGCAGAGTAGGGCCTCGCCGAAGCCGGCGAAGTCCTCCGCATCGGTGCCAGCGGGGCGGGGCCTCGGCGGAGCCGGCCATGTCCTCTGCCTTGTTATTGGCGGGACAAGGCCTCGGCGTAGCAGGGCCTTGCTGAAGCCGACGAAATCCTCCGCCTCGGTGCCGGCGGGGTGGGGCCTTGGCGGAGCCGGCGATGTCCTCTGCCTCATTGTTGGAGCGGCGGGTCCTCGGCGGAGCAGGACCTCATCGACGCCAGCGGAGCGGGGACTCGGCAGAGCCGGCATTGTCCTCCGCCACATCGTCGATCTCGCCAAACAGTGCCTCGCCCGCTTCATCGCCCTCTTTGTAGGCGGCCGCAACCTCCGCCACCCGCATGCGGTACTGCCAGCGCGCGAGGCGGCTCGCGCGGGTGGAGCGGTACGACTCGAGCAGCGCCTCCTGCTCCACCCGCTCCGCAGCGATCTGCTCCTCCGCCTGCAGGTGCTACTGGAGGAGATGGTGGTTGTAGGCGGCGTCGGCCTGCGCCTCCCGGAACTGCTCCTGATGCTTTTGCCTCACCGTGTCCATGTATTGGGCACGGGCCTCGCCGATGGTCATGGTGCAATGCACCAGCAAGGATAGCGTGGAGGAGGGGTTTGGCGCCGGATCATCGACTACCACGTTCTCCATTGGGATGTCGTCGTCCTCCAGCTGCCTGCCGGCCAGCCAGTCGCCGCCCGTCGTTCGCCCGTCCTGAAGAGCGCTGGAGCGCGAGGAAACCATGGTGGGAGTGGTGTGGATAGGAGAAAGGGAACGAAGGCGGATGACTGCAGCTATGGCCGGTGCAGCAGTTTATATAGCAATGGTGGGCGGCAGAGGGACGGATGGGTGGAGCCAGAGTAGCCGCCTCGGCAACCGCGTATCATTAATGTGGGCGGCAGACGGACGGACGGACGGCACTTGTGTCATTTGAACGTGGAGCAATCGCCTGCACCAGGAAGCGGCGCGGGCAGCGCTAATCGTTTCGGGCGGAAAGCACGCGCGGGCAAGGGAGGCGGTCTGGGTGGGCCAGGGCAGTCAGACTCGTGCTTGGCAGCGGTCCGGTCCAGCAGCCGGACATGCTGGCTCGCCAGCGAGCTCACCGAGCTGAGCGTCGACAATCAGACGATGGACGTGGCTTCCGACCAGGAGCCGGCGCCACCGCACAAGCTGATTCATGCCGTGTTCACCATAGAGAAGGTGCAGCCGCACTTTGACGCCCTAATGGCGGAAGCGCTACCAGCGCAGGAGGACCTGTGCTACAACCTCTGTCTCCTCAACGAGCACCGGTTCGCAGAAAGATGAATCGCCGGTGAACAAGCGAACGACAATGCCGTCGCGGACATGTGGCCATATGATCCTGGCTTCTTAAATGAGCAGGGAGCGCTGTATCAGACCATCCGTAGGACCCGCGAGGCCCTGTCCGTCATCCTTCGAGTTGTTGCACTCGCCGTGGCACCGCCGTCTCGCGTTGTCAACATGGTCAATGAACATGAGGAATCAGGAGATGACTTTAATTGGAGAGGATGACAGTGGGGACCCACCAGGTCCATAGCTGCACGTACGCAAGTGCCTCCTTATTATATACAACTATTTTTTTTCTTCCTCCTGGTTTCCTGACATCACGATCCCACACCATTGTCAACATATATAGTCAATAAACGAGAGAATTGCACAAGGAGCGGCTGACAGTTGGGACCCAGCAGCTCGAACAGTATTGTGTTTTTGAGGTGTGAGCAGAGTTTTTCTTGAGCGATGTTTTTGTTGTTGTTCAGATGAGCAGGGTATCAACTGGGCCGGCTGTGGCCCGTTTAGCCCAGGCCTTGAGGTATAGCCGGGCTAGCCCAACCCAGATATTAATTTTTTTAAGCTGAAAATGGCTAGCCCAGCTATACTTTTGTTTGAGGAATACCCAGCCCAGGTCAACTTGTTATTCCCCGCCCCGCTGGGCTGCAAATCTTTCCTAGGAGGGATGCATTAGGCTTAACAAGAAAATGGGTATTAAGAAATAATAAATGGGATGTAATTATAAAAACTGGGCTGTAACTCTAAAAAAATGAACCAAACACGTAATTAGTTAAAAATATATTATTTTTGGATTTTGAAAATTTTAATTTCATTACTTGTTGCGCGCGCAATATTTCGTTGGATTTTTACGTAATATAAATTTATTTTGAAATTATATTTAAGCTGACTAGATATTTCAGGATAAAAATATTTTGGATCCCATCAAAATGTGGGAAATTTTATTAAATTCCGTTTTGAGCGGTTGGTTAAAATTATTAATCGTTGTCCTAGTTCTAGAAAATGGGCTGTAATTTTAATAAACTGTAAATGGGTTGTAGTAAATTCCATTAGAATTCAAAAATGGGCAGTACATTCTTACAAATCGCAAATGGGCTATATGTTCTCTGCCACACACTTGTGGGCCTACTAAGTTGACGCGTACGCAAGGCTTTGTCAACTTATAGTCAACACATGGTTCTAGCAGTAGTGGCTGTTGGATGTCCATCCAACGGATGTCGTGCTTCTTCTTCAATCTCGGATATTCTTGCTTCAGCCGCCCAAACCACCACCGGCGGTACCGCCTGCTACCGCCTCCTGTGGCCGGCTGTGCTGCCGCGCAGGACTCACCGGCCCACCCTACTCCCATCGCCGTCCAGGCCATTCCTCTACTCACCAACACCTCCTGTTATTCTCCGGTGACGGTAGCCTCACACCGCAGCCGAACCAGTGAACCCTCGTACTCCCCTTCGCGTGGGCATCCACCTGCCTCGTCTTCCCTGGCTCCGCGTCATTCCCTTCCTAGGCCTCGCCGTCGTCCACCGCCCGGGTGCTATCCAGGCGGCGTGGTCAACATGGTCAATGAACGACAGCCATCGGAAGAGGACTCTACGCGGTGAGGCTGACAGATGGACCCACCAGCTACATCTTCGCACGCAAGGAAGTGCGTCCATATTACGGGCAAAAACAATGATTCTTCCCGCTGACAGCTGGGACCCACCAGCTATATCTTCGCACGCAAGGAAGTGCATCCATATTACGGGCAAAAAATGATTCTTCCCCCTGACAGCTGGGACCCACCAGCTATATCTTCGCACGCAAGGAAGTGCGCCCTTATCCTCCCTGACAGCTGGGACCCACCCGGTCGAAGCGTACGTAGCGTTTTTTGTCTAGGCGCGAACGTGTACGTACATACTGGTCGATCGGTCTCTCTGCAATGATGAACCGTGGCCGAGCAAGCAGCGGCACGTGTAGTAGTAGAGCCCCCGACGTAGCAGTTCAGGCAGTCCCTTCTAAACCGTGTACACGTATGTACAGCCAGATGCCAAAAAATACGGCCACGTACGTACATACGGGCGGGGTCTCGAACGCCTACTCGCGTATACGTACGGCCAGGGCTCGTGTACATGTAGAGGCAACGGACGGCAGCAACGGCATCCTGTTCATCGGGCAGCCAACCGGCTGGGTCGGAACGTTGAAACAGCGTCCTGTTCATCGGGAGGCAACAGACTGGGTCGGAATGCGTCTTGTTCAACGTGAGCCAACCGGCTTGGACGGAACAGCCGAAACGGGGTCTGGCGTCCCGCAAAACGGAGGAAACGGACTTCTGTTGGAGCGCTACGGTCGAAACGGGGGTCCTGTTCATCGGGAGGGGTGTGACGTACCGCAAAACGGAGGAAACAGACTTGTGTTGGAGGGCTACAGTCGAAACGGGGGTCCTGTTCATCGGAGACGGAGGAAACGGACTTATGTTGGAGCACTATGGTCGAAACGGGGGTCCTGTTCATCGAAGGGGTGTAGTGGTGTATCGCAAAACGGGACTCCACGGGCTACTGTTCACCCACCATTGACTTCCTTCAGCCTCCACCTGCACTGTTCATCCACCGCGTCTTCCTCCTGCCTCCACCAACTACTGTTCATCCAGCCCTCCACTGGCTACTGTTCATCCAGCCCTCCACCGGCTCGGCTGTGGCGGCCTCCTCTCGGGGTCCTGTTCATCCAGCAGCAACGGCCTACTACTACTACCACGGGGTCCTGTTCATCCAACCCCCACCGGGAACTGTTCATCCAACCCCAACAACGTACGTCTCGACTTGTTCAACCAACCCCACATTCACTGTTCATCAAGAGGCAGCAGGTTCGATCGGCTTCAGTTAGCAGCAGTAGCGAAGGAGTCGCTCGGGTTCAGTTAACAGGATCGATCGCTCGGGTTCAGTTACGTAGCTAGTGCAATCGCTCGGGTTCAATAACGTAGCTAGTGCAATCGCTCGAGTTCAGTAAGCGAACGCCTCGCTCGGGTTCAGTTAGAGCCCAACGCCTCGCACACGCGCGCGTACGTGTACGAGAGAAACGCGCAATCCCTCAGTGCATCGCTCGGCCCCGACCACCCACCGTAACCGGGAACTCCCAGAAATTTTCCTCTCCCTCGCTTCTACCACGAATTTTTCCGTCATGGACGGCCCAAAGAATGTCATGCAGGTGCGTCTCTGGCCCACCCAGGACGAAAAGCCCATTTTCTGTCATGATTTTTTGTCATAGAAGTAGGAGCCCACCACATCTATGATGATACCGGGTTTTGTCATAATTATCGTCATAGAAGTGTCATAAGCATGACAGAATTTTTTTTCGTTCGGCCCAAAATGTCACGGATGTGCCTTTTTTTTGTAGTGAGGGGACTTGTTTCATATGGGACACATCCTACGGTATACTCCCTCTCTTCCAGTTTATTTGTTTTGAATTTTTTCGTTTTATAAGTTTAAAATTCAAATTTAGAGCTCCCCATCACATGTTGAGATTACAATGTCCATTAAATCGTTGCGTGCATGTACTAGTTTTTTATTGGTCATTTATATTGGTCACGCATGCATGCATTGCAAGTAACATTTTTTACCACAATTTCTTAGGAAACTGAGTGCAATAATTGAGTAGTTTTGCAAACTACCAGTACTACACCTGAAACGGTTCAAAATCAATACCACGACCACGCCCGCGTCTGACCGCCCTAGCCGACCCAAACCCCCTCCCTTGCCGACGCGCGCTTCCCGCGTGAAACGGTCAACGTCGCCCCGGAGCGTCAGTGCTGCATTAATGCCCGGCCAGAGCGGAGGCGACCTCTCACTGGCGCCGGCTTTGAAGCAGCGCGACGGCCGAGAGAGCGCTGCTCTCGGTGCACGCGACTACTCCGCGTCGAGGCTGGCCATAGTTTGGATGAGTCTCCATCGTGGGGAGCCACACTAAGAAGCTACGATGATATGGACTCCCATTGCCCACCGTTATGGATCGTTCCATCTATGAAGAACACGTGGGACTGGAACTACGAGACGGACATGTACCTAGGAGTGGACGTACGAACCTGAGTAATGTAGTGCAGTAAGTGAAGTAGAAAGACACAAATAGTATGAACATGCGTGGCATATAGGCATTTGTCTCTTACTACCACTAAATGTTGTACGTGCAATGCACGGTGATGTTATGATGTACGTGCCTAAGTACTCTACTACTATATTAATTGGAGGCACATATTAGGTTTTATATTTGTTTACGTGTATGGCCCGAGACCTTCCAACTAGTCGTGTCTTTCTCTCCGGGTCGCACTTTGTATCGTTCATACCACTAGTACTACTACATGTGGTCTCCGACCTAGAAGTGGAAGAAGTGGAGACGCTCTACCACGTTGTTCATGTCCCACTCCTTTCACTGACGTGAGGGACATCCAGCATGTGCCGTGTTTGGCACTCCTTCGTCGTAAGAGTTGAAACGCTAGCTTTAATCAAAAATAAAAAATAAATATAAATCAGCAGTGATACTATACCACGCGGTTTCCTTGCTCCTCGATATCGGAAAGAATACTTCCGTTCGCCGACATGTGGGACGTCGACCATCCTGGTCCACTTGCCATGCACGCAGAACTCCAAGGGAGAGTCACCCCGGTCATCACGTCACAGTAATAATGACTAATGAGCCATCAAATCATAGGCCCAACCTTTCCCACTGTGAAGTTGCTCGGACGAAGGAACCATCATGACTTCGTTGAATTCTGCTTCTTGAAGAAAACTACTGTACCAGCAGTACTACTAGCTACAGTAGTACTGTACTCCAGCAGAGGCCTCCTTTGGTTCATAGGATAGGAATTTTATAGGAATATGAAAACCATAGGAAGTGAGATGACATGCATCTCAATTCCTATAGAGAAAGAGATGCCATTTGATGCATAGGATAGGAATTTTTTCATTGAGTCTAGGCTAATGTACTGGTAATTTGCTCTAAAAACTACAGTAGTGACTAGTACTGGTACATGCTCGTAATTAATTAAACAAACGTACGGGCAACACAGACACACACACTAACTACTAGTAGTACTACTTCTCACATGCTGGCCAGATGCCATCATTCTCCTTCCTGGCTTTGTCGGTGACACCCCACCGTGCTTGGATCTCCGCCGAGCTCTCCGCAGCAGCGCGTGCGTCCTCTTCTTTCTTGCGGTGGCGGGCCTCTCTTTTCTTGAGTGCTTTCTGCCTTTTCCGCTCCCTCTGTGCGGCTTTGGCCGCCTCTTGCTTTTATCGCCCATTCGGCCTTGGCAGCTTCAAAGTCCGCCCACGTAGGTGTGAGGTTGCGAGCGGCAATGAACTCGGCACGGCGGGATGCCATCGCTTCCCTACCATTTTGTGTGCGGTCATGGGCGGCGAGGAACTCGGCGCGGCGGGATGCCATCGCTTCCTTACCGGTTAGTGTGCAGGGCGGTGGAATGAACGACGCTTGGTGAGAGCTCTGGGGTGGAGTGGCCGGACAACCGTATAGTGCATTGGTTTGTCAAGAGCTCAAGGACAGAAGACGAAGGAAATTGGGATTCCCCTTCAATCCCCGTCATTTATTACCGAGTAAAATGCATTGGCGGTCATCGAACTTGTCTTGATAGCTCACTTTGAGCACTGTATACGAGATATGGTGATTATACGGTCACTGGCTCAGCGTATAGCTCTGTATTTGTCTGGTTGACCAGTTAAACAGTTTGCATGCGCCTCATCAGCTCGTGTTCTGTATCTATCTATCTATGCGGGCCTACCTGTCAATGGAGAAAGAAATAAAAACCAAAATTATGCGTATGTGAGGAATCAAACCACGGACTCGTCGCTGCAACACACACTCGTCAGCCAAATGAAAATGAAATACTTTGCGTTAAATGCACAAACCGATTTTTTATATTATACGTGATGCACACATTAGCGCACACCGTCCATAGACGCAAGTAGCATGTACGCGTGCAGACACTCATGCTCACGCTGTCAAACCATGCTAATGCATGCACGTCTCCCTCTCAATCAAAGTGCTGCTCATGGCGCAACGCAAATGGCGAGCCCGTCACCTGCGCGCCCCGGCGGTGCCTGACATTACTGTTTAGATGTTTGCTGGCGGCCTCCGCGAACATCGAGCATGTATTCACCTGGCTCAACACCAACGTCATACTCGTGCTTGGGCGCCGAGCTGCTCGACATTAGCCATGGCTCTGCACACGACGTGACAACGTGACTCGGCGCCTTGCTCATGTATATCATCCATCACAACGACAATCTATAAAACAGCCTAGCTAGAGAGGGTACTATGGTACCTATATATGTATCGTGAGCGACCGATCATAGTGCCACTGCACACGAGTGTGTGTTTGATCGATTCGTCCATTATTCGTAAGTTATGAATGGTTGTGTGGTGTCTAATGGTGGTCGTCGAAGGCTAGCTGGCGACAAGAGCGGTTGCATGGACGCCTAGTTGTCTATACGTGCCGCATACGCTTCAAAGGCTCGTCATCCATGAGTTCACATTTTACCACCATGCCAGCGTCTGACCACCCTGGCCTACCGAAACCCCTTCCATCGCTAGCGCGCGCTTACCGCCTGAAACGGTCGCCGTCTCTCCAGAACGTCAATGCCGCATTCATGGGACTGAGCTTCAGTGACTTAACTGCAGGTGCAGTTGGGTCACTGACATGTGGGCCAGATGCCTATTGGTCCCACATGTGAGTGACCCAACTGCACATGCAGTTAAGTCACTGAAGCAGCGTCCGCATTCATGCTCGATGCGACCTCTCACTTGCGCTGGCATTGCAGCAGCGCGACGGTCGAGAGAGCGCCACCTGCGCGGCATCCCGGTGCAAGCGACTGCTCCGCGTTAATGACACCACGGCCATCCGTCCGTCCGCCACCCACATTAGTGACAAGCGGCTGCCGACGAACCTACTCCGGCGCCAACCGTCCATCCGTCTGCCACGGCTCATTACCATTCGCCCGCTATATTAACTTCAGCCCCAGCTCCCAGCCATAGCCAAAGACCCACAGTCATTCTCCTCCGGTCCCTTCCTTCTGTCGGCACCACTCCAACCATGGCCTCCTGGCGCTCCAAAGCTCTCTTGTACATACAGTCACAGGAGCAGACGAAGGACATCGGCGGCTCCGCTCCGGGTGCGCTCCAAAGCTCTCTTGGACGTACTGTCGCAGGAGCATATGAAGGACATCGTCGACTCCCCCCCGGCCGCCCTCCGCCGCCACGACCACGAAGCCGGCGCGCGGGCGCGGGCACAGCCGGCAGCGAGGAAGAGTAGTACATGGAAGGTCGCCGCCGCTCTGGTCCCAGGAAGGCCATCGCTCCTCCACTCAGTCAACGCCAAACTTGGTGGGGTAAACATCGGCGGCCGATTAGCCGCTTGATGACGATGTGGAGGCGGAAATCTTCAGAACCTTGTGCTCCAGAGGAGGAGGTTATCGAGGCGGAGCTGGAAAAAGCCGAGGCGGATGAGGAGGAGGCAAAGGCAATAGCCGGAGCGTCAGTTCTCGGGGCTCATGGCCGGACATGGTGGTCGGGTGCCGGCGATCGTTTAGATTAGGTTTATAGTAGGTTTTAGTACGGTTTGTGCGAAATATGTAATGAATTTCATCCAATTTATAGGAAAAGTTTTCGAAATGTAATGAATTTCATCCAGTTAATTTGAAATTTGCTTTGTTTGCACGAATTCCGTCTGGTTAGTTCATATAGTTGTCGAAAGGTATGCGGGCAGCATTGGATGGCATCCTCTGGCATCAGTGTCCTCGGACAGATGCCGGTGTAAATTTGTGGGTCAGCGCTGGAGATGCCCTAACTATCATGCTAAAATCGCTAAAAGTGCTCCATTATTTCGTAGGGAATAATAGTTATCCCTCGATCAAAATCAGATTCGCCGTGTTTCGCACTCTCCCACGTAAGAGTATAGACTCTTGCTTACATAAAAATGGAGCAAGTGGACGGCACTGTAGCACGTCATATCACTCAAACTAGCCCGCCTAACGCGCGGGAACGCCCTGCCCTCATCATTTTGTTCTTGATTCCTATCGATCGATCGCACGAAAATGTTACGATTTGCAAGTTCAAAAGGAAAAGGCGGCACACTTAAAGCACGCCTGTCGCGTTCGCGTCGCACCCCCGACAGTCTGGCTCGCACGCCGCTCACCAGAGGGGACACGCGTTGTCTTGCATTTTCACTGACATGTGGGACTGCAATTGAATAAACCATCGATAGCCAAAATCTAATCGCTCAGCGGGCATTGGCTGAGAAGAGAGAGACGGGGGAGGGAGAAGAGATCGCCCGCCCGCCGCGCACGGACTCCAAGAAATATGGTGATAATGTGAGGTGGGCCATGCGGGAGTCCGAACCACTTCCAAGCCCACTTCTGACCACCCTGGCCCACCAGAAAACCCCCTCCCCCCTCCCGCGCGCGCTCCCCCCTCAAACGCCAGCTGCCCGCATTCATAGCAAGTAGTACTAGTACAATACTGGGCTATAAGCCCGCTTATGTGGAGGAGAGGCATTGACAAAGTCAAGGAGTGGGCTCTGCAAGAGCCCGTCTCTACACGTGCTCCTAGGTATAAAAAACTAATTCTAAAAAAAAAGAGGTATAAAAAACAATTGTGTCTAAAAAAAGAAGGTAAAAAATATTTGAGAGGAAATAGATAGAGAGAAAGTGAGAAAAAGTTGTAACCTTATAGCCAACCTTATAGTCAACACTATGGTACATGAGGAAGGAGGGAGTTGTGCACATGCCAAGTTCACTGGGCTGCCGTGTTTCACACTCCTCCATCGTAACAGTGGAGACAATAGCCTTCATAAAAAATAAACAATGAATACTCGTTGCTCGTCCTCGATATCGGAAAGAATACTTTCATTGGCCGACATGTGGTCCACCTGCCATGCACAAAATCATCCTGGTCCACCCCGGTCGTAGCGCAGGCCCAACCTTTCCCACTGTAAGTTGGTCGGATGAAGGAACCATCATGACTTCATTGAATTCCGCTTCTTCAAGAAAACTTACTGTACCCGCAATACTGCTACCACACGCGAAGACTGGACGGCACTGTAGCACGTCATATCACTAAAACCCACTAGGCCAAACTAGCCCGCCTAGGATTTGTACTCCCTCCGTTTCAAAGTTAGTACAAAGTTGAGTCATCTATTTTGGAACGGAGGGAGTACATCTCTGTACTGCTATGATTTTGTGTTCTCAAAAAATATCCTTTGTCAATCTAACGATTAGGAGTAGAAAGAGGGTCTTTCTCTCTCTCTAGATCTCTCTCCATCCCACAACCCCTCTAGCACATGTACACACTCTCTGTAGCCACTCTGAAAGTACGACGTCACTACACATTCACGCTTCCAACAAAAAAAATTACACATTCACGCATGTTACAAGTACATGCCAATTTTGCTGGCTATTAATGTGAGGCCTCCTTTGGTTTAGAGGAATCTTGTAGGAATTTCATAGGATAGGATTTCTATAGGAAAAATTTCTGTAGAGCCCTTTGGTTTATAGGAATGGAATCATATTCCTATGGAGGAATTCTTCCTATCCTCCACATTTCATAGGAAAATAAACATTAGCCTAGACTCAATGGAAAAAAAATCCTATGATGTGAATCAAAGGGCATCTCCTTTCCTATTCCTACTCATAGGATTTAAGATACATGTCATCTCATTTCCTATGACTTTCCTATTGCTACGATTTTCCTACCCTATGAACCAAATGAGGCATGAATGTATCCGTGAACCAACTCTTTGAGTTTGATGTGAATTAATGTATAATTGTGGACTATTGTCTGATCGATCGCTAAGCCTACAATTTTAGGAGCTTGGGCTATTGGCCGATCGACGACGGATCAGACCTATAAGCGTACCACGAGCTCATCAGCCCCAATGTTTCTCTTTGGTGAGTGTTTTGTAAGTACTATAGCTCACATAGTAGCTAGCCTACTAACACCAAGAATCATCAAACAAGCCCTGCTGATATGATAAACAGTTCAAACTTACATCTAAGCATGCAATATATTACATCAAAAGCTGGTGAGGATACATCTGTTTCCATAACTGGGAGAGGGTTCGCATGATTCACTATCAAACAAAAGTAGCAAGTACCGCCCACACAAGACAGTGCACTAGCCCTAAGATGGTTTGATAACACGCATTGTTCTGGTAATTAAACACAATGCAAACTACCTTGAAGGATTAGCGCAACCAACTATTTCTTGTCATCGATCTCTCGGGCAATGACCACAGCATGGACAGCGGCATGGGAATCGATCTCTGGGGCGATGTCCACAGGATGGACCGCGACATCGGAATCGATCTCTGGGGCGATGTCCACAGGACGGACAGCGGCATCGGAATCGATCTCCGGGGCGATGTCCACAGGACAGACCGCGACATCGAAAATGATCTCTGGGGCGTTGTCCACAGGACGGACCGCGACATCGGAATCATCAAGGACGTCCACTAGCACCTGCACAACCCTAACATATTAGCAAGCACATTGCAAATAATCAAAAACCACAACTATGGTAAGCCATTTTTTTGCCTTGTGCAGCTCACCAGGGGATCCTATCCCTACGGGGGCCATCGCCTTGCCAGGGAAATACTGCTTCTCAACGGCGACTATCTCCTCAAACTCGGCCTTGAGCCTCTCATAGGTGGCCATTAGAGTTTCTGGGGTAGGCACGGTGGGGCCCTTGCTGTTCTTCCAGCTTTCTTTGAGGAGTTCGTCCGCCAACATCGTCAACTCTTTGGCCAGTGCTTGTTTCTTGGAGTTCTTCGTCTCCATGGGTTGGCCCGCCAACATGGCCAACTCGTTGGTTGGTGCTCGCTTCCTGGAGATATCTGTCTCGAGTGGGTTGTCCGCTGGCAACTCTTTGCCTAGTGCTCCAGGATCCATCAATAAATTGACAAACAAAAAGCAATTGAAAGGAAACCACAATCGCAATGAAAATGGGAAAAGAATAGGCTGTGAGAATCGGTCGGTGCTTCGCAAATAGAAGATTCTTGGAATGAAAATATAGTAGCATCACTGATTCGCCCACCTTTCCTTCGTCGGTACAGAAGAAAAATGGCAGAAGTGAGTAGCCTGGAGTGAGGTTTTTCTTCAAGGGCAGAAAGGGCTTCAACGAGCCTTCCAGTGAAATGATGGTTGCTTCGTCCAGTCCAACTTCGAGGCCACTTTACCACTGCTGGTAAAGGTGTGGGTTTTGTGATATGACGGGTCATGACAGCCACACCGGGGTGACCGGTGAGTCTCGAGTGTAGCACCTCGCTGTGATTTGGTGGATGGCACGCGGGCCCGGATGCTTTGATGTCCCGCATGTAGATAGAGCGGCTAGTCATATACAGTAGTAGTTTGGACGACAGACGAGGAGCTCCATCCTGGTTTATTGGTCCCTATGATAATCTATGCCAAATTTTGACTATAAATTTAACTAACCAAATTTCATGCATGTCACAAAAAATTACATCAATGAAAACTATGTTCAAATATGAATCAAAGGATATAATTTTTGTTAACATGCACTAACATTTTGTCAGTTAAATCTTTGGTCAAAATTTAGCACAAATTACAATGGGGCCCAATAAAGATTGTACTCTCACATTTTGTTTTGAGGATACTCCCACATAGAAAATATAAATAATAATGCATGTTGGGGCAGCCCACGTTTCTGATAATTTTAGCCGTGGGCTTGTTCACAAATTTTACGAGGCAGTGGTTGTTCACTTAATGGAGGGTCTAGTACCAGACTTGAACAATACAAAGTGCCACCTGGCACACCGTAACACCACTTGGAATAAGCGGGTAGCTATCTCAAAAAACAATCAACAACTCAAAAAAAAGGCAACCTGGCACGTACACAATTTTAAATGATTGTTTTGATGGAGTGAAAAAAGAAATCTACCCCACTATACGTATATATATAGGCTGGAGCCTCCGCGCTTGCTTGCTAGGGTTGCTCTATTCACACACTCTCATCCTCTTCAGATATAAACAAGATAGCGGTGGTAACACTGTCTTTCTATCCTTACCGCTGGTTACAGATCCGGACGTATCCCCCTCTGCCGGTGAAGGGGAGGAGGGGTAGCGTTTAGGCCGTCGTCGACAGCGAGGCAGGAGACCCACTGCCGGCCGCAACGTTATCTCTGGCCGAGCGCCGGCGCGGGAGGTCCTCCGATCCCTTCGTCGCTGCCCTAGTGTGGGCAGATCCGGCCTCCCGTCGCCCACCTATCCACATCCCGATGACCTTCAGGTATATCTTCCTTCGAAACCGGCCTAGCTCTACTTCCCCAGCTCGCTACGTCGCTGCATGTGCATCATTTTCTACCTCTCAGCCCCTCTCGATCGGATGGTCCAACGTCACCTAATTTTTTTTCTATTGTTAGTGGTAAAGCTACTTCATGGAGTCGAATCTTGTACTTGGTTCAAACAAGAAATAAAGGGGGGGAATTTAGTATGTACATCGGACTTGGTACAAACATGAAGGAAAGGGGGTGAAAGTAGTACAGACTGGTCATCCAACCGGTCTCTTGGTCGAAAAGGGAAATATAGGGGAAACGTTGTACACAGTGGTATGACCAGGACTAGATTTGCTATCCACGCATAGGAGTAGGTGGCTAGAGTGAACAAAAATGGGACCAACCCAAATATGTTTCTTGGATGTTTGTTTCTCGAGGCAACAAACTCTGAATCACCACTTTATGCCCCGGTTTAGGTACATGGTGCTGGACTGCTGGTGCACCCACTGTCCCATGCCCTTATAGCAAATATTTAGCTGTTCTTAATCTAATGCCCCTGGTAAAATGAAGCCATGCCACTGTTATAAGCCATGACAAGTTTAGCCAATTGTTTTTGCCAGTAATTTTTTGAGACTCTGACTGTTTCCTTTGTAGCTTTTTGTGCAAACAGGGATATCCATTTCACCCCGTTGCTATTGCGACCTTTTGGTGCACTGCACAAAACACTTCTTAAAAGAAGTGACTTTTGTGCTGTTTAACTGGAATGTCAGAATGGAACCGTTGGTTCATTTTGGTGGAACTGCACAAAGGGAGATATGTGTTCCAATCTTCATCATCCATATTGGCACCATAACCTTCCTTTAGGTAAGAATGATATTTAATGCATGTGTTCATCTCTATTTTGTGACTGCCATGAGAAAATAATGCTATTGTTTACTAGTACACTTGTACTCCCTCACTGACAAAACCAATTCTGAAATAGAAGGCCAATCATGTACTTGGTTTCACCAACTGGTGAGGAGAAAGAGAAACAAAGCATGAAGAGGAAGACGAAGAAGAATAAGAAGGAGGAAATGAAGAAGCTCACACAATGGTACCGTCCTATGTTATCCTGACATCTTGCTAGTGGTATTGTATTGTTGTGTTGCTACTAGTCCTAATTTACTTGGAAGACTAGCAAGATGCCTGTGCGTTGCACGTAACATCAAGATGCATTTGTATGAGTAGTTTATCTTGTGAGAGAAAAGGATGAACGAGGGAAGGCCTTATTTGCAAATGTGGAGAGGGGTGTGGGTATCTTTTTGCAAAATAGCCATAGTTTCCTTCCTATCCGTCAGATATAAATCGGACGGACTATATTGCAGGATGGCAGGCACACCATCATCACCAACTCTGTTTTTTATAAGAGTAGCGTAGAGATAGATAGAGAAATGCAGCAGAGTAGTACTTGGGTTGACGACACATCATACTAATTAACTGGATTCTGGATGCATGTGTGACCCAGCTCTACACGATCAACAGTGCCAAGGTGATCTTGCTGAAGCCGAGGCCTCAGTCGAGGCCATTCAAGGGCTCCGGCAACGTCTCCCTTACATGTGAGACGATCCTCCAGGGAGCCCTTCCACTTCTGCTTTCTCTCCTGCAAGGTCACTTAATTAATTAGGAGTACTTAAGTAGCACTAATTTATTACTGCCTAATTTTCCTGTCAGAGTTAAACAAATCTTTAGTAGCACCCTATGCTGAATCATGTACGTGTGTATGTGTGCCTGTGGAGGTGAATCATGTGGTGGAGCAGGGAGGGAATCTTGGTAGTGTCATGAAATAATAATGCTATTGTTTTGCATGTCAATTTATTGCCATTGGTTCAATGAGGCAATGTTTTGTGTATTGTCCATCATGAATTTGATGCTACTGTTAAAGTAATATGCTAATGTCTTTCTATCCTTTCTCACTGAGCTAATGAAGGTTTCACCTTGTTCCTACTTGTGCAAACAGGGATCATGTTGTGCCAATCGTACATTTTAGTGGAACTGTACAAGAGAATACAATGAACTGTATCCCAGCCAGTGCTTTAACTCTGCTGGAAGTTCTTGGTAATCTTTCGATATAATCTCACCATTAGTAAACAAGAGTGATTTCAACCATACATTTGAAGTGCACAAAAATATATACTATTGAATGATTCCAATGAGTGCTTTGTCATCTCTTCTGGGACTACTTGAATAAGCTTTTTTGCTCAAGTTGGTACCGGCCTAAGGCCTTCATCCATATTAGTTTGCTGTCTTCTCTATTTGTATCGTGCTACTGTGTTGCTACTGTCATGAGAAACTCCTTTATCTTTGCACGTTAAAGTTTTGCAACCTATGATACATGGCAATGCTTTGAGTGTTGAGATAATTGGCTCTGATTAAATAAACTAATACCTCTCTTTAAGCAAGACTACTATGTTGCTAACTTTACCCATTAAGATAATGAGGGTGCTTCTATTTGTTAGTGTATGTTTCATCAACTAGTCCCACTATTACAGTAATCTCACTCTCTCAATATATGTGCCAACAGGGATGCTCGATTTCGGTGGAACTGCACAAAAACTTTGGGTGCTTCATTGCCTCGATTGCTTCCTTCCTTTCTTGTCAGTTGCTTATCTCGGCTTCTAGTCAAAGGAAATAGTAATTGATATGCTACCTCACATAGGTTGGTACCGGTCTTTATCTTGATTATTATGCTTGTCATATGTATTGGTAATTTGGTATTGTGCTACTGTTTGCCGATTTCATAAAGGAGTAACTTGGAGCCTGAACTCGCAGGCAAATCATTACATTGGGCGATTTCAGTAGAACTGCACAAAAAGATCAGATGGACATATACTTATGCTGCTGCTATGTACTCCAAAGTTCACTCAAAAAAGCATCGATGTTGACAAGAAGAAGTGCCTATATTCATTCGAGTATCAACCGGAGTCAACCAGTTGTCAAACTCCAAGTATTAGGTGAGTGAACGCCAAAAATATTGCTTGGCGCATAGCCCAGAAAAACGCAGTCCAGTCTTTGGCCCCAACTTGTGCCTTTTGGGTATCGGCACATATGGTAGCGAACTGTACGGCATGGAGTCTAAAGATTCCAGACAAGTTGGTTGACGCGTATATTCATCTGGCACTTAATCAGTCTGCACGCGAGGGACGCTCCATTTCAGTTGAACTGCACAAAAAATTTGGGTGGTTCATTTTATCGACCGCCTCCTTTCTTGTCTGCAATGTAGAATTTTGGCGAGCTACAGGACCAAGATGAGCCAGTAAACTAGTTGGATGAAAGTAGTGGCCCAGATGCTCAAACCTCCCTCGACATCGAGGCCACTATCTCAAGGATAAACCTACAAGCAAAGTTCAGATTGTCTGTGCTGCCTCTTATGTACTCGAAATTTACTCGTAGAAGCATTAATTTTAGCAAGAAGTACCTCTGACTAAACACCATTTACCAGTATGTACCCTAGGTAATTAAAGTTTGTCCATGGATGATATTGGCTGCGATCTCAATCATTTGGATGCATAAACATACTGAACATGTGTATATCTGAATCTTTTTGTGAATTATCTATGAATATTGTCTTGTGATCTATCAATCATTTGGATGCATAGACATGCTGAACTTGTGTATATATGAATCTTTTGAGTTGTTGATTGTGAATGTTGGCTATGAATATGAACGTGTCCTGTGAACCTGAGTTTGATACGAATGTTTACCTTTTCTGTTGTACTTGTGCGTGAACTTGTTAGTATGTCTACTGCGGGAATTGTGACGTGTGGGTGTCAACGGCACACCATCTTCCCGAGAAGAATTGCACCTGCTTGTTAGGGAAGCAACGGCGCATCAGCTCTTTTTTATCTTTTTGCTCTGTCTTCCCCCTCCCCCTCTCAACCCCTGTCGTAATGTTTTTGGCCTCAAAACAAACATAGTATTGCGTTGTTTTTGGGGCTTGATGAAAAATTGAGTGCTGCTTTCTGTAGGTTGGCCCGCCCAGCAAATGGGCTGCTGGTCCACCACGGACTGGGAGGCTAAAAATACCAAGTTGTATGGTGCAGAGGCAAGTAAAAAAACGCCATCGAGAGCCATCCACTGAAAAAAAATCGCGTCTGATGTGCTTCTTCAGTCGCGCCGCCGGCCCCCTCTTTATCCAGTTCGCTCCATTCCCCAACCAGCAGCACGGGACGAAAGTTTATTTCCCCCTCGCGATGCTAGGGGATTGAAGAAGCACGTCATCGAATCCAACACCGGTGGTGGCTGCTTGTCCAAGTGATTTTCAGATAAGAAGCTGCATGTTTCAGAGGCAGAGCATTTAAATCAACAGGCACTTTTCAAACATGGATAACAGAATGTTCGAAATTTTATTCATGGTAAAAAATGGAACTAACAACAAGTTAACATCATGCTGATCAACATTCATGTATAGCACATCTTCATATGATGCAAAGTTAAAAAGATATGCTATTTTCAAAATGGCAAGACAATGTTGAGTGTGCGAAAAACTGGGTAAACTAGGGACGAAATTTTGGCAAGTGTTAGATATTTTTCAACTGCACCAGTTGGAATCGAACCCGGGCAGTATAGCTTTTGGATGAGATGGCTGCAGCCACCGGGCTAGTGCGGTATGTTCAAAAGAATGAAGGCGTCTTCCCCGGCTCCGGTTCTTTCCCGTCCGTGTGCGCTCGCCGTGGCGCCGCCGTATGCCGTTGTCAACATGCTCAACAAACGAGAGGAATCCGGAGAGGACTGTATGCCAAGAGACCGACAGTGGGGACCCACCAGGTCCAAGCTGTACGCAAGCAAGTGCCTCATTGGAAAAAAAGCTTCCTCCTAATTGTATACTGACGTTGGGGCCCACAGGTTTGTCAACCTAGTCAATAAACGAAATAAATTTCCAACGATGACTGTCATCGCGGAGCGTTTTTTCCAGGGGTATCAGGGATCTTTTATTTATTTTGTTGTTGTTGCGGGAAAGGGCTATCGGGGATCTAGCTGGTATCATTTTTTTTCAGAGGGCGAACAAGTATCAGCTAGGCCTAAGTTTTCTTTTTTAACATGCGTAGCCCACGACATACCGAGACAGTGGTTTCAACTTATTTTTTGAGGTCCATCATGTACGTACCGGCCTATGGGCCTCCCAGCGTAGGTTTTACTTTTTCTTAAAGATCGGCAGCCGAATGTATTTTTTTAATAAAACGCAGATCTCTGTTCTATTTATCTATATATAAGAATAATAATGTTGTGTCCAATTTATGTTTTCCCTTCTAACCACATTATATATATTTATACTATTACTATTATCGTATATTTAATAGAGACTTATATATACATTATAAAAACATCCCACGTCTTATTAACTTATAAAAGTAAATGTTTAACAGAAGTTGGCAAGGAAAATCCTGGTTGTTTTTTACTCACAGGCAAGGAAAATCCTGGTGATTGCGTACAAAAGCTTGCGAAGATTTTAAGGACCAATGTAATAATAACGCGCTCATTTTTCTTTTGAGAAATAACTCGCTAATTTTTTAATTTTATATATAAAAAATGTGTCGCTCCAGTTTATTTTTTGATATTAATTGCTCCTTCTAACCTAACATTACATATAGAACTAGCCCAGCTAATTCGTGTATTTCAAGAAAGTGCAAATGGGCTGGGATTTCTTAGAAAATATTAAATGGGCCGCATTGACGCGAAATTATTTGTTCACCCAGCGCAGCAAATGGACTGTAAATTCTAGAAAACATGGGTTAAATATATGCCACATTTTTGCAGGCTGACATGTGGGCCAATAGGTCGAAGCCTACGCAAGGCGTTGTCCACTTAGTCAACAAACGAGTCAAGTTTCCCACTCCTCTCCATCCGCGACTCCACTGCCGCGTCTTCCCCATCTCCGGGTCGTTCCAGTTTGGGGCCTCGCCGTCGTCCACCGGCCTTGGTGCGCTCGGCATGGTGTGGTCAACGTGGTCAACAAACGAGAGTCATTGGAAGATGACTGTACGTGAGAGGCTGACAGTGGGGACGCACCACGCCCATGGACGCATGCATGCAACTGCATCCCTTTTACCCTGAAAATAATGTTTTCTCCCCCTCACAGCTGGGACCCACCAGCTACATCATCGCACGCAAGGAAGTGTGTCCTTATTATGGGCAAAAAAAATGATTCCCCCTGACAGCTGGGACCCACCAACTATATCTTCGCACGCAAGAAAGTGTGTCCTTATCCTCCCTGACAGCTGGGACCCACCCGGTCGAAGCGTACGTAGCGTTGTCTGTCTTGTCGCCAACGTGTACGTACATACTGGTCGATCGGTCGCTCTGCAATGATGAACCGTGGCCGAGTAAGTAGCGGCACATGTCATAGTAGAGCCCCCCACGTAGCAGTTCAGGCTGTCCCGTCAAAACTGTGTACACATACATACAGCCACACGCCAAAAAATATGGCCACGTACGTACATACGAGCGGGGTCTCAAAACACGTACTCGCGCATACGGACGGCCAGGGCTCGTGTACATGGAGAGGCAACAGACGGCAGTGATGGTGGCTTGAAGCTACGTCGGTATTTCCCCAAAGAGGAAGGGATGGTGCAGCACAGCGGCGGTAGGTATTTCCCTCGGTGATGAAACCAAGTTTATAGAACCAGTAGGAGAACCAAGCAACACACCGTAAACAGCACCTGCACACAAATAACAAATACTCGCAACCCGACGTGTAAAAGGGGTTGTCAATCCCTTTCGGGTACGGCGCCTAGAGATACGCAAAACGGACGTGAGAGAGTTGTAATATTGATAGATCGAATGCCAAATAAAATAAACTGCAGCAAGGTATTTTTGTATTTTTGGTTTAATAGATCTGAAAATAAAAGTTGCAAAGGAACAAAAGAGCGAATAGCAAAATAGATCTTGAGGGCAAATATATTGGAAAAGAGACCCGGGGGCCGTAGGTTTCACTAGTGGCTTCTCTCGAGAAAAATAGCAAACGGTGGGAAAAACAATTACTGTTGGGCAATTGATAGAACTTCAAATAATCATGATGATATCCAGGCAATGATCATTATATAGGCATCACGTCCAAGATTAGTAGACCGACTCCAGCTTGCATCTACTACTATTACTCCACACATCGACCACTATCCAGCATGCATCTAGTGTGTTAAGTTCATGGAAAAACGGAGTAATGCAATAAGAACGATGACATGATGTAGACAAGATCTCTCTATGTAGAGATAGACCCCATCATTTTATCCTTAGTAGCAACGATACATATGTGTCGGTTCCCCTTCTGTCACTGGGATCAAACACCGTAAGATCGAACCCACTACAAAGCACCGCTTCCCATTGCAAGATAAATAGATCAAGTTGGCCAAACAAAACCCAAATATCAGAGAAGAAATACGAGGCTATAAGCAATCATGCATATAAGAGATCAAAGAAACTCAAATAACTTTCATGGATATAAAAAGATAGATCTGATCATAAACTCAAAGTTCATCGGATCCCAACAAACACACCGCAAAAAGAGTTACATCATATGGATCTACAAGAGACCATTGTATTGAGAATCAAACGAGAGAGAGGAAGCCATCTAGCTACTAACTACAGACCCGTAGGTCTACAAAGAACTACTCACGCATCATCAGAGAGGCACCAATGGAACTGGTGAACCCCTCCGTGATGGTGTCTATATTGGATCTGGTGTTTCTGGACTCTGCGGCTGCTGGAATTGATTTTCGTCGACTCCCCTAGGGTTTCTAGAATATTGGGGTATTTATAGAGCAAAGAGGCGGTCTGGGGGGCACCCGAGGTGGGCACAACCCACCAGGGCGCGCCTGGGCCTCCTGGCGTGCCCTGGTGGGTTGTGCTCCCCTCGGAGCACCCCCCCAGGTGCTGCCTTGGCCCATTGGTTGTCTTCTGGTCCATAAAAAATCTCTGTAAAGTTTCGTTGCATTTGGACTCCCCTGCAATGTACAAAACATGCAGAAAACAGCAACTCGCACTTGGCACTATGTCAATAGGTTAGTACCAAAAAATGATATAAAATGACTATAAAATGATTATAAAACATCCAAGAATGATAATATAACAGCATGGAACAATCAAAAATTATAGATACATTGGAGACGTATCAGCATCCCCAAGCTTAACTCCTGCTCGTCCTCGAGTAGGTAAGTGATAAAAACAGAATTTTTGATGTGGAATGCTGCCTATCATGTCATATCATATTCTTTTCTTTATAGCATGGACATTTGGACTTTTATATGGTTCAAAGCAATAGTCTAGTTTTGACATGACAACTTAAATATTCAAGCATATCAACAAGCAACCATATCTTTCAAAATAACAATGCTAAAATAAGTTATCCCTAGCCCATCATGCTCAAACATTGATCCATTCATGAAACACACTCGAATATTAGCTACACCCAATACTCACTTACGATCATAGTGCACCTTAGTTGGTGCTTTATAAGAGAAGATGGAGACTCAAATTCAAAATAAAAATTGCATAAAGTAAAAGAAAGGCCCTTCGCAGAGGGAAGTAGGGATTTGTAGAGGTGCCAGAGCTCAAAGCTTAAAACTTAGAGATAAAAATATTTTGGGAGGTGTGCCTTACCCACCAACAAAACGACTTAGAGCTCCCAACACTTTCCATGCTAGATACATCATAGGCGGTTCCCAAACAGAAAATAAAGTTTATTCCTTTTTCCACCATACTTTCACTTTCCATGGCCAACCGTATCCACGGGTGCCCTCCATACCAACACTTTCCAAGGAATTTATTATTTGACAACATAAAGTAAACTCATTTTTCATTTCGGACTGGGCATCCTTAATACCTTTGCCTTACTCTCGTGCAATGACAAGTGAATAAACACTCATCGTGAGAATAACATATCTAGCAAGGAAAATATTAGCCACCCCGCACCGCCTCACGAGCGGTACGAACACACAAAAGAGAAGTTTATTTTGAAATTAGAGATGGCACATACAAATTTGCTTAGAATGGCACAGAAATACCGCATATAGGTAGGTATAGTGGACTCATGTGGCAAAACTGGTTTAAAGGGTTTTGGATGCACAAGTAGTGATCATACTTAGTGCAAAATGAACGCTAGCAAAAGATTGAGAAGCAACCAACCAAGAAACAAATATTCTCGTAAACAAGCATTAAGCATAAGTAACACCAAATAATGCACCATAAGTAGGATATAATTTCATTGCATGACTACTTTCGTGCTTGCATAGGGAATCACAAACCTTAACACCAATATTCTTACTAAAGCACAATTCCTCATCAACATGACTCACATATCACATCATCATATCTCAAAACTATTACAAGGAATCAAGTTTATTTTGTCCAATGATCTTCATGAAAGTTTTTATTATATCCTTCTTGGATATCTATCACTTTGGAACTAATTTTCATGTGTTGCTTTTGATAAGCTCAAACAAATATAAGTGAAGATCATGAGCATAATATTTCTTTCTCTCAAAATAATTTAAGTGAAGCAAGAGAGAATTTATAAATAAAAAATACTAACTCTCAAATAAATCTTAGTGAAGCAAGAGAGCATTTCTTCAAAAATTCTAAAGCACACCATGCTCAAAAAGATATAAGTGAAGCACTAAAGCAAATCCATAGCTCATAAAAAATTTAAGTGGAGCATAGAGAGCAATTCTAACAAGTCATGGCATAATTTTGGCTCTCTCAAATAGGTGTGTCCAGCAAGGATTCATGACTTAAAACACAAAGCAAAACAAGCAAAGACTCATATCATACAAGACGCTCCAAGCAAAACTCATATTATGTGACGAATAAAAATATAGCTTCGAGTAAAATACCGATGGTCGTTAGAAGAAAGAGGGGATGCCTGTAACACCCCCGGTATTTAGCAACAGTAATCACTTTTGATAATGACATGTTAGCATGATTAACAGTGCATAATCATCATTTGCATCATATTGCATTTCAACTTCTAACTCAAATTCAAATTTTAAATGAAAGTGAAATATAAAAGTTGTCCAACATAAAAACTAAAATGTTCAATAAATAACAAATATTGCAGAGGCTAGTCTAAAATTGAGACCAGCAAAAAATAAAATAATTAGGTGGCTCTAACATAATTAAAACAGTGAGGATTAATGCATATTAAATATTAAAAAATTTGTGGGAGCTCCAATTGTCTCCAAACTAATTTTTGGTAGTGCTAGGTAATACCTAGTATTTGTTGGAGCAATTGTTATGTTTTACAAAAACCATTAGGAGGCCTGACTATTTACTAAACTGAGAAAAGAGAATAAAGAAAAAGATAAAAGAAAAACGAAACAGAAAAAGAAGAAAAAGGAAACCCTCCCTCCCCCCCCCACGGCCCAACTGGGCCACCGGCCCACCTCTCCCCTATATGGCCTCCCCCAGGAGGCCAAACCCTAATACCCCCCCCCCCACCGACAGATCCCCCCACCCCCTCGCTCGCTCTCTCCCCCCCACCCCCGATCCAGATCGGGGCAACGACGCCCCGACCCCGATCGCCCACTGCCCGACGCCGTCGCCCGCGTCCGGCACCGCCCTCCCCTCGCCGATGACCTCGTCCCCGACGCGCCCTGCCGACGCCCCGAGCCCGCGCACGGCCGACGCCGCCGACCCGCCGCCTCTCTGCTCGTCGCCGAGCCTCGCCGGACCCCGTCACCGTCCCCCTCGAGCTCGAGCCCACTGCCCCGTTCCCTGCAAACCCCTCGTGAGCCCCCCCTCTCCTCTGTCGCGCCACTGCGCCCGAACCGCGCCGCTCGCGCCCTCCCCCTTCCCCTCGGTAACCGCGACCCCGCCGCCCCGCTCGCGCTCCGGCGCGCGGCTGGCCACGCCCGCGTCGCCCTCGTCGCGCACGCCGCCCGCGCCCCGCATCGGCCGCTGCTGCCGCTCGCCGGCGTTCCTGCCTCGCCGCAGCTCGCGCGCCTCGCCCACCTCGCGCACGCGCCCGCGCGCGCGCTGCCGCACTGCTGCCGCTGCCCTGCCTCCCCTGGCCGCGCCTCGCCGCGCCCCTGCCGCGTGCCTGCGCACGCGCCGCGCCGCGCCCGCACCCGCGCCCGTTCGCCCCGGTCGGCCTCTGTGCCACTGACCGTGGGGCCGAACCCCCCCTGAGACGCTGACAAACGGGCCCCGCCCGAAAAACGTTTAGAGAAAAAGAAATAAAATATATATATATATAAAAATAAAAATAAAAATAATTAAATTAATTAATTAGTTAATTAATCCTGATTAGGTTAATCTAATTAACTAATTAGTGTTAATTAAACAGTAATTAGTAATTAACTTAATTAACCTTGCTGACATCAGCATGATGTCATGCTGATGTCATCACAGCACTGTTTCGGATAATGTTGAATTAAATAATTAATCAAATTCCAGAAATTAATAAAAACTTTAGAAAATCATATTAAATAAACCGTAACTCCGATGAAAATAATTTATATATGAAACTTGCTCAGAATTCCGATACGAACCCGGATACGCCCTCCGTATTCCCGTCAGACGCCCGCAGCTATAAGAACGTTGAACTTTTGGACCGTTTTCAGTAAATGAATAGTGCCCAACTTTAATTAAATAAATCCGAATAAATTCCTAAATTAACTAAATCATTTAGTTAGGCAGTAGAACACCCCGGCATATCATTTAGGCATGTCATACATGTTGTTTGCATTATTGCCGTGAATTTATTGTTTCTCTCCCCCTCCTTCTCTCTCTCGATAGACGCTGAGACCGACGGCGATGCACCTGGATACGACTACTCTACCGACGAGCAGCCCGTTGACGACCTTCCCCTCTTGCCAGAGCAACCAGGCAAGCCCCCCCCCCCCCTTGAGCATTCCAGATATCGCCCATTCTATTCTCCTGCTTGCATTAGATTTTGCTACTGTTAATGTATGCTCCTATTCTGATGCATAGCCTGCTGTTGTAACCTGTTCATTTCTACCTTACCTGCCTATGATAAACTGTTTAGTATAGGCTGGTAGTGAACCATCAGTGACCCCACCACCTTTCCTTTGTTGCCCCTGCTTGATCATCGACGACTCGATCAACGTGATCGTCGACCAGAGACCGACACCTCACTTCACACCCCCTTAGTTGTACGACTCTGCGTAGTAACTATCGAGTGCCGAGGGTGATACCTCGTAACGCACTCCCAATGAATACTCTGCAGTGTAGCTGTTCGGTCGTGGTCATCGAGGGTGATTCCTCCTTCTCCACTTCCGATATGACTCTGTCGTGCAACCCTTAGTGTGAACCTCGAGAGTGATACCTCATACGTTTGCCCTGATGATTTCGTCGAGTGGAATCCGCCGAGGGTGATTCCTCGGGTTTCCCCCTTGATGTTATGACCACACGATTACTTGACCTTTGTTACAGGCGGGTCCACCCTGGTGGGTACCCGCTGGGGATCTATGATTTTCGGGTGTGCCGGAAGGGCACTCGAGTGTGACATTGTGGCGGAGCATCAGAGACTCTGATTGTCTCCGCTTGATACTAATTGAGCCTATTGGATTTGGGTGTGTGATCTGAGTGGGTCGACGTGCCCTATACGCACTACCACCACGCGGGATAATGGATATGGGACCCTCTGCGAAGTACGTTTCTCCGAAAGCTCGTCCGACGTCACGATTCACCGTGCGGGCTGATTGTCGGGATTGGGCTGGATACTTCACTGACGAGTTCAGTGTCGCGCCTGCACCCCGGCCAGTCTCGCACCGCGCAGGGTGCCCAAGGCGATGGCCCGAGACCTCTGGGTGCATAGGTTAGTCCGGCGTGCTGACCTCTCTGCTGAGCCTAGGTAGAGCGCTGCTTTGTGTTGATCTTCCGAGGACAGGCATTACCCAGCAAGAGTGTCCGGCCAGAGTTGATCGAGCGTGTTGGGTAACAGTAGTGCACCCCTGCAGGGATGAATCTTCTATCGATAGCCGGTCCTACGGTAAAGGACGCTCAGTTTGTGTATCCCGATCTACTACTTAAACTGGATACTTGTTACTTAATTGAAGCTTCGGGATCGCTTGGGAGTCGAGGAAGGATCTTTAAGTTGTACTTCAACATGTTTGCTAAATAAAATGCTATTCTACTCTCTTCTACTGCTGCAAGATGATGGCCTTGTGAAGATGTTTGAAGATGCTAGTCTTCGATAGGACTAGGCCTTCTCTCTATTCTGGCATTTCTGCAGCCCAGTCCACATATACAGCCTTTCTCCATTGATAATGTTGCATATGTAGTATAGATCCTTGCTTGCTGAGTACTTCGGATGAGTACTCACGGTTGCTTTACTTTCTCTTTTCCCCATATACCCCACATTGATGATACATCAGACGATGGAGTCCAGGAGCCAGATGCCACCACCGGAGCCTACTACCAGGAGGGTCCAGAGGGTACTTACTACTGGATCGAGCCAGATGACCAGGAGTAGGATCGGAGGCTCCCAGGCAGGAGGCCAACGCCTTTCGATCTAGTGTCGCTGTTTGTGCTAGCCTTCTTAAGGCAAAACTTGTCTAACTATGTATGTACTCAGATAATATTTGTATGACTGACTTATGTATTCGGATCTTCGGATCTCTGGTCTGTAATATTGTGGACCTCCGTTTAAATTGTGTTAGTGTTGTGTTGTGATATCTTCCCGTGAGTCCCTGTGCTTGATCGTACACGTTTGCGTGTATGATTAGTGTACGATTGAGCAGGGGGCGCCACAATGCCACTCGGGGACATCCCCAAGCTTAGTTGCTTGCTCTCTTTTGGATAATAGCTTGGGATGCCGGGGAATCCCCAAGATTAGGCTCTTCTTACTCCTTATTCCTTCATCCATCGTAAGATAACCCAAAACTTGAAAACTTCAATCACACAAAACTCAACAAAACCTTCGTGAGATCCGTTAGTATAAGAAAGCAAATCACTACTATAAGTACTATATCAAACCAATTCATATTTTATTCTTGCATTATATCTACTGTATTCCAACTTTTCTATGGCAAAAACTCATCAAAGAAAACCATAGAGTCATCAAAACAAGCACACACCGCAAAGAAAACAGAATCTGTCAAAAACAGAACAGTCTGTAGCAATCTGGATATTTCGAATACTTCTGTAACTCCAAAAATTCAGAAAAATTAGGAAGACCTGAGAAATTTGTATATTAATCTTCTACAAAAATAATAAACTCAAAATCACTCTTTTGATAAAAATTAAAAATAATTTTGTGAGCGCAAAAGTTTCTGTTTTTCAGCAAGATCAAATCTACTATCACCCAAAGTAATCCTAAAGGCTTTACTTGGCACAAACACTAATTAAAACATAAAAAACACAATCATAACAGTAGCATAATTGTGCTAACTCTCAAGAACAGAAAGCAAAAGGCAAAAATAAATTTTATTCATTGGGTTGCCTCCCAACAAGCGCTATTGTTTCACGCCCCTAGCTAGGCATAAAGCAAGGATCTAAGTTTTGTCATCTTTGTTTTGAGACCCATAAGATGCCCTCATGATTGATTAATATGGAGGCCTAATTCTTGTTCTAGGGAAGTGTTCCATACCCTTCCTTAATGGAAATTGAAATTTAATATTGCCTTCTTTCATATAAATCACGGCACCAATAGTGCGTAAAAACGGTCTACCAAGAATAATTGGACAAGACGGATTACAATCAATATCAAGAACAATAAAATCTATGGGCACATAATTACTATTTGCAAGAATAAGAACATCATTAATTCTTCCCATAGGCTTTTTAATAGTAGAATCCGCCAAGTGCAAATTTAAAGATCATTCTTCAATATCGGCAAGACCAAGCACATCACATAAAGATTTCGGAATAGTAGAAACACTAGCACCCAAGTCACATAAAGCATAGCACTCATAATTTTTAATCTTGACTTCGATAGTAGGTTCCCATTCATCATGTAATTTTCTAGGAATTGAAACTTCTAATTCCAACTTTTCTTCAAAAGCTTTCATCATAGCATCAACAATATGTTTAGTAAAAGCTTTATTTTGTTCATAAGCATGGGGTGAGTTTATCATGGATTGCAACAAACAAATACAATCAATCAAAGAGCAACTATCATAATTAAAGTCTTTGTAATCCAAAATAGTGGGCACATCACTAGTTAAAGTCTTGACCTCTTCAAGCCCACTTTTATCAAAATTTTCAACAAGATTTTCACCCTCCAAATTATCGGGACGCCTTCTAACTAAAGTTGACTCTTCTCCAGTCCCTTTTTCATCAATCTTAACTTTACTAAACAAGGAATCAATGGAAGAAACATCAATCATTTTAAGATCTTCATCATTTTTATGAAAGCAATCACTAGAAAACGCTTTTTCTAAAAATTCTCTTCTAGCTCTAAGCATAGCGGTTCTTTTCTTACTTTCATCCATAGAAACATAAAGAGATTTAATTGATTCCTCAACTTTAGGCACAAAAATTTTCATCTTGAGATTTTCAACATCATGAGAAATTCTATCAACACTTCTAGACAAATCATCAATCTTATTCCACTTCTCTTCTATAGTAGTGTTGAAAACTTTTTGCGTGTTGATAAATTCTTATATTATTCTCAAGATCAGAGGTGTTCCTATTATTATTGTAAGATTGATTTCCATAGGAATTACCATAATTATTAGAGGAATTACTAAGAAAAGGCCTAGGACTAAAATTACCTCTATAAGCATTGTTATTGAAATTATTTCGAGAGATAAAATTCACATCTATGGCATCACTATTTTGCTCAATCAAAGTAGACAAAGACATATCATTGAAATCAATAGGAGCACTTTTACTAGCAACCAATTTCATAAGAGCATCAACTTTTTCACTCAAAGAAGAAATTTCTTCAACCGAATTAACTTTTTTACTAGTAGGAACTCTTTCGGTATGCCATTGTGAATAATTTGCCATGATATTATCAAGCAATTTGGTGGCTTCACCCAAAGTAATTTCCATAAAAGTACCACCCGCAGCGGAATCTAAAAGATTACGAGAAACAAAATTCAACCCCGCATAAAAAAAATTGTATGATCATCCAAAGATTCAACCGGGTTTTGTCACAATTATCGTCATAGAAGTTTCATAAGCATGACAGAAAAAATTCGTTCGGCCCAAAATGTCACGGATGTGTCTTTTTTTTGTAGTGAAGTATAGGGGATCAATCGTAGTCCTTTCGATAAGTAAGAGTGTCGAACCCAACGAGGAGCAGAAGGAAATGACAAGCGGTTTTCAGCAAGGTAATGTCTGCAAGCACTGAAATTATAAGTAACAAGTAGTTTGGTAGCAAGATAATTTGTAACAAGCAAGTAACAGTAATGGTAACAAAAGTGTAGCAAGGTAGCCCAATCCTTTTGAGGCAAAGGACAGGCCAAAACGGTCTCTTATGATAAGTAAAGCGTTCTTGAGGGTACACGGGAATTTCATCTAGTCACTTTCATCATGTTGGTTTGATTTGTGTTTGCTACTTTGATAATTTGATATGTGAGTGGACCGGTGCTTAGGTACTGTTCTTACTTGAACAAACCTCCTACTTATGATTAACCCCCTCGCAAGCATCCGCAACTACGAGAAAAGTATTAAGAATAAATCTAACCATAGCATTAAACTTTTGGATCCAAATCAGTCCCTTACGAAATAGCGCATAAACTAGGGTTTAAGCTTCTGTCACTCTCGCAACCCATCATCTAATAACTACTCCACTATGCATTCCCTTAGGCCCAAATATGGTGAAGTGTCATGTAGTCGACGTTCACATGACACCACTAAGGGAATCACAACATACATACCATCAAAATATCGAACACATATCAAGTTCACATGATTACTTGCAACAAGATTTCTCCTGTGACCTCAGGAACAAAAGTAACTACTCACAAATGATAATCATGCTCAAGATCAGAGGGGTATTAAATAGCATAATGGATCTGAACATATAATCTTCCACCAAATAAACCATATAGTAATCAACTACAAGATGTAATCAACACTACTAGTCACCCACAAGCACCAATCTATAGTTCCGGTACAAAGATTGAACACAAGAGATGAACTAGGGTTTGAGAGGAGATGGTGTTGTTGAAGATGTTGATGAAGATTGCCCTCCCAAAGATGGGAGAGTTGTTGGTGATGATGATGATGATTTCCCCCTCCGGGAGGGAAGTTCCCTCGGCGGAATCGCTCCGCCGAAGGGCAAAAGTGCTCCTGCCCCAGTTTCGCCTCGAGACGGCGGCGCTTCATCCCGAAAGTCCTCTTCCTATTTTTCTAGGTCAAAATGACTTATATACCAGAAGAGGGGCACCGGAGGTGGGCCGAGGAGGGCACAACCCACCAGGGCGCGCCTAGGCTCCCCGGCGCGCCCAGGTGGGTTGTGCCCACACTACTGCAGGATGCTGCTAACACGACCCTATGATCAGAGACCCTTCGACGAAACTGTGTGCGATGCAATAATCGCAAATGGTGGTGTAAAAAACCATCAAAAAAGGCACAAAACGTTTGCGATGGAGGATGCATCAAACACGGTTCAGATTTTAGTTGCGTGTGTGATGCAGGGCATACGGTTCAGTTCAATTAACTGTTTGCGATGAGGAGGAATAAAAGAAACTGGCAGCCAGATGAAGGTGTGTGCGATATACAGAATACGGTTCACTCGGATGAATTGTTTGTGATTAGACAACACAAAAGAAACGGTCAGCCAGATCAAGGTGTGTGCGATATACGGCATGCGGTTCACTCGGATGAACTGTTTGCGTTGAGACAAGAGAACAGAAACGGTTCAACTTAACAAGATGTGTGTGATACGCGGCAAACAGGTCTATAATCGGAAACATGTGCGAAGACCGATAACAACACAGACGATTGCTGCTAACAAGCCGTGTGTGTTGTGGGCAAATGATTGCTGGTATACAATTGTGAGTGATTGATGAAAACATCACCGACGGGTTCCATTGTTTAGTCTGTGTGCGATGTGATTTTCTTTGTCCGCACAACATCTACGCTCTGTCTACAGAGCATCAACATATATACTTTAAAAGACAGCATTGCATAACCAAATTAAGCATACAATTACACAAGTGACTACACACATAACATTTCCACACACCAAAGTAAGCAATTACATGCATACTAAACTAGGAGAAACGAGGATCTAATCATCTACTTATTGTTGCGATGACGCTTGCCATTGCTCTGCTTCCGGCTAGATCCCTGGCCATTTTGGGGAAGGAGGCACTTCCTTATGTCAATGATCCGCCTGTACATGTCGTAGCTCGTGTACGCCTCCTAGGACACATACACGACGTGAGCTTTGTCAAGTTTCTCCATCTAGGCCAAGTGCCAGGCACGCTTGTCCTTGTTGCATGAATCCTTCATGTCTCTATAGTAGGGGTCGATGATGGCCTCGGCGAGGTGAACCAGTGAGTCCTTCTCATGCTCCTTGCTGCCCCAGATCTTGTATTGGCCGTGGATGTCGACAAGATTCTGGCAGGCGATGCCCTAATTCTCTAGTGCCTTTACATCATTGGTGATGTCCACCGTAGCGAACATGTAGTGGGGGCTGTTGACAAACCTGGCGAAATGCTCACAAGGCCTTGTGGCCAGGCAGTAGTGGTAGACGAGGACATGGTGGCGCATGCACATCTGGGCGACGGCGACCTTGGGACGAGACCCGGCACGAGCACGGGTGTACTCGAGGTCGAACCCGACCACCTTGTACTTCTCCTCGGCAAGCAACATCTCCATGATGTGGATGGAGTGCTCCACCCAGACCGGGTTGTTGGTGTACACCACTGAGAGGTCCATGAACCTTCTGTGGGTGTCCACCACGGCACGCATGGTGAACTGCTGCTCGTCGTCGGCAGCCGCTCGGAGCGCCATTGGAGCCGCGCAGGATACCCTCTAAGAATTTCTCGTGGTGGGTGCACTTCTTGCAATGGCGAGGCACAATCGAAAGGTTGAAGAGACACAAGGGTTAAATGGCTGCTGTAATAAATGGGGGTCGGCCGGCCTGTAATCATCACGTCTTGTCACGGCGTTCATAGCGGAGGATTCCAGTGCACGCTTGACAACACCGCACCGCACGCGTGGGCTCGAAGAGGCGCCAAATGTATCGTCGGTGAGCCTGTTCCCGCGCTACCGCGCAGTTTACCGCGCAAGCTTCCCGCCCGGCTAGTTTGGCCACGCGTCAGCTAGAAGAGGGACAAATCGTGGGCGTTTATTGGCAAAAAGCTTTGTAAAAACGAAGTGTGTGGAATGACTTCGGTCATAAGTTTACCCGTGGGTGATGAGGTCAAAGTTACACAGAAGGGTGATGATGGACACTCGAGTGCGATAATTAATTATGCGCTCTACAAGGCACACGATGGAAGAAACCAACTGTGTGCAATAATGTCAAAGATCGCAGTCGAGTTAGCTATACAGATCATGTGCTGTGAGATCAACACGGTAAATAGATTCGAGAATGGTAAATAAAATCTAAGACCATTGCATATTAAGGTAAAAATAGTGCTACCAATATTCGAGTCTCATACGATGCCATTTCAATGATTGTACCACAAAAGCTCGAAATATTACAAGGTTCAAATTCCAGAGTTATATGGCTCAAATTCGAAGATTACAAGGTTCAAACTGATATTAGAAATGAAATTCAGCTCATCAGCTGCAAACGCTCGCGCTGACTTGCTGAACATGGATATCAGAGAGGTTCAAACTAATATTACCACTTCTAAGTCTGGTTTCGAAACCTCACAATTTTTGCAAAGGGGTCAGCCACTGAGAAGTCATGTATGGGGTTGACACGATGACTTCCGATTACTCTGTCATGTGAAGTTCCAAAATGAAATTCAACATTTTTGGAGCCTATTCCATTCTGCCGCAGGCGCCGGCGCTGATCAACAAACCATTCATTTTTGCGAAATAAATGTAGGGCAAACCTCATTACCTTCAGCACCCTTGCTCTGGGAACAAAGAACGTGGTGAATATTATCTCTGGTAAGGTCCCTCGATAGGAGTTCAAAGTAATTTCTGAGAGATGCAGATCTAGGCATTCGACGTGATTGTTATATTATATCACATTATCCACCACTGGCCCTAATCTTATCTGCAAAAGAAGAAAACATGTTAGTGCCTACATGCAGTTTTAAACACTACTACAGGCCTATTTGGTTTATAGGATTTGTAAAATGCACTAACATGCCATCTTTGATCTGACATGATTAACATGGGCATTTGATTACATTCTAGAAAAATGTAGCCTTCTTCACAAGAGGTTGGAGTGGATGCAAAGTTCCCTAAGAAATCTAGTACAGATGAATCCAAAGGAGAAATGCTTATTGATTGTAACCATATGGATCAAGCAACCAATATGGCGGGGAACATGTATGTATTGAAATCCTCCAAAAGAATCCTTCAGAAATCATAGTACATTGTCATTGTAAACTTGGAAAAAGGTGTCACAAATTGAACTCCCTTATGGTTAACATTTAACAGGAAAGGAACATCACCTCGATATATAGCTTCTCCAGGCACGGAAAGCATCTCGGGAAACTGACAACTTGCTCCAGGTTGGGGCCGATAGATTCTAGTGCCAAGACCTTCACTGTGCGCAGTTTCAGGGTCAAGCTTGTCGGAATCATTTTCTGAATGACAAACGAACAAACATCTTCAAAATTATAAATAATGTTAATTTGTAGAAGGAGAGGTAGAAGGCGGTTGTTGTACCTGAACGGGTGTGGATCCAATAACAAGTTCGGAATATTTGTCAGACGAGTAGCCCACCACAGTCAATTTCGGCGCAGAAATGACATTGATTCTTGTTGGACCTTCTTGATCAACTACAAGTAATCTCTCAAGTGCAGATGTGTCCTCAATGACCATACCATGGTACACATCTTGTGATGTCTTCCTGCCGCACCAGCAACACACATAAATAGTCCGGAGAGTCATGGAGGTGATGTGGAAGGTACTCAACCCATTGATCGCCTGAAGACGAAGGTACTCGAGTGCAGTACAGCCACAGAGCAGGCGCTCCATGTCACCGTTTGAGAGGCAGACGGCGACGAGCTCGAGGTGCTTCAGTCGTGGTAGAATAAGAGTGGGCGCGTCATTAAGGGGGGGGAATGGTAGTTCCTGAACTTGGCGACGGGCAGCGTGGGCGCGAGGCAGAGCGCGGACGTTGGTAGCAAGCGCATATGCCCATCATCAAAAGTGAGCTCCTCGAGCTAATCTAGGGCGGGGGATCGGAACCAATCGTCAAGCTTGGCTCGGTCCTTGCCGTTGGAATGGAACTTGCCCATTCTAAGGCCTCTGGTTGGGCCAAGGTGACTGCCGAGGATCTTGGAGAACGCATCCAAGCTTTTGCGATAGCCATGGCAGAGCTCGTGGGTGTCGATGAGGTTGAGAGGGCTGGAGTTCCATAGGGGGCACCACCACCGGGAAAGGACGGTTGTCCGCGCCCCATATTTAATTGGGAGGAGGGAGATGATGACTGTCAACATATCATCGGGGAGGCTGCTAATGAAGTCTAGGCCTACTGGAGTCGCTTGCGGTTCTAGCTCGCCCCGCCTCCACTTGTTGGCAGCCCCATTCTCCACCTCCGGAGTCTCCTTGTCAGCGGCGCTTTCTGATAGAAATGGGAGTACAGGGAATATTTAGTTAAAGCAGGGCAATAGAAAAGTGTATTGGTAACTTGAAGTTATTAGGTAGGAATATAGTAAGAAAAGGGAATAACAATTGGTTGCTTAAATACTACACAATTGATTTGATATTGCTGGGTAAGTCAACATGCAGATAGTTGAAAAGAAAACTTACTTCGAACAAAGTCTGGACGGATGATATCGTCGGGAAAGTTACCATATATCTCATGACCAGGCCCTTTTATGTGCAGTGCAATTCTAGTGCCAGCTTTCAGTTCATAAAACTTAGAAATTTCTTTCCAAAAGCCAGTGCCAAAATAGGAGTCACCACGTTCATCAAGTCTTACAGTAGCAACGATTGTAAATCCATGGTTTGTGTGTAGTATGACATCCCTGCAGTCTTGATTTATATAAAGGGAAAGATTGTTCACTACAGATTCTATTGCATAGCAAGGGACGCGCTGCAGAAAATGGTAGGATTGTTAAAGAAAATATGGTAACATGCAAATATGGGCCCAAATTGAAAGAACTGTACAGCAGTCAAAATCGAAGTACAAAAATCTATAATTAAACAGATAGGGTAAACATGATGTCATGGAAATATGAGAGTAATCGAAAGAACAATACATCATTAATTTGCCTAATATAGAAAGAAGAGGGGGGAAAATCCCCTTTGACGTATATGGTGCATGTGGCAACTTTTATCCAAATGCAGTAATATTTAGAATATGTTCAGGAAAGTAGGCCATGCCAGCCGATTTAGGGTGAGATTGAACATACCGCGCGCATCCTGAAGTCATCTGGTACGGTGAGATGGAATGTCTGGCGGAGGCCGCAAGGTCCTGATGTGTCCGCGCACTGTACACTCTATGAACGGAAGAAAACCCTCAAATCAGCTCGAATAAAAATGAATTCACGGCAATTTCGGCCGGGTGATTAAAGGAGGCAGATGAACTGGGATAAGAGATGAGATAATATCTCATTAAATTAGTTACCTTGTTGTCCATGAGAAAGAACCCTCAGTACGGCAGATTCCCCAACCGAGCGGAGCTGGATCGACCGCGAGCAGCGTCGAGAAAGTCGATGGCGATAGGCGGCGGCAATCGGAAGTGGCGAAATGCGGTGGGCTTTGCCGGCAGCCTGGCGGCGGCGGCAGGCATCGAGCTAAGTGGTTTTCCGCCGCGATAGGCGGTGCCATGCATAGATGCGGAGGAGCTTGTGCATGTGTGAATGGGGACCGGAGGGGGTGGCGGGAAGGGTGAGGGTTTTTGTGACGTGGGGATGGTGAGGGTTTTCTTTTTTCTTTTTTGAATTGGGTGGTGAGGGTTTTCTGTCCCACAAAGAATTTTGGAGGCGACGGTTTGCTAGAGCCAACGGTGTGTGATTGACGCAATAGGCAAAATGAAAGCCATTGCACACGGTTCCAATTTTGGGAACCGTGTGTATTGACGTACTACCTCCGTCCTGGTTTATTGGTCCCCTTTCTAATTTTTACCAAATTTTGACCAAATATTTAACTAAGAAATGTTTATGCATGTCACCAAAAATTATATCATTGAACACTATGCTCAAATACCCATCCAACGATATAATTTTTGCTGACCTACACTAACATTTTGTCAGTTAATCCTTTGGTCAAAATTTAACACAAATTACAAAGGGGACCAATAAACCAAGACGGAGGTAGATTCCATCAACCGAACTGATTGCATCCATATCCCACGGTTAGACATAAGTAAACATAGATTAAACATACTCAGACATAGATAATAAGCGTACACGTACACAAGCATAGTTCAACCATAAGTACATAGTTCAACCATCATTAAGCATACTCAAGCGTACATAGTTCGATCCCATATCTCATCTCATATGCCGGCACGATCCTGGAGCTTCTCCAGGTACTCGGCGTACGCGTCGTGCGCCACCCTGCGAGAATACTTCTGTTTGAAGGAGCCAACGGGCCGTCCTCTTGCATGCGCCAGAACACTTAGATACACGTCATGAAGCTTGTGGTTGCAAAATGGGCATCGATAGCCGCCGTTCCAGGTCCTAATACGCCTGTTATGCTTTCCCGCATAAAGCTCCCTCAGGATTTGCCTCTTGTACCTCCTCTAGCCATCTTCATCATCGCTGTCCACATCGTCAGACAGCACCTACACAAATAGTAAAACAAATTTGGCATCAAATCAATGTTTACATGCCGTGAAGTAGGATTAGGAATTTATGGCTATTTATTTAGACATATCCAGAGATTATGGTTCGATTTTTAAGCACAGTCGTCTATGTACAGACAAATCTTGAAGAAAATAATGGCACAAACATATGTAGGTCATTCAAAATCAATTGTCAAGTCCTGGCTAGGAATTATTAGCACGAACACTAACCCTAGTCGGATTACTAGCAGAAATCATTTGCACAGATGAAACAACTAATCACTTATCACTAGTACCATTCAAACAATCAATACACTACACGGATCTAACAAAACTTACTCAGATTTCATGGATTGGGAGAACATAACCATAGGATTTCTATTCCAAAAAGGGGGAGGCAAGATTAACCAGAGAAACCCTATGATCTATTTGACACATAAATGGGTATAGACGACTAACCAGCTGTTCGTCGTCATCGGAGTCGTCGCCGGGGTCGTCACCAGAGTCCGTGTGGAACTCCGCCTCCGGCTGTGGAAGCTCGACGATGTCAGGGTGCAGCGATAACTCGCCGGCGGTGACGGCAACCTCTGTCTCCATCTCCACGCCATGCTCCGGTGCTTTAGCAGCCCCGGCATTGCCACTCCCTCCGATGGGGCGCTTCGGCGGCATCCTCATACACTGACGGCTTTGAGGACTGAGAGCGGCATCGAGGATGCAAGCGGAGAGAGAGGATTGTGTGTGTGGCGAGGATGGGGGGTGCGGCCGCTCGGGCGCACCATTAATATGGAGTAGTGGGAGTAGTGGGAGAGAGGCGGGCGGCGGTCAAACCAATGGCTCGCCTCCCGGTGAGCCTGCTCACCGGACTGCTGGCATGCCTACCGTCGTTTCACACAGCTACTTGCACGCCTCCCGATGAAACTGCGCAGCGAGCATGCCACCGTCAATTCACACACCTGCACGCACGCCTCCCGGTCCGCCTGTGCGGCGGACTGCTCGCATGCGTCCCGTCAACTCACGCCTGCTCGCACGGCACACGGGTCGCGCGGCGGCACGTATATTGTTTTTCTATTTGGATGATTAATGCTGCCACTTTATTGCTTAACCAAAGCATGGCACGTATCCATTGTTGGTCTAACGCTCACGGTTTGACTAAATAATCTGTTTGGGATATTGGTTCCCAATTATTAATAATCTCCCGTTTGTAATTAGATAAAGATTACATCAAAACTGGTCTCAAATTTGACAAAAAAAGTACAATGCCACTTTGTATTGGTGTCCATATGACAACACGATAAGTTTCATGAACTTCAAATAAGTTTTGGATGTACTAGAATTTAAAAATCAAGATTCTCAATGTTTGAAATTTGTTGCACGGGGAGTAAACATGCACCCAGTGAGACACATTTGTTTTTGCAATCCATTTAGGTGCACTGTCACGTGTGCATGTAGGTCAAATTTGATTTTTGCACATTATACCCATAGAAAATCAATCAATTAATGTACTAAAACATCTTAATGATATATGTTTTTTTTTTAAATTAAAACGTCCCTCCTTTGGTAACATATGTTCACCGCGGGATAATTAATTTAACATGCATCATAGTTGCGGTGGATTCGTGGTGTGTGTGTGGGTGTGTGCATATGGGGGTGGCGGGTGGCTCGCAGTACACTACGAGTTGTGAGCCACCATGTGGGTTGGCCGTTTTGTTAGGTAGGCCGGTGCCACATCAGAGTCGTGAATTCATTATTTAAAACATTACACAACCCTTTCATACATACATGTTTTGGCCACATGCAGTCGATGGTTGTCCTACACAACACTCGATACTCGCGTGTGACGCTTTCTGTGGGCCCGTGAGGTCGTCGTCCATCACTTTGATAACAGCTGGCAGTGAGGTTAATTTGACCAGCAAGGTAGAATCTTTTTTGTTTGTGTTATGGTGGTATATAGTACGCGTCGAAGAGGTGGGAGGGGACTAGCATATATACTATACGTACGCGTCCGTCAACAAGTACACCTCACTCAGTGTCGGGACTTTTCGGTTTCCGAGGCACGTGCCACATCAAAATTGTGAAATTGGCTATTCAAACATCACACAACACCTCTTTGGGCCACATGCATGCACGCGGTGGTTATCCTAGCTAGGACACTCATGTGTGACGCTTCCATCTGTGGGCCCACGAGGCCATCGTCAATGCATGCATGCATCACTTTGACCTACACCGGGAGAGGTTAATTAATTTCACCATCGATGAGGATTCTTTTTGGGTTGTACGTATTACGGTAGGAGCATATAGTATGCGTCGAAGAGGGGGGAAGGGGACCATCATATGTAGTACACTTCATGAACCTTGCTCTGTGTGGGTGCATGGTTTACGGTTTTTGAGGCATGTGGCACATCAAAGTTGTGCATTTTAGGTATTCAACATATATATGTTTGGCCCACATGCAAAGAGATGGTGGTTGTCCTCTCGCACCCACTTAAGCAGTTATCAGCGATATCGATGCTATCCATCTGTGGGCCCGCTTGGTCCATCACTACTTTTTGCCTGACAATGAGAGAGGTTAATTTGACTTAGGAGGGGATTATTTTTTTTTGCTTGTAATACGGTATATATATAGGTCATGCTCTGGGATGACATGCATGATATAGTTTGAGCACACACACATGCATGTGTACTCATGAATCCCTCCCATCAAGTCGAAGTGGCTAGTACAATGACACGTCATGTACCGATCTCGCTCTGTGTGGGGAGTGTACGATTTTCGACGCACGTGCCACATCAATGTTGTGAAATGGTATTCAAACATGCATGCACGCGTCACCTCCATACATATGCATGTAGTGGTTGCCTTCGAATGGTACACTCCCTCGCATGGTTATCGGCGACAAGCATATATATTCGTGGGCCCGCATGGACATCCATGATCCACTTGACCGACAACAAGATAGATTACCATGGTGGATTCTTCATTTGGTTCATGTTATCGTAGTATAGGTCATGGTGAGATTCAGACCTAATTAAGTTTGAGCGCATATACTATGCACGCATGCATGCATGACTCCCCGTCATTGGCTTGAAGTGTGGTGTAACATACATATGCATCGTCAACCTAACCCTCATTCAGTGTGGGGATTTCTAGTTCGAAATCACGGTGCCACATCAAAGTTGTTCCATTGTGTGCTCAAAAACACACCTCACCATACATATGTTTGGGCCACATGCATGCAGTGGTTGTCTTCGGGGACTAGCTACTTGCATGATTATTGGCGAGCTAGCCCATCTCCGGGGTCGCATGGACGGCCATCACTTTGACCAACAACAAGAGAGAGGTTGTACGACCAAGGTGGATTATTCTTGGTCCGTTTTACGATCCATCTTGGTGAGATATGCCTCTCTGGCCCACCGACTGAAAGTGTGTGGGGGGCTGCTACTTCGCACTTTGCTAGGTGAACCTCGGTTGGGGGAGCATGCATTCATAGCTTAGGATTCCCTTCGTGCCGACACGAGGGGTGGGGGGGCTGCTAGCTACTTGTCACTTTGCTAGGTGAACCTCGGTTGGGGGGGGGACATGCATTCCTAGCTTAGGATTCCCTTCGTGCCGACACGGGGGAGGGGGGCCTGCTAGCTACTTCGCACTTTCCTAGGTGAACCTCGGTTGGGGGGAGGGGCATGCATTCATAGCTTAGGATTCCCTTCGTGCCGACATGAAGGGGGGCAAGCAATACCGTGTGCTTTGCGAGATAGGTGCCACATCGAAGTTGCATTTGGTATTTGAAAATCAAACCACCCTTTTCATACATAAATTTGGTCCACATGCAAGTGTGTTCGTGTTCTGACCCTCTCCCGCGTCATTTTTCGCCAAATTTATGAACATTAGACAAGTCGGATGATGCAACAGACACGGTTCACTCAAACTAACCGTGTGCATTTGGCTCCATGAGGCTTCCCCTCTCAAAAATATCTACCCCCTGCAGCTTTTTCTGTTTGATAACACATGGTTATTGTGTTTCGACCATGTGTGATGTTTCTTGTTCCCAATCCCACCTGCATCCCTCGAAAATATCTGCCCGCCTCGAGGTTTTTTTTGTTTCATAACACACGGTTGTTATCTCCGGACCGTGTGTGATGCACCATCATCAAAATTTTCAATAGCCCCGGCATTTCACTCCCGCGTTTGACTCCCGCGTAGTAAAATTTTCAGTACCCGCGTCATTTCCTCAAACACACCCCCCCTCCACACACACACACACACACACACACACACACACACCAAAACCTCCTCGGGCGTACGCACACACACACACACACCCTCCCTCGCTCGAAACCGTAGCAAGGTCCCCCCCGCCACCGCCGCCGCAGCAAGGCCTCCATTGTCAACATCTGCCGGTTTGCCCGTGCAGCTTACCCACCGATCTCCATACCCAGCCTGCCCTGAGTTTCTTAGATGACGCCCGCCAAATGCCCCCTTTCCCACAGATCCCCATCCCCCACTCCAGAGCGTCACAGCCTAAGCCAGGCTACGCTTCCCGTGGAGCTCGAGGAGCGACTGGCCCAAAAGAGGTGTATCGCGGTCTCTTCGCCCGATGTTGCCGAGGAAGCTGACGACCATTACTGGCGGCAGGCACTCAAGCAGCGGGCTAGAGTATGCGGGCATGTCTCGACCGTCGGCTACGACATCGAGGTTATCGACAGCGACGGCCTGAGGCGGGGCTATGTCACAGGTTAAGTGGCCCACTCCCAACCCCTCAGGTTCAACCGCCGTCGATCTCATCCATGGCCCCGCCGTTGATCTCCTCTGGCTCGCTGTCAACAATTTGCCATCCTACATCGCCATCGAGTCCCTTTTGTCATTTCTGAAGGACACATTCTGTGACGCTGGCTTGGGATCCACAGCTTCCAAGTCAGACCTCATCGACGGCGACCACGAGGAGGGCACCCTCTCCGGCTCTTCCAAGGGGAAAGAGCCCATATGCTCTTCCAAGGGGAAAGCGCCCGTCTGTGACCTCAGGGAGGGCACCCTACAGCCATGCTCTTCAAAGGGGAAGGAGCCCATCTGCAACAACATGGAGCACATCCAGGGTCCGTGCTCTTCCCACGGGAACGAGCCCATCTGTGACAAGTGAGGAAACCCATGATTTGTTTTGCCGTGCCTCTTCATAGGGGGAAACCCATGATTTGTTTTGTCGAGTCCCTTTTGTAGTGTAGCGAGAATATGTCCAGTTTTAATTGCTATATCTGGTTGTTTGCAGTATACCTTGTTTATTTCAGTTGTTCACAATGTGATGCTCTATATGTGCAATTATTTACTGTGCAGTACATTTCATCAATCTAGTTTTAAACATACCGATAGGAATGCATATATTTGCTTGTTGTTAAGCCTGTTATAGCTAGCATATGCCTCTTTTAAAGTTTTTTGATTGTTCGGTTGTTTGTAGTTAGCATATGTCCAGTTTCAAATGCTATCTTTGGTTGTTCATAGTATGCCTTGTTTATTCCAGTTATTCACAATGTGATGTTCTATATGTGCAAGTATGAACTGTGCAGTTCAATTTCATCAGTACCAATTTCAACAATACCACTATGAATGACTACATTTGGTTGTTGCATCTTGTAGTTAACACGCCTTTCCATTTTTATTTAACAATAATCAGTGTACTTAGACCGGCACAATACCAGTTTGAATGACTATGTTTGCTTGTTGTTAAATGTTAGGCCTGTTGCAGTTAACACACCTTTCCACTTGTTTTGCTTTACTAGCGTGCTTAAACCTGCACAATGAAGCTATCTTTTGGAGATTATTTTGTCTGCCATGGATAATTTTGGTTGATGTTTAGCCTGTTGTGCTTAACATGCTTCTCGATGTACCTACACAGGACAATTTTGGGAACGACTACTGTTTTCCATCGAGGTTAGTTTCATCCCATGACTTATATATGCTCACAGTTCAGGATATCGGTAGCTGGTACCATATAGGCCGGGCACTGATAAGGGACTAATCGGTGAATCAGACTTTTAACTGAATATATCTGCAACCCATTTATCGTTAGGTTAACTAGGGCCATATGTAATATATCTGAGGCTACATAGCAACATGCACTGTACTTAATGTCTAAATATGCAATCCTAGGCTACATAGCAACAAGGAAGAGTGTTACATTAATGTTCTGATGATGTCTAGATATACATAGAAGAGCAGCAGCAACAACAACAACACAGCCCTGTTTGGATACTCAACTTAGCTAGAGGTTAGAGTTAGTTTCTAGCTCATGACTAACCCTGAACTAACTCCATCCAAAGAGTTGTTTGGATGGCAGGGTTAGATTGACAATAAATGCACTAGGAGAACTAGCTCCAATTAGCACCTCTTGGGTTGGATAGATTTTTTGGGTGGGTTATAGATGCAACTAGCTCAAACTAGCCCTCATGTTTAGATATACTTTAGGGCTATTTGAGCCCAGACTAGCTCAAACTAACTGTAACCCATGGATACAACAGCAGTTAATCAGCCGATAATTTGTAAGAATGCAATAAACCCCTTCCGACCCATAATATAAGATGTTAATTCATCTAATATGTGAGTATATTGGATGTTATAAGATATTATAAAAGAGTGTTGTACTACATCATTGTGCAATTGTTGTTTAGCTTCTAATATTAACTTGGTGCTTTTAGGTACATATGTCATTGGTAAAGATCCGCGCTTCGACCCTTTCTGCGTATGGGGCAATGAGATACTGATGAACCAACATCAAGTGAGGAAGCTGATAAAGATTGTTAGTAAAATGGGTCCAAAGATGGCAATTAAACTATTTGTTTACATTTTATCCAAGACAACAGCAAACTGCAGGATGGTAAGTAAGAACTCTGCAGCCTTCTTTTTACTGCCCATAATGAGTTGTGTTAGATGACAATGTTTGAATCTTTTTCCTTTGCAGTGGTTGCCAAAGCAGTTTACTCAAGATTACCTCCCAAACTACATGACTGGTGGGCATGCAAAGGTTAAAGTATTTCTACCAGAACACGATGATTATCTAGATGTTTTCATCAAGACCATGACGGATGGGCGGTCGGCCATCACAAGGGGTTGGACTAGAGTCGTGCGTGCCTTCTGCATGGAGGAGGGAACAATATGGGCATTCCGCTTCACCTTGTTCAGCAACCAGAATGTAATTCGCCTCTTTCTTTACCGTCTTTAATAGTACAAGTATACAACTGTGGTTCATCATTCTTTATTTGGTTCTTATGTAATTCTTGAACATATGTACCTATGAATCGAATAATGCATTGGTTGTTTGAACCTGATGGATATGAATAAAGCTATAGCATACATTCAAATTCAAATTCAAATCCGGTACAATTTGAAATAGCAGCAATTAAATTACGGTGAAATTACGCTCTCCAGGTCGTTACGGCACACACGGTTGGTAAAACACAAATGTTTGCGATATACACCATAATCCGACACGGTTCACAGAGAGGAAACGTGTGCAAGCATGCACACAGTTGCCGTTTGCAAAGCGTGTGCGATGTCAGACAATATCACAAACGGTGCGGGCAAACTAAATGTTTGTGATAGTTGCCTTATCGTACATGATTCGCAACCATGAACTGTTTCTGATGAAGTATGCATCGTAAACATTGCACCACAGAATAGCGTGTGCGATAGTTGTCGTGTACGATGATGTTACGACGGTCTGACGTTTCGTAATCCTGTCTGACGCTCGTACGACGATTAGCTAATCTTTTAAATTAGTTATCGCATACGGTTTGGGAAAAGCGAATGTGTGTGATTGTCTGCTTATCATACACGTTCTATAATAGTGAACCGTTTATGATGGGCCGCGCATCGTGAACGTAGCACCACAGAATACCGACTGCGATGGCAATGCGAGCACAAACGAGTAGGAGTATTGTATATGCAGCTTGGCTCCCTATCCCCGACGGTTTCTGGGTCGTGTGGGAAGGACCCCCCCCCCTATCGCCCACACTCACTTGGCGACGGTTCCAAATGCCGTCGCGAAAAGGGGTTAAAACCGTTTGTATAGCACCTCGCTGTACCAGTGTATATGTTACTCAAATGCTGTTAGACAAGTTCTTAAATTTTCATGGAAAGTATTAGTATCATACACGGTTCATTGAGTTTAAGCGTGTGTCCGATGTCCAGAAGGCATTTGCATATTAACTATCCATATTGCAAATTCACACACGTGTTAACATTAGGAAACGTATGTGTAACTTACTAATCATCGCAAACGGTGCGGGCAAACTAAACGTATGTGTGTGATGTCAGACAATATCACAAACGGTGCGGGCAAACTAAACGTTTGTGATAGTTGCCTTATCATACATGATTCGCAACCATGAACTGTTTCTGATGAAGTATGCATCGTAAACATTGCACCACAGAATAGCGTGTGCGATAGTTGTCGTGTACGACGATGTTACGATGGTCCGACGTATCATAATCCTATCCGACACTCGTATGACGATTAGCTAATCATCTTAAATAGTTATCGCATACGGTTTGGGACAAGCAAATGTGTGTGATTGTATGCTTATCATACACATTCTATAATAGTGAACCGTTTGTGATGGGTCGCGCATCGTAAATGTAGCACCACAGAATACTGACTGCGATGGCAATGCGAGCACAAACGAGTAGGAGTGCTATATATGCATCTTGGCTCCCTATCCCCGACGGTTTCTGGGTCATGTGGGAAGGACCCCCGTATTGCCCACACTCACTTGGCGACGGTTCCAAATGCCGTCGCGGAAAGGGGTTAAAAACCGTTTGTATAGCACCGACGCGTACCAGTGCCACCTGGTGGGCCCCCTCTGGTACTTATTTGCTCCATTATTTCTTATATATTCCATAAAAAATCTCCGTAAAGTTTCAGCTCATTTGGAGTTGTGCAGAATAGGTAGCCTGACGTTTTCAGGTCCAGAATTCCAGCTGCCGGTATTCTCCCTCTTTGTGTGAACCTTGCATATTATGAGAGAAAAGGCATTAGAATTACTCCAAAAAGCATTATTATGCATAAAAACAATATAAATAAAAGTAGGAAAACATGATGCAAAATGGACGTATCAACTCCCCCAAGCTTAGACCTCACTTGTCCTCAAGCGAAAACCGAAATCGAAAAACATGTCCACATGCTTAGAGAAAGAGGTGTCGATAAAAACAAAATACGGACATAGAAGCATCATGTATATTATTATAACAGCAACAACTTTAACATAAAACCTTATCACATAACTTTTATCATAAACTTCTCATGAACAAGTAACAATTCATCACAACATCGAAGTATAAAGCATAAACTCTATTGGAAACCAACAAACTATGTTCTCAGTCAACTTTGCAACTACAATTCATTATCTTTTCAGGAAGGGTCACGTTTTGCCTCCCAACATACTCTCAAGGGTGATGTCAACAATAATAACTCATGCTACCCATACCCAACTGGATATATGTGCCTAGATCTTTCCTCACAACATGATGCTTGCCAAAAGAGAAAATAAAAAGGAATAGAGAGAAAAACTTTGACTCTTGCATAAAAGTAAAGATAGGCCCTTCGCAGACGGAAGTAGAGGTTGCCATGCACTTTTTGTTTGTATGCTCAATCTCTTAGTGCAAAAGAACGTCATGTTATATTACCCCTTATGATAGCAACCTTTATTATGCAATCTGTCGCTTTTATTCTTTGCCATCACAAGTTCATACAACGCTTAATTTTCTCTTACACTAAATGATCTAACACTTTTAGAAGCAATTTTTATTGCCTTATTGCACCGATGGCAACTTACTTGAAGGATCTTACTCAATCCATAGGTAGGTATGGTGGACTCTCAAAACAAGATATGGGTTTAAGGACTTTTGGATGCACAAGTAGTATCTCTACTTAGTGCGGAATTTTTGGCTAGCATAGATGGGGGGCAAGCACCACATGCTATGACAATATAACTTCTATGTGAATATGAACAAACATAAATCATTACGTTGTCTTCCTTGTCCAACGTCAACAATTTTGGCATATAATATTTTGATGGGGGCTCACAATCACAAAAGATGTCCAAGATAGTGTATTTGCATGTGAATCTTCTCTTCCCTTATTAATTCTTTCATGAATTGCATCATTGACCAATGCTATGTTTGTAAATCTCCAATAAAGTTTTCTACTTAAACTCTTCCTTATGTGATATCATTACTTACCATAAGATTAGCATATGATCTTTTTCATTTATTTCCTTTCTTTTTATTGAACATGAAAGTAAAGAAAACAAAACTCAAACCAAACTTTATTATATATCTCGCACACGATTACAACGATAGATCACTAAGCAAACTCTCAAAAAGAAAGGATCAAACTAAATTTTTATTCATCTAAAACAAAAGATAACTATGGATTGAACTAAGGTAAGTAAAGGCAAAAGATAGTGGAGGTGATACGATACTGGGGCACCTCCCCCAAGCTTGGCACAAGCCAAGGGGAGTGCCCATACCCGATACTCAATTTTCCTTTGGTGATGAAGAAGGAGGTGGTGGTGATGAAGTAGTAGCGATCTTATCCTTATTGCTCAGAAGATACTCCAATCTACGGATGACGCTCCAGAGGAAGGTGATGTGCTCTTGCAACAGGATATTTTCACGAGTAAGATATTTATTTTGCACACGAACCGTTTCAATGATCCGAAAGGCTTCAATCTCAGTGGGGGTAAGATGATCATAGTAAGGTTTAAGGATATCTTCTTCTTCCTTCTCGGCAGGCAGGGCTTGCTCGGCCACCGGCGCTTGATCTCCAGTGGCCTCCTTGCTCTTGTCCCCTTTGAAGGCTTCTTCGGGCTCTTCTCTCTTCAGCACGATCTTCATCAACCAAGCATCCTCTTCTACGTTGTTGGAGGAGGGAGAAGACATGATGCCTGGCTTAGCAGATCTGACCGAAAACAGCAAGAAAAGAAAACGGAAGATTTCTCCATGATACGGTGGTCAATAGGTTCGGGGGTATATAAAGATTTTTTATCTTGGGAAACAAGCAAACGGAAGAAAAACGGAGTTCGGGAGGTACTCGAGGTGGGCACAACCCACCTGGGCACGCCTTGCCAGGCGCGCCCTGGTGTCTTGTGCCCACCAGGGGTGCCTTCCTGGTTGTTTCTTATTTTCATATTTTTGATATATTCCAAAACTGATAAAAAATATTTTTGCGGATTTTTCGGAGTCCGTTTACTTACCGTATCACGTACCTCCTCTTTTTTCACGATTCTGGAGTGTTCCGGAAGGTTTCCTTTATGTGTTCTTCCGGTGCCATAGTCTGGATAATATTGCTTTCAACATTAATGGGCGTACCTGAGATATAATGTTTTATTCTTTGCCCATTGACAACCTTCGGGTTAGTACCCTCGGCATTATTTATTTTGATGGCTCCAGATCGATAAACCTCCTCGATAACATCGGGTCCTTCCCATTTGGAGAGGAGTTTTCCTGCAACGAATCTGAAACAAGAGTTGTACAGAAGAACATATTCTCCAACCTTGAACTCACGCTTTTCGATTCTTTTATCATGCCATCTTTTAACTTTTTCTTTAAATAACTTGGCATTTTCATAAGCTTGGGTTATCCATTCATCTAGTGAGCTAATATCAAATAACCTCTTTTCACCGGCAAGTTTGAAATCATAGTTGAGTTCTTTAATTGCCCAATAAGCTTTATGTTCTAACTCAAGAGGCAAATGACAAGCTTTTCCATAAACCATTTAATAAGGAGACATACCCATAGGATTTTTATATGTTGTTCTATAAGCCCAAAGTGCATCATCTAATTTCTTAGACCAATTCTTTCGGGACCTATTGACAGTTTTTTGTAAAATCAACTTTATTTCTCTATTGCTAAGTTCAACTTGACCACTAGACTGAGGATGATAGGGTGATGCAATTCTATGGTTAACATCATACTTAGCAAGCATTTTACGGAAAGCACCATGAATAAAATGTGAACCACCATCAGTCATTAAATATCTAGGGACTCCAAACCTTGGGAAAATGACTTCCTTAAGCATTTTAATAGAGGTGTTGTGATCAGCACTACTAGTTGGAATAGCTTCTACCCACTTAGTGACATAATCAACAGCAACCAAAATATGTGTATACCCATTAGAGGAAGGAAAAGGTCCCATATAATCAAATCCCCAAACATCAAATGGTTCAACAGCAAGTGAATAATTCATAGGCATTTCTTGACGCTTACCAATGTTTCCAATTCTTTGAGATTCATCACAAGATAAAACAAACTTACGGGCATCCTTGAAGAGAGTAGGCCAATAAAAACCAGATTGCAATACCTTGTGAGCAGTTCTATCTCCCGCATGATGCCCTCCATAAGCTTCGGAGTGACATTTCCGTAGGATTTGCTCCTGTTCATGCTCAGGTACAGAACATCTAATAATACCATCTACTCCTTCTTTATAAAGATGTGGATCATCCCAAAAGTAATGTCTTAAATCATAGAAGAATTTTTTTCTTTTGTTGGTATGTGAAAATAGGTGGTATGTATTTAGCAACAATGTAATTAGCATAGTCAGCAAACCAAGGAGTGTTATGAGAGACATTTATTGCAGCTAATTGTTCATCAGGAAAACTATCGTTAATAGGTTGTGGGTCATCAAGAATATTTTCTAGCCTAGACAAGTTATCAGCCACGGGGTTCTCAACTCCTTTTCTATCAGTGATATGTAAGTCAAATTCTTGTAGCAAAAGAACCCACCTAATGAGTCTAGGTCTAGCATCTTTCTTTTCCATAAGATATTTTATAGCAGCATGATCAGTGTGAACAATTACTTTAGAATCAACAATGTAAGATCTAAATTTATCACAAGCAAACACCACTGCTAGAAATTCTTTCTCAGTAGTACCATAATTTCGTTGGGCACTGTCTAGAGTTTTACTAGCATAGTGAATAACATTTAATTTCTTATCAACTCTTTGTCCTAGAACAGCACCAACAGCATAATCACTAGCATCACACATAATTTCGAAGGGCAAGTTCCAATCAGGTGGTTGAACAATAGGTGCGGAAATTAAGGCTTTCTTAAGTGTTTCAAAGGCTTCTACACAATCATCATCACAAACAAATGGAACATCCTTTTGTAAAAGATTTGTAAGAGGCCTAGAAATTTTAGAGAAGTCTTTAATAAACCTCCTATAGAAACCAGCATGACCGAGGAAACTATGGATACCTTTGATATCTTTAGGACATGGCATTTTTTGAATTGCATCAACTTTAGCTTTATCCACCTCAATACCTCATTCAGAAATTTTATGTCCCAAGACAATACCTTCATCAACCATAAAGTGGCACTTCTCCCAATTCAAGACAAGATTAGTTTGCTCGCATCTCTGCAAAACTCGATCAAGGTTGCTTAAGCAATCATCAAAAGAAGTTCCGTAAACGGAAAAATCATCCATGAAAACCTCAACAATCTTTGCACACAAATCAGAGAATATAGCAGTCATACATCTTTGAAAGGTAGCAGGTGCATTACATAAACCAAAAGGCATATCTCTATAAGCATAAGTTCCAAAAGGACAAGTAAAGGTGGTTTTTTCTTGATCAGGTTGTGAAACAGGTATTTGAGAAAAACCAGAATGTCCATCAAGGAAGCAAAAATGTGTGTGCTTAGATAATCTTTCTAGCATTTGATCAATAAAAGGTAGAGGGTAATGATCTTTTCTAGTAGCTTTATTTAATTTTCTAAAATCAATTACCATTCTATAACCAGTGACAATTCTTTGTGGAATATGTTCATTTTTATCATTAGGAACAATAGTAATGCCTCCCTTCTTAGGGACACAATGAACAGGAATTACCCATCTACTATTAGCTATAGGATAGATTATACCTGCTTCAAGAAGCTTTAGTATTTCAGTTCTTACCACTTCTTTCATTTTGGGATTCAAACATCGTTGGTGATCAACAACGGGTTTAGCATCAGGTTCCATATTAATTTTGTGCTGATAGAGAGTGGGACTAATGCCCTTTAAATCATTAAGAGTATATCCAATAGCAGCTCAGTGCTTCTTTAGAACCTTCAATAATCTTTCTTCTTCATGTTCTGAAAGGCTAGCACTAATAATAATAGGATATATCTTTTTCTCGTCAAGATAAGCATATTTCAAAGTGTCTGGCAATTGTTTTAATTCAAACACAGGATCACCCTTAGGTGGAGGAGTACCTCCTAGAGTTTCAATAGGCAAATTGTGTTTAAGCAGAGGACGTTGTTCAAAGAAAATTTTATCTATTTCATTTATTTCATGCAGATGCATATCATTTTCATGGTCTAGCAAATATTGTTCTAGTGGATCAGTAGGAGGCACGGCAATAGAAGCAAGACCAATTATTTCATCCTTATTAGGCAATTCTTTCTTATGATGCTTTCTACTAAACTTAGAAAAATTAAACTCATGAGACTCATCACCAAAACTAACACCGATAGTGTGTTTCTCACAATCTATTTTAGCATCAACGGTGTTCAAGAAAGGTCCACCAAAGATAATGGGACAAAAGTCATCTTGTGGGGAACCAAGAACTCGAAAATCAGTAGGATATTTTGTCTTCCCACACAAGACTTCAACATCTCTAACAATCCCAAGTGGTGTGATGGTGTCTCTATTAGCAAGTTTAATAGTAACATCTATGTCTTCTATTTCAGCGGGTGCTATATCATTTATAATTTCTTGATATAAGGTAAAAGGAATAGCACTCACGCTAGCACCTATGTCGCATAAACCATGATAACAGTGATCTCCTATTTTAACTGAGACAACAGGCATGCCAACAATACGTCTATGTTTATCTTTTTCATTGGGTTTGGCAATTCTAGCATCTTCATCACAGAAGTAAATAACATGCTGATACGTCCATTTTGCATCATGTTTACCTACTGTTATTTATAATGTTTTTATGCATAATAATGCTTTTTGGAGTAATTCTAATGCCTTTTCTCTCATAATATGCAAGGTACACACAAAGAGGGAGAATTCCGGCAGCTGGAAATCTGGACCTGAAAAAGCTACGTCAGGCCACATATTCTGCACAACTCCAAATGAGCTGAAACTTCACGAGGATTTTTTATGGAATAAATAAGAAATACTGGAGCAAATAAGTACCGGAGGGGGCCACCCTGGTGAGCACAAGACACCAGGGCGCGCCTGGGCCCCCAGGCGCGCCCTGGTGGGCTTAGCCCAGCTGTCGGTGTACTAAGTATTGGGTCTTTAGTACCCCATACTTGTGCACGGGCAGTTGCAGCCATTCCTGCGGCAAGGCTTGTCGGGGGAGCAGCTGAAGGTTAATCCAAGGTTATCAAAGGAGTATCCAAGTCAAGGATCAAAAGGTAAGAACTGAAGACCGAAGGTTTGGTCCCCGGCAAGATCTTGCCGGGAGGCCCCGGCAAGGTTCACGCCCGGCAAGGTTCCGCCACTGTGCCATCGCTCTAGCGCGGTGACCAGTCTAGCATTCTAGTCCCCTCTCTGGATGCGTGGCAAGGCGCTAGTGGAGGAGAGCTTAAGCGGTGCTGATGGGATGGCCCCTTTTTCCATCCCCAAGAAAGTGAGGACACCTAAATGGACACCTCGCGGTGCATTAAATGCATTTGTCCTAAACCGTCAGTGGTTAGGTATGATAACCCTATAGCTACTTTGCACCTCAATGTATGTACCGAATGCCACTGTTGGTGACCCCTTGAGCATATAAAAGGAGGCCCAAGGCAACTGCTACAGGGGAGGAAGACATTCGGCCCATTCTGCGTGCGTAGCCGCTGCTCGAACTTACTGTTCATTGCAAGCGCTCCTGGAGCTTGGGCTTGAACTGATAATAAACACAAAGTAGGAGTAGGGTTTTACGCTGATTAGCGGCCCGAACCTGGGTAAAATCCCCTCATGTTGATCGTTGGTTCTGCTCTTTGTGCACGCCTCTCTCCCTACCAAGTCGTAAAGGGGTCTTTCGGATCCCATAGGTGTCATCTCCACGACATCTTTGGCGCACCAGGTAGGGGGATCGAGGTTGCATGAACCTGATCCAGTGATCAGCGCGTCAGTTTCTTCACTGTCTTTGTCACCATGCCACCCAAGAAGAAGGGTGTGGCGGCAATTGTTCCTGATCCGAGCCAGGTGAGCGGCGTCGTTCGCAGCGGCGATGACAACCCGCACGCCGCTAGATCTAGAGATGGAGCTGTGTTGCCTACGGGCAGCGCGGCAAACTCCAGAGATCGGAGGACGCCTTCTAGGACTCCCGCGCCGGCGCAAGTGTCGCGACCTTCCCAGGTTGCGCGCGACGAGCAGCGCCATGGCGTTGGTGGTTCTGAACGTCCCCATGAGAATACTTCTGCGCATCGATCCCAAGGTGCGTAGGCCTAGCCTGCACGCCAAACTGCCGGTGGAAGTGGTGCGCGGTCGCGTGACCGTGATGGTGCTCCTTCTAACGCTGTTAGGAGTCAGAGCACCTCACGAACCTCGCACCTGTCGCCGCCGCCTACGCCAGCCGAAGCTTTGGCACGTGCGCAGCTGCTCCTCGATTTCCCTCCTGCTCCGGAGAAGATGGAGGAGTGGCGATCTACTATCCAGAGCCTCATCGGTTTCGTCGATAAGGATGGGCCGCAGCAAGCGGGGCCCCCGCGGCAGCGGTCTATCGATCCGGCGTGAGTCGATGGTGGGAAGACTGGAGGCGGTGCGACCACGGTGCACTCCCCTCCACGACAGCAGCAGCGGTCAGCAACCCGGCGGACCGATGGCCGTGATGACAATTCCACGGCGTCGTCCGATCCGCGGATGCACCGCGATCAACGTCAAGTTCTCCAGGAACGAAGCAAAGAGGATGCTCGGACTACTATCGAGTGGCGCCGGGAAGCGCGCCATCAGTCCGATAAATGCGCAGGGTTTGCTGCTGACAAGCCTGCGCCGGGGTACGCTGGCGACTTGCCTTATGAGGTAGGTTGCCCAGCGTTTACCCGTGAGCTGCGGCGAGTCCAGTGGCCCAATTCCCGGACGTTTAAGCCAGAGGTCCCGGAGAAATATGACGGTAAAACCCACCCGTCGGAGTTCCTGAGCATCTACACCATCGCGGTGCAGGCTGCCGGGGGCCGAGACGACAAGATACTTGCCAACTACTTCCCGTTGGTGCTCAAACCCAACGTCAGGTCGTGGTTGATGCATCTGCCGGAGAATTCCATTTCTTCTTGGTCAGACCTGTGCCATCAATTTGTTGGCGCCTTCATTGGGGGCCACCAAGTTCCTGGCCAGGAAAGTGATTTGCATTTCATCCCCTAGAAGGAGAGCGAGCCCTTGCGCAAGTATAACCAAAGATTCAGCCGCGTACAGTACAGTATTCCGGACGTTCATCCTGCCGCCGTTATTGGCGCGTTTCGTCAGAACGTGCGTAACTGCAAAATGCGGGAAGAGATGGCAATGAACAAGGTTAGGGATATTGCTGAACTATATGATTTGGCCGACAAATGTGCTCGAGCTAAAGAAGGAAGGAGACTTCCCGGCGAGGATGCTGGCGTAGGGGGCGACTCTGAAAGCGAAGACACTGCCGCCCCGGCAAAGAAGGGCCGACGGCGGAAAAGGAAGCGCAAAGGCAAGGCCGTGCTTGCTGTCGAGGAATCCGGCAACCTCGGCACCGCCAAGAAGGCCAAAGCTGGCGACCCCGGCAAGGAACTTGCCGGGTGCTCCTCCTATCAGGCCTTGGCGGCGGCCGACAAGCCGGGAGACTCCGGCAAACAATATTGCAAGATCCATCGCACCAAGGGCCACGATCTCCAAAACTGCCGGCAAGTTGAGCAGCTTGTCGAGAAGCAGAGAGCCGAGTACAAAAGGCGAGACAAGGAGAGGGCCCAGGACAATGCTGAGGGATCCGGCAAGAAGCGTGGTGGCCGAGGAGGTCGCCGCGGCAAGGCTAAGCAACAAAAGGAGAGGCCCGCCCGAGGCCGCGACAAGGATGAGGGGAATGATGATGACGATGAAGAAGACGATGAGTCCAGTGAGCACGAGTTTCAGAAAGCCACAGAGGCCATGTGTATTGACGGGGGCGCCTCGTTGCGTTCTTCTCACTACCGACTTAAACAGTGGGTGTGTGAGGTTAATGCAACGGAGCCATCGTTCGATGCACGAAAACCTTTGAAGTGGTCCAACACGCCTATCATTTTTGACGCCGAGGATCACCCTGATCGCATAACTGCGGTCGGGTGCTTGCCATTGTTGGTCTCACCAACGATCCGCAACCTCAAGGTGACAAAAATGCTAGTTGACGGTGGGGCCGGGCTGAACTTAATCTCGCCGGACGTGCTCAAGAGGCTGCAAATTCCTGATGAGGATCTAGAGGAAATGGGCACATTTCAGGGGATCAATCCAGGAAGGACCCAGCCAAAGGGCAAGATCACGCTACCAGTAACATTTGGTAGCGAGCTCAACTACAGGATAGAGAAGGTAGTGTTCGATGTCGCCAAGAACCCCATGTCATACAATGCCCAGCGCTGGCCAAGTTCATGGCGGCGTCACACTATGCGTACAATGTGCTGAAGATGCCCGGGCCGTTGAGTGTCATCACTGTCCACTCCGACAAGAAGGATGCGCTCATCTGTACCGACCAACTTTACCGGGAAACAGTCACAGCACCTGCCGCTGAGGCATCTGCTCCTGCCGCTGGAACTCCCGGGGGGAAGAAGAAGAAGACCGGCAAGAACCTTGGCGCAAACTCCGCCAAGCGCACCTCTTCGGGGTGCTGCGCTCCCATTGAGGATGTGCCAGAGAGTTCCACCGGCAAGAACAAGAAGTCCAGGGCTACTCCACCAGAGACCAAGAAAGTGTCCGCCAAGGAGGATGGAATGGGAGGAACTTTCACCATAAGTTCCACCCTTGATGACAAATAGGAAAGCGCGCTCATTGCCTTCCTGCGGGCGAATGTCGATGTGTTTGCATGGCAACCATCTGACATCCCCGGTGTTCCCAAGGAGGTAATTGAGCACCACCTTGCTGTCTGTCCTCATGCGCGACCCGTCAAGCAGAGGGTGAGGAAGCAAGCCTTGGAGCGGCAAGAATTCATTGCCGAAGAAATCAGGAAATTAGAAGCGGCAGGTTTGGTCAGAGGAGTGCTTCACCCAATGTGGTTGGCCAATCCGGTTGTGGTGCGCAAGGCGAATGGGAAATGGAGGCTGTGTATTGATTATACAGACATCAATAAAGCCTGTCCAAAAGATCCTTTCCCCTTGCCGCGCATCGACCAGATTGTGGACTCCACTGCTGGTTGTGACCTACTGTCGTTCCTTGATGCCTACTCAGGATATCATCAGATATTCATGCCAAAGAAGATGAAGAAAAGACCGCATTTATCACCCCATGTGGTACGTATTGTTTTATACGAATGCCTTTCGGGTTGAAAAGTGCTGGTTCTACATTTGCGAGAGCGATCCAAATTGGTTTTGAGCCTCAGCTACATAGAAATATGGAAGCCGTATGTGTACATGATGTCAATGAAGAAATCGAAGAATGGAGGACAAAGCCCGCAATAAAAATAAGTGGCGAAGAAGGGATATTTATCTGGTCCGCCTTTGGAAGAAGAACCTAGGGCCACGCGAGTCGCGGGGTGAGCCTTCATCTCCCTCGCCCACATGCACTGGTACCGGTCCTTCAAGGCTTTTGCATCGAGCGTCGGGGCGAAGACGACATACTTCTTCAGTATCTTCACTAGTTCGCTCTCCGGTACATCGGCTTTCACCTCCTTGCTCTTGCCCTTGCTTGCTTTGGGTGGCATGGCGGCTGCGAGGGCGGAAGCCGAGGATGGAGCGGGCGTGGAAACGGGGGCGGATGAGGAGAAGTTTTGCTCCGGGCTCGAGAGTGATGGTAATGGCGGATTCCAGATTGGAAAGAAGAGGGGGTAAATGGGCAACGCCTCTGCGGATTCCTTTTTATGGGGAAGGAGCGAGGCTGCCTCTTTTACTGCCCAATGTGAATGCACCTTTACGAGCGCGCTGCGGCCGCGGCCGCTCGGCGCATGTTCCCCACATCGCGCATTCAATGTGCGCAGTTGGGGAGCACAGTAAGCGAATAATCGCAGGCAGTTAACCCGTCACACGTGCCCGTGCATTGTTTGGGCCTAGCCCAACAACGCCTCACGCTCGTGTGTGGCCTAGGCTCGGGGGCTCCTGTCGGTGTACTAAGTATTGGGCCTTTAGTACCCCATACTTGTGCACGGGCAGTTGCAGCCATTCCTGCGGCAAGGCTTGTTGGGGTAGCAGCTGAAGGTTAATCCAAGGTTATCAAAGGAATATCCAAGTCAAGGATCAAAAGGTAAGAACTGAAGACCGAAGGTTTGGTCCCCGGCAAGATCTTGCCGGGAGGCCCCGGCAAGGTTCGCGCCAGGCAAGGTTCCGCCACTATGCCATCGCTCCAGCGCGGTGACCAGTCTGGCATTCTAGTCCCCTCTCTGGATGCGTGGCAAGGCGCTAGTGGAGGAGAGCTTAAGCGGTGCTGATGGGATGGCCCCTTTTTCCATCCCCAAGAAAGTGAGGACACCTAAACGGACACCTCGCGGTGCATTAAATGCATTTGTCCTAAACCGTCAGTGGTTAGGTATGATAACCCTGTAGCTACTTTACACCTCAATGTATGTACCGAATGCCACTATTGGTGACCCCTTGAGCATATAAAAGGAGGCCCAAGGCAACTGCTACAGGGGAGGAAGACTTTCGGCCCATTCTGCATGCGTAGCCGCTGCTCGAACTTACTGTTCATTGCAAGCGCTTCTGGAGCTTGGGCTTGAACTGATAATAAACACAAAGCAGGAGTAGGGTTTTACGCTGATTAGCGGCCCGAACCTGGGTAAAATCCCCTTGCGTTGATCGTTGGTTCTGCTCTTTGTGCACGCCTCTCTCCCTGCCGAATCGTAAAGGGGTCTTTCGGATCCCATAGGTGTCGTCTCCACGACACCAGCCCACCTTTGGTGCCCATCTTCTGGTATGTAAGTCATTTTGACCTAGAAAAAAGAAGAGGAGGACTTTCGGGATGGAGCGCCGCCGTCTCGAGGCGGAACTTGGGCAGGAGCACTTTTGCCCTCTGGCGGAGCGATTCCGCCGGGGGAACTTCCCTCCCGGAGGGGGAAATCGTCGTCATCATCATCACCAACAACTCTCCCATCTTGGGGAGGGAAATATTCATCAACGTCTTCAACAGCACCATCTCCTCTCAAACCCTAGTTCATTTCTTGTGTTCAATCTGTGTACCGGAACTATAGATTGGTGCTTGTAGGTAACTAGTAGTGTTGATTACATCTTGTAGTTGATTACTATATGGTTTATTTGGTCGAAGATTATATGTTCAGATCCAATATGCTATTTAATACCCCTCTAATCTTGAGCATGATTATCATTTGTGAGTAGTTACTTTTATTCTTGAGGTCACGGGAGAAATCTTGTTGCAAGTAATCATGTGAACTTGATATGTGTTCGATATTTTGATAGTATGTATGTTGTGATTCCCTTAGTGGTGTCATGTGAACGTCGACTACATGACACTTCACCATATTTGGGCCTAAGGGAATGCATTGTGGAGTAGTTATTAGATGATGGGTTGCGAGAGTGACAGAAGCTTAAACCCTAGTTTACGCGCTATTCCGTAAGGGACCGATTGGATCCAAAAGTTTAATGCTATGGTTAGAATTTATTCTTAATACTTTTCTCGTAATTGCGGATGCTTGCGACGGGGTTAATCATAAGTAGGAGGTTTGTTCAAGTAAGAACAGCACCTAAGCACCGGTCCACCCACATATCAAATTATCAAAGTTGCGAACACGAATCGAATCAACATGATGAAAGTGACTAGATGAAATTCCCGTGTACCCTCAAGAATGCTTTGCTTATTATAAGAGACCGTTTTGGCCTGTCCTTTGCCTCAAAAGGATTGGGATACCTTGCTGCACTTTTGTTACTATTATCGTTACTTTCTCGTTACAAATTATCTTGCTATCAAACTACTCTGTTACTTACAATTTCAGCACTTGCAGACATTACCTTGCTAAAAACCACTTGTCATTTCCTTCTGCTCCTCGTTGGGTTCGACCCTCTTACTTATCTAAAAGGCTACAATTAATCCCATATACTTGTGGGTCATCAAGGATCTTTTTTGGTGCCGTTGCCGGGGAGTGAAGCGCTCTTGGTAAGTGGAAATTGGTTAAGGAAAAATTATTACTACGTGCTGAAATTTATTGTCACTTGTTACTATGGAAAACCATCCTTTGAGGGGTTTGTTAGGGGTAACTTCACCTCAACCGGAACCACAATTAGTTACCCCTCAACCTACTGCACCTACTGAAAATATTGAATATGAAATTCCTTCGGGTATGATAGAACAACTGCTAGCTAATCCTTATGCAGGAGATGGAACCAAACATCCTGATATGCAGTTGATATATGTGGAAGAAATTTGTGGATTGTTTAAGCTTGCAGGTTTACCCGGAGATGAAGTTAAGAAGAAGGTTTTCCCTTTATATTTGAAGGGAAAAAGCATTGCCATGGTATAGGCTATGCGATGATATTGGATCTTGGAATTGGAATCGATTGAAATTGGAGTTTCACCAAAAAAAATATCCTATGCATCTAGTTCATCGTGATCGGAATTACATATATAATTTTTGGCCTCGTGAAGGAGAAAGTATCGCTCTAGCTTGGGGGAGGCTTAAGTCAATGTTATATTCATGCCCCAATCATGATCTCTCAAGAGAAATTATTATCCAGAATTTTTATGCTCGGCGTTCTCATAATGATCGATCCATGCTTGATACTTCTTGTGCTGGTTCTTTTATGAAGAAGACTATTGAATTCCGGTGGGATCTTTTGGAAAGAATTAAACGCAGCTCTGAAGATTGGGAACTCGACGAAGGTAAAGAGTCAGGTATTAAGCTTAAGTATGATTGTGTTAAATCTTTTATGAATACCGATGCTTTTCAAAAGTTTAGCACTAAATATGGTCTTGATTCTGAGATAGTAGCCTCCTTTTGTGAATCTTTTGCTACTCATGTTGATCTCCCTATAGAGAAGTTGTTTAAATATCACCCACCTATTAAAGAAGAAATTAAAGAACCGGTACTAGCTAAAGATGAAACTATTATTTATAATGTTGATCCAGTTGTTCCTACTGCTTATATTGAAAAACCACCTTTCCCTGTTAGGATGAAGGAACATGCTAAAGTTTCAACTGTGGTCAACAAAAGTTATATTAGAACACCTAAGCCTGATGAACAAATCAAATTAGAACCTAGTGTTGCTATGGTTAAGGATCTCCTGGAAGAAAACATAGATGGGCATGTTATTTACATCTATGATGAAGCTGCTAGAATTGCTAAACCCGTTAAAGAGGATAAACATAGACATGTTGTTGGCATGCCCGTTGTCTCAGTTAAAATAGGAGATCACTGTTATCATGGTTTATGCGACCTAGGTGCTAGCGTGATCGAGTGCTATTCCCTATACCTTATATCAAGAAATTATGAATGACATAGCACCTGCGGAGATAGAAGACATAGATGTTACTATTAAGCTTGCTAATAGAGACACCATTTCGCCAATTGGGATTATTAGAGATGTTGAAGTCTTGTGTGGGAAAATAAAATACCCTACTGATTTTCTTGTTCTTGGTTCCCCACAAGATGACTTTTGTCCCATTATATTTGGCAGACCTTTCTTGAACACCGTTAATGCTAAAATAGATTGTGAGAAACAAACTGTCGGTGTTAGCTTTGGTGATGAGTCTCATGAGTTTAATTTTTCCAAGTTTAGTAGAAAACCTCATAAGAAATAATTGCCTAGTAAGGATGAAATAATTGGTCTTGCTTCTATTGTTGTGCCACCTACTGATCCACGAGAACAATATCTGCTAGACCATGAAAATGATTTACATATGCATGAAAGAAATGAAATAGATAAGATTTTCTTTGAACAACGTCCTCTGCTTAAACACAATTTGCCTATTGAAACTCTAGGAGGTCCTCCTCCACCTAAAGGTGATCCTTTGTTTGAATTAAAACAATTGCCAGACACTTTGAAATATGCTTATCTTGATGAGAAGAAGATATATCCTGTTATTATTAGTGATAACCTTTCAGAACATGAAGAAGAACGATTATTGGAAGTTCTGAGAAAGCACCGAGCTGCTATTGGATATACTCTTGATGATCTTAAGGGCATTAGTCCCACTCTATGTCAGCACAAGATTAGTATGGAACCTGATGCTAAACCCATTGTTGATCACCAACGTCGGTTAAATCCGAATATGAAAGAAGTGGCAAGAACGGAAATATTAAAACTTCTGGAAGCAGGTATAATCTATCCTATAGCTGATAGTAGATGGGTAAGCCCAGTTCAATGTGTTCCTAAAAAGGGAGGTATTACTGTTGTTCCTAATGATAAGAATGAACTTATTCCACAAAGAATTGTTACAGGCTATAGAATGGTAATTGATTTTAGAAAATTAAACAAAGCAACTAGAAAAGATCATTACCATCTGCCTTTTATTGATCAAATGCTAGAAAGGTTATCTAAGCACACACATTTTTGTTTTCTTGATGGATATTCTAGTTTTTCACAAATACCTGTTTCTCAACCTGATCAAGAAAAGACCACTTTTACTTGTCCTTTTGGAACTTATGCTTATAGACGTATGCCTTTTGGTTTATGCAATGCACCTGCTACCTTTCAAAGATGTATGACTGCTATATTCTCTGAATTTTGTGAAAAGATTGTTGAGGTTTTCATGGATGACTTTTCTGTTTATGGGAAGTCTTTTGATTATTGTTTTAGCAATCTTGATCGAGTTTTGCAGATATGCGAGCAAACAAATCTTGTCTTGAATTGGGAGAAGTGCCACTTTATGGTTAATGAAGGTATTGTTTTGGGCCATAAAATTTCTGAAAAAGGTATTTAGGTGGACAAAGCTAAGGTTGATGCAATTGATAAAATGCCATGTCCTAAAGATATCAAAGGTATTCGTAGTTTTCTAGGTCATGCTGGTTTCTATAGGAGATTTATCAAAGACTTTTCTAAAATTTCTAGGCCTCTTACAAATCTTTTGCAAAAGGATGTTCCTTTTGTTTTTGATGATGATTGTTTAGAAGCCTTCGAAACACTCAAGAAAGCCTTAATTTCTGCACCTATTGTTCAACCACCTGATTGGAACTTACCTTTTCAAATTATGTGTGATGCTAGTGATTATGCTGTCGGTGCTGTTCTAGGACAAAGAGTTGATAAGAAACTAAATGTTATTGATTATGCTACTAAAACTCTAGACAGTCCACAAAGAAATTATGCTACAACTGAAAAAGAATTTCTAGCAGTGGTGTTTGCTTGTGATAAATTTAGATCTCACATTGTTGATTTAAAAGTAATTGTTCACACCGATCATGCTGCTATTAAATAGCTTATGGAAAAGAAAGATGCTAAACCTAGGCTTATTCGATGGGTTCTCTTGTTACACGAATTTGATTTGTATATCACTGATAGAAAAGGAGCAAAGAACCCCGTAGCTGATAACTTGTCTAGGCTTGAAAATGTCCTTGATGACCCACTACCTATTAATGATAGTTTTCCTGATGAGTTAGCTGCAATAAATGTTTCTCATAGCACTCCTTGGTATGCTGACTATGCTAATTATATTGTTGCTAAATATTTACCACCTAGCTTTACATACCAACAAAAGAAAAAAAATTCTTCTATGATTTAAGACATTACTTTTGGGATGACCCACATCTTTATAAAGAAGGAGTAGATGGTATTATTAGACATTGTGTACCTGAGCATGAACAGGGACAAATCCTACGGAAATGTCACTCCGAAGCTTACGGAGGACATCATGCGGGAGACAAAACTGCTCACAATGTATTGCAGTCTGGGTTTTATTGGCCTACTCTTTTCAAGGATGCTCGTAAGTTCATATTATCTTGTGATGAATGTCAAAGAATAGGTAATATCGGTAAGCATCAAGAAATGCCTATGAATTATTCACTTGCTGTCGAGCCATTTGATGTTTGGTGTGTTGATTACATGGGACCTTTTCCTTCCTCTAATGGGTATACACATATTTTGGTTGCTGTTGATTACGTTACTAAGTGGGTAGAAGCTATTCCAACTAGTAGTGCTGATCACAACACCTCTACTAAAATGCTTAAGGAAGTTATTTTCCCAAGGTTTGGAGTCCCTAGATATTTAATGACTGATGGTGGTTCACACTTTATTCATGGTGCTTTCATTCAAATGCTTGCTAAGTATGATGTTAACCATAGAATTGCATCACCCTATCATCCTCAGTCTAGTGGTCAAGTTGAACTTAGCAATAGAGAAATAAAATTAATTTTGCAAAAGACTGTCAATAGGTCCCGGAAGAATTGGTCTAAGAAATTAGATGATGCACTTTGGACTTATAGAATAGCATATAAAAATCCTATGGGTATGTCTCCTTATAAAATGGTTTATGGAAAAGCTTGTCATTTGCCTCTTGAGTTAGAACATAAAGCTTATTGGGCAATCAAAGAACTCAACTATGATTTCAAACTTGTTGTTGAAAAGAGGTTATTTGATATTAGCTCATTAGATGAATGGAGAACCCAAGCTTATGAAAATGCCAAATTATTTAAAGAAAAGGTTAAAAGATGGCATGATAAAAGAATCCAAAAGCGTGAGTTCAAGGTTGGAGAATATGTTCTATTGTACAACTCTCGTTTCAGATTCTTTGCAGGAGAACTCCTCTCCAAATGGGAAGGACCCTATGTTATCGAGGAGGTTTACCGATCTGGAGCTATCAAAATAAATAATGCCGAAGGTACTAACCCGAAGGTTGTTAATGGGCAAAGAATAAAACACTATATCTCAGGTACGCCCATTAAGGTTGAAAGTAATATTATCCAAACTATGACACCGTAAGAACACATAAATGAGACCTTCTGGAACACTCCATAATCATGAAAAAAAGGAGGTACGTGATACGGTAAGTAAACGGACTCCGAAAAATCCGCAAAAATATTTTCTATCGGTTTTGGAATATTTAGAAAATTAGGAAAATAAGAAACTACCAGGTGGGTTGTGCCCACCTTGGGTACCTTCCGGACTCCGTTTTTCTTCCGTTTGCTTGTTTCCCAAGATAAAAAATCTTTATATACCCCCCGAACCTATTGATCACCGTATCACGGAGAAATCTTCTGTTTTCTTTTCTGCTGTTTTCGGTCAGATCTGTTGAGCAAGGCATCATGTCTTCTCCTTCCTCCAACAATGTGGAAGGGGATGCTTGGCTGATGAAGATCGAGATGAAGAGAGAAGAGCCCGTAGAAGCTGTCAAAGGGGAATAGAGCAAGGAGGCTACCGGAGATCAAGCGCCGGTGTGGTTGAGCAGGCCTAGCCTGCCGAGGAGGAAGAAGAAGATATCTTTAAACCTTACTATGATCATCTCACCCCGACCGAGATCGAAGCCTTTCGAATCATTGAAACGGTTCGTGTGCAAAATAAATATCTCACCCGTGAAAATATTCTATTGCAAGAGCACATCACCTTCCTCCGGAGCGTCATCCGTAGAATGGACAATCTTTTGATCATGAAGGACAAGATCGCCTCTACTTCTTCACCGCCACCTTCTTCATCACCAAAAGAAAATTGAGTATCGGGTATGGGCACCTTCCGCCAAGCTTGGGGGAGGTGCCCCGGTATCGTATCACCCCCACTATCTTCTGCCTTTACTTATTTTAGTTCAATCCATAGTTATCTTTTGCTTTAGATGAATAAAAGTTTAGTTCAATCCTTTCTTTTTGAGAGTTTTCTTAGTGATCTATCCTTGTAATTGTGTGCGAGGTATATAATAAAATTTAGTTTGAGTTTTTTTCTTTCTTTACTTTCATGTTTCAATAAAAAGAAAGGAAATAAATTAAAAAAGATCATATGCTAATCTTATGGTAAGTAATGACACCACATAAGGAAAAGTAAAAGTAGAAAATTTTATTAGAGATTGACAAACATAGCATTGGTCAATGATGCAACTCATGAAAGAATTAATAAGGGAAGAGAAGATTCACATATAAATACACTATCCTGGAAATCTTTTGTGATTGTGAGCCCCCATCAAAATATTATATGCCAAAATTGTTGACATTGGACAAGGAAGACAACATAATGATTTATGTTTGTTCATATTCACATAGAAGTTATATTGTCATAGATCCTTCAACATGTGCTGCTTGCCCCCCATCTTTGCTAGCCAAAAATTCTGATTCCGCACTAAGTAGAGAAACTACTTGTGCATCCAAAAACCCTTAAACCCAAATCTTATTTTCAAGAGTCCACCATACCTACCTAAGGATTGAGTAAGATCCTTCAAGTAAGTTGTCATCGGTGCAATAAGGCAATAAAAATTGCTTCTAAAAGTGTTAGATCATTTAGTGTAAGAGAAAATTGAGCGTTGTACGAACTTGTGATAGCAAAGAATAAAAGCGACAGACTGCATAATAAAGGTTTCTATCATAAGGGGCAATATAACGTGATGTTCTTTTGCACTAAGGGGTTGAGCATACAAACAAATAAGCGCATGGCAACCTCTGCTTCCCTCTGCGAAGGGCCTATCTTTTACTTTTATGTATTTACTTTTATGCATGAGTCAAAATTTTTCTCTCTATTCCTTTTTATTTTTCTCCTTTGGCAAGCATCATGTGGTGAGGAAAGATCTAGGCACATATGTCTAGTTGAATATGGATAGCATGAGTTATTATTGTTGACATCACCCTTGAGGTGAATACGTTGGGAGGCGAAATTATAAGCCCCTATCTTTCTTTGTGTCCAGTTGAAATGTTTTGCTCATGTGTATGCGGTGAGTGTTAGCAATCATAGAAGACTATATGATGGTTGAGTATGTGGACTTGCCTAAAGGCTCCGATACGTGACCCTTCCTGAAAAGATGATGAATTGTAGTTGCAAAGTTGACTAAGAACATAGTTTGTTGGTTTCTAATAGAGTTTATGCTATATACTTCGATGTTGTGATGAATTGTTACTTATTCATGAGAAGTCTATGATAAAAGTTTTATGTTAAAATTTGTTGCTGTCATAATAATTCACATGATGCTTCTATGTCCGTATTTTGTTTTTATCGACACCTCTCTCTCTCTAAGCATGTGGACATGTTTTTCGATTTCGGTTTTCGCTTGAGGACAAGCAAGGTCTAAGCTTGGGGGAGTTGATACGTCCATTTTGCATCATGTTTACCTACTGTTATTTATAATGTTTTTGTACATAATAATGCTTTTTGGAATAATTCTAATGCCTTTTCTCTCATAATATGCAAGGTACACACAAAGAGGGAGAATTCCGGCAGCAGGAAATCTGGACCTGAAAAAGATACGTCAGGCTACCTATTCTGCACAACTCCAAATGAGCTGAAACTTCACGAGGATTTTTTATGGAAGAAATAAGAAATACTGGAGCAAATAAGTACCGGAGGGGGCCACCCTGGTGAGCACAAGACACCAGGGCGCGCCTGGGCCCCCAGGCGCGCCCTGGTGGGTTGTGCTCAGCCCAGCCCACCTCCGGTGCCCATCTTCTGGTATATAAGTCATTTTGACCTAGAAAAAAGAAGAGGAGGACTTTCGGGACGGAGCGCCGCCGTCTCGAGGCGGAACTTGGGCAGGAGCACTTTTGCCCTCCGGTGGAGCGATTCCGCCGGGGGAACTTCCCTCCTGGAGGGGGAACTCATCGTCATCATCATCACCAACAACTCTCCCATCTTGGGGAGAGCAATCTTCATCAACATCTTCAACAGCACCATCTCCTCTCAAACCCTAGTTCATCCCTTGTGTTCAATCTATGTACCGAAACTACAGATTGGTGCTTGTGGGTAACTAGTAGTGTTGATTACATCTGGTAGTTGATTACTATATGGTTTATTTGGTGGAAGATTATATGTTCAGATCCAATATGCTATTTAATACCCCTCTGATCTTGAGCATGATTATCATTTGTGAGTAGTTACTTTTGTTCTTGAGGTCATGGGAGAAATCTTGTTGCAAGTAATCATGTGAACTTGATATGTGTTTGATATTTTGATGGTATGTATGTTGTGATTCCCTTAGTGGTGTCATGGGAAAAGGACACCGCAAGATTGAACCCAAAGCTAAGCACTTCTACCATTGCAAGAAAATCCAATCCAGTTGGCCAAACCAAACCGATAGTTCGAAGAGAATTACAAAGATATCAAATCATGCATAAAAGAATTCAGAGAAGATTCAAATAATATTCATAGATAAGCTGATCATAAATCCACAATTCATCGGATCTCGGCAAACACACCGCAAAAAGGTATTACATCGGATAGATCTCCAAGAACATCAAGGAGAACATGGTATTGAGAATCAAAGAGAGGGAGAAGAAGCCATCTAGCTACTAGCTATGGACCCATAGGTCTGTGGTAAACTACTCACGCTTCATCGGAATGGCAATAGGGTTGATGTAGAAGCCCTCCGTGATCGAATCCCCCTACGGCAGGGTGCCGGAAAAGGTCCCTTGATGGGATCTCACGGGTACAGAAGGTTGCGGCGGCGGAAAAGTCTTTTCGTGGATGCCTCTGGTGGTTTGGGGATATTTGGGAATATATAGGCGAAAGAATTAGGTCAGGAGGGTCACGGGGGGCCCACAAGGGTGGGGGGCGCGCCCTCCGTCCTTGTGGCCGCATCGTGGCTCTTCCGACTTCATCTCCAACTCTCCTGGTTGTCTTCTGGTCCAAGAAAAATCATCGCGAAGGTTTCATTCCGTTTGGACTCCATTTGGTATTCCTTTTCTGCGAAACTCAAAAACAAGGAAAAAAACAGAAACTGGCACTGGGCTCTAGGTTAATAGGTTAGTCCCAAAAATAATATAAAATAGCATATTAATTCATATAAAACATCCAAAACAGATAATATAATAGCATGGAACAATCAAAAATTATAGATACGTTGGAGACGTATCAAGCATCCCCAAGCTTAATTCCTGCTCGTCCTCGAGTAGATAAATGATAAAGACAGAATTTTTTATGTGGAATGCTACCTAATGTATTTATCCGTGTAATTTCCTTTATTGTGGCATGAATGTTCAGATCCATAAGATTCAAAACCAGATCTAACGAGAGGCTAGATGAATTATTCAAAGCAAAACAGGAACAAAAAGCAAAGAACAAAAATAAAATTGGGTTGCCTCCCAACAAGCGCTATTGTTTAACGCCTTTTAGTTAGGCATTGATAATTTCGATGATGCTCACATGAAAGACAAGAATTGAAGCACAAAGAGAGAATCATATAGCATGTGAAAAACACATCTAAGTCTAACATATTCCTATGCATAGGCAACTTATAAGCAAACAAATTATCAAGGCAAGCAAAAACTAGCATATGCAAGGAAGAAGAAAGGAACATTAGCAATCTCAACATAACGAGAGGTAATTTAGTAACATGAAAATTTCTACAACCATATTTCCCTCTCTCATAATAATTACATGTAGGATCATAATCAAATTCAACAATATAACTATCACATAAAATATTCTCAACATGATCCACATGCATGCAAAGTTGACACTCTTCCAAAATAGTGGGATTATCATCAAATAAAGTCATGACCTCTCCAAACCCACTTTTATCAAAAAATTAATAAGATCGATCAATCTCCAAAGTAGTGGGATCATTAATTCCTAAAGTTGACACTCTTACAAACCCACTTTCAATATTATAGCAAACATATTCATCATGAGGCTTAAATAAATTTTCAAGATCATAAGAAGCATTATCACCCCAATCATGATCATTACAATAAGTAATGGACATAGCAAAATTAGCATCCCCAAGCTTAGGGTTTGCATATTATTAGCACAATTGACACTAATAGAATTTATAATAACATCATTGCAACCATGCTTTTGATTCAAGGAACTATCAAGTACGGGTGCAATAGCAATAATCTCATGTTTAACATAAGGAACTATAGAAAATTCATCCCCATAAGTATTGGCATCATGGCCACAAGAATAGCAAGCATCATGTTTATCAAGGGATATTTCAATCAAATCATCGGAATCATAATTATCTATAGATCCATGCACATCATTATTTTCTTCCAAAGCAACGGTCATTCTCTCAATAAATTCTTTGACATAGGCATTATGAGCATAGTTTTCATAGCAATATTTAAGTATGTCAAAATTTTCAGATTTGTAGAGAGTAATATCATACTTTTCAATCAAAGAAGCAACTTCATAAGCACCCTTAAAAGCGACAAATTCTTCAATTTCTTCGATATCATAGTAACTATAAACACCCTTTTCATAAGAAGATAATATTTCATTATCATTAAACTCACATAGGTAGGGAAGGTGTTTTTTAGGGTTCTTAGAGCAACAAGTAAAATCACAAATTTCATAAAGATTCCAAGCATAGCATAGCAAACAATTTATTTGATTCCGTAAGAGCTTCCCTTTTTCAGACAAACAATGACGCACAAAATGAGCATGCTCATCTAAAGATTTTCTCTCAACTAAACTAGTTGGGGTTTCAGCACGAGCACATATGGATCGAAGATGATCTCAGGTAGAAAACTTTGAGTGGATCCATATCAATAGATTTTTAGCAAGCAAAGATGCAAGCAAATAGAAGGCACATGGAAACACAAGCAAAGATAACAACCGAGCAAAAAAGGCATATGGAAGAAGGGCGAAAGAAAAGGGCGAATCTTTTCGAAAATCGTTTTAGAAGTGGGGGAGAGGAAAACGAGAGGCAAATGGCGAATAATGTAATGCAAGAGATGAGAGTTTATGATGGGTACTTGGTATGTCTTGACTTGGCGTAGATCTCCCCGGCAACGACACCAGAAATTCTTCCTGCTACTTCTTGAGCTTGCATTGGTTTTTCCCTTGAAGAGGAAAGGGTGATGCAGCAAAGTAGAGATAAGTATTTCCCTCAGTTTGAGAACCAAGGTATCAATCCAGTAGGAGATAACGCACAAATCACCTAATACTTGCACAAACAATCAAACAACTTGCACCCAACGCGATAAAGGGGTTTTCAATCCCTTCACGGTTACTTGCAAAAGTGAGATCTGATAGATATAGATAAACAGTAAAGTAAATATTTTTGGTTTATAGATCGGAAAGTAAAAGATTGAAAAATAGTAGATCGGAAACTAATATGATGGAAAAATAGAACTTATATGATGGAAAATAGACCCGGGGGCCATAGGTTTCACTAGAGGCTTCTCTCAAGATAGCAAATTATACGGTGGGTGAACAAATTACTGCTGAGCAATTGATAGAAAAGCGCAAAGTTATGACGATATCTAAGGCAATGATCATGAATATAGGCATCACGTCCGTGTCAAGTAGACCGAAACGATTCTGCATCTACTATTATTACTCCACACATCGACCGCTATCCAGCATGCATCTAGAGTATTAAGTTCGTAAAGAACGGAGTAACGCTTTAAGTAAGATGACATGATGTAGAGGAATTAACTCAAGCAATATGATGAAAACCACATCTTTTTATCCTCGATGGCAACAATACAATACGTGCCTTGCTGCCCCTACTGTCACTGGGAAAGGACACCGCAAGATTGAACCCAAAGCTAAGCACTTCTCCCATTGCAAGAAAAACCAATCTAGTTGGCCAAACCAAACCGATAGTTCAAAGAGAATTACAAAGATATCAAATCATGCATAAAAGAATTCAGAGAAGATTCAAATAATATTCATAGATAAGCTGATCATAAATCCACAATTCATCGGATCTCGGCAAACACACCGCAAAAGGTATTACATCGGATAGATCTCCAAGAACATCGAGGAGAACATGGTATTGAGAATCAAAGAGATAGAAGAAGCCATCTAGCTACTAGCTATGGACCCATAAGTCTGTGGTAAACTACTCATGCTTCATCGAAAGGGTAATAGGGTTGATGTAGAAGCCCTCCGTGATCGAATCCCCCTTCGGCAGGGTGCCGGAAAAGGTCCCTAGATGGGATCTCACGGGTACAGAAGGTTGCAGCGGTGGAAAAGTCTTTTCGTGGCCTCTGGTGGTTTGGGGATATTTGGGAATATATAGGCGAAAGAATTAGGTCAGGAGGGTCACGGGGGGGCCCACAAGGGTGCGGGCACGCCCTCCGTCCTTGTGGCCGCCTCATGGCTCCTCCGACTTCATCTGCAAGTCTCCTGGTTGTCTTCTGGTCCAAGAAAAATCATCGCGAAGGTTTCATTCCGTTTGGACTCCGTTTGGTATTCCTTTTCTGCGAAACTAAAAAACAAGGAAAAAACAAAAACTGGCACTGGGCTCTAGGTTAATAGGTTAGTCCCAAAAATAATATAAAATAGCATATTACTGCATATAAAACATCCAAAATAGATAATATAATAGCATGGAACAATCAAAAATTATAGATACATTGGAGACGTATCAGGTAGCGAGGCACATATTGTATTGTTGCCATCGAGGATAAAAAGATGGGGTTTACATCATATTGCTTGAGTTTATTCCTCTACATCATGTCATCTTACTTAAGGCGTTACTCCGTTCTTTATGAACTTAATACTCTAGATGCATGCTGGATAGCGGTCGATGTGTGGAGTAATAGTAGTAGATGCAGGCAGGAGTCGGTCTACTTGACATGGACGTGATGCCTATATTGCCTTGGATATCGTCATAACTTTGCGCTTTTCTATCAATTGCTCGACAGTAATTTGTTCACCCACGTATTATTTGCCTTCAAGAGAGAAGCCTCTAGTGAAACCTATGGCCCCCGGGTCTATTTTCCATCATATTAGTTTCCGATCTACTATTTTGCAATCTTTTACTTTCAGATCTATAAACCAAAAATATTTTATCTTTTGTTTAGTTTTATTTATCTATCTCTATCAGATCTCACTTTTGCAAGTGACCATGAAGGGATTGACAATCCCTTTATCGTGTTGGGTGCAAGTGTTTGATTGTTTGTGCAGGTATTGGTGATTTGCGCGTTCTTCTCCTACTGGATTGATACCTTGGTTCTTAACTGAGGGAAATACGTATCTCTACTTTGCTACATCACCCTTTCCTCTTCAAGGGAAAAACCAACGCAAGCTCAAGAAGTAGCAATATTTAATACTCCTATCCTCAAATAGAATCATTAAACAAGCAAACATATGCAAACAATGCCAAAACAGGACAGTCTGTAATGGATGAAGAAGTATCCATATTTATTTAACTCAAAAAATTCTGAAAATTTACCACACTGTATAAAAATTAACATATCTTATTGTGAATTTTTTTTAACATTTTATCACATTCTGACTTTTCTCGGGAATTTTTGCAACAGCGACAAACTTTCTGTTTTGAAACAGCAACTCATATACTTGCAAAATAAGCATGGTAAAGGCTATCCTTGCCACTTTTATTGAAATAGAAGATACAAAACATTATTCTAAATAAAAGCAAGTAAATCCTAACAAAAGAAAAATATGCTCCAAGAAAAACTCAAATCATGTGACGAATGAAAATGTAGCTCCAAGTGAGGTTACCGTTAATGTTGGAGACGAAAGAGGGGATGCCTTCCGGGGCATCCCCAAGCTTAGTTTCTTGGATATTCCTTGAATATTACCTTGGGGTGCCTTGGGCATCCCGAAGATTAGGGTCTTGTCACTCCTTATTCTCCTCATATCAATATCTCACCCAAAACTAGAAAACTTCAATCACACAAAACTTAACGGAACTTCGTGAGATAGGTTAGTATGATAAAGAGCAAACCATTCACTTTTGTACTATCAAAGACAAGATTCATAATTGTTATCACACAATTCCTACTGTACCTTATCATTACCACAATTAATATTGAGCAATATAAGCCATAAAAACTATGAAACGAGCAAACTATGCATTGAAAACAGAATCTGTCAAAAACAGAACAGTCTGTAGTAATATGTACTCCAACCATACTTCCGTTACTCCAAAAATTCTGAAAAATTAGGACAACATATGTAATATGTATATAAATAATCTGTAAAAAATTCATATCAAAAGCACAATCCAGTGAATTTTCAAAATTCCTGTACTGAGTGCAAAAGTTTCTGTTTTTCCACAGAATCAAGTCAACTATCATCCACACTATCCCAAAGGCTTTACTTGGCACTTTATTGAAACAAAAGCTATAAAACATGATTAATACAGTAGCTTAATCAAGTGAACACACAAAAACAGTAGGTAAAAGTGTTGTGTTGTCTCCCAACAAGCGCTTTTCTTTAATGCCTTTTAGCCAGGCATGATGATTTTAATGATGCTCGCATAAAAGATAAGAATTGAAACATAAAGAGAGCATCATGAATCACATGAACAGAACATTTAAGCCTAACCCACTTCCTATGCATAGGGATTTTGTGAGCAAACAACTTATGGGAGCAAGAATTAACTAGCATAGGAAGGCAAAACAAGTGCAACTTCAAAACTCTCAACACATAGAGAGGAAACTTGATATTATTGAGATATGTAGAAGCATATATTCCTCTCTCATAATAATTTTCAGTAGAATCATGAATAAATTCAACAATATAACTATCACATAAAGCATTCTTTTCATGATCCATAAGCATAGAAATTTTACTACTCTCCACATAAGCACATTTATTCTCATCAATAATTGTGGGAGCAAACTCAGCAAAATAACTATCATGTGATTGGAAATTAAAATCATGATGGCAAGTTTCATGGTTATCATTATTCAATATAGCATACATGTCATCACCATAATCATCATATATAGGAACTTTGTTGTCATAATCAATTGCAACCTCCTCCCAAATATTGGATTCATCATTAAATAAAGTCATGACCTCTCCAAATCCACTTTCATCAATATAATCATCATAAATAGGAGGCATGCAATCATCATAATAAATTTTCGCATCAAAACATGGGGGACTAAAAATAGCATCTTCATCAAACATAGCATCCCCAAGCTTGTAGCTTTGCATATCATTAGCATCATGGATATTCAAAGAGTTCATACCAACAACATTGCAATCATGCTCATCATTCAAAGATTTTTTGTCAAACATTTTATAGAATTCTTCCTCTATCAATTGAGCACAATTTTCATTTCCATCATTTTCAAGGAAGACATGATAAAGATGAATAATATGAGGCCACCTCAATTCCATTTTTTTGTAGTTTTCTTTTACGAACCGAACTAGTGATAAAACAAGAAACTAAAAGATTCAATTGCAAGATATAAAGATATACCTTCAAGCACTCACCTCCCCGGCAACGGCGCCAGAAAAGAGCTTGACATCTACTATGCAACTTTATTCTTGTAGACACGTGTTGGGCCTCCAAGCGCAGAGTTTTGTAGGATAGTAGCAATTTTCCCTCAAGTGGATGACCTAAGGTTTATAAATCCATGCGAGGCGTAGGATGAAGATGGTCTCTCTCAAACAAGATTGCAACCAAATAACAAAGAGTCTCTTGTGTCCCCAACACACCAAATACAATGATAATTTGTGTAGGTGCACTAGTTCGGCGAAGAGATGGTGATACAAGTGTAATATGGATAGTAGATATTGGTTTTTGTAATAAGAAAAATAAAAAATAGCAAGGTAGCACTTGATAAAATGGAGCACAAATGGTATTGCAATGCTTGAAAATGAGGCCTGGGGTCTGTACTTTCGCTAGTGTAATCTCTCAACAATGCTAATCTAGTTGGATCATATAACCATCCCTCAATGTGTGATGAAGAATCACTCCAAAGTACCTATCTAGTGGAGAACATAAGAAGAAATTGTTTGTAGCTATTCTTTCCGATCGATCTATCCAAGAGTTCGTACTAAAATAACACCAAGTTATTCTTTCTGATCGATCTATCAAGAGTTCGTACTAAAATAACACCAAGTTATTCTTTTCGATCGATCTATCAAGAGTTCGTACTAAAATAACACCAAAGCAAATTCAGATTCATAATACTCAATCCAACACAAAGAACCTCAAAGAGTGCCCCAAGATTTCTACCAGAGAAACAAAAGACGAGAACGTGCATCAACCCCTATGCATAGATTACCCCAATGTCACCTTGGGAATCCGCGAGTTGAGTGCCAAAACATATCTCAAGTGAATCAATATAATACCCCATTGTCACCACGGGTATTCATATGCAAGACATATATCAAGTGCTCTCAAATCCATAAAAGTATTCAATCCGATAAGAACGAAATCTCGAAGGGAAAACTCAATTCATCACAACAAGATAGAGAGGGGAAAACACCATATGATCCAACTATATTAACAAAGCCCGCGATACATCAAGATCGTGCCATCTCAAGAACACGAGAGAGAGAGATTAAACACATAGCTACTGGTACAAACCCTCAGCCCCGAGGGTGGACTACTCCTTCTCAGCATGGTGGCCGCCGGGATGATGAAGATGGCCACCGATGATGATTTCCCCCTCCGGCAGGGTGCCGGAACGGGGTCTAGATTGGTTTTTTGTGGCTACAGAGGCTTGCGGTGGCGGAACTTCTGATCTAGGGTTACCCCGAGGATTTTTGGAATATTTGGCAATGTATAGGGCGAAGAGGCGGTGCGGGAGGCCACCGAGGTGGGGCACAACCCACCAGGGCGTGCCTGGGCCCCCCTCGGGGCACCCCTCTGGTACTTCTTTGGCCCATCCTGGGTCTTCTGGTCCATAAAAATTCTCCAAAAAGTTTCGCTGTGTTTGGACTCCGTTTGATATTGATTTCCTGTGAAGTAAAAAACAAGCAAAAAACAGCAACTGGCACTAGGCACTATGTCAATAGGTTAGTCCCAAAAAATGATATAAAGTTGCTATAAAATGATTGTTAAACATCCAAGAATGATAATATAACAGCATGAATACGTCATAAATTATAGATACGTTGGAGACGTATCAGCACCCCAAGTTATTATCCAAAGAGTAACAAGCAACTAAGATTGGGGATGCCCCGAGTGGCATCCCCTCTTTCTTCTAACGACCATCGGTATTTTACTTGGAGCTATATTTTTATTCGTCACATATCATGAGTTTTGCCTGGAGCGTCTTGTATTATATGAGTCTTTGCTTGTTTTTCTTTTTGTTTTGTGTCAAGTATCCTTGCTGAACACACCTATCTAAGAGAGCCAAAATTATGCTATGATTTGTTAGAATTGCTCTATGTGCTTCACTTAATTTTTTTTGAGCTATGGAATTGCTCTAGTGCTTCACTTATATCTTTTTGAGCACGGCGTGCTTTAATACTTTTGAAGAAATGCTCTCATGCTTCACTTAGATTTATTTGAGAGTTAGTAAATTTTTAAGAAATTCTCTCATGCTTCACTTATATTATTTTGAGAGAAGAAATTTTTTATGCTCATGTTCTTCACTTAGATTTGTTTGAGCTATCAAAAGCAACATATGAAACTAGTCCCAAAGTGATAGATATTCAAGAGGGATGTAATAAAAACTTTCATGAAGATCATTGGATAAAATAAACTTGATTCTTTGTAATAGTTTTGCGATATGATGATAGTGATATGTGAGTCATGTTGATGAGTAATTATGCTTTAGTAAGAATATTGATGTTAAGGTTTGTGATTCCCTATGCAAGCACGAAAGTCTATAGTTATGCAATGAAATTACATCCTACTTGTGGTGCACTATTCGGTGTTAGTTATGCTTAATGCTCGCTTTTGAGATTTTTTGTTTCTTGGTTGGTTGCTTCTAAATCTTTTGCTAGCCTTCCCTTGTACTAAGTGGGATTACTACTTGTGCATCCAAAATCCTTAAACCCAGTTTTGCCATATGAGTCCACTATACCTACCTATATGCGGTATTTCCATGCCGTTCTAAGCAAATTTGTATGTGGCATCTCTAATTTTCAAAATAAATTTCCTTTTTGTGTGCTCGTAACGCTCATGAAACGGTAGGGGGTGGCTGATATTTTTCCATGCTAGATGTGTTATTCTCAAGATGAGTGTTTATTCACTTGTCATTGCACGAGAGTACGGCAAAGGTATTAGGGATGCCCAGCCCCAAAATGAAAAATGAATTTACTTTATGTTGTCAAATAATAAATTCCTTGGAAAGTGTTGGTATGGACAGCACCTGTGGATACGGTTAGCCGTGGAATGTGAAAGTATGGTGGAAAAAGCAATAAACTTTATTTTCTGTTTGGGAACCGCTTATGATATATCTAGCACGGAAAGTATTGGGAACTACTCGATCATTTTCGTTGACAGGAAAAGCATGCCGCCCAAAATGTTTTACCTCTATCTTTTTCCGCTTTGAGCTCTGGCACCTCTACAAATCCCTACTTCCCTCTGCGAAGGGCCTTTCTTTTTTACTTTATGCAATTTTTTTTATTTGAGCCTCCATCTTCTCTTATAAAAGCACCAACTAAGGGGCACTATGATCGTACTTGAGCATTGGGTGTAGCTAATATGCGAGTGTGTTTCATGAATGGATCAATGATTGAGCATAATGGGCTAGGGATAACTTGCTTTAGTGTTGATATTTTGAAAGACATGGCTGCTTGTTGATATGCTTGAGTATTGACATCTTCATGTCAAAACTAGACTATTGCTTCGAATCATATAAAATTCCAAATGTCCATGCTACAGAAGAAATGAATATGTGATGAACATGATAGGCAGCATTCCACATCAAAAATTATGTTTTTACCATTTACCTACTCGAGGACGAGCAGGAATTAAGCTTGGGGATGCTGATACGTCTCCAACGTATCTATAATTTTTGATTGTTCCATGATGTTATATTATCATTCTTAGATGTTTTACAATCATTTTATAGCAACTTTATATCATTTTTTGGGACTAACCTATTGACATAGTGCCCAGTGCCAGTTGTTGTTTTTTGCTTGTTTTTTACTTCGCAGAAAATCAGTACCAAACGGAGTCCAAACCCAGCGAAACTTTTTGGAGATTTTTTCTGGACCAGAAGACACACGTTGGGCCAAAGAAGTACCAGAGGGGGGCTCCGAGGGGAGCACAACCCACCTGGGCATGCCTGGGTTGTGCCCACCTCGGCCGCGTCCCGCACCACCTCTTTGCTCTATAAATACCCCAAAAATCCGAAAACCCTAGGGCAGTCGACGAAACACAATTCCAGCTGCCGCAAGTTCCAAACCCACGAGATCCAATCTAGACACCATCACGGAGGGGTTCATCATCCTCATTGGTGCCTCTCCGATGATGCGTGAGTAGTTCATTGTAGACCTTCCACTACAAAAAAAATACACTTCCGTGATGATACGTGTTTGTCACAGTAGGTCACGTTTTCTGTCATGCATGTACATCCATGATGATTTTATGACAGAATCAAGATAGTTATACCTGTGTTGTCGTAGAAGTGTTCCATGACATTACCAAAATTATCATCACAGAAGTGTCCACTTCCATGACGATAAATGGCGCGTCATGGAAGTGTTTTCGTCAAGGGTAACCGACATGTGGCATCCACCGTAACGGGTCGCCGTTAAGCTATCGAGTCCGGTTTTGGATCCGATAACCCGTTAACAGCCCGGACCAATGAGGATTTTCCATGTGTAAAATTCTCATTGGCCGGAGGAAACACGTGTTGGCTCACCGCTGGGATAGATGTCATCCATTCATTGGACAGGAGGCGCCTATGATACGTCGACACGTGGCATGGCCCAACAGAGGCCCATTCCGGTGAAAAGGTCGGCCCGTTTGACTTGGTCAAAAGGTAATGGGCCGGCCCACGGAAAGCCTGTTAACGGCCTGTTCGTATATAGCCCATTTACGGCCCGCTAACTCACGGCCCGTTACGGCCTATCGGAATTAAGCCCAGTAGCTTCATCTGGGCCGTCCAATATGATTCCAGCCCATTGTAACTTCCGGCCCATGTATGGCCCATGATGTCTTTCGGCCCATACAAGGCCATTTGTAACTCTTGGCCCATTAACGGCTCGTGGTGAATCTGGCCCGCAATGAACAGTGTACCGCTTTATACCCATTAATGGCCCATTATTCCATTGGGCCGTTTCCAACCCGTGTTATCTTTCGGCCTTCTCAGGGCCCATTTATTCTTGGGCTCATTTCCAGCATTCGGTTACTTACGGCCCGTTACTGGCCTTTTTCTGCTTGTGGGCCAAATTCAGCCCGTGGTTACAATCGGCCCATTTGCGGCCCGTTAATCTGTTGGGCCATTTTCATACCGTCATCAAATACGGCCGATTAACGACGGCCCGTTATGGTCGGCCCATGAACGGACGATTCCAAATCTAGCTCGTTTACGGCCCATAATACGGTCTGTTATTGGCCCATGTTTGGCCGATCGATCATACGGCCCGTAGAAGGCCCATTGATGCTACGGCCCGTAGAAGGCCCATTGTTTCTACGGCCCTTAGAAGGCCCATTGTTTCTACGGCCCGTAGGAGGCCCATGGTAACTACAGTAAATATGTAGCCCCTGGTTATTGTGGCCTAGTTTTAAAAAATAGGTTATTGCGGCCACTAGCAAACCACGGAAAAAGAACTGCACTGACTACAAGCAAAAAAATAAACAAGACAACAAGGAAATAAATAAGCAAGCAACTTACGCTAGGCTATCACGGCTATTACACATATTACATCCACTGGGCATCAAAGTTCGCCACCAGTGCAAATATAGGGAACAAAGCAGCATATCATATACACTGGTTGTCAAAGTTGGCGACCAGTGTAAATAAACGCCGCTGCAAAACAAGTCCAGAACTGAAACCACTTCAGAAGAGCTCAAGAAACAATATCCTAAGTACCCATAATGCTGGCAAGATGCTTAGCAAGCTTATTAACTTTCTCTTGTTTGGCGCTTAAATCCTCCAGCGCTTGCTGTTGCACCAGAAAGTATGCATCTGAATTCTGCAGGGACTTCCTCAGTCCTTCAGCTTCCTGTCGCAGCACATCTGATCGATGTCTTTCAACTTGAAGTTGAGACTCAAGAAGACGAACTGATTCAGGCAGCGAGTTCGAAGAGCTTGTGCCAGCAGTAGTGGCCAGTAACTCGAACACTACATCAAGACAGGACTTTTGGGTTCTCTCACTGTCGTCAAGATAGTTTTTATCAGCTTTCTTGGAGACCAACAGGGATGTCTAACTATCTTGAACCTTATCTGCATTACTTCCTTTACCATTGCATAACGGGGTACTGTTCTCCAATATTTTGTCCGCATTCTAAAAGAGAAACAAGCAGACACATCACAGGTTTACCATGTTGTATATGAAACTCATTTTGGTAAATCAGTTCGGTAGTAAAGTGGACAGGATAACAGCATGAAACAAACATATATCTATGTGCCATGGTCACTTTATGGTCTATATCATTCTAGTTTTTGTTGCCAAATCAAGATAGAGACACAGTTCAAATAATATTTGTTCAAGACAAAGCAGAATAGACAGAATATAAGTGTGGGAAACTACAGAGCAATAACAACACTTGTAATGTGCATGACATGAGAACATAATTGTTTATTCAATTGAAACTAAAATCAACATAGAGCAAGTTACAACAGCAAACCAATTAAAGAAACAGGTTTAAAACATACCTGTTGTGCCATTGGAGTTTCAATTCCATCCTTCAAATTTGAAAATAGTTGGTATGAGTAAATACAGTGATGCAAGAGCAAAGGAGTATGAACCATAGCTACAGAACCTGACCTGAGAACAATTCTTCTTCTGCTTTAAGCGTTGAGTTGGGATTCGGAGTGGTGGTCCTCATGCTTTGCGCACTGCAGTTCCCTTACTAACTGCTCGTGTTTGGGTGCTCTGTGGTGGAGACGGTGCTGTGTCAAATGGAACTGGGTTACTATCTGCTGGGGTTGGGGTTAGAAGGGGTGTAGCTGGTTCTCTGTCCAACTGGGTAGGGGTACAATCTGCGAGAGTCTGGGTTATGTGTGGTGGGGCTGGTTCTTGGGCAAGTACAACCGTGGTTCTATCTACATCAACTGGCAGCACTATCTTTTCTGAAGACCGTGTTGTTACTCCCTTAGATACTGCCATCACCCTCTCCAATTCAAATGGCTGATAAACAAGAAAAGTAATTGAATGTACAGACATTGTATGATAGAAGGTGCAATGGATAGTGGGGAATAAAAGAGGGCATGAAATAATTCACATTTATGTTGTCTAACCAAACAGGATAGCATGACACAATTTCACATATATGATGGCTAACTAAACAGGATAGCATGACACAATTTCACATATATGATGGCTAACTAAAAAAGATGGAAAGACATAGTTCAAAATATGATGACTATGTAAACAGGATGACATGATATAACTATATAATGTGTTTATTAAATAGGTTGGCATGCCATAATTCACATACATGCCGCCTATGGAAACATGATAGCATGATATAATTCATGGATAGAATGACATAATTCAAAATATGATGACTGTAAACACTAAACAGGATGAGATGATATAACTATATGATGTCTTTATTAAATGGGTTGCCATGCCATAATTCAGATAGATGCTGTGTATGTAAACATGATGGCATGATATAATTCAAATATATGATTTATATAGTAAGCAAGTAAGCAGATGGCAATGCATATATGATGTAAAAACTAAGCGATGCAAGACAACAAGCATGACATGAGTAATATAACCCTGCCAAGTTTGAGCATAGACCTCAGGGGGGAAATAGGACTGGTCATCAGTCTCTGAATCCTCCTCTGAGGAGCTCTCTATAACCAGCAAGATGTCTGCTTCAGCACATAGCATTGTCTGCTCTGAATACCTTGTTTTTACTCCAGATACTTCCATCACCGCTTCAAATGGCTGATGCATAGGAAGAGTAGTTGAATATACAAACGTTGTCGACAAATAGAACACGTAATACAAAAAAATGATAGCATGATATAATTCACATACATGATGATTGGCTAAACAGCATGGCATTGCATAATTCACATATATAATGCCTTGCAACAAGATAGCATTGCATAATTCACATATATAATGTCTTGCAACAAGATGGCAATGCATAATTCACATATATGGTAATTAGACACTAAACAGGTGGCATTCACACAAAGCATGTCTAAACTAATCAAATGACATAGCAATGCAAGACACCATACGCATGATATGAGTAACATAACCCTGCCAAGTTAGAGCATACACCTCGGGGGGGAAATAGGACTGGTCATCTGTCTCTGAATCCTCCTTTGAGGAGCTATCCGTAACCAGCGAGATATGCGCTTCGTCAGATAGCATAGTCTGCTCTGAAGACCTTGTTTTCACTCCAGAGTTTTCCATCACCGTGTCAAATGGCTGATGCACACGAAGAGTAATTGAATGTACTAACATTGTTGACAAATGTAATACGTAACGAAAAAAAAAGGATGGCCTGATATAATTCACATATAAGATGACTCGCTAAGCAGGATGGCATTGCAAAATTCACATATATGATGCCTGGCTAAACAAGATGGCGTTGCATAATTCACATATACGATGAAGAAACTAAACAGATGGCATTCACACAAAGCATGTCTAAACTAAGCAGATGACATATTTGATGTATAAAGTAAGCAATGCAAGGCACCATATGCATGATATAACCAACATCAGCATGCCAAGTTAGAGCGAAGACCTCAGGGGGTAAATAGGAGTGGTCTTCTCCTTCTGAATCCCCATCAGAACAGTTATCTTCCTCTCGATTACAATCCAAAATGGGTGGAGGGGGGCTGCCTTTGCGCCTACCATGGAGCGACGTCTGCATGAAATTTTATTGCCACGCAAGGCTCGTCTCTTTTGCTCTACATGTTCAGTTCCATTGTGTACAATAACTGACAGGCATAGGAATAAAACATAGTGAGATTATGTAAGGAGTGCATGCAAAAATCCAGAGTGATGGTAGCAACCTGTGGATAGACCCAAAACCAATGATAGCAGGCAGATAATGGCTTCAGTTAAAAAATACAGATAATGGCTTCTTTACTGTTTGTTTCCCACCCAACATGAAACTCATAGTAGACACCAGAGATTAACCAGATAGTAGATAGATACTATTGATTGCGGCCCCGATATGTACCCCACAACCATTTAAAAACTCAAGTTTGACCATTAGTTTGGAGCTGACTTAGAGTCTAATCGGTGAACAGGACGATAAAGTAGCATGTAATATTAAGCGATGCATAACATAAGCAGACACGAAAGAGTGCGACCTCTCTTGCGGACCCGTGTAGTCCTCGAGGTCATCTGCTCGGTTGATGATGGTAATGCAGTTGTCGTGGCTGTCGGCGGCGGGGAAGAAGATCTGAGGCGGCGAAAGACAGTCTGGAGGCCGGATCCCTGCTGTGCTAGACCCTTCTGTCGTTGGAGCAGCTGAGCTAGGGTGGACGATGGCGCAGCAGGAGCGGGACAAACCACACAAGGTTTTCTTTGACAACTATCTATAAGAGAAGTAATTCTGTAAGGGCTCGTTTGAATTGGTGGATTCTAACAACGCAGGGATAGGAAATACACAGTAATAGGATAGGAATGCATGTGCAAAACAGAGAATTTAAAAACACAGGATTTCTACCAATCTGGGTGTTTGGTTCACAAGAATTGGAAGATCACAGGTTGCAAAGAAGCATGGTGAGATTAAGTCAAACCACAAGAAAATGTACGGTTATAATGCTATTATGCTACTATCTCTTAGTCTTGTGCTTCATGAATAGGAATTTGAAAAGGAGGACAAGTGGATATTAAAATTCCTACGGTTTTTCTTTCAAGGAGACACTAAAGGAACAAATCCTATAGTTTTCCTTTGCTCCATTCCTTTGAACCAAATGCATGAATAGTAGTAGCATAGGAAACTTTCGAATTCCTATGTTTTTCCTTCAGTTTTCCTTTCAACCACTGGCGATTCTAGTAGGCAGGCATGAGCAGGGAAAAGCCTACACTCAAAAAATGTTTCGGTGCTACTTCTACTACTTTAGACCCAGGCCACTGCCCTACTAGCTCAACTCCCAGGCTCATCTACAAATGCGCAGCTCAAATGCGCAGAGATAAATAATGATGGAGTTCAAGAGAGTCCATCACGGATAGCTAAGTTGCCTGGTACCTCACTGCTAGTCATATAGTAGGAGAAACTAATCGTATTCCATGTTACTACGTGTGCTCAGTGGACAATATATATATAACATCTCTACTCTTGTAAAAAACCGAGTTGGTGATGATGGTGTGCCTGCCATCTTGTAATATAGACCGTCCGATCTATATCTGACGGATAGAAAGCAAACTATGACAATTTTACAAAAGATACCCGCACCTCTCTCCACATTTACAGATAAGGCCTTGCCTCGTTCATCCTTATCTCCCACAACCTCATTGCTGAGCAATTAAAAAAGGAAGTCTCTGGAACAATCTAGCATGGTGGCCGCTGCCGCCTGCTGGCGCCGTCCATCCCCATGCCTCCGCCCAGTCCGACCACCAGTCACCACCACGCTCCACTCCTCCTCACCTTATCTCTCATCTTTCATTTTTTCGATGAAATTCTCGAGATACCATTTTTTCGATAAAATTCTCGAGATATCATTAGTTTTTACACATGGGATTACTCCTGCATGGGTCAATCACAACAGGTGTTTTGTAAAAAAATGCATCTTGATGTTCCGTGCAATGCACGAGCATCTTGCTAGTATAGAGTAAAAAAGTGATGCAACAAGTGTACAACCTCTTTGGTGAAGCCATGTCGATCTCAGCGTGATTGGGTTGGTCGGTGAGGATGCTCCGGCTGATTTAGCTATCGGAGGAGGGGAAGAAGATCTTAGGCGTCTGGAGATGGAGCCCGGGGTACTGCTCTGCTGTGATGGAGGGTTTCGTCGTTGGAGCAGCTCCGGTGAGTTGTACAACGGCGAGGCTGAAGCAGGACAAGAGAGACAATGTTAACCTGAGTGGAATTCTAATAGCATCTCCAATAGATGACGTAAAATACATAACCACAAAGTGCTAGATGTAAAATACATCAGCCGCTCATCTCTGAACTTAACTGTCGAAACTGAATTTAACTGTCGAAACTGAATTTTGCTGTCGAAACTGAATTTTACTGTCGAAACTGAACGCACTAGTACCAGAAAAGCAGTAGCAGCAGCAGCAGCAGCGCCCGGAGCAGCAGCGCGTGCGAGAGCCGGGGCAGCTGGTCGTGTAGCAGCATCAGGGTGAGGCTACACGCCAGTCGACTGACTTTTTCATCTCTGGTCAGTCGATTTTCCAGCCGTTGGATACGAAATCAAGGGCCTGCAGTTCATCTTCAACCTCCACCCCCCTGAGCCGCCAGCCACCACCGGCCAAACCGCCGACCCCCGCCGCCCGCGGCCGGCGGTGCGCCGCCCCGCCCGCCCCGAAACCACTCCACACCGCCGGTCCGCCGCCGCCCTGGCCATCCCTCTAGGCCCCCTGTGCTGAGCTTTTTCTCCGGTGATCCCCATGCCACCGCCCCACCACCACCGGCAACCACCGCCCCCACCCTGAACCCTAAGATAGATAGTGGGGTACCTCCCCAGTGAGCCCCCCCCCTCCCCGCTGCGGCTGGTTCTTTCCTTAACTCCGGCGACCCCGCCCCCCCCCACCCCCCCACCCCCTGAAATCGAATGACCCAAAAGTCGATTCAGTCGACTGAAGTGTAGCTAAATCAGAGCAGCATCGCAAGCAAGAGCAAGAGCGAGAGAAGCAGCGCGAGCAAGAGCAAGAGCAGACCAGGCAGGGGACCGAGTGCAAGAGCAGAGCAGCAGCGCGAGCGAGAGCTAAAGCAGCAGCAGCTCCTACTAATGTGGACGTCGCCGCCGAGGGAGCGACGCCGTGGAGGAAGTGGCCGGCGACGCCGCCGTGGATGGAGCCGCGCCATGTCGGCTCGGGACCGAGCGCCGCCAGCACCATGAGATCGAATCAAGAAGAAAATGCGGCGATTAGTGTACAACCTCTTTGGTGGCGCCGATTAGGCCTCAGCTTCATCCGAGGAAACGGTGATGATGCTGCTCTTCCAGTGGTGCAGGTGAAGATGGCGGTGTGGGAATGGAGGTGGCGCGAAAGACGAGGGGAACGTCGGGGCAGCTCCTTGGAGGTGGAGGACAGGGTGGCTGAACCGGCAGGACGACAAGATCGATGACGGATCCTCATCCGGTATGGTGGATGAGGGACGTCGAGGTGTTGCTGTGGACGACATCGTCGGGGAAGAGGCTCCGGCTGGGTGGCGGACGGAGGAGGGTGTGGGGCTTCACGGGTTTTCGCGGCCTCGGTGTACGAATGGGTGGGCGGATGGGATGGGAGTGGGGAACCATGGCTTAGGGACGTGCTTGTCCGAAATGTGGGGTAAGTTACGAAAGTACCCCCACCGATTTGAGCTAGGCGGTTCTTTCGGTTCAGGGGTATCACGGGCATTTCACGTGTCGGGATTTCGCAGGAGGTGGGAGTTTTCGCGTGCGTTGTAATTTTGGGATAGCAAGGCGCGGGTTAAGATGGAGGGAGTTTTCGGAGCACAATGAGACAAAGATATATCTTAAATATTTCGGGGTAACAAGGCGCGGGTTGAAATTTCCAGACAAGCCTAACATGTACTATACCAAATCAATTCGCACTTCCGTCGACGAAAAAACAAAAAGAAATCAATTCGCACCACACAAGAGAGTCTAGTCCCGTGTACTGTACCAAATCAATTCGCACTACAATTGCCATTCAAAACTTTGAATTCATGTTATGTTCAATTAAAATATTTCGCTACGTGTATAATGCATGCAACCTGCTACTCAAATGAACGTTTTAGTGCATTCCAAACGTATATACTACCGCTTCAATATGAACTAAATTTGAATTCGTTTCTCTATTTGAATAAGATCTACAATCATGGTTGTTGTGAAGTCAAACCATTTGAATTCATTTCTCTATTTTAATAAGATCTACAATCATCATTATTGTCAAGTTAAACCATCGTTTGTGTATTATCTTCATAGCACGCCACATGATTACTGTCGAGTTAGATATGAACTATGTGTACTATATGAACTCGAACTCGATTTTTTGAATCCACTTTATGTTGATTTCAAATCACAGTACATTTCAAGCTCTAGCTAGATCTTCATAATCTAAACCATGTCTCATATGTATAATGTGTTTATCACATAATGTATGGTGCCCTGCCCCCTACGCCTACAAGTATTTAGATGTGAGTTGCAAACGCCACACATTACCACAAATTCAAATAAAATGTGAGATTGTTCGATATATAGTATTGTTTAGATTGTTCGATATTTAGTTGTAAGCTGCAAACGCCACACATTATCACAAATTCAAATAAAATGTGAGATTGTTCGATGTATAGTATGGTTTAGATTGTTCGATATTTAGCTGTGAGTTGCAAACACCATGCATTATCACATTATGGTATAACATGTGCAAAATCACAGCAGGCGTATCACCGCTATATTCATGCATGCATATGTTTATAACACTATGATCTCCTATTCAAATATATGAATCCACTTTCATATCAAATTATGATCTTTGTTAGTCTCTTACACCCACACAATCCTCTAACCTTTGTAGCTAGCACTAACTTTCTCTCGTGCATGCACACGCCCTCCTCGCCCTCCCCCTCCCTCAGCATTCTATCCATCGCGCACATTCATTTTTTTTCTTTAGGTCGTTCTCCCACAGTCTCCACAACTCCTTTCCGACACACACCGATCGAAAAACCTCTCCAGCGATGTCTGCCTACAACATACACACGCACCTTCCATCTCCTCCTTTTTGTGTCCATGCCTCGTGTCTCTCATACGGTCCCACACACGTGTAAACTCTCGCCCCTCTTTTCATCGATCTCACAATCGCACACTCCTCCCCCTATCTAGCTAGTAGCTAGGCCTCTCGCACCACCTCCTAGCTCCATTCTCTCTGTCTATCCGTCTCGCTGGGCCTTATTTGCCTCTAACAAATGGATGTACACCGATCGATCTCCCGCTATACATATAGCTAGCTAGGTCGTTATAACTCGTTTTTTCCCACGCGTTGATCGATCTACCTCATTAGTTATGTCTCTCCCTTCCCCCGACAAACAACAATTGATCTACCGATCTAGTTAGGTTTGCTTACCAAACACATGGTTCCCCTTCATCATCCATGCATGCGTCCCGACACATCTATCACGCACACGCACACACAAAAACACATCCCCACTCTTATTGATAATATTGCAGTTCTACCCTCAGTTTGTCTAGTAGGCCTCTCCCACCATCTTCGAGAAGCAACTCCATCACCCATCCAGCACTCTACCCCTCTCCCTCCCTCTCTCTCTCTCTCTCTGTCCCAACCTATTTCCCGTCCTTCACTTATGTATGGATGTCGACCGATCTCCCTCAAGACATAGCTGGGTCCCTCCTTCTCAACACATATACGAGTCATTCTACCTCTCTAGTTAGGTCTCTGCCTCCCCCCTCCCCCCCCCCACACACACCGATACATCGAGCACTCTAGTCATGTCTCCCTGCCACACACAAACTTGCCCTGTGCCCTCTGACGTTCCGGTAGGTCAGTCGCCCTATATCTTTGACTTGCACACACACAATTTCGATGGCTCTCTTCATCGATCTCGCACCCACCCACTTGATCCTCTCTTCGACTCTATCGATATCTATGACCCCTCCCTCTCTTCTCGTGGATCGCCCCCTCTATATATGATATAGATAAGCCTATATTTCACACACATTGCATGTGCCAAAATTTTGTTTGAGATACCATCGACACATATTCCCACAAATACATTCACGAAATCACACCCCCCCCCCAACAAAAAACACTCACAAACACACATGCCATCTGTCTAGGTTTGTATCTCTCTCACACACACCCACGTAGGTGGGGGACGTGCACGAAGAGAAGTGGTGCACACGGTGGAGCTCATTTCTGTACGAAAAGGCAGCCCACGTGGTAATTTGACACGTGTACTGGTTGTCCACTTGATGGAGGATCGTCTACCACGGGTGAACAAACAAATTGCGACTTGACGCGTTATGTTAAAAAAAGAGGCAAACCATGTAGGGCCTACCTTAGAGGCAAGGCTCTATACACTGGAGATGCTCTATACGTATTACTTTTGATGTGTCCCATCAACTCGCAGATTAAGGAGAAGCTTGCTTAGTACGCCGTCTCCCCCGCCCACGGGCGCGGTGGCTCGCAGGATGAGGTGAAGCTTGCTTACTACGCCTTACACCCGCTCCCTCGCCCACGCGCGCGGTGGCTCGCTGGACGAGGAGAAAATTTTACTACTCCCTCTGTTTACTCCTCATCCCTACCTTGGTTAGAGAGATTATCATATTGTTTGAAATATATGTCCTTTAGTAGATTTCAATATGAACTACTAGTACATACTCCAAACACTGATGTATATAGACGTATTTTAGAGTGTAGATTCACTCATTTTGCTCCGTATGTAGTCCATACTGAAACGGACGTAATAGTACGCACTCTCCCTCGCCCCTCGACCCTCGCCCACGTGGTGGACGTGCAGCAATTCATTCGGTCTCAGATAGCCAGAACGATATATACTACAGTACCATTATTGCTCGACTTCCCGAAGAGGCGAAGAGCCAAGCGCAAGGTTAATATTTTGGAGATGCCAAGCGCAAGGTTTATAGGAGAACTAGTAGTAGTAGTACTAGTAGTACGTACCAGTGGTACGTACCGTACGAGGAAGAAGGCAACAAGATGTATGTTTTGCATGACAGTCTCTTCTTACAGGACGTGCTAGAGCTAGTGGACCTCATTGTTGCAATGGGACTACTCCCTATCATAGATGGCACGATTCAGAGTGGTGGGCAGCGGGCATAATTCAGAGCTGCTTAGTCTTAAACCCCATGAAGAAGTCCCATCGAAAGGAATAGCCATCCTCTACACGTGCTCCTATGTAAAATGAGTAAATGAGATAAAAAGAGAAAGAAACAAAGTAAAAAAATCACCAGCCTTAGATCCAGCCCTATTGTATCAGTGAATGATATTTCTACGTCGTGATTGACATGGCTATATTATTAACCATGCTACGGAGGTAGAAGCGGATTTTTATTTATTCGCGGAGGTAGTAGCGGATGGATATTCAACGAGGAGTGAAATGATGGTTGCTTCCTCGGTCAAACATAGAGAAAGGTGGGCCTCGTGATTTCACGGCTTATTAGTCATTATTACTGCCTATACTCTTTGCCCATATATAATAACCGCGTGGTAGTACAGTAGTGGGCTATACTTTTAATAACCATGCTCGAAGAGAAGAGGTGCATGCACCCACGCACGTAGTGTACTAGTAGCACTCTTTGCGTCTTTTGCGTCTTCCCCAACCACACACGTGACACGGTGGAGCTCATTTCTGTAGGATGATGCATCCCACGTGATAATTTGACGCGTCTAGTAGTAGTTACTCACTTATAAATAATGGAGGGTCGGGAACCACGCATGAACGGTGCCGCGTCATTTATAAATAAAGTTTTTTTTCTTCAGTGGCACGTACGCAATATAAATAGGTTCATATGGAGAGAAAAGGAAACCTCTCCACTATATACATAGCCAGGACGAGCCTACACGATTGCTTGCTGGGGTTGCTCTCTTCACACTCTCTCGCACAAAACGACTGTGGCCACATCTCTAACATCCGGGCGGATCATGTCCGCCGGGGGAAGGGGTGGATGCTTAGTGTAGATGCGGTCGCCGTCGCCGACGGTGAAAACCCACTGTCGTCACGTCCCGATCAGGGGTCCCCGCCGTTCTCTCTCACAAAGCCGGTGAGGTTTCCTTCGTCCCTTGCTCACTGCCGCGACGTGGGCAGTTGCCGCCTCCCGCCGCCCTCCTCTAGGTTGAGCTACGTCCCGACATCCCTCAGGTACAACTTCCTTACAGCCGGCTTGCACCACTGCCCCAGCTGCCCACATCACTCCATGTGGATATTTCTCTACTTCTTTGCCTCGCACATACCTCTACTGGCTTCTACGTACTGTATTTGTGATGAGTTTATGTCTCATCAACTAGTCCCAGTAATCTTATTCTAATCATGCTTCTTCAATTTCTTTGCCACAGGGATGCTCATCTCGATTTTGGTGAAACTGCACAAAATGATCCGATGGTCAAAGGGTTGCAAACTTCATTTCTTCGGAAGCTTCAATGTTACCAGCAAATTAAAGCCTGGTTAGGGTTTACGGTTCAAGGGCTAGGGACTGCATGGATCGTTTTTTTCTTTAGCTATCTATGTTCCAAAATAAGTGTCGACTTTAGTAGTAGTACAACTTTGTACTAAAGTTTGCATAAAGTTGAGACACTTATTTTGGAACGGAGGGAGTACATATTGGCTATGATCTATCAATCATTGAGATGCAATAGCATGCATGTTAGTCGCCTTTGCATTTGATGAAATATTGCAACGGGGCAACCTTGGACGCAAGATACATGAAACAGAAGTTGGAAGCTTCATAGCATTGTACAAATTTATCTCGCTGAGAAATTACAGTATGTACTATACTAGTAATATGTAAAGAGTTAGGTGTCGCACGGTGTCCAGAAAATATGGTGATAGTGTGAGGTGGGCCATGTAATCACTGAGCCTGCGTGTTTTCACTGCTTTCGCACTCCTCTGCTGTAAGAATGGAGAAAATTGTAATCTAGTACCTCCTTTCGCCGAAGCGTGGGACATCCAGCAGTCGTACCACCTCAGTAATAATGACCAATGAGCCGTCAAATCACATAGAGCCAGCAGTCAGTTGGACGGACGAAGCAACCATCACTCTTGAATCCGCTTCTCCCTTCAACGCAGGCGCCAGTGAGAGGTCACGTCCGCTCTGCCCGAGCATGAATGCGGCACCGATTCTTTGGAGCGGCGCTGACCGTTTCGGGCGGGAAGCACGCGCGGGCGATGGAGGGGCTTTGGGTGGGCCAGGCTGGTCAGGAGCGGGCGTGGCAGCTGTCCCGACCGGACGTCCGGAAACGAGAGGATGCACCGACTCTCGCGGCTAAATCATACACTACACACCATCTCTCTGTAGGAGTAGGTCGATGTGTCGCTCTCTCTAACACACACATGTTGTTAAACACACACACACACACACACACACACACACGCACACGCACACGCACACACAGGTTCATAGAATAGGAATATCGTGAGAGTGCGAAGCCACAGGAAGTGAGATACAAATGGAGTACGTACAAGAAGAGAAGAGGTGACGAATATTCCATCAAACCTGAACTGAGGAGTAGTACTCCCTCCGTCTAGGTGTTAAGTCATCTTACGAAAATCAGATATTCCCAAAATGTTTAGGCGTCGTCCATTAACTTCGCATCTCAATCCCCTCCTGGCCTCGTTGCTAGCGAGCGTTGTTACTTACTCTGCCTTGTTATCTCTCCCGGAAACCCAATGCATGGAGCACAACTACGCGTTGATCAGTCAAGAAATCAAAGTCGGCTTGCATGCGAGTTAATACGTGGCCCTGCATGGTAGCTAAAATGGCATCTCTTAGTTGTTGTGATTAATTGTTGCGTTTAGAGACAGAAATCAGGGCTTTGATTGGAGGAAGGACCGGTCAAGTTTCTCCTTCTCCTCCAATCTGCTTGCACCTTGGTCCCACTGCACCTTCTAACGTGACTTACACCTAGACGGAGGGAGTAGTACGAGATACGGTGACACACTGACTTAGGTCGAATACAAGTGCCCAAAATTATTGGAAGAGAGCAAAGTGTACAAACTAAATAATTAAAAGAGTAAAATGCACTGTTGGTCATTGAACTTATCGTATAAGTCACTTTGGTCACTGTACTCAAGAATACGGTCGATACGATCACTATATACGTGATGAGGTGATTATACGGTCACTGTGAGATCATATAGCTCTGTATTCATCCATTTTGACCAGTCAAAGAATCCTCCTGGCACCTTGTCAGATCAGTTTTTTCTCTCTGTCATGCGGGTCCTACCTGTCATTGGGTGGAAGAAAGAAGTTGAATGAAAATAAAAATAAGCACGGGGACGTGGTTCGAACCCTAAACCTCACGCTTTATATGGGCAAACAGGCTAACCAGCTACACCAACCTCCAGTTGTGATTAACTAGTGGCAAATATAGTTTTCTACCTTTAGTAGCGGCACACGCATGCAGCGCGCAGCTTGCAGTGCATGCACACACACTAGCACGGACTCAAGTCGCATGCTGGCCTCTATTGCCGCAAGTTCGTGCAGTACCTCGCCTGTTGTCCGCCGTTCCCGTTGTAGACCCTGCCACCTGAGGTCGTCGACCCGTTGCTCTACCACTACGCCAAGTCCGAGCTCTCGCTGCTTGTGGCGCAACGCATACGAACTCCATCTGCGTGAGATGACATGGCCATCAATGATGATTATGATGACACCCACACTAGGTCGCTCTACTTGCCTTGTGCGCACGATTGCCGTGCGGCTGCCGAAGTACGACCCTGCGGCCTCAACTTCGTCGCCGGTCGCCGGTGTGTGCGTGTTGTGTGCTAACTAGTGTGTGTCTGCCCGCTGCGTGCTAGTGTGCGAGTGCATGCATGCGTATTGTGTGCATGTTATAATAAGGATTCACTTAAAATAGTAGGTGAGCGAACAGAGGGATCAATTGGACAGTGTTCACGAGCAGTAGCGAGATGTGTGAGGTAAGATACACCGTTGGCGCTTTTAATTTTTCTTATTAATTTGTTTGTTTCACCCTCTGACTGGTGGGACCCAATGTACTACGTGGAGAGAGGTAAGGTGACTAAGGCTGCATTATTTCTGTACTACCAACACTGCTTTAAATCCCAAAAGACCTTACCACCAAAGCCACATGACACGATTATGATTTAAATCCCAATGACTCCCACGCAAAAAAAACACGGCATGCTTGTCACATGAATGCAGGAATGTATAAAAGGTTATTTTCCTCTCATTAAACATAACATGAGGGGCTCATCAAACTTGAGGTCTCGGGTTCGATAACCGCACTTGATCATAATTTTGTTTTTGTTCGACTTCTTTCTTCCACCCAATGACAGGTAGGCCCCGCATGACAGAGAGAGAAAGTGATCTGGGGCGGTGCCAGGAGGATTCTTTGACTGGTCAAAATGGATGGATACGGAGCTATACGATCTCGCAGTGACCGTATAATCACCTCATCACGTATACGCTGCAGCCTCAGTGCTTGTTTTCTAAGGTTTGCACTCTTCACACTCTCTCCCCACTATATATATACACGCTAGAGCCTCAGCGCTTGTAGTTGCTCTCTTCACACTCTCTCACCCTCTCCAGATCTAAACAAGACTTCGTTGGCCTCTCTCTCTCTCTCGCTCTCTCCCCTCACTGCTGGTCAAAGAGCCGATAGGATCCGTCCGCCGGGAAGGGAAGGAGGCTTAACGCTGTCGCCGTCGGCGAGGGAGGGAATCCACTACCGGCGCAGCTGTTCTCTTTCACCCAGCGGCGGCACGAGAGGGCCTCCGACCCCTTCTTCCTCGCCGCCGTACATAGTGTGGGCAGAACGGCCTCCGGTCGCCCACCAAACCACACCCCAAGAACCTTAAGGTATAATTTACTTATTCCACATGCATTGCTCTAGCTGCATGTGGGCTTTTTCCGCTTCTGCACTCGAATCTAGGTGTTGGATCAAACAGGAAAGTAGTGGGGAAAGTTGTATAGCATGAATCTAGGACGTGGTTCAAAGAGGAAAGGAAGGGGGGGAAGTTGTATAGCATGAATCTAGGACGTGGTTCAAAGAGGAAAGGAAGGGGGGAAAGTACTAGTACAGACTGGCTATCCAGCACCTACGTTGGTTGAAAAGGGAAAACAATGACAAACGCAGTACGCACATCTATAACGAACTGATCTTTTTGTTTTGGGGGACAAGGCTGTAGAGTTTGAGCAGGACTAGATTTGCTGCCCTCACATAGGGAAAGGTGTCTAAAGATAACAAAACTGGGACCAACACAAATATGCTCCTTGGTTGTTTGTTCTTTGTTGCAACAGACTGTGCATCACCCCTTTATACATCGGTAGATGCACATGGTGCTGGTGCATCCACTGTCCCGTGCAACTCTTTAGCTGTTGTTAATCTAAGGCCTTGTTTGGTTAAAAAGTCCTAGGACTTTTTTTAGTCCCAACTAAAAAGTCCCTAGTCCCTACCTGCTTGGTTCCAGGGACTAAACATGGACTAGAGGTTATTAAATGACATGCTAAAAGACCATGTTACCCCTAGTAATGAACTAATAGAGATAAGGTGCGATGCGGGGCAGGGGCAACTGTTGGAAAAAGTCCCAAAAAGACTTTCCCTCAGGGTCTTCTTTCTTCAGTCCCAAATGCCCACTTTTAGTCCCTAAAAGTCCCTCTTGTTTGGTTTAGATGGGACTGAAATGGACTTTTTTTTAGTCCCTACACCTAAAAGTCCCTGTAAACAAACACCCTCTAATAATGCCACTGGAAAATTGATGCAATGCCACAGTTAAAAGCAAATTACATGTTTAACGAATTTTATTGTTAATATAATCTCTCTATTAATATGAATCAATGCCACCGTTTGAGAAATGCTACTGTCTTGCTTTCTTTCCCATTTAGATAAGTTAGATGCTTCTTTTTGTTGGCTTCTGTGTCATCCACCGTTATAGACCACTAGTTGTTTCCTTTGCACCTCTGTGTAAATAGGGTTATCTACTTCACCTCGTTGCTATTGGGACCTTTTGTTGCACTGCACAAAACACTTTTGTTTTAAGAGTGTTTTGTGCAGTTCAACCAAAATGTCACACCGACAACGTTGCTTGATTGCTTGATCTTAGTGGAACTGCACAAGAGGAGATCTGACTTCCTATCCGTGTTGGTAAATTTGGTTCAGATCTTCTTCTTGGGAGTTGTTTGAATTCCACGTCATGAGAGGTCAGTACTAGCCTTCTTTCACATGATTGTGCAGTGTGCTTTCATATGTTGTGCTACTTATACGGTAATTTTGCTTGATTTTAGTGAACTGCACAAATGGAGACAAGACTTCCAATCTGTATGTGCACCGTAGTATCCCATTGAGGTAAGATAAGGATATTTCACAACTGTTGGCCTGTATTTTGCCACTTTCATCAGAAAATTAATGTCGTTGTTTAGTGCTATACTTGTGCTCCCTAATTGACATGCCAAATCTTACATTGAAGGCGAAGCTTGTCTGTTATTGAACCAAGTGATGAAGGGGAAGAACAAGCGGAAGAAAAACAAAAATCAACTCCCGGTGCTGTAATCAAGCACTGGAACTGTGATGACACAAGTAATGATATAGTTTTGCATCTTAATTTATTGCTATGGCTGGAACAAGCAATTGTTTTGCCACTGATTTGATGCCACTCTTAATGTAATATGTAATTATCTCTACTTGTGCAAACAGGGATCTTCTTTGAAGATAACATATATTTTAGTGGAACTGCACAAGAAGATGTTGGAAACATTAAACTAATCGAGGAGTATATAGTAAGCATGGCAACCATAGTAGATAACAACAGATGGTTCCGGAGAAGTGCTTGATCTGTATGCTCTACATAATAAGCCTCCTGACAAAGGTTGGTACTCGCCCACGGATTTCATCCATATGATTGAGCTTTGTCATCTCTATTGGTGTTGTGCTACTGTTTAGATACTGTCATGAGAAAGTGGTATTGTCCTTGAGAAGTGCTTCATCTGTGCTGTTTTAAATATTTCCTTTCCTTTTTTTCGAGCAAACAGCGATGCTAGCATTTAGTTGCCCTCTTGTCTTTGCACAACAGGATCATCCTCCTCTGAAGAAGAATATGGAGTACATGAAGTGCCTAGTTCCGATTATGCCAGGATAAAGAAGCCAAGCCTCTCTTCTTAAGAAGGGAGCAGTTGAAGGATGGTTACATTATTGCCCACAAGAACAAACTAACTTCAGCTCAGAAGGACTCATGGATCTCCATCTTTGTTGCTGTGATGGCCAATACAATGTTGTCTTAGGATTCCTTCCGGTGAGTTCCATTTTTTTAAATGTGTGCTCTGCATGGATCATGTAGGTTGCCTGTTTAAACTGTCAATTCATAGTACAGTTTGCTTTATACTAATCACTTTTTTGTATTTGTGCAAACAGTGGTGCTCAGCTTGATTTCAATGGGAACTGCACAAAATGTTCATGAATACATCGAATCATTCATTTCCACCACAAGAAAGGAGGTGCCGATATGTTCAAGGCGTTGCAACATATAAAGGTGAAATCATACAAGCTACGCGCGAATTTGGTTGATTTTGGTGGAACTGCACAAAAAGAACAGCTGGTTTATTTAGCACGAGGTGCCATGTCAATGTCCGAACTGATGGCAAACCCTGCCCATTCCACAATCGTAGGCATTTGATATTTTGGAATGGGAAAACCTTGTCAAAGTTTGCTCATTGATGTACGCAAAACAACATGCATTTGACATTTTGGAATGGGACAACCTTGTCAAATTTTGCTCATTGATGTTAGCAAGAAGACATGCGTTTGATATTTTCAAATGGGACGCCCTTTGCTGTCAGCAGCATCGATCGATTTTTCTTTACTCTTTAATTGTGAAGTAAATATTGGCTCTGACATGTGAATCGCTGAGATGCATAATCATCGATTGTTTTGAATGTTCCCTATGAATTGACAGGCAAGTGTGTTTGATTGCAATGTACAGGAACGCTAAAAAGCTGCTCAAACTCTTTGTACTCCCTCTATTCCTTTTTACTTCGCATATTAGATTTCTTTCAAGTCAGTTGATTTTACATTGTGAATGTCCATACTTTTTTCTATAAGATTGGTCAAAGTAGAGATACTTTGACTTCAGACAAAACTTATATGCAGACTAAAAAGGACCGGAGGGAGTACATGCGAAACTACTGCAAACGAGGTGATCACCCTGGGAATAATGCTAGTACGTATTGTTTTGCATGTTCATCCAATGCCAGTGATACAAGAACTCAAACTAATCGAACTAAATTCATTCATACACGGTCGGATTTCATATAAACATGCCGGATTTCATTACATTTCATACATTCTTCAACTAAAAAGGGGTGCGCTGGAGGTATAATTAATTAACCGAAGCTACCCACCCGTGTCCGGCTGAGCCGAACAGAAGCTTCTTCTCCAGCGCAGCTCTCCGACTCCACGTCGCCGCCAAGAAGCTAATCGGCCATCAATGGTCAACCCGCCTAGCTTGGTTTCAACCGGTGGGTAGCAGCGGTGGCCTTACTTGGACCCGAGCGGCGGCGACCTACCGTGTTCTACTCTTCCTCGTTTTCTGTGTGGTGCGGCCTCGTTGGCAGCGGGGCGGGGCCTCGACGGAGACGGCGATGTCCTCTGTCTCGTTGCCAGCGGAGCGGCGCCTCGGCGGAGCGGGGAAAATCCTCCCCCTCGTTGCCGGTAGGGAGGGGCCTCGGCTGAGCCGGTGATGTCCTCTGCCTCGTTGTTGGCGGGGCGGGGCCTCGGTGGAGTAGGGCCTCACCGAAGCCGGCGAGGTCCTCCGCCTCAGTGCCGGCGAGGCGGGGCCTCGGCGGAGCCGGCGATGTCCTCTGCCTCGTTATTGGCGCGGCGGGGCCTCGGCGGAGCAGGGCCTCGCGGAAGCCGGCGTAATCCTTCACCTCGGTGCCGGTGGTGTCCTCTGACCTCTGCCTCGTTGTTGGCACCGCGGGGACTCGACGGAGCGGGCCTCGTCGACGCCAGCGGAGCGGGGACTCGTCGGAGCTGGCATTGTCCTTTGCCTCGTCCTCGGTCTCGCCAAACAGCGCCTCGCCCGCTTCATCACCCTCATTGTAGGCGGCCGCAGCCTCCGCCACCCGCATGCGGTACCGCCAGCGCTCGAGGCGGCTCTCGCGGGCGGAGCGGTACGAGTGGAGCAGCGCCTCCTGCTCCGCGGCGATCTGCTCCTCCGCCTGCAAGTGCTCCTGGAGGAGATGGTGGTTGTAGGCGGCGTCGGCCTGCGCCTCCCGGAACTGCTCCTGACGCTTCTGCCTCACCGTGTCCATGTATTGGGCACGGGCCTCGTCGATGGTCATGGTGCAATGCACCGGCGAGGATGGCGCGGAGGAGGGGGTTGGCGCCGGATCGTCGACTACCATGTTCTCCATTGGGACGTCGTCGTCCTCCGGCTGCCTGCCGGCCAGCCAGTCGGCAGCAATGGCTGCCATCTCCTTGTGGTCCATCGTCCGCCCGTCCCGAAGAGCGCTGGAGCGCAAGGAAGCCATTGTGGGCAGTATAGTGGTGTGGACACGAGAAAGGGAACGGAGGCGGATGACTGCGGCTATGGCCGGCGCAGCAGTTTATATAGCAATGGTGGGCGGCGGAGGGACGGACGGGTGGCGCCGGAGTAGCCGCCTCGGCAACCGCGTATCATTAATGTGGGCGGCAGACAGACGGACGGACGGCACTTGTGTCGTTTGAACGCGGAGCAATCGCCTGCACCGGGAAGCGGCGCGGGCGGCGCTGACCGTTTCGGGCGGAAAGCGCGCGCGGGCGAGGGAGGCATCTGGGTGGGCCAGGGCGGTCAGACTCGTGCTTGGCAGCGAGTCGGTCCAGCAGCCGGACATGCTGGCTCGCCAGCGAGCTCGCCGAGCTGAGCGACGACAATCAGACGATGGACGTAGCTTCCGACCAGGAGCCGGCGCCACTGTCCAAGCCGGTTCATGACATGTTCACCATAGAGCAGGTGCGGCCGCACTTCGACGCCCTAATGGTGGAAGAGCTACCAGCGCAGGAGGACCTGTGCTGCAACCTTCGTCTCCTCAACGAGCACCGGCGAACAAGCGAACGACAATGCCGTGGCGGACATGTGGCCCTATGATCCTGGCTTCCTGAATGAGCAGCGGGCGCTGTATCAGACCATCTGTAGGGCCCGCGAGGCCCTCTCCATCGTCGTTCGAGTTGTTGTGCTCATCGTGGCGCCGCCGTCTCGCTTTGTCAACATGGTCAAAGGACATGAGGAATGAGGAGATGACTTTACTTGAAGAGGATGACAGTGGGGACCCACCAGGGCCATTGCCGCACGTACGCAAGTGCCTCCTTATTATATATAACTATACTTTTTTTTGCTTCCTCCTGGTTTCCTGACATCACGGTCCCACACCATTGTCAACCTATGTAGTCAATAAACGAGAGAATTGCACAAGGAGCGGCTGACAGCTGGGACCAAGCAGCTCGAGCAGTATTTGTGTTTTTGAGTTTTTCTTGAGCGATGTTTTTGTTGTTGTTCAGAGAAGAGCAGGGTATTAACTGGGCGGGCTGTGGCCCGTCTAGCCCAGGACAGATATCCAGCCCAGATATTAATTTTTTTCAAGCTGAAAATGGCTAGCCCAGCTATACTTTTTTTTGAGGAATACCCAGGCAAGGTCAACTTGTTATTCTCCGCCCCGCTGGACTGCAAATCTTTCCTAGGAGGGATGCATTAGACTTAACAAGAAAATGGGCTTTAAGAAATAATAAATGGGATGTAATTATAAAAACTAGGCAGTAACTATAAAAAATGCACCAAACACGTAATTAGTTTTAAAAATATTATTTTTGGATTTTGAAAATTTTAATTTCATTAATTGTTGCGCGTGCAATATTTCATTGGATTTTTACATAATACAAATTTATTTTAAAATTATTTTTAATCTGACTAGAAATTTCGGGATAAAAATATTTCGAATCCCATCAAAATGTGAGAAATTTTATTGAATTCTGTTTTGAGCGGTTGGTTGAAATTATTAATCATTGTCCTAGCTAGAAAATGGGCTGTACTTTTAACAAACTGTAAATGGGATGTAGTAAATTCCATTAGAATCCAAAAATTGGATGTACATTCTTACAAATCGCAAATGGGCTATATGTTCTCTGCCACACACTTGTGGGCCTACAAAGTTGACGCGTCCCCTCAAAAAAAAACTAAGTTGATGTGTATGCAAGGCTTTGTCAACTTATAGTCAACACACGGTTCTAGCAGTAGTGGCCGTTGGATGTCCATCCAACGGATGTCGTGCTTCTTCTTCAATCTCGGATATTCTTATTTCAGCCGCCCAAAAAATAATTCCTCCCCCTGACATCTGGGGCGCACCGTTTCGGAGGCTGACCTGTGGGCCTACTAAGTTGACGCATACCATGGGCTTTGTCAGCTTAGTCAATATAAACGATTCTAGCTGCAGTGACCGTACGATGTCCATCCAACGGCCGTCGTGCTTCTTCAACCTCTGGTCTTCTTGCTCCAGCCGCCCAAACCAGCACCGGCCGTGCCGCCTGCTCCTGCCTCCCGTGTCCGGCTGTGCTGCCACCGCTGGCCATGCCATCCCTCTATACTCACCCACACCTCCTGTTATTCTCCGGCGACGGCAGCCTCACACCACAGCCGAAGCAGTCAACCCACATACTCCCCTCCGCGTGGGCATCCACTGCCGCGTCTTCCCCGCCTCCGCGTCGTTCCCTTCCTAGGCCTCGCCGTCGTCCACCGCCTTGGTGTTCTCGACGTGGCGTGGTCAACGTGGTCAACGAAGGACAGCCATCGGAAGAGGACTTTAGGCGGTGAGGCTGACAGCTGGACCCACCAGCTACATCTTCGAACACAAAGAAGTGCCTCCTTATTACTCACAAAATAAAAACGATTCCTCCCCCTGACAGCTGGGACCGAGCAGCTATATCTTCGCACGCAAGGAAGTGCGTCCTTATCCTCCCTGACCGCTGGGACCCACCCGGTCAAAGCATACGTAGCGTTGTCTGTCTGGTCGCGAACGTGCACGTACATACTGGTCGATCGGTCTCTCTGCAAGTATGAACCGTGGCCGAGTAAGTAGCGGCACGTGTCGTTGTAGAGCACCCGACATAGCAGTTCACGCAGTCCTGTCTAAGTCCTGTACACGTACGTACAGGCATAGGGCAAAAAATATGGCCACGTATGTACATACGGGCTGGGTCTCGAGCGCGTACTCGCGCATATATATACGGACGGCCAGGGCTTGTGTACATGGAGAGGCAACGAACGGCAGCAACGGCGTCCTGTTCATCGGGAACCGAACCGGCTGGGTCGGAACGAAGAAACAGTGTCCTGTTCATCGGGAGGCAACCGACTGGGTCGGAATGCTTCGTGTTCATCGGGAGCCAACCGGCTTGGATGGAACAGCCGATCGAAACGAGGCCTGGCGTCCCGCAGAACGGAGGAAACAGCCTTGTGTTCGACCAGCCACGGTCGAAACGGGATCCTGTTCATCGGGAGGGGTGTGGCGTACCGCAAAACGGAGGAAACAGACTTCTCTTGGACCTCCTACGGTCGAAACGGGGTCCTGTTGATCGGGAGGGGTGTGGCGTACCGCAAAACGGAGGAAACGGACTTGTGTTGGAGCGCTACGGTCGAAATGGGGGTCCTGTTCATCGGGAGGGGTGTGGCGTACGGCAAAACGGGACTCCACGGGATATTGTTCATCTCCACCGTCGACTGCCTCCACGGGCTACTGTTCATCCATCATCGACCTCCTCCAGCCTCCACCTGTGACTGTTCATCCAGCCTCCACTGCTCCTCCACCGGCTACTGTTCAACCAGCCCTCTCCACGGGGTCCTGTTCAACCACCCCTCCATGGGCTACTGTTCATCCAGCCCTCCACCGGCTACTGTTCAACCAGCCCTCCACGGGGTCGTCCTGTTCATCCAGCCCTCCACGGGGTCCTGTTCATCCACCCCCAGCCGGCTCGATCGATCAGGGTCCTGTTCATCCAGCGGCAACGGCCTCTACTACCACGGGATCCTGTTCATCCAACCCCCCACCAGGAACTATTCATCCAAACCCCCCCAACAACGCTCACTGTTCATCAAGGGAAGGAGGCAGCAGGGTTCGATCGGCTTTAGTTAGCAGCAGTAGCGAAGGAATCGCTCGATCGGGTTCAGTTAACAGCCAGATCGATCGATCGCTCGGGTTCAGTAATGCGTAGCCTGCAGTGTAATCGCTCGGGTTCAGTAGGCGAACGCCTCGCTCGGGTTCAGTTAGAGCCCAACGCCTCGCACCCAGGCGCGTACGTGTACGAGAGAAACGCGCATCGCTCGGCCCCCGACCACCCACCGTAACCGGGAACTCCTCGATATTTTCCTCGCCCTCGCTTCTACCACGGTTTTTTCCGTCATGGACGGCCCAAAGAATGTCATGCAGCTGCGTCTCCGGTCCGCCCAGGACGAAAAGCCCATTTTCTGTCATGATTTTTTGTCATAGAAGTAGGATCCCACCACATCTATGATGATACCGGGTTTTGTCACAATTATCATCATAGAAGTGTCATAAGCATGACAGAAAAAAAATTCGTTCGGCCCAAAATGTCACGGATGTGTCTTTTTTTTGTAGTGTTCGGGTCCGTAGTTAGTAGCTAGATGGCTTCCTCTCTCTCTTTTGATTCTCAATACAATGTTCTCTTGGAGATCTATTTGATGTAACTCTTTTTGCGGTGTGTTTGTTGGGATCCGATAAACTTTGAGTTTATGATCAGATCTATTTTATCCATGAAAGATATTTGATTTTTAATCTCTTATATGCACGATTGCTTATAGCCTCGTATTTCTTCTTCGAATCTTTGGTTTAGTTAGGCCAACTAGATCGATTTTTCTTCCCATGGGAAGAGGTGCTTTGTGATGGGTTCGATCTTACGGTGCTCAATCCCAGTGATAGAAGGGGACATGACACGTATGTATCGTTGCTATTAAGGATAACAAGATGGGGTCTATTCCTACATGAATAGATCTTGTCTACATCATGTCATCATTCTTATTGCATTACTCCGTTTCTCCATGAACTTAATACACTAGATGCATGCTGGATAGCGGTCGATGTGTGGAGTAATAGTAGTAGATGCAGGCAGGAGTCGGTCTACTAATCTTGGACATGATGCCTATGTAATGATCATTGCCTCGATATCATCATAATTATTTGAAGTTCTATCAATTTCCCAACAGTAATTTGTTTACCCACCGTATGCTATTTTTCTCGAGAGAAGCCACTAGTGAAATCTACGGCCCCTGGGTCTATTCTTTATCATATGTGCCTTCGAGGTCTATTTTTATTCGCTTTTATTTTCTGATCTATTATTCCAAAAACCCAAAAATACCTTGTTGCAAATTTTATTTATTTTATTTCGTGTTTCCACGAGATCTATTTATCCAATCTACTACAAATCAATCTATCTTTTAACCCAGGAGGGATTGACAACCCCTCTTACGCGTCGGGTTGCAAGTATTTGTTCTTTGTGTGCAGGTACCGTTTATATAGTGTTGCGTGGTTCTCCTACTGGTTCGATAACCTTGATCTCATCACTGAGGGAAATACCTACCGTAGCTGTGCTGCATCATCCCTTCCTCTTTGGGGAAATACCGGCGTAGTTCAAGCCGCATCAATGACTTCCAGGACAGGATTACCATACCACTCTGGTGTGGTACGTGTTCAGGTCGACCTACGAAGTTCGGTAGTAACTTGATCTGAAGTTTCATGATCATTATCATCAACTTCCTCTCTAGTTGGTGTAGGCACCACGAGAACGGTTTTCTCTGATGTGCTACTTTCCAATTCGAGAGAAGGTACAATTACCTCATCAAGTTCTACTTTCCTCCCACTCACTTCTTTCGAGAGAAACTCCTTCTCTAGAAATGACCCATTCTTAGCAACAAAGATCTTGCCTTCGGATCTGTGGTAGAAGGTGTACCCAATAGTTTCTTTAGGGTATCCTATGAAGACGCACTTCTCCGATTTGGGTTCAAGCTTATCAGGTTGTAGCCTTTTCACATAAGCGCCGCATCCCCAAACTTTAAGAAACGACAGCTTAGGTTTCTTGCCGAACCATAGTTCATACGGTGTCGTCTCAACGGATTTAGACGGTGCCCTACTTAACGTGAATGCGGCTGTCTCTAATGCATAACCCCAAAATGATAAAGGCAAATCGGTAAGAGACATCATAGAACGCACCATATCTAATAAAGTACGGTTATGATGTTCGGACACACCATTACGCTGTGGTGTTCCAAGTGGCGTGAGTTGGGAAACAATTCCACATTGTTTTAAATGAAAGCCAAACTCGTAACTCAAATATTCGCCTCCACGATCAGATCATAGAAACTTTATTTTCTTGTTACAGTGATTCTCTACTTCACTCTGAAATTCTTTGAACTTTTCAAATGTTTCAGACTTGTGTTTCATTAAGTAGATATACCCATACCTACTTAAATCATCTGCGAAGGTTAGAAAATAACGATGCCCGCTGCGAGCCTCAACACTCATCGGACCGCATACATCGGTATGTATTATTTCCAATAAGTCATTAGCTCGCTCCATTGTTCCGGAGAACGGAGTTTTAGTCATCTTACCCATGAGGCATGTGATACGTCTCCAATGTATCTATAATTTTTGCTTGTTCCATGCTGTTATATTATCATTCTTGGATGTTTTACAATCGTTTTATAGCAACTTTATATCATTTTGAGGGACTAACCTATTTACATAGTGCCCAGTGCCAGTTGTTGTTTTTTGCTTGTTTTTTACATCACAGAAAATCAATACCAAACGGAGTCCAAACGCAGCGAAACTTTTTGGAGATTTTTTCTAGACCAGAAGACACCCGGTGGGCCAAAGAAGTACCAGAGGGGAGCTCCGAGGAGAGCACAACCCACTAGGGTGCGCCTTGGGGCCCACGCGCGCCCAGGTGGGTTGTGCCCACCTCGGTGGCCTCCCGCACCTCCTCTTCGCCCTATAAATTGCCAAATATTCCAAGAACCCTGGGGGTAACACTAGATCAGAAGTTCCATCGCCGCAAGGCTCTGTAGCCATGAAAAACCAATCTAGACCCCGTTCCGGCACTCTGCCGGAGGGGGAAATCATCACCGGTGGCCATCTTCATCATCCCGGCGGCCACCATGATGAGGAGGGAGTAGTCCACCCTCGGGGCTGAGGGTTTATACCAGTAGCTATGTGTTTAATCTCTCTCTCTCTCTCGTGTTCTTGAGATGACACGATCTTGATGTATCGCGGGCTTTGTTAATATAGTTGGATCATATGGTGTTTTCCCCTCTCTATCTTATTGTGATGAATTGAGTTTTCCCTTTGAGATTTCGTTCTTGTCGGATTGAATACTTTTATGGATTTGAGAACCCTTGATGTATGTCTTGCTATGAATACCTGTGGTGACAATGGGGTATCATATTGATTCACTTGATATGTGTTTTGGGACTCAACTTGCGGATTCCTGAGGTGACATCGGGGTAATCTATGCATAGGGGTTGATGCACATTCTCGTCTTTTGTTTCTCCGGTAGAAATCTTGGGGCACTCTTTGAGGTTCTTCGTGTTGGATTGAGTACTATGAATCTGAATTTGCTTTGGTGTTATTCTAGTACGAACTCTTGATAGATCAATCGGAAAGAATAACTTGGTGTTATTTTAGTACGAACTCTTGGATAGATCGATCGGAAAGAATAGCTACAAACAATTTCTTCTTATGTTCTCCGCTAGATAGGAACTTTGGAGTGATTCTTCATCGCACTTTGAGGGATGGTTATATGATCCAATTAGATTAGCATTGTTGAGAGATTGCACTAGCGAAACTACGGACCCTAGGCCTCATTTTCAAGCATTGCAATACCGTTTGTGCTCCGTTTTATCAATTGCTACCTTGCTGTTTTTTATTGTTACTATTACAAAAATCAATACCTACTATCATTACTACACTTTTACCACCATCTCTTTGCCGAACTAGTGCACATATACAATTTGCCATTGTATTTGGTGTGTTGGGGACACAAGAGACTCTTTGTTATTTGGTTGCAGAGTTGTTTGAGAGAGACCATCTTCATCCTACGCCTCCCACGGATTGATAAACCTTAGGTCATCCACTTAAGGAAAAATTGCTACTGTCCTACAAAACTCTACGCTTGGAGGCCCAACACGAGTCTACAAGAATAAAGTTGCATAGTAGACATCAGCATGATTCGCAAGTATCAAATGATTCATAATCAAGTGATTCCAAAAGTCCATCCGCATGGAGTTTCTTCATGCGCTTTACACCAATATGATCTAAACGGCAGTGCCACAAGTATGTTGCACTATCATTATCAACTTTGCATCTTTTGGCATCAATATTATGAATATGTGTATCACTACGATCGAGATTCAACAAGAATAGACCATTCAACAAAGTTGCATGACCATAAAAGATATTACTCACATAAATAGAACAACCATTATTCTCTGACTTAAATGAATAACCGTCTCGCATAAAACAAGATCCAGATATAATGTTCATGCTCAACGCTGACACTAAATAACAATTATTGAGGTCTAAAACTAATCTCGAAGGTAGATGTAGAGGTAGCATGCCGACGGCGATCATATCGACCTTGGAACCATTTCCGACGCGCATCGTCACCTCGTCCTTAGCCAATCTTCGTTTATTCCGTAGCTCCTGTTTTGAGTTACAAATATGAGCAACCGAACCAGTATCAAATACCTAGGCGCTACTGCGAGCATTAGTAAGGTACACATCAATAATATGTATATCAAATATACCTTTGTTCACTTTTCATCCTTCTTATCCGCAAAGTATTTGGGGCAGTTTCGCTTTCAGTGACCATTTCCTTTGTAGTAGAAGCACTCAGTTTCAGGCTTGGGTCCAGCTTTGGGTTTCTTCACGGGAGTGGCAACTTGCTTGCCATTCTTCTTGAAGTTCCCTTTCTTTCCCTTACCCTTTTTCTTGAAACTAGTGGTCTTGTTAACCATCAACACTTGATGCTCCTTCTTGATTTCTACCTCCGCCGATTTCAGCATCGCGAAGAGCTCGGGAATCGTTTTCATCATCCCATGCATATTATAGTTCATCACGAAGCCTTTGTAGCTTGGTGGTAGTGACTGAAGAATTCTGTCAATAACACTCTCAACTAGAAGATCAATTCCCAGCTGAGTCAAGTGGTTATGATACCCAGACATTTTGAGTATGTGTTCACTGACAGAAATGTTCTCCTCCATCTTACAGCTATAGAACTTGTTGGAGACTTCATATATCTCAACCCAGGCATTAGCTTGAAATATCAACTTCAGCTCTTGGAACATCTCATATGCTCCGTGGCGTTCAAAACCTCTTTGAAGTCCCGGTTCTAAGCCGTAAAACATGGCACACTAAACTATTGAGTAGTCATCAGATCGAGCCTGCCAGACGTTCATAACATCTGCAGTAGCTCCTGCAGCAGGTCTGTCACCTAGCGGTGCATCAAGGACATAATTCTTCTGTGCAGCAATGAGGATAATCCTCAAGTTATGGACCCAGTCCGTGTAGTTGCTACCATCATCTTTCAACTTAGCATTCTCTAGGAACGCATTAAAATTCAAGAGAACGGTAGCACGTGCCATTGGTCTATAACATAGATATACAAAAACTATTAAGACTAAGTTCGTGATAAATTTTAGTTCAAATAATCAAATTACTAATGAACTCCCACTTAAATCAACATCCCTCAAGTTGTCTAAGTGATACATGATCCAAATCAACTAACCCATGTCCAATCATCACGTGAGATGGGGTAGTCTTCGATGGTGAGCATCTCTATGTTGACCATATCTACTATATGACTCACGTTCGACCTTTCGGTCTCCAGTGTTCCGAGACTATGTCTGTACATGCTAGGCTCGTCAAGTTTAACCCAAGTATTCTGCATGTGCAAAACTGGCTTACACTCGTTGTATGTGAACATAGAGTCTATCACACCCGATCATCACAAGGTGCTTCGAAACGATGAACTTTGGCAATGGTGCATACTCAGGGAGAACACTATTATCTTGAAATTAAGTGAAGGGATCATCTTATAATGCTACCGTCGTTCTAAGCAAAATAAGATGCATAAAGGATAAACATCACATGCAGTCAAAATATGTGACATGATATGGCCATCATCATCTTGTGTTTTTTATCTCCATCTCCAAAGCATCGGCATGATCTCCATTGTCACCGGCACGACACCTTAATTTCCATTGTTGCGTCGGGGTTGTCTCGCCAACTATTGCTTCTACAACTATTGCTAACGCATAGCGATAAAGTAAAGCAATTACATGGCGCTTAGTGATTGACATGCAGGTCATACAATAATTAAAGACAACCCTAAGGCTCCTGCCGGTTGTCGTACTCATCAACATGCAAGTCGTGAACTTATTACAAAACATGATCATCTCATACATCAACATATATCACATCATATCTTGACCATATCACATCACAACATGCCCTGCAAAAACAAGTTAGACGTCCTCTACTTTGTTGTTGCAAGTTCTACGTGGCTGCTACGGGCAACTAGCAAGAACCGTTCTTACCTACGCAAAACCACAACGGTGATTATCAAGTTTGTTGTTTTAACCTTCTGCAAGGATCGGCCATAGTCAAATTCGATTCAACTAAAGTAGGAGAAACAGACACCCGCCAGCCACCTTTATGCAAAACAAGTTGCATGTCAGTCGGTGGAACCGGTCTCATGTGCGTGGACATGTAAGGTTGGTCCGGGCCGCTTCATCCCACAATGCTGCCGAATCAAAATAAGACGTTGATGGTAAGCAGTATGAACATCACCGCCCACAACTTCTTCGTGTTCTACTCGTGCATATCATCTACGCATAGACCTGGCTCATGATGCCGCTGTTGGGGAATGTTGCATGGAAAACAAAAAAAAATCTACGCACACGCAAGATCTATCTATGGAGATGCATAGCTACAAGAGGGGAAGAGAATCTACATACCCTTGTAGATCGCTAAGCGGAAGCATTTATCAACGCGGTTGATGTAGTCATACACCTTCACGATCCGTCCCGATTAAGTACCGAACGTACGGCACCTCCGCATTCAGCACACGTTCAGCTCGATGACGTCCTCGCCTTCTCGATCCAGCAAGAGAGGCGAAGTAGTAGATGAGTTCCGGCAGCACGACGGCGTGGTGATGGTGGTGGTGAAACTATTCGCAGGGCTTCGCCAAGCACAACGGACGTGAACGGAGGAGGAACTAGAACTAGAGGGAGACGGGGCGTCGCACATGGCTTGGGGATTGTGGTGTGTGTTGCCCCTCTCCCTCCTCTCATATATATAGGTAGGGGAGAAGGGGAGGCAACCTAGGGCGCCCCCAAGAGGGCCGGCGGCCGCCCTGGGCTCCTGCCCTGGCCGCGCCCTCCCTTCCTTCTTTGGCGCCTAGGGAGAAGGCAGGAGGGGAGGCGCCCCCCCCCCCCCGCCCCCCCCCACCCCCCCCCCCCCCTTTCCTTTCTCTCATGTGGAGGGGAAGGCAGGAGGGGCTAGCCCTCCCCCCTTTCCTTCCCTAGGGCCGGCGGCAAACGTGGGGCGCACTAGCCCCTTGTGGGCTGGTGTGCTTCCCTCGTTGGCCCAATAAACCCAATAACTCCCCGTGGCCTTCCTGGAACCCCTTCCGGTGATCCGATAAATACCCGGTGCATTCTGAAACCTTTTCAGTGACCAAATAGTATCATCCTATATATCGATCTTTACCTCCGGACCATTCCGAAGCTCCTCGTCATGTCCGTGATCTCATCCGGGACTCCGAACAATATTCAGTCACTATTTCACATAACTCATATAATACTATATCATCAACAAACGTTAAGCGTGCGGACCCTATGGGTTCGAGAATGATGTAGACATGACCGAGACGCTTCTCCGGTCAATAACCAATAGCGGGACCTGGAGGCCCATATTGGTTCCTACATATTCTACAAAGATCTTTATCGGTCGAACATTTATGACAACATACGTAGTTCCCTTTGTCTGTCGGTATGTTACTTGCCCGAGATTCGATCGTCGGTATCTCCATACCTAGTTCAATCTCGTTACCGGCAAGTCTCTTTACTCGTTCCGTAATACATCATCTTGTAACTAACTCCTTAGTCACTTTGCTTGCAAGCTTCTTGTGATGCTGCATTACCGAGAGGGCCCAGAGATACCTCTCCGATACACGGAGTGACAAATCCCAATCTCGATCCATGCCAACTCAACAGACACCTTCGGAGATACCTGTAGAGCATATTTATGATCACCCAGTTATGTTGTGACGTTTGATAGCACACAAGGTATTCCTCCGGTATCCGGGAGTTGCATGATCTCATGGTTGAAGGAATATGTATTTGACATTAAGAAAGCGGTAGCAATAAACTGAACGATCATATGCTAAGCTAACGGATGTGTCTTGTCCATCACATCATTCTCCTAATGATGTGATCCCGTTATCAAGTGACAACACATGTCTATGGTTAGGAAACCTTAACCATCTTTTGATCAACGAGCTAGTCTAGTAGAGGCTCACTAGGGACACGATATTTGGTTATGTATCCACACATGTATTTAAGTTTCCGGTCAATATAATTATAGCATGAATAATAAACATTTATCATGAATAAAGAAATATAATAATAACCACTTTATTATTGCCTCTAGTGCATATTTCCAACAATAGATGGCCTATATTTGTCCTGTGTATGGCAGGGAATTTTCTCAAGTCTACGTCTCGCAATACGGGCCCTAGATCAGAAGTGGTGCAAATCAGACCCTATATTCATTAAAGTGAATGTGGATGCCGTATATCATGAAGATGTTGGTGTTGGAACTACAATTGTGATCATCCGAGATGAAAAAGGTCAATTTATTGATGCATAGTGTAAGTATATTTCAGTATGTTACATCTATGGAGGCAACTGCAACACATGATGGATTGGCTTTAGCTAACTCCCCCGGCATCCATAATGTTGAAGCTAGACCTCTTTGATTCGCAGGATTCTAAAAACGTGGGAATAGGAAAAACATAGGATTAGAATGTCATGCTCATCTCAATCATACATGATTTTAGGTTGTTCGATTGCATCATAGGAAGGATTCATTCAAAGAGGTTTGAGTGGATGCTAGAAATTCTATGAGAAGTAGTACCAAAAATATCCTTAGAAAAAATTCCAATAGGATTCAATCCTATGAATCAAACAACCAACATAGGGAAATTTCCTAAGGATTCTAATCCTCCAAAATTCCTATGTAAATCCTATGAATCAAAGGAGCCCTGAATCAGATTCTTTGGATGTTATAACTTTTGTTCTGGGCAAACTCAATGGTGGGGCAACGGCTGCAGTCCTCGCAGAATGTTTTGACATGGTGACATCGATTGGAAAGGTCAAGCTCAAACATTGTCTTCGCTCGGCTAATACCGTGGCACATGAGCTAGCTAAATATAGTTTTTGTAATAAATTTTCTAAGATTTGAGTAGACGAGCCTCCGAGGTTTGTCGTCAACAAACCTGTGGATGATGTAATTGTGCTTTGATTTAATAAAATTAGTCATGATGGCCTTTCTAAAAAAAGTTATCAATTGGCCCTTGCAAAGGTCACTCCACCTTTTCTCTGGTGTTGACAATGTCACAACGCGGGAGTTTTTCTAGATTTGTTTTTTCAAAATGTTTTATCTCTTGAACCGTGTGTCCAAATCATGAACCGTTTTCACTGTTGGATTTCTCACGTCGAGATCTTCGAAACTAGAACTCATGTTAATAGGTTTTGACAAACCTTTTTCACGAAAAAACTGGAAAACATAAATAAGTAAAAAATAACGTGGAAAAAAATGAAAAAATAAAACCAAAAGAAAAACGTAACTGGAAAAAAGGTTTGAAACCCAGAAGAGAAAAACCACAGCCGAAAAAAAGGGAAGCACAATTGCGCTTTTTCATATATATTTTTGGAAGCATAATCGTGTTTTTCCATTTTTCGGAGAAGCACAGTTGTTCTTCTCGTGAAGCACAGTTGTTCTTCTCGTGAAGCACAGTCTGTGCTTTTTTGTTTTCGGGAAAGACAAATGTACTTCTGATGGAAGCACAAGTTGTGTTTTTCATTTTAGAAAGCACAACTATGCTTCTCGCAAAACCATATGTTGTGCCTCTTGAGGAAAAGCACTGCCTAAAAAAGGAAAAAAAAACTTCCAAAAAATAGGGAAAACCAGGCAAAGACTAAAAGCCAAAAAAACATCTAAGACCCGAAAAATCATACAGAAAAATAAAAAAAGAAATCCAGAGTGAGCACCTAGCACGCGACATGTTTCGGCAGCTAGGCGCACCATTTGACGTGCTCATAGGGCAAAAAAATGACCCTTGTGGGAGCTCCCCAAGGGGTAACCGTTAGTTAGTTGCTCCTCATGGATCCGATTTTTCTTGTTTTCTGGAAAAAAAAATTGGGTTTTTTTTTAACTGGATTTTTTCTCCTTTTTTTGGTTTTTTAGTTTTAGTCTCTCAGGAGCTTGACTGTGTTGTACTTGCCGAATCTAGGGGGATGTCTGATTCTCCTGGAACCTTGAAGCCATTCTTTTTTTTACAACCCTAGCTGTTTAGACCCTAACTAGTTGGATTGTAAAAAATAATATGGATTTAAGATTCTGAGAGAATATGAGGGGAGATTCAATTCCCAAGATTCTGGAGCAATCGGCCGAAAGAACTGGGCCTGAACCAGGCATCAGGTTCTGGAAGTCAACAATTCACTGGAACAAGGACCTGGCCGAGAGCATTTTTTTTGGACCCCGAAACCATAGAACAATTGGCTGAGCGTATTCATTCGCTTGATCCAGACACTTCTTCATACTGCATCCTTCTCTCTAATGTTTATTCTGCAGCTAGAAGCTGGGGGAGTGTGTGAATGATCAGGAGACAGATTAAGGAGAAGGGGCTGAAGAGGAGGCTCACTGGCTGCAGCTGGGTTGAGGTCCAGGACAAGGCCCATCCATGTTTTGTTCTATGGAGACTCTAGACATCCTGAGTGATGAAATTTACAAGATCCTCGAAGCTCGCCTGGAGTTATACTGATGATGATGAACATTGCCTTCTATGATTGTGGAAACGCGTGTGAAGGACCGGTGCTTCTTTGGTGACTCGTGGAATGTTTACAGGACAGCTAGACTGACTGACGGAGTTAGTAAGAATTTCGTGTTCATCAGGTTAAACAATAAGAATGATATGGGTGGACTTGAACTTGCAGGATAGCAAGAGACCAGGATCCCAGGACTAAACAGCGAACGGGAACTGCAGCGCAGCCGGATATTAGAAGAAAGATGGCCTCATAAGGGATGAACAAAGATGATGGCCACATGAATGAATTATCTTTCAACCAGAGGATGATGTTGCGATCATGGAAGAACTGTAACTCAAAGTTTCCAGGGTGGTGATTGGTTTCAAGCTGCCACAGAATTATTTTTATTTTTATTTTATTTTTTGTCTAGCTGTTGGAGAACAGTTGGACCGGAGAACAAGAAATGTTCTCGACAAACTGGCATCAGGTGTTATTGTGGATAAGAAACTCGTTCAAACCAAGACACATTTGCCGAGTAGGACATTAAGCTACTGGGGATACGCTGATCAAGCTATTCTCCATACTCTGAAATAGACATTTCAGATATGGGTTAGACTGTACAGAATTACTAGCGTACTGCTGGCGTTTTGAATTCTTAGAATCAGTGGATGACTTTCGTCTAAATTTCGCCCCTGGAAACAAAAAGCAGTATAAAGTTACAAAATCTGGACAAATAAAAAACTTTCAGCCGTACAACACCATCTGTAGTTTGTAAATCTCCTGGCTTCAGTTGGCAGCTAATCATCTCATGGAAAGAATTTCTACAGAACAAGCGTATACAGCATGTTGATAGAATTAGATCAAGACCAACGTCATCAGTTTACCCAAACATGGATGTTTGTTTCAACGAGATCATCCAAGTCAGAAGCAGAAGGTTCAGGACAGAAAATTGCCCAGAGTTATTAATCCACCGGCCCACTCAAGGATTTGAACAAAGAAAAGGCTACAAAAAAGTAATTTTCTAACTCATGCATGCGAAATGTACTTTTTATGGTTCCGCACTAATTAAGCAATACACTAAAAGCATGGTATTCTTCCCAATAAAACATCAAAACTACAAGGAGCACAAGAACCTACCGTTACAACAATGGCGGTTTAGCTTGTGCTTTTCTTGCATTGCTAAGTCAGAAATCTCAGCTTGCTGCCTCGACCTACAACTTCTATCAACAGAATGGAAGGTTTCAGGGGCTGCCTGCTGCTTGTATGCCACCAGCAGAGTAACCAACCTCTACTGCACCGACTCCCCTCAACCGATTCTACACTGAGCTCATGGCGCGAGACATTGCAGCAATCACTTTCTCCCTCGTTTCCTGTTCAGAGCCAGGGCACTTGATGATGAAGGAATGCACTACCGTTCCATTGTTGCCTGTGAGTTTCGACTCCCCTACCCGGACGTCCGCCTCTTCAAACGCTTCAAAGACCTTCTTTACCGGATGGTTCTCCAATGGAGACATAACTCGAACCAGAACCTCGTCTTGCACCACCTGGATGTCAACCTCTGGTCTAGGGGCTCGCTCCCTTGGATCCACCATACCAGACTCAAGAAATCGTTCTCTCTCCGTCTCCATATCTTTGAGCTTCTTCTGAAGGTCAGTGATGTATGCTATTGCATCGCCAAGCAGGGATGCCTTGTCCATTTTCGAGATGTTGGGCACAACGGCTCTCAACGCATAGAACCGCTGGTTGAGCTTCTC